>CM039735.1:3694785-4368069 GCA_022539455.1 Dendrobium nobile | reverse complement strand
CATGCTACCACAAGAGACCTTGACGTTGTGAGGTTTCGAAGCATGATCCGGAGGTCAATAACTCAGAGACTATGATGATATAAGCCGGATGAAGACTTACTTGATATTGTGAGTCGATAGCGATCAGATACAACTATAATATTTGTAAAAGGTGGACGTTATCAGCAAACGTAGGTCTAAGCTCGAAGTAGTTGATGAAGATCTAAACCTAGGTGTAATAAAACTGCGATAATTCTAGGTCTGGGCAATCGTTCGATTGCTAGAGGATAGTACATTCTCTTTTACTACGTGAACTCTGCATTCAAAGTAGCATTGCCACTGTGGTACAGAGACAAGAAACAGCTATTTATACGATTCTGTCACATTACATGCTTTCCTTCGAAATAGATAAGGCATATTTTAAATATCTTATTAGAAGCATCGAACAACGACAGCTCAAGTTAGCCTAGCTATTCATTTGAAGATAGAAACCGTATGCTAATCTCTGTGAGTCTTGATCTTCATAAAGCAGCATTATTTATTACTATCAAGCAGCAAAGTATTCGAATTATTGAGGTTAGTCTGGGACAAGTCTTATGCATACCAGTAGCGCCGCTGGCAGAGGACAACAAACATGGCAGTCGTGGAGCTTGAGGTGAGTTAGAGCGTCATCCTTCTTCTCCCAATTGGACCGTTCTTACCTTTTTTTTTCTTCATTTCTTTCTTCTTTGTACCCCGTTCTTTATTTTTCTCCTTCTAATTATTCTTCTATTTCTTTTATTTTTTCCGTCGCTCCAACCGAGTGGTAATTTTTCCGCTATTTCATCGCGGGTGAACAGTGCGCCTGCCAACATTGGCATCGCAATGTTCACCTGCTAAATTTTTATGTGTCAACGGGATTTGCCCGCAAAATGGAGAAAAACGATTACGAGACGACGAAGCCTGCGAAATGGAGTTCGATTAGAGCATAATTACGGCATTTTAGAGTTTTGTTGTATTTTGCAGCGGAAAATAGGGTTTTCGGTTGGAGATGCCCTTAATAGCTAGTTTGCTTGAAATCCTCTTCTACGGATGGAGCTGCGGCACCAGACCTTGAGGAAAAATTATTCTGTGCAGAGACCAAATGCAAAATGTTGTCTGTAAACTAACCAGAATGTGTTACATCAGCGGTACCGAGCCTCGGTACCGAGCAGTACTAAGCCGCTTACCAAGCACATGGGTGACATGACGCATTTTGATTGGTCCCGGACGGCATTCGGCGTCCGCGCAGAATAATTAATTGAACTTCGAGGCCATTTCACTAGAATTTTCATAGTTAACCTTACAATTCTGTGTTTTGATCAGGACCGACCCATTGAAAATACAGATATTGTTTGTGGTATACAATGGGCATCCATCACATTCCCAGCCAAGAGATATTTTCCATTAATGCCAATGGACAGTGATTTTTGAGCTTCGTCCTTCAATTTCTTTGAGAGAAATCCATTGACAATACTAAACCTTTCAATAATGGATATTGGGCCAATTAGAAGGTTGAAATTGCAAATTCGCAAAGGTAACATACGAGGTTTAGCACACTGTTTAGTTAGTGTGTAGTTCCTGCCGTATTTCAACTATTTTTATCCATGTTTTACATTTTTTTGTCTGTCGCAGCTCTATCTAAGATGCCATTATCTTCCCTTGATCTATGAAGTTCAAAATATATCTCTTAACCTCATATTTATATGTTTAAGAGGGTTACAGAAAAGATTACAACTAAAAAGATAGAAAAGTACTAATATATGTGACCAGTACATAATGACACATCAATTGAGTTGAATGGGCCTAAGAGAGCCCCTGACTAGTGTCTTAGGAGGTTTTCTAGGAGTCTATAGGAATAAGTATACGAGACAAGTCTATGAAAATTGAGTCATTCTGGTTAAGCGGCGAAACCTTTAGGTTTAGTGGCAAGTCTCCTGGGCGATCATGATTGTGATTTGAGGACGAACATAGCGACGAAGTACAATATGTTTGCCTCAATTCACAATCATGGGTTATGTAGGTGCATGTTTCCTTTAGCTTTGATTGGCACTCCATGGAAGATGAATGGCTTTAGTTAAGGATAATTGTTGAGGGGAGTGACTTCTTCTATGGCAATTACTCTTTAGGGCAAAGGCCAATTTATGGGAAAATCTTTTTAAAAATGAGAACATGATAAAATAAATAATTATTTTTGTATATATTAAGGAAAGCCCTTTCAAAGTATTTTAAGCACTAAAATTTATTAAAATATTTAATTTAGGTAAATTACTGTGTTCATCTTTGTCCTTATTATACTCACATGCACATAACATGCCGTAATTGTTGCGTGCTAGAATATACGCGGCGGTAAGTATTTAAATTCGCGTCCAAGCGTTGCACGAGTATTCAGCACACAAACAGAAAAGGATACGAACACCAAATTTTTACGTGAAACCCAAAAAGGAAAAAACCACGGGGCCTCCCCAGTTGAAAAATTCCACTAGTTTTGTATGAAGTACAAAGTTATCCGTCTTACAAATCAAGATCAGTTTTAAATCAACTTTCCCAAAGTAAAAAGTTCTACAAAGTTTGCGAGAGGTACAGATCGATACCCTCATCTCCACCAAAATTGTTGCTTGCTAGAATATACGCGGCGGTAGATTTGTAAATTTACGTCACTAGCGTTGTACGAGTATTCAGCACACAATAGAAAAAAAGAGAATGAACACAAGGTTTTTATGTGGAAAACCGAAAGAGGGAAAAAACCACGGGGCCTCGCCAGTTGCAAATTCCACTAGTATTTGTTTGAAGTACAAAGGTGACCTCTTACAAATCAAGACGATCAATTTACAATCAACTTCTCACAAGTTACAAAGTTCTGCAAATTTCCCGTACGTTTCCATCCGAAAATCCGGAGAGTCCGGCATCTTCAGGCGGTAGGAAAAGCTCCGGCGGTGGATCGAGGAGGAGCTTCTTCCTCTCCCTACTTCTATCGCTTCTTCTTCTCTCTCTTCACTTATTAATTCTTTTTTGAACAGTTCCTTAAGGCGAACAAAATCTTGGATGAATGGAACGATGAGTTCATGAAGGTCAAATATCTTTAGGGAGAATACAAGAAGAAATACGATGGCAGAGTGAAGGAGGTGGAGACGGTGGAAAGTCAACTCGATCAATGTAGAGCAGAATTGGCGAACAAGATCGCTTTAGCTTCTTCCCAGAATGAGCGGTTGGATCGTTTGCATATACAGTTGGTGGAGGCAGAGGCAACAAACAACCAACAACTGAAAAATATGCGGATCCTAGAGGCTGAAAATAAGAAGCTCATGAACAAATGTCGGAGAAGGTAGCTCAACGATCACCATCTGCAGCCGTAGAAGAGTTCAAAAAATCTTACCTTTAAAGATTTTTATCGAGGATCAAGTCCAGGAAGCTCGCGATTATTTTTATGACGTGAGGTGAAGGCTTTAGAAGCAGAGCTTATGCAGGATGGCTTCATTAAAGGCTTCATGAAGGGCGTTCGTGCAGTGCAACGCGAGAACGGAGGGGAGATCGAGGGGTTGACTCCGAGCCAGACTTCTGGTGATCCTTCTCTAGATTCTGACGGCGAAGAATTGGAGAGTGATTTGCAAAAGATCTTCGCGTTAGAAGAGGATGACGATGATGATCTTGAGATTCTTTAGTGGTCGATATGCTCGTACGGGTCTGACGTTCCGTCCGTAAGGCCGATGCTGGGTAGCTTAATCTAGCCGGAAGGATGTTGTAGTATGGCCTCAGTTAGAGGTGATGATTCCTGAAATTCTCTCTCTCGAAGAGTTTGTCTCGCATCCCCTTGGGGGAATTTCTTCCCTAACAATTTTCGCGTTCGTAACGCAGGGCGTCGCGAGGGAGCTCCGCTCCATGTGTTTGAGCAGATCTTCAGGGAGATCTGGGAGGATGCGAGGCTGTCGAATTGAAGGTGGAGGATGTGTAGAACTTGCCGTGTAGAACTTGCCGTATCGACAAGTTCATTATCCTGTCGAGACTGACGAAATCTTCTAGGTGGGGGGAGATGAACTTCTTCTTGAAGATGTTCAAATTGGACATCCTCAACCCGTGGTGGATTCTGGGGGAGGAAAACTTCCTCATGTTGTGCTAATACCGACTGTCGATTCTCTCGCAGGAGTTGAAGAATCTCGTTCTGAGATTCTTTCATTTTCCGGATTCTTTCTTACAAAGAAGGTCCCGAGTCCTACTCCGGCAGCATCACTCCCCCCAGGATGCAAGATGCTGACATTGGTCGTCTAGGTTTAATAGACGGATTTCTGGACTGATAGAGTTGGAGTCGAGAAGCCCAACTAAACGACTGCTGCGCCTATTCTCCATCGTAGCAGTACTCGAAGAGTGGATATGTTTTCCCACAGACGATTGATTTCTCGACTGCTCCGACTTCTGACGGTTAGGCTTCCGCTATTTGTGAGTGAGAAATTTTCCCGCTCGAATTAATTGCCCCCCCTCGCGTGCAGAGGCTTATGAGATTTTCCCCTCATTCCCCACGGTTTTTCTGCCGTTGAGGCTTCCACTATTTGCGAGGTGAAAATTTTTCCTGCTCGAATAGCTCCCCTCCTCTCGTACAGGAGTTACGGGATTTCTTTTCCTCCCCCCGGCTTTCTGACGGTTGAGGCTTCCGCTATTTGCGAGTGAGAAATTTTCTCTGCTCGAATTAGCATCCCTCATCTCGTGAGGCAATCGAAATGGGTGATCGCACTTCTACCAAAGATATTTCCGTTGTGGAAGATCGTCCTACTGCGCGCTTCATAGGGTTCGAGAAGGCCCTAAGGCGACCAAAGCCGACGACGATTATCTCCACCATTACCAAAGACTCTTTTATTTCTTTTAGGAAAAAGTTTCATTTCCTAATGACTTGGTAATGAAGGTGCCGTTGAGATCTGCGGCGGCCTGCTTCCCTCCCCAGGGATACGTGAACAGTGTACAAGTTTAGTTTGCGAGCAGGGGTTGCGATTTCCGCCTGCCACCTGAACTGGTTGATATCCTGACGGCTTGTGGATTGAGTTTGTCTTAATTCTCCTACCGGGCTATGTTGGTTGTAGTGGGTCTGATCGCATTTTTCAGAGACCGCGGAGCAGTATTGTCTACAAAATGTTTATCCTGGATGGGGCGTATTTATACTGATCAGCAGGATCGAATTTCCTTTAGATCCAAGTGGTTGGATGTTCGTACTCGGGATCAACCAAAGATTGGATTAGCGATTTTTTCTTACCATCTGAGCGCGAGCACCATACGGCTAGACCAACCGAGCAACCAAACGCCGCGCATTGTGGGGGGGCCGTCCAAGATAGATGGGGAAAGTTATAGGCAGCTACCTATTCCCGTTTTTTTTTTCCACCTTCAACACACAGCACACACACTTTGAGCGACTCTCGCGCGCGGGACACACATGCCTGGATATGCCGGGTGGTATGCCGGCGACCTGAGTGAGGCTATATCTCTTACTTCGGTGAGGATGTGTCAACTCACTCTCTCTATCTCTCTCCGGCTAAACACGCAGACCGACGACCGATGCACTTATGTTTCAGAACATCCTCTAGAATGTATATCCTGGACGGAGAAAAGCGAGGGCCCTTGCTGGCAACTGTAAAAACTTCGTTCGACTTCTTCTTCTTAGGCGTATGTGAATCTCCCTCGCCCTCAGGTCGCTTGGGTGGAGTTTTTTGGGCCTCCGGGACTTTTGCGGATATCTTCAACTTCTGCGCATGCGACCTCCCTACATGAGTGGATATTCTCACCTTGAATAAATATTCCTTGTCTAAACATTTGCTAAGAGAACGCATCTCATAATGAAGAGCTTCGATATCAGGAAGCTTCAACATACTCAACAAGTCTTCTGCTCTAATATGAAGGGGAATAGGTAGCTCCTTTAACTTTCCTCATCTTTCTTGGAGGCCCCAATCATTCTGCACAAAGAAAAAATCGCTAATCCAATCTTTGGATGGATCCCGAGTACGAACATCTAACCACTTGGATCTAAAGGAAATTCGACCCTGCGGATCAGTATAGATACGCCCCATCCGGGATAAACATTCTGCAGACAATACCGCTCTGTGGTCTATGAAAAATGCGATCAGACCCACCACGACCGACATAGCCCGGTAGAAGAATTGAGACAAACTCAATCCACAAGCCGTCAAGATATCAACCAAGTCAGGCGGCGGCGGAAATCGCAACCCTGCTCGCAAACTAAACTCATACACTGTCACGTATCCCTGAGGAGGGAAGCAAGCACGCTTAGATCTCGCCTGCACCTTCATCACCAAGTCATTAGGAAAATGAAACTTTTTCCTAAAAGAAATGAAAGAGTCTTCGGTAATGGTGGAGATAATGTCGTCGGCTTTTGTCGCCTTAGGAGCCTTCTTCAAACCCTCTGAATGCGCAGTAGGACGATCTTCCACAACGAAAACATCTTTGGTAGAAGTGCGATCACCCATTTCGATTGCCTCACGAGAGGAGTGGCGCTAATTCGAGCAGGGAAAATTTCTCACTCACAAATAGCGGATACCTTAATCGTCAGAAAGCCGGGGGAGGAGAAGAAATCTCGTAACTCCTGCACGAGAGGAGGGACGCTAATTCGAGCAGGAAAAATTTCCCACTCGCAAATAGCGGAAGCCTCAACCGTTAGAAAGCCGTGGGGGAAGGAAGAAAAATCTCGTAAGCCTCTGCACGCGGCGAGGGGCGCTAATTCGAGCAGGAGAAATTTCCCACTCAAAAAATAGCGGAAGCCTCAACCGCCAGAGAGCCAGAGGGAGAAAGAGAAAGAAGGTGCAAATTTTCAGGCCTAGGGGACCTATTTATAGGTTTTTGAGGAAGAAGGGAGAAGTTATTGCCATTTTCGGATTTATCTATTTTTAGAAAAATTTTAAGAATTTTTTGGAATTTTTAGGCATTTTTTGGAATTTTTTAACCCAAAAAATAATTAAAACCTGCTATTTTCGGTAAAATGGGGCCCACAAAGGCGGTGGGCCGAACCGCCTCTTCTCTCTCCTCGAAACCGTGCGAAATTTTTTAGGCATTTTTTGTGACGCCGTATCAGTAATAATTTTATTTTTCTTTTTTTTTTTAAATTAAGATAATAAAAAAATTCAATAGTTATAATAATGAATTTGTTTTCTTCACAAAAAATTTACGATCAACTTTATAGAACGCCGCGGCCGCCCCAAACATATTCATAATCTCATAAAGAAAAACAAAACTAAAGAGATCTAATATGCAATTGATGTGTCAAACAAAGAGATTGAATGCACGGAAAATTTTGAAAAGACAAATTGAAGTTATCAATGAAGTTATTAAAGTAGAAATTAATCAAACATGGTTTTTAGATGTTTCAGCATCGGTACATGTTGAGAGTAATACAATAAAAAATCAGCATAAAAAAATATTAATAAATTAAATCACTTCATAATTATGTCTTATCATTATTATTATAAATTTAATTATTATTTTATTTATGAAGAATTAAGACTTGTTTGATCTAACTTTTTGATAATTTTGTTTTTAATATAGCAACCATAATTTTGTGAAATTATTTTCTTCACAATAACAATAAATTGTAAAAAATAAAAATAAAACTGAAAATGTAATAAAATTTATAAAAAAAATCTTAATCAGCAAAGCTTAGAAAGAGGATAAGTACTAAGAGAAGTTTGGTGGATAGGATGGTGATGATGATAGTTGAGCTTTAAAGAAGGAAAGTGAAGGATAAGAAAGAAGAGGACGAAATAGAAGATTCAGCTTTGTCATCTCGAGAACTTCACGAGGAAGGACAGTTGGATCCTTCTTTTCATCTTTCATCATTTATTCCATTTGAAGAAAAAGAGGATCCTTCAAAATAATATTTATTTTTTTTTCTCTTCAATTATTTTGATATTATTATAAGCCAATTAATTAATTATATATATATATATATATATATATATATATATATATATATATATATATATATATATATATATATATATATATATAGTGAAATAGGCTTTGTTTGGGACGGCTTTATTGCTGCTTCTTAAAATGGCTTTTTAGTATAATTTTTTTTTTGTACTAGAATGCTTTAAGAAGCAATAAAAAAGCCGGGACGGCTTTCTTGCTGTTTCTTAAAGCAGCTTTTTAGTTCAATAATTAAAATTTTTGTACTAAAAAGTTACTTTAAGAATCAACAAGAAAATAGTCCCAAACGAAATCTTAATCTTCAAAAATATTTTCTATTTTCACAATAAATTAAACTGACTTTAAGTTAATCTTCATGAGGTAATTCAATTGCCCCTATTTTGAGTTGAATTTACAAATTCAACACATGAAAAAAGAATATCTGAATTAGGGTAAAAATGCTTAGATCATTCACTGATCACCTTATTTTTATGACATCATTCAGTGATTAAAAAAGATGAATATTTAATCAAAAGTACGGGACAATATAATTTTATCTTAAGAGCAAAAATACATTTTAATTTCCATCTATAGTACCAAAACAGTTGTCATATAATGTTTATATCATTTTTTTTCCTCTTTTGCAACCTAATCATTATGCTGTTTATATTCTAATACTAATCCAACTTATACTTAGGATTCATTTGGGACGGCTTTTTTATTGCTTCTTTAAAGGAAGTTTTAGTAAAAATAAATAAAATTTTAGTTCTAAAACTCCGTTTTAAGAAGCAATAAAAAATTCGTCCCAAATGAAGTCTTAGGTTGGCACAACTTGCTTACTGTTTTTTTAAAATAACTTTCTAATACAAAAATTTAAAATTTTGTACTAAAAAATTGCTTTAAGAAACAGTAAGAAAGCCGTCTCAAATGATGCCTTAATAACCAAACAAATTTTTTAGCATAAAAAATAACCAAACAAATATTTTTTTTTTGATAGAAGAAAATGGCATAAAATTTTTTTTATCTCAAACATGAACATTGAGAGGAAAAAGCATAAAAAATTAATAAGAATCATCAATCAATGACACAAGATAATTGATTAATAAAGATAAATATTTAATCAAAATTGCAACCAATGTAATTTTGTTTTAAACAAAAAAAATTTACAATTTTATTTCATTCTATGATACAAAACAGTTGTCATCATACAATGTTTATGTTCAAATATTTTTCTTCTATTTCAACCTAATCATTATGTTATTAATATTCCAATACTCCAACTAATTAATCAAAAAAAAAAAAAATTTTGCTTAGCTAGAAGAAAATGGTAGAAAGTTTTAAAAAAAAGATCATGAACTTGAAGATAGAGAAGAACAAGAACTCAAACATAGTTGATAGAGTTGAAGGTATAAATTCTTCAATCTATGAAAACATTTTCAATCAGAGAAACAAAAATGAACATACATGTAATCCAGATCAAATACAACAATCAAAACATATTCAATCATCCTTTTAAAAGAATTTATGATAAGAAGAAAAAAAAATAGTAATCATGGAGACCTGAAAGCCTGAATCAGCAAAGAAAATCCAACAGTCCCCTGTTCTTCCAGCCACAACCTGCTCTCCAGCGAGCTCCGCTTCCTAAACATGAACACCGATTGCCCAACCATGCCGCTAAACCACCATCCATACATGTCCCACATCACGTCTACAGGCGAACCATCAATGAAGATTGTTTGATTTCCTCTGAAATTCCAGTTCAGTTTCGTCGCATGAACAACTCTCTTCTTATCTATGAAAACAAAGAGCTCGGCGTCTTTTCCGTCGTTTAGTCCTCCGCCTCTGCATCTAATGGTGATCTCATGGTCGACTATCTCGCCGTCACCGAACCGAGCTCTGGTTATTGAGTACAGAGTTCGCCCAACAACTTGTTCTTTTCTGCATATCATGGAGAATTCCGCAACCGGGAGTTTTTCGGAGAATTTATTGAGGAATTCTTCAATTTGGTCTCCGAGAAGCAGAGCGAATTCAGAGTCAACTATGACTGCAACATAAAAGTTGATAATGGGGTCTGGTCCTTGGTCGAAGGTGGCGGAGGAGAAGTCCCAGTGGAGGGAAATGGAGGAGGAGGCGAGGAAGGAGTGTTTGCCTTTCTTGTTTGTAAGAAAGGCGGGTTTCCATGAATGGAGGAATTCAGGGAAGGAGATGGAGAGGGAGGTGGATAAGTGATTTCTCGACCAGGTGAGGTTGATGAGGAGGGGATTAATGCCGGAGGAGAGTTTGGATTTGAACAACAAGGTGGTGGAGATTTGGATTGAAGGCTGATCAGTTGAAGGACTGCGGCTGGTGGAGCTGCGGCAGCCGCCTCCGCCGGCGGCAGCGCTGATTGGGAAGATGCTGTGGCTGCTGTTGCCGGAGCAGGAGGCATCGGAGACTTTGATGGCGTGGTCGCTGAAGCAGGAAGTTAAGTCTCGCATGGTGGGGTGATGAGCTCCTCATGGCAGTTAGGTTGCTGTATTTTAAGTCATAAGGTGAAAGGTTGGAAGCCCTAAACATTATCTTAATTCAAATTATTATATCATCTGAAAATTATTATTTTTGTTTTGAGATTAAAATATATAAATTCTTCATATGATATTATTATTATTATTAAAATATTTATCAATATAATTTATATTAGAATATTTTGATATAATTTAATTTCTTTAAAAATGTCTTCAAAAAAAATTTTTAAGCCAAAAATTGAGGACATGAATGGCTTTAAAAATGGGACTATCCCATTGAATATGCATGAAATTGGATGCTCTGCATTAAAATTTTGATTATTTTGTTTGTGACATCTTTTTAACTGCTACTTAAAGTAATTTTTTAGTACAAAAATTAAAATTTTTGTACTAGAAATCAGTTTTAAGAAGCAGTAAGAAAGCTATTCTAAATAAAGTCTAAGTTGATGATATCATTTAGGCTTCGTTTGGGACGGCTTTTTTATTGCTTTCTAAAATGAAATTTTAGTACAAAAATAAATAATTTTTTTTACTAAAACTCTATTTTAAAAAGCAATAAAAAAGCTGTCCCAAATGAAGCCTTAATGGATTTCTTTGATTGTGATTTGGATTTAATTTTGTTTATTGAGAAGGGAGGAAAAAATGTGTTTTTGGATATGGGTTAAAATAGGGATTGTAGGGTTTAGGGTTCTTTCTTGTTAAGATTTGGTTAAAGTTGCAACCATCAATAGAAAAGGTTAATAATGGCAGGCTTAAAAGGGTATGGGTCATTTAGTGAGAGGTAAAGAGGGAGATCATATTGGTAGGTGACAAAAACCATTACATATTAGTTCAATTTTATCTTAATGGAGTTAGAGATATAATTTAATTGACGGTTGATCATTGATGGATTCCATCAACAAAATAGGTAAAAATTACAAACTATCTTGAGCTTGTCATTATTATTATTTAGGAGAAATTTAAGGCAGTCAAGCATCAATAAAAGTAAATTACAAGTAGAATCTGACATTGATAGGCATCAAAAGTTTTAGAGATCCATGAGTTTTTGGATCAAGAATTGGATGATTGTTTTTCATAGATATGAGAGAGAATGGTTGCGCAAGACTTCTTTTTTGGGATAAAACTCACTTGTGGAGCTTGTACGTTAATAATAAAAAGATAGTACATGTCCTTACAGAATCAATAGCCCTCTAAAATACAGCATTCAAAATAAAACTTACAAGCTGTTGATTCAATCTATACAAAACCAAGCCAAAGAAAAAACGAGCGAACAATGAAGAGCCCCACCGGATGAAGCCATGACAACCAATCCACTAAAAGCCAAGGAGGCAGCTCAAAAAAGCTCCAAGCTGCGGGAACCTGCAAAAGAGAACTTGCAGAAGAGGAAGGAACCAACACCCCCAGGCACCGGCTAAGATAACCAAAATAACCACCAACAACCATGCACCAAAATCACAAAATATACAAACCGAGAACCACAACAAGAAAACCAACAAAACACAAGGCAGAAGGAGATCAAACAACAAGCCCCCGACACAAGACCCATGTAAGGAAACAACCACACTACTTTTCACGACGTTTTCTACCATGAGGAAAATCAATCCTTGAAACAGAACGAAATGGTTGTGCAAGACTTCTCTACCAATGATAGAGAAAACATGGTATAGGAGTACTCATGTCATGATTCAATAAGCAAAGTTATTTTGGACTCCACACAGTCTTGGTTTGCACCAACTTATTTTTGCTTGCATATTCATATGCTCTATTGTAGCTTATGATTGCTTGTTATTGTGGACTTATGATTACTATAATCTAGTTTTGCTTAATTACTTGAATGAAATAGAATTGTTTGTGAATATTATGAGATTGATGGACACTAGCTCTAATTCACCCCCACTCTCTTGTGCAATAGGCCAGCTTGATCTTCAAATATTCCACACCATTAAACAAGTAGTATGATAAAACATTAACATCCTAAAAAGAAGAATATCATCAAACTTGTATTTTTTTGTAGGCATCCTAGATAGGATTAATTATTCTGTGTGGACAATGGACATAGTCCGGAGACAAATTAGAACACACCATGCCACCTCCTTGATGTATACCGCAGCTGTGTACCAGGTGATGTGGTGCGTTCAGATTCACCTCAGAATACGAAGCTACATCCGGTGCCTGCACAGACTAATTTCTTCTAAGATGGCCCTAGAAAGGGAGGATAAAATATTTAACTTGGAAAAATCATGCTTAGTGTATACAAGTTCACTAAAGAGAAACTCCTGTAACAGAAAATTCTTTCAAATAAGTCTTCTTTAATCCCAATAACAGGTTCAACAAATGATCAAACACCAATGAAAAAATCTAAATTGAATTGGTATTGATGGAAAAGACCACAACTCTGAAACAACTAGCAGTTAAGCTTTTGCCTCCATGTTTATCTCTAATAGAAACTTAACTGATGGGAAAATGACATTCACCATGATTCGAAGAAGAAACATGGTAAGTAGTTGAACTCCATTACTATATATATTCTGTTAAAATTTGCTCAGTTTCTCAGCACTATCAACTCAATGAAGCGACCTTGCACCCAAATTACTGACCACCAACATTGAGGCCGGCTAGCATACCATTTGTAACCCAAATTTCTTTTGTGCAACATAAGACGACCTCCTCTTCAAGAAATTATTCTTACAACTAAGTTTACATGTTGTATTTTTTCGATAGGATAAAAGTCTGACTCCACAGCTTAAAACATGAAACACAGTATAAGATTAAACAATGATATTTCTGTTAAATTTACTTAAATTTTTGTGAGGTTGTGGGCTCTGAAAATTCACTCCCCAGCCTCCCTTGTGTTTTTGGGGGGAGTTTTAACAAATTAAGTTCCGGGGTAAATTTTGGGAAGGCATATTGGATTTGTAGATAAGACACTGCCTAGAGATTTCACCCTCATTTTGTAAGGACTTTATGATCTGAGTTCTGGTTTCCTATAGGCGCAAGCCCCTATAGTTAATTACCCGTCCCATTAACAAGAGAGAACTTTCAATTAAGGCTAGTCGTCAATCAGATACGTAGAGATACGTGTTATTTGGCATATAGTAGTAGCAAGGGTTCCGTAGATGGAAGAAGGAAGAAGGAAGAGGCAGAGGGGACTTTGGTGTTCGGCTACTGGTGTCGCGGGTTGGTGAATGGAAGAAGCAACAGAGAACGAAGAGCTTCCTTGGTTCGCCATTTTAACGGCAAGAGTGGGTAGAAATCAAGACGGGCGAGTGATTTTTGCCGTTCATCCGAATTTCTACCAGGATTTAAGGGATGTGAACAGAGATTTTGACGCAGATACGAAGTATGCCGGATTTCGGCTGGATTTGAGGATCTCCTCGACAGATACGAGGTATGCCAGTTTTAAATTTGTGCTGATTTTTTATCAATTGTTTAGAGTTCAACAGTGGTGCATATATAATGTCAAAAAAAGGCCTGCAATGATGGCTTAAATGCATTAATTCTCAGGCATCTCACACTAAGGATAGGCTGGTTTAGGAGTAAGTGGCTAGTCAACCTGGGCTTCAATGTAGCCACTGCACATGATAGAAAACCTCTCATAGTTTCTTCTTAATCTCATAAAACCGTTTGTCTAAGAAAAAAACATAAATCTCTCACCGTTTGAGTTATACAGTACTGGAAAACTGAAAACAAGTCAGTCCAATGGTCTTTTTACATTTATTTAGTGTGGAATAAGCAGCTGAGGGAACAAGATGCTAATCCTAAGCCTAAAAGATTATAAAAATTATGAGGAGATAAGGCTTCACAATCAGATCTAACAAATGCATGTGCGTTCTGGCAAGCTCTGAATCGTAATGATTCTTTTAAGCAGGTTTCTGGAAGCACTACTCGAGTAAATAAGCAGAGCGGCCATTAAGGAGCTTAAAGAATCCAAGTCTATTTGCACAAGCAATGTGGCCTGAAATAGTAAATTATAAGAATTTGTGAGAGCTGAAGCCATAGCCAACTAAGATACTCTCTTCATTATACAGAACGTGCTTCATCAGTACCTTGTACTTTGCTTCTCTTCAGATTATATTGATTAAAGAATCTTAACACATGTGAGGCCTTGCTTTCTTTTCTAACATTTTGTTTTCTTCTTCTTTCACTATCATTTTTTCCCGCTTTTCTTTTCAGATCGTAATCACATTTTTTGTTTAGTATCGCTTTCTCGTCATTTTTAAGATATTTTTATGCTTGAAAGCCACTTTAATTTTACATTAACTTTTTAAAAATCATTTTTCTCATAATTTTACAACCTCCGTTATAAAAAGTAATAGCCGTCGTGAATAGGCTTTGGTGAGATTAGGGTTGAGAGAGAGGAGCTCATAGAAAAAGTTGAGTGCATATGCTAAATTTCAATACTTATGATTTGGCCTATTTGATTTCTCCAATCAAGAGAAAATTAACATATTATGATTTTTCATATGTAACTAATTGACATCAAATAATTCTTTGGTTCAATTTTGAAAAAGTGCGGGCGAATTAAGTTTTTTTTTTTTATTTGCATTCCATATTGAGTATATTAGATATAAATACATGAATGAATGATAAAAAATACTAAATTTACAAGAAATTAGGGAGATCTCCTACACATAGGGCTGTCAATTTCGGGTTACGGGTCGGGTTCGGGTCGAACTCGGAACTGACCCGGGTTCAAACGGGTCGACCCTAACCCGACCCAGGTAGACAAACGGGTAGGAAATCCGAACCCGGACCCGACCCCGCGGATTGCCGGGTTGACCCGACCCGACCCGGTTTTGGGTTTTGCCGGCGCCGGAACGGCGGCAGGCGGACGACGGGGGGAGGCGGGCAGAGCGGACGCGAGCGCGAGCGGGGCGGACTCGAGCGCAGCCGCGGGCGCGGGCAGCGGGCAACGCGGGCTTGCAGCGCGGCAGGCTGGCAGCGGGCAGAGGCGGGATTCAAAATTTTTTGAATTAAACGGGTTCACGGGTTGACCCGGCATCGAGTCAACCCGAACCCGACCCGTTTTTTAAACGGGTCAATTTTTGGAACTCGAACCCGACCCTTTTTGAAATCGGGTCGGGTTCAACCCAGATTTTTCGGGTCGGGTTTGACCCGAACCCAACCCGTGACCCGAATATGACACCCCTAGGTGGAGCCACCTAGTTCATGTGCATATATGAATTAAGGTGTTCTACATCTTGCATGCTGATAGTCAAACCGAGTGGCTCAATGAAATGAGTCCAATGAGCCTAAGATCATTTGATTTTGATATCATTGAGGTATTCATATGTTGAATAAATGATTTGTGATTTATGAGATCATTATAAGTTGTTTGATAGAGTTTTTTAGATTTGTGCCAAATTTATCAAAGTTTCTCTCTCAAAAAGTCTAGAAATTGGGCATCGTCTTCTATATGAAGGCCGGTTTGAGGCCTAAGAGTTAATGATCACTGCCAATGGCTATAATTAGCAAGTGTAGCTACTAGTATCGCTTAACTACTAACATCCAACCTTATTATATATTAAACTTTAAATGTCCACCTCTCGAATCCCTACATCGTGAATCAGATAATTATTCTTAATTATATAATCATGATTATTCAATCATAGAGAAACACATATTCTTGTATTTACAATTATATAATAAATTATTACAACTGAGCCAAACCGGCCCATTGTTTTTCCTATTTTTGGATTTTTTAAGGAAAATTTAAAAAAAATCTAATGTCTCTTACAAACATTACTATGCATGTTGTATCTTTATACAAAAGTAAGGTATTAAACATTCTACTGCCATACATTTTCTAGCATGTAACAATCATAGGCGGAGGGAATTTAGAGATAAAATAAAGTTGGAAACTTCGGAAATTAAATCGGAGACCATATGAACTCTAATTTCAGCTAACTTACAGTCGAACTATACGTATCAAAAATACGAACCCAACGACACCAAATTCGACTCAATCCGAACCTAAATTACTCCAAATCAAAGACCCGAAGCATATTTGGAAGGTTTAAATCATGATTTGGATTACCAAATGGGTTCCAAACATAACATGCTTATAATCAAATTGAGCAGCTAGACGAGAAGAATCCAATGAGCTCAAGATCGCCAAATTCTGATATCACTGAGACATTTAAATGCCCAATAAACAACCCACGTTCAAGCAATTCAATATTGGTCGTCCATTCAAATCACTCTCAATTTAATTTCCTATTCATTTAATTTTTTTTTTCTTGGTTGATATTAGTTTAATCCTATACTGATTTGATCTTAAAGAGATTTTATGATTTCTTTTGTGCAATGAGATTTTTAATATCACGTATTTAGTTAATATATATTGAACTCGTTCTAGTAGAAAACAAGTGATTTGATGACTAGAAGTCATTTTGTGAAGGAAAAAAATAAACTAATTCACTAGCAAAGTTTTATCATTTTAAAACTGATTATATCGGTCCTAACTCCCAAGCCTGGATGTAAAAAGTTGAAGGAAAATTTAAAAAAAATTAATTCAGACCCCCCGCCCCCAAATACATTTTCTGGCTCCGTCACTGGTAACAATTATATACATTGTTTTTTATTATTATTAGGAGTTAAATAACTATAAGGGTACACTTATTTTATTTATTTAGTATTATAACTGCTTAGGTCCCGGGTGGGCAAAACTTAGGTCCCGGGTTCAAATCCCTTGCCAAGCAGTGAAAGCCTTAAGTGTTGGCCCGTTTAAATTGGTATGGGTTGCATGCTAGGTCAATCGGGATTTTCACTGGCCTAAGAACAGTGCTTCCTCGTAAAAAAAAAAGTATTATAACTGCTATGCTATTATTAAGCCATCTTCTAAGTGATATCTCACCCTCTTTCTCTTCTATTTTTAGATTGAACCATTTGCTTGTTCGTAGATTTTCATAGGAATAAGTGTTTGAGTAAATAATATTTTTTATATGAGTAATATGGATCTATCAGAAAATCCATCATAGTTATTTTGGTTAATTGTAGCAATAAAGATATTGAACTTTTACGTATGTGGATATGAATATATGATACTTAACTTTATTAGTTATCTTGTTGGATATAATTGCATGTACATAATTTGGATTTAGTAGCTCTGATTTATTATTAACGATATATTAATGTATATTTTAATTAATATCCATAGATAATTTGAATTTTTGTAAAAAACACCTTAATAATAATCCTATCAGATTTTTTTTGGGCTTGAAAAATTGGTATAAGAGTTTGGTCTTCTACATTAGAATGTGTGTTTCAGATGCAAATCAAATGAAACTTGATAGACTTATAATTTTCTTTTTTTTTTCTTAAAAGAAAAGGTTGGCTCAAAAGGGGTGCAACACGAGAACTTCTCAGGATGTCATTGATAGACTTATAATATTAATTCTAAAGTAATGAAGGCTTAGGGTTGTCAAAATCGGATCATAGGTTAGGTTCGGGTCCAACCGAGAATTGGCCCGGCACTGTTCGGGTCAACCCAACCCGACCCGTAACAGACAAATCCCATAAATCTGCCTCCTGCCAGAAGCAAGGAGAGGCGGCGGCGTTTTCGGGAGCAGGGAGAGGCGGTGGTGTCGGGATAGGGGTGTAAAGAACATGAAAGATTTTCAATTGTATACCATTCAATCCAATCCTGAAGAAGATAATTGTTCTTAGAACTATATAGTCACCACTTTTACAGTAACTGTATCAATTGCTTGAACATCATAGTGACTGTAATGCTTCTTTCATTCATTTGCTCTCTTTAAGAAACAAATTTAGTCTTTGTGTCTGTGTGGGCTTCCTTTGAATATGCCGTTGGTAACATGTAAACTGTATTAGCAGTCCCATTAATGGCCTATATTACACCATCTGCTAATTACTGTTCTTAATCCTCTGATAACTATATTTCTGAGCCATCAAAATGACAGTAATTAAAAATTATTCCCATAGCATGCAATTCAATGAGATTCTGCAGAAGTAACAAAATCTATCATTGTTGTATAATGAATTTGTATTAGCAGCAAGAGGAAAAACACCATAAATGGAGTCGTTTTCAGATAACTTTGCCAGTGACCTCAATAAAAACGTCCAATTAATGAGAGTTTTCTTAGGTAAGCATTTTTAAGAAAATGCTTTACGCATTATGCTCTGTTAATGAGTCAGTCTTCTTTTTTTTTCTTTTTTTGTTTTTTTTTTCTAAGTCTGATGTTGTAAGTCTGATGCAAAGTCAAAGTCTTCTAATGTTCTAACTTTTCTAGAAACATAAGAGCTTGTTTCTAAAGACTCAGAAAGTCTTCAATCAGTGGTTTTTGTTTAACTTATTAACTAAAAAATCAAATTAAAACTATCTAAAGTTTGTCGTCAACACTTAGATAATTAATGCAAGACATCGTGAGGGGACTTATAATCTAAACCTTAGTAAGGATCTAGGCAGCCCTGACCAAGATTTATCTCCCTGCTTAGAAAGGAATACCAGCTAAACTTCACATAGCATATCAAATCCATATATATTCTTATGCAAATGTAAGAGTGGTGGGAGGCACAGAAGAGAAAATGGGCATTGAGCTCGACCATGAATGGTACTATGTTATACAAAGTGAACTATCCCTCTATGTTATAAAAGAAATTTTACATACTTTGACTCAGGCTATGCATGCATAGGTGGGGCTCATCAGAACTAGCCATTAGTCACTGTGAAGTGAACATGGTTTAAAATATTAATTACATTTTAAAAAGAGTGACCCAAAAGGGATCATGTATTAGTTTTGAAAAATGAGTTAATTTTAAATCCTAAGTTCATTTTTATTTTCATAAGTAAATTTTAATTTTATAGAAAATTTAGCATCTTAAAGAGCATAATGTTGATTCTGTCCTAGTCATCCTCAAGCAAAATATAGTAAGAAATCTAGAAAAAATATGTATTTTACATGCTTAATCAAAGTAAAAACACACATCATCAAACAATAAACAATAGTTAATGGCCATGAAAGCAGCTCGGTTCTGCAATACACCCTAGGAAAATAAAATAAAAGTAGCTAAGCCTACCATACATACAACTCAACTTAAATCTATACATCCCTTAATAGTGTGTGAGATCTTGATCATTCTTCATACATTTGACCTTCTGACTTCTGAAATACATACATACCTATAAGGCTTTCTAACTAAAATTATTATTGAAAAAAAAATTACATAACCGCCCTATAAATAGAGGTTAGCACAATTATAATAATAATCACACACATCAACATCCAATCCTATTCCTTAGAACCACATTTTCAAGGGTTTAGCATTCATCGCAGTACCTATTATAAAGCGCATTTATGACAATTATTTGAGTATTTTTATTTGCTCCTTAGGAATGTGACCACTTGCCGAAAATATCTAACAACTTAAGGGCGTTTTTAAATAACTTTGTCAGTGTCCATTTAATAAAAACGTCAATTAATGAGTGTTTTTTTAGCTAAGCATTTTTCAATCTTCCTTTAGTCTGATGTTGTAAGTCTGATGCAAAATCTTCTAATGTTCTAACTTTTCTAGAAACATAAGAGCTAGTTTCTACAGACTTAGAAAGTCTTCGACCAGTGGTTTTTGTTTAAGTTATTAACTAAAAAGCCAAATTAAAATTATCTAAAGATTGTTGTCAATTGATCAGTAACATCTGATTATCATCGTTAGATTGTCATGACCGAACTATCGTCATCTGATCTCTCTTATTTGATCGCCATCATTTTATCATTGTCACCATTCATTCACTATCGTCTAATTGCTGCCATATGACCATCCTCGTTAGACTAATAATACCATCAAAATGCAAAATTTTCGGTCCTCTATATGTATTACTTATTTTGTAATCTCGCATTTTTTAATTAAGAGGAAGAGCATATTTTTGTAACTTATGAAAATAGTGAATAACTTCATATTGGGCAGTACTTAATGATTTTTTCGCTTTTTTGGAATTTCGGCATAAAAAAATCGGTATGTATTGCATTTATTTTTGTTACCTATATGCGTTTTGGATCTTTGAGAAAAGCTATGACATAAAAGTTCGCTCTTTGTCGCTGTAAATTTCTAGCTATAAAAAATTAAGTAAAATTAAGAAAACATCTTTATCTTATACTTTAAAATCATATTTTTAAAATTTGTATAAAAAATAATCAAAATCAAAACAATTTGAATTCCTACTATAGCTTGCATAATATATTTAGTTTTTATTGGTAATAATAAAATAGAAAATCTTGTTTAAAGTTTAAATAATAAGAATATTCTATTTCAAAATAAAACATTGTTCAAATTTTAAATATTTAATTTTAATGAAAAAAATACATTTTTAAACATTATTTTGAAAAGCAGCTTAAATCATATCTATCGAGGAGGAGAGCTTAAATTTAAAAAACTAAGGAGAGCACTTAAAATGTTTTTTTATTTTATTTTAATAATAAATCTATAAATTACAGATCTAACTTAATGAGAAATATATATATATATGAAAGTAATAAATCGAACATTTTAAACAATTAGTTGAGAACATTTATAAGGATAAATAAAAATCAAGCTGATTCATTAATATAAATCAAGCTTTAATCCAACAAAAATTACAAATAAATAAAATTCTTTTTATAAATCTTGCCCAAATATTACATTTTAATTTAACTTTTTAGTTAATGGAGTTAAACAATATCTATTGGTAAACAGCGGCGTTTTCTTGAAACGCCCATCCTAAAATTAAATTTACAAAGAACTGCTTATCAAAATTTTGCAAAAAAGAAATGTCATTTTCAATGCGAGATATCAATATGAATTTACCAGCAAATTTAGCTCAATTGAGCTCATATGAGAGAGACAGAGAGAGATATTTGGTGGCAAAGTTTTTAAAATAATCAGATTAAAAATTTAATAATATTAAAAAATAAAAAATTAGGGTTTGTTTAACTCAAAAAAAAAATCTCATTTACATTGGATAGTGAATATAATTTAATTTTTTTATAAATATATTATTTAAGAAAATTTCAAAATATGTGACTCAAATCCATGACCTCCCCAACTATTAGAGCGCTACATATTCCTTTACTTTAATTTTGTTCCCAAATAAAATTTAAAAACTACCCAGTGTCAATATTAGAGGCTAGTCAGCCCATATTATAGCGACTTACCTTTTTGTTGATTTTTAATTTTTTTAAGTAATTTATTTATACAATATATTTAAAAATTCACTTATGATGTCTCATTAAAGGGGTGATTGGCATGACTATAATATTTTAAAAAATTGTTGTGAAGTTATTGTAGATAAACAACTTAGCTATTTTGGCCATAAAAAAAAGCTTTCAATAAAAAAAAATCTAAAAAATAATGATAAAATATAAAGAAAATAGTAGCCATATAAAATTATAGCTATTATCTGAAAAACAAAGCAAAAAGAAAAAATCTAAATTTTTTTTATTTCCTTTAGTTCTTGTTTGAAATCACCCTTCTTTTTGGTGTGTTTTGAGTTTATTTCTTGAGGAATATGAGAAGTGCCTTTAAACTGGTAATTTCATGAGTAATAATCACTGGATGTCAATAATTGTCCTAACTAATTAATTCTAAGTCTTTAATCATCAAAGCACGGTATTAATATTTTGTTTGGAACTGTTTTCTTACCGTTTAGCTTTTTAAACTGTAATCACAATTTTTCTTTGATCGCTAATTACTTTTTCATTTATTTAAAAAAAAAATTTATACTACAAAATTATTTTCTCTGCAATAATTTTAAAATTTTATTTATCCATAACAATTTTATAAAGCATTAAAAAATTTACGACAAACAAAATCTAAAATGAGCTTATATCTTGAGATTGATAGATGAAACAAATTATGCCAAAGTTTTTTAGAAATTGAATGTCCAGACATTAATCAGCACGTGCCCCCGTACATTGAAATTAAAATTCAGATTCTTTAACACACTTTTATGAGTAGTATAATTGTATAAAGAATTGCATTTCATCATTCAAATTCCCAACCTTTTGTCTTTGCCCACCTCATTATCCAAAAAAAAAAATTGTAGGAGGTCCCCATTATACACGTTATGAGTCCTTATTTCATAATTATAAAGTTCTCTCTACGCTATTATGGATGTAAATGTATACATTGCACAACTCTAAATTTGGCATTATTTGGGTTATTGTTGATATATCATTACAAATTTATGTTGATCGAGCATGAATCTCGAGGCAAATTCGTATTGAAAATTTTCAAAATTAAATTTGGGGCCATATGAACTCAGATTTAAATTAACTTATCGAGGCAAATTCACATTAAAATGTCATTCCCAAAAAATTATAAATAAGCATATCATTTTTTAGTGAAAAGGGGGACCAAGCAAGGGAGGAAGGGAAGGAAGAGAGCAAATGAAGAGAAACAGATAGATCTCTTCCCATCAAATTCCACCTCGACCACCACCTTGCCACCAACTTTCGCCCGACTTCCGCTCAGCCACCAACTATCACCAAACTTTTACGCTCGGGAACCTATTTTCGTCGGACTTCCACCCGACAACCGACTGAAGCCGGATTTATGCCCGACCATTGATTATCGTTGGACCTCCGCCTGGCCACCAACCGATAAGTCGAATCTCTTTCCAACCTTCATCACCCACCGACTAACGTCCTTATGACTACTCTCACTCTACTACAGTCCTTCCAACCACCGTCATCTAATTACGATCTTTTCAACCTCTGGCGCCCGCTGACTATAATCATTCCGACCACCGTCATCCGAATACAGTCCTTTCAATCACCATTGTACGACAACGGTCTTTCCAACCTTCATCGCCCGCTGAAACTAGGCAAGGTCCCATTGTTTTCTCCCATTTTAAGAGGTTTCTACGTAAAAACTCTGGTATACCCCCTAGTCTTTATATATTTGTGTGTTTGATCTTCGTACAAAGTTATGATGCTAAAATTTATATTTCTTCTCTACTGCCACGAATATTCCAGGACACAATAATTGTACTATTATATTATATGTGTTATGAAGAACTTCTCTCTAATCAAAAGCACCTTATCTCAAAGTCTAACTTCAACTTTTGGTGTATTCAATCCATGTATCCCACTCAGGAGATAACAAGCAAATTTCATGGGTACAAAGATATCATTTTCTTATAAATAGGATATGTGTATAGTTTGAGTACTTGAAAATATTACATATCACTATTAGGGCATTCCATGTGATTTTTCATATATAGCATTTTATATGGATCTTCAGCATTATATCATATTCTTCATATTCTTTCGAGTTATGATTGGGTTCTATTATACAAAGGTTGAAACTTATTTAAACTATGGAATCAACACTATCACTATTATGCGGCATTCCCCTTAATTTTAGGTTTTTTGTCTTACAAAATTTTCGAGTTGTTAACGTAAGGGTTTTCTGCCCGTCAACCGACATCTATGCTCTATTTTATTTTATTGACACTCATATCACTTGATTCATGATCTTAAATTGGGTTGATCTACTTAACGTAGAATATTCAAGATATGTAAGCATCAAAAATCAATCTTTAAAAAAAGTAAACAAACAAATTTGTTGCACACAAGTCACATGTGATTTAAACCTATTTTGTTCTACTTTCTTACTTTCTTTGTTCACTTTTCTCCTTATAGAACCCTCCTTCCAATTCTAGTTCTCCTTTCATTTCCCATCCATCTCCATTTAGATGACTATAATGCCCCACCCACCTTCTCAAGTCATTGTAATACCATACAATGGCAGTTTAGTTCTTTATATTTTGATTGCTTTCTCTATAAATTTATATTATACATACATATATTAGTTATCATATGCATTATACAAATTACTTACACATTTTATATTATGATGAATTTTAAAATTGTTAAATTTATGTCGAGATTAGTGCATCCCATAAATATCTAGCATTTATGTAAATATCAGCGCATTCTTTCAATCTTTCCATTTAAATCAAAATAAAAATATCTTAATAGTTAATACCATTGTTTTGAAATACGGACCGGATCGACCAGTTCAACCATGAACCACTTATGGTCGGTTCGGTTCTCCTGAAGAACCGATCCAGTATCAAATCGGTCAAAACCGATTTGAACCGCAGGTTCAACCGGTTGACCATTGAACCGGTCCCGATTCTTAAGAATCGGCCGGTTCAATTAATAATATATTTACGTAATTTAATTTAATATAAAATATTAAATTAAATATTAAATTATTTTAAATATCATATATTTTATTTAATAGCATAATTCTGAAAATTTAATAGTATTATATATTAAATATAAACAATTTTATTCACATGATTCCATAATCCCATGTGAGCTCTTAACCCATGGGTACAAGAAAAGTTATATAAACAACACAACATATAACTCCTAAGTGATGTGGGACTAAACAACTAGTAGTTTTTAATTTCAACTTTCAACAATGTGAATGAGACTTGTTTGAATGAAAATTTGTTGAAAAAATTTTTGTGTAGAATATTCAAATAAAAAACTATCATAATAAATTTTAAACTTCTTAAATTTATAATTACTTATATATTTATAATTATTCAAATAGAAATAATTATTTATTATTTTTAAAGTTCTAAAACTTTCTCTAAATGGGAAATTAAATGATAGAAAAATAAAAAATCTTAAAAATAATATTATATAACTTTATAAATATAATTTTATAATGTAAAATTTATATATAATTTATAGATGTAAATTATGCTTAAATATTAACATAAATCAATTAATTATATTAAATATAAACTACTTTTTTATTAAATATAAATTAAAATTGAAAATTGAAGATATTTATATTTAAAATTAAAATTAGTAATTATTTATATTTAAATATATAATATAAATATAATAATTATTTAATTTTAATTTTAAAATTATGTTATATATTATATATATATGAATTTTATTATTTTTTAATCTCAAAATTCTTAGAATTATGAAATTTTAAAAATTTAATTGTCATTATTATTATGTTAATTTTATTTCTTTTAATAATATTATTATTTATTACATCATCCGGTTCGACCAGTCGAATCGTGAACCTCTCATTTTTCAAGTTCGTTGTTTGGTTAGATTTTCACAACCTTGATTAATACACATTCATTCTAATTTAACAAAATTTATAAATCTTAAGAAAATGGTTATTATATATATATATATATATATATATATATATATATATATATATATATATATATATATATATATATATATATTATATAATTCATTTACTTATGTATTTATTTTTTGAAACGAGATATTTACTTGCTGTCACCTTCGAAAGAATATTTGACAGTGACTAATCCTCGGCTGATCTAGAAGAGACACCCACTTCAAAAATCTCCTATCCCACACTTGATTGTATCTCACTTAAAAAGTACTGCCGCTCGAGATGAACTGAGGAAAGGTTGGAGGTTTTTTTTTCTCAAACAAATATTTTAAAAGAGGCCACGTATTGCGGAGACGTGGGCAGTGCGGCAACGTTTCAGAATATAAAAATAACTTATTATTTTTGCTGAAATTTTATTAATGTGACGAGTCCTTTGAACTTTTGACGAAAACATTTTTGGAGGGACATCAATTCGCGCCTTCAATGCAGCCCCACCCTCACACCTACCCAAATGAAGAAAAAATAAAAATAAAAAATAGGGTGAGGATATCAAAGCAAAAACAATGTGCAGATTTACCTACATGTCATTTTATTTCATACTATTTATATATGTTATATTTAGAATTTTGATATTATATGCAACGTTGTCAAAATAATATCAGACAACGAATTGGAAGAGAGAGAGATTCATGGTTCAACCGGTCTAAATGAGGTCGAACCGGGGTCGAATCGGATGACATAATAAACAATAATATTATTAAAAATTAATAAAATAAAAATTATATAATATAAGTATATGAGTATTTAATAATATTTATAAAATTTTAAAATATATAATAAAATTTTAGACATATAAATATCATTTAAGAATAATGCTTAATATAATATATAAATTTATAATATAAAAATTTTATGATCATTAATATAATATAAATAATTAAATATATGACTTTTTAATAATATTTATAAATTTCAAAATATATATAATACAAAATTATAAATATAAATATCATTTAAAAATAATATATTTATATATTTATAATTAAATATATTTACAAAAATAATATTTAATATAATATATAAATTTATAATATTAATATTTTATAATAGAATTATTATAATATATATTATAGTAAATTTATAATACATATTATTCAAATTTGTAGCTCAACTAAGCAAAAAATTGAAGCCCAAATTCACATTCTAAAGCATTCATGCACTTTTTTAATCTCACATCATAGGGGGAGTTTGAGGATGTTTCCTTGAACCCTATATAAAGTGAGAAGTACTACTTTTTTGCAAAACAAATTATGTGAGGTATTTAAGATAACTTTCATATAATATGGTGAAATTCATTATCATATTTAATAAAAATATTTTAAAAAGTTTAAAAATTGTCAAAGAAAGCGGGAAACGCTTCGTTGAAACGGAAAAAAAAAGAGAACAGCCCACAGCTTTCTAATTGACAAAACTCAAACTTGGGCACGTGCGATGCACGTACGAGCTGGAGCAGAGCGGGACATCGGGGGTTTACCTCCGCCCCTACAACTATAGGTGATGATCAATTTTTGGGTGAAGCCTTTGTTGCAGGTGTTGAAGGAAGGCAGATTTAATAAGCCAAAATATATTTTTAAAATTTTAATTAAAACAAAAATAAAATATTTTTATGACCCGGCCGGTTTTTTCCAACTCATACCGGTTCAACGGTTCGCTGGTTGAACCGCCAGTTCAATCTGGTTTGATGCAGAGCCGGTTTTGAAGCTTGATCGGACAGGCCAACAGACCGGTTCATGGTTGAATTGGTTGAACCGGCCTGTCCGGTCTGGTTCGGTCCGGTTTTCAAAACAGTGATTATATGACTAACACCAATAAAATAAAAATAGGTGCATAAAATGAAATATTAAAATTTACATGATATCATGAGTTATAATAATGGAATATAGGAGTTATATATTTGATATTAAAATTTTATAGAAGTGGTATGAATATAATATTAAAGTTTTAGGTATTAGATATGGAAATAGCATGAAATAAAATAATATGTATTTAAATCCAACAAATAATTTTAAAAAATTAACACACTGTAAATATTTTTACTTTATAATTCACATTAGATATGTCACTTTTATTAATTCATTTATAAATCAAAATCATACAATTTTATATCAGTTAATTACAATAAAATGAGTAAATTAACTTGTCCAGGAAGGAATTTCTATAATATAATATTTAAAACTATTTTATTTATGTATTTAATATTAAAGTTTTTCTGTATAGATAATATAACACTTTGTTCTTAAAATTAGATCGCATAGAGCTCCCATTGTTGTCCACATCATATTCTCTCCTCTTCTCCAACTTCATAAATCGCTCCACCAACTTCGACTCTATACGTCTCCATCTTTAATTTAAGCTTCGTTTGGGACGGCTTTTTTATTGCTTTCTAAAACCGAGCTTTAGTACAATTTCTTTTTTATTTTTGTACTAAAACTCTGTTTTAGAAAGTAATAAAAAAGCCATCCCAAACGAAGCCTTAGTTGCTCTCACCCTCAATACCAAACTGAGATAATTTTAAATACTATTTGTTCTTATAACCCCTAAATGCAAATCTCTGCGCATTTTGTTATTCCATTGATCACCAACACTTGTTTCTTAAAAATATTCTATTTTTGTTCCACTTTTTAAAATATTTTTTGAATATTCAGGTTAATTAAGATAAATTCATTCGACGTAAGGTTTGAATTCAAAATCACTTAGGCTTCATTTGGGACAGGTTCTTTGCTGCTTTTTAAAACTACTTTCTAGTACAAAATTTTTTGAATTAAAAATTTTTGTATTAAAAAGTTGTTTTAGAAAGCAACAAAAAAACTGTCTCAAATAAAACCTTAGTTGATAGCTAATATTCCGGACTAACAAATTAGGTTGAGCTGCATCTTTTCCACATTTACTAACAACATTTTACATATGAAACGGCTAATATTTATTAATTCAAGTGGAGTGGTCATTACTTAACTATTTTTTAAAAAAGAGAAAATAATTTGCCTCATATGTAAGGGATCTTAGCCTTCGTTTCGATGCGCCCAATTCATAAACACTACGGCGGGCCGACCCGAAATAGTTTAAAACACGTGAATTAGATGGGTTTGCGTCGAGTTTTCGGGCTGCTACATGGCGCCAGATAATAGGTGCATGTCCGACTGTAGAGCTACATCAGGACACCGGTTCTAATAAAAATTCCAAAAACAGAGAAGCAAAGCTTTTTACGCCAAAAAGCGCTGAGCGAAATGGTGTTAAAAGGCCTGGTTGCTCGATTGAAATTAAAAAAAAAAACGTTATTTGCAACATTAATCATTTAATTAATTGTAATTAGACATTATTTTTGTTTTGATATTTCATAAAACTATTAAGTTTGTTTTTCAAATTTAAAATGAATGACAAATAATAATCATTTTGTTTTAAGTAGAACCAAA
Organism: Dendrobium nobile; assembly: GCA_022539455.1. Classification (NCBI taxonomy): domain Eukaryota; kingdom Viridiplantae; phylum Streptophyta; class Magnoliopsida; order Asparagales; family Orchidaceae; genus Dendrobium; species Dendrobium nobile. The sequence goes on along the minus strand of CM039735.1, from coordinate 4,339,076 downwards.
GGAGTGATTGATAAATGAGAAAAATTGACTAAATCAAGCATGAATTTTGATACACATTTAAATTAGAAGTTTCTATATATAAATTTACGATCATTTGAACTATAATTTAAACAAATCTATAGTTAAAATGATCAGCAACACAAAACAAACTCAACTGCATAAAAAAATGATTTGATTCAAGTCCAAATAAGCCCATCTCAATTGCATGAGGTATAGTTGGAATTTAAAAAAAAAATAATTGGAAGACTAAATGATCTCCAAATTTGATATGTTTATTGTCAAATTGAGCATCTAGATGAGACAAATCCAACAATTTCAAGATCACTCAATTCTGACAACATCAAGGTAATCCATATGGGTCCAACAAAATATTTTGATTTTTATTCATATTTATGAGTTATGTCACACTAAAATCTATATATTGTCCCTCAATTTCTACATGAAGCGGACTTTTGATTAGAAAGTCAAGAGAGCTCAAAAGCTTAAAGAATCTCATTAACTTCACCCGAACAACATTGTCGTTGGATCATCGTCCAACAATTATTGTTGGATCATCGCCCAACCACATCCATTGACCATCAGCCACTATCGGACTACTGTCTTATGATCTTTTCAAGATCTTCATTGCCCAATGGGCATTCTTAGACCTTTACCATGCATCTGATCAACATGATCGAGCCTTTGTCATCCAATTGCTGCATTTGGACCACCACCGTACTACCACCGTCAACCTGCCACCACTAGATCATTACCATCAAACACGTCGCTCAACCGCCTTGTTGATGAGATGAATCCAACAAATTCAAGATGGCTCAATCATGATAACATTAATGCAATATATGCTAAACGAATGCTTTATGTCAAGGGAATCAATGTGAGTCATCTAACAAAATATTTTATTTTTTTTCTTCCTATTTATGAGCTATGTGACTCTAAAAAATCTATAAATTGTCCTTCATTTTCACATGACTTTTGGTTAGAAAGCCAAGAAAGCGAAAAAAACTTGAAAAAATCTTATAGCTCCACCCGAGCAACATTGTTGTTGGACCATCATCTAACAAACCATTTGACCATCAGCCTCTGTCAAACTACTGTCTGATAGTCTTCTTAAGATCTTCATTGCCCAATGGACATTCTTAGACCTTCAATCAGTCACCACTGGATCACTGCCACCAATTACGACGTATGACCGCCTTGTCGATCTCTTGCAAGTTCTACCATTATTCTCAAACAACCACCCCAATTACCAAAAATTGAAACTTCACAATCCAACCATCGTTGTAGAACCACTGACTGATTGCCATTGGCCCACTGTCAAATCTCCACAACTCAAAAAACACCATTGGATTGTTGTTTGATCATTGCTATTGGACATTCATTGCTCAACCATTAACGTTGGACTTTTGTCACTTGATCGCCATTACCAGATACTTGTCATTGAACTATCGTCGTCGAACCCTGTTAGCCCAACCATCATCATCAAATTGATGTAGCCCAATCAACACTACTAGATTGTTATCACTCAGTCACAAACAACCCATAACTTTCACTCAATACCAACTCCGTATTTCTATTAGTTCTCCTTGCTCTTATAATTTTATTGTCTCCTAGTAAGGATGGACAAATATTTGTAAGTAATGCTCACATATCAGGATCATTTTGGCTGATAAGATTCGAGGGTTTTTATTTTTTTTATAGTTTTACACAGAAATTATGGCGTAGTTCATGCCCTTTTCATTTATTTGTGTGCTAGATTATCATGCCAAACTAAAGATTTTCTTGGGACAGCTTTCTTACTCCTTTTAAAAACAGCTTTGTAGTAAAAAAATATTTTGAATTAGAAATTTTTGTACAAAAAAATGATTTAAAAAGTAGTAAGAAAGCTGTGACAAACGAAGCTTAAGTCTCAAAACTCTCACCATAAATTTTTCTAGCACACAACAATTATGAAATTATTATTTTCTTTTATCAAATACTTTATTTGGCTTCTTAAAAGTATAAATTTTGAATTGAAAATTATTAAATATGTTAAATTCATGTTAAATGCATTAGTCACCCAAATGATTTTAATACTTACCATTTTAAAATATGATTTTTGACTTCAAACAATCATATGAGCTTTGAGAAAAAAAATAATTCTATAATTTTTAGTATAAAAATTTATTTTCCAAAATGTGACTTTTTCGCTTATATTTTTATATAAAAAAAATGAAATTATCATTTCTTAGATGTTCTGAATAAATTTGTTAAGCTTAATGTTAATGCAAAATATAAATAGCTTTCAACTAAATAATGCAATTAACTTATTTATCTTTTTCTTAAATCTAATTTGAACTTCAAACAAACAAAATGATTGTTTTTAGACATTGAGTAGCACATCACAATTGTGAAAATTTGGAATACTCTATGAGATGGTTCGTATTAATTCCCTTAACTATAGAGTATTTGTTCAGCATTTAAGTGCCTTATCTCTCCAGAATTAAGCAGCCATACACTTGTTGGATTCATCATGTCGAGACGCTTGGACTGTCTTTAAGCAAGTAAGCTATGAAACCCCTAAAGTAAAAGAAGCTAAATTTTTAAACATCGAGACACCTTTTGGCGTAATGGTTGGAATTTCATTAAAAACTTCGTAGTTAAGCTTGCTCATCTCGAAGAAATCATGGAATTGGTAACCTCTAGAGAAGTTACACCAATAGGACAATATATCGATAAATTAGAAGTTGGGTTGTTACATAAGCTTTGAAAATTATTTAATCATCCAATTGATGTTCTAAAGTTTCTAATTATATTTCATGTGCATGATTTGGGCTCATCAATTTTTTCTCACAAAGACACATATTTTGATTATAAATTTGTTGAAATTAGAGTTAGGATTATCTTAAATTTAATTCCAAAAGTTTTCATTTCTTAGGTGCATTGATATAAACTATTTTTATAACCTAATATATATTTATATATATGACACAACTTAACTAAGGCCCTCGGTTGCTCGCATTCTTGCGGAGTTAGATGTTACCAAGCGATATCCTGACCAAGTTTGGCTTGGTTCTGAAACTATTGGTTATATTCAGATGGTTGAAATAGAACAATTTCCCTCTTATTGTGTTCATTGTAAAGTTTTGGATCATTCGAAATCTGAATGTCATATTTTGCATCCTGATTTAGCTGATATTCCAACATCTCTCTCTCTCTCTCTCTCTCTCTCTCTCTCTCTCTCTCTCTCTCTCTCTCTCTCTCTCTCTCTCTCTCTCTCTCTTCGATTGAGCATGAAAATACTACCCCTATTGGGGATGGGGGGTTGTTGATTGGCCATGTGCTCGCATGCTCTAATTTGGTTGTTCCTGATCATGTCCATCCTCTTGTGGACATTGAGGGCATTAAAGGTGTTTCTCATTTAGCGGATTTGGATTGCTGAGATGATGTGGGTGTGTGTGTTAATGATTTGATTCAATCACCTAGGGGTGTGATAGCTCCTCTGATTGTTGAATGTTCAATGGAGGTCGATAAGGGAATTTGTGATGTTAAAAAGGAAGTGGTGAATAAATTGGCTAGTGGTTCGATTCCTTCTGTTGAATCTCCTGTGGTTTCTGATGATCAACCCTTGTTGGTCTTGCCTGTGGGGCAGGTTGGGATTGAGTCTATTGTTGATATCCCAATTGCTATCAATTCGTCCAATGATTTGAAAGCTGAATTGATTGCCAGCCTGAGAGAAACTTCTTTGGAACAAAATGAGACTAGTTTGACGAGTCACATTCTTCGCCTTGTGTGGTTGATGTGGAGGATAGGAATGAGCATGATGATTCGTTCCATTATTAGTTTGATTTGATCGTGAGTCGTGCTATACTAAATGGCTACTCATGCATTGGTAAACATCGCAAATGGAAATAAAAAAAAATCGTGAGATTCACTTTGTTCCTTTTCTCTATTTTGGTTGTTTCTTTGACAGGTGGACTAGTTGGGGCCGGCTCTTTGTGGCTATTGGATTTGTGAGTTGCAATGTGATGGCTCTATTGTGGCAGCATTTGGATTGGTAGGCTGATTGTATAGCCTAATATTAGTGCATGTCTATGTTTTACTCTTTTTATAGGTTGTTTCAATGGTTCGTGTTGTTGTGCTACTCACAGTTTCGTCCTCTTTGTTGGCTATTTTTTGATCCTGTTGGTGTTTCCTTTTTAATTGTCTAATCTTTTGTATTAGTAAGGAACATTAGCTCATAGGTTCTACTTCAAATATTGTATTATAGATAGCTTTTGGTTATGTATGGACCTGTAATATTTTTTTTGATGGAATGCGTTAGTCCTTTGTGGGTTTCTATTAAAAAAAAAAAACTTAATTTCTGTTACATATTATTCCTATCACAACAACAATAAAAGAAAAAAAAAACTTCGAAAACAAAGCCTTGGATCCATTTGTGGCAGATTTTAGATAGCTGACGAAGTTTTATTTTGCTGCAATTTTCATCCTAATGTTTTTCCTAAACTTCCATGATAAGGAGAAACCTTTAATGAACTGTATTTATAAGTAGGGATGTGCATTGTTTAGATAAAGCCTAAAAATGAGTTGAAAAACAATCTAATTTGTCTAATTTGATATGATTATTAAACTAATCCCAGTTTGATTATTCGTTCTAATTTTAATTCTCTTTAAATCTTTGTTATTAGTTCAATTTTTCTTTGATAAAATTGTTCAAACTAAATTCTAGATTATTCTAATATTTTCAAATGTTAAGTTGATAAAGTTTATGATGTTTAAGGCTTCGTTTGTGATGACTTTCTTACTATTTTATAAAGCATTTTCGTAGTACAAAAATTTCATGAATTAGAGTTTTTATACTAAAAAGCTTTTAGAAAACTATAATAAAGATGTATCAAATGAAGCATAAATGTGTAGTTGATAGAAAGATTAATATAGATATTATTTATTTGACTACATGTTGATTTATAGATTTTTGTAGATATTATTTGATATTATTCTTAATCTATATTAATTAAGTTAGATATAATTAGGTTTGTTATCAAAACTATTTATATTTTCTTCATAAAAAATCGAATCAAACGATCAAATTATGGGTGTCAATATTTGAAACGACTCGAAACCCAACCCGGATCCGATCCTAAAAATTTTGGGATATAGTAACCTCATTTACCAAATGAGTCGAGTTCGGCTTTTAGATACTGACCCATTTTTAAAATCGTGTTAGGCTCGGGTTGACTCAAAAACCAAAAATCAACATGTTTATCAAATTGGGTCAGGTTCGAGTCAATTCCAAGTTCGACCCAAATCCGATCTGAAATCCGATTTTGACACTCCTACACCAAACTAAATTTTGGCTCAGTTTAATTTAATTTAGAAAATAATTTGGTCGATTTGATTTTCTAAATTTTATAAGCAAAAGAAATTGCTTCAACAAATTTGCAAATCAAATAATCCAAATCGACCAATTGTACTTCTCTATACTAGGGTATGATATAAATAAGAAGATTGTTATTATTGCATTCTTAAATATTGGGCTAGCCTTTCTTCTGGCGCGTCTCTCGGGTGTGAACTTGTTTGGGTATTTGCAAGTTACACTTGATACTTTTGATTTCATCAATGTTTAATTAAAACGATAAGTTTTTTGAAATCAAAATTTGTATTACTATGAATTTAATTCTAAAAATTTTTATTTTACATATTGCATTAGGATATCAAAAATCCATCTATACTCATTTTCTTCTAAATTTGATCTTTTATCTCCTTCCCACATCATCCATCTAATCCATATAAGATCCCATCATGTCTCTTTCATATCTATTTTATTGCTGAGGTCCTTCATATATCATTAAATCTCATTTGTGTCCATCATCAATGAGATCTCATCCCTCACAACTTTCTTATTTTAGCAATGTTGGTTGATGGTTTTGGCTATTAACTAATTAACCATTAGGTCTTGAATTTGAGTCTTACGTATGTAATATCAGGTCTTGAATTTGAGTTTATCTTAATTAACCTAAATGTCAAAAAAAAAAAAAAAAAACTTCCCTCATCGAGGATCTCTTTCACGCATTATTGATCTGCTCGATGACCTTGTACGGCTAAGATCCAACCTCGAGTTCCTCACATTTTCTCGTCTGCAAGGCTTTCACGATTTTGAGTAAGAGCAAGTAAACGCAAGAGGGTAATAGAGTGATAGTTTAGTAAATAGAAATATGTATATATTAAATGAACGAATAAAACAATTTTAAATGTTATGTATGTAAAAACCTCTACTTCCTTGATTAAAAAAAAATAAATCATACAGGAATTAAATAAAATTTTAATTAATATTGGAACACGATTGAGTACTAATTGTGCACTCATCGTATACTTCAGTTTTAAACCTAAGATCCCTTGATTGTCAAAGCTCCCAGATCAAACTGAGCTGCCGTAGTTGAATAGCTGAGCGTGCGATACAATAAGAAGGCACGTGTGCGGTAATTGGTAGGTAGCTTATTATTAGCCGTGTTCACCAAACCATCTCCGTTCCTTCCTCTCACCCTCTCTCGCCGCAGACTATGCTTTCGTCTCCCACCAAACCCTCCACTTTCTTCCACGCATAAAATCCCAATCTCCCCAAGCCCAAACCAGCTTGGGGTTCTTCTCCATCGAGAACTTCTCAAGCTTTTTCCCCTTCTATTCGCCGACTGTTTCGCTCCAAGCGAGCAGCGCTGCTTCCATTAATATATATTTATTTATTTATTACATATTTCCCTAGATTTTAGCGGTCATCTGAGTTTATCCATGGCGGCGATTCTATCCTCCCATCCCCCAAATCAGGCGTCCGTCAGAGCCGCCGCCACTACCCCCGGCAACCGTCTTGCCCACCAGCTTACCCTCAGATCCCGCCCTGCTCTACCCCTGCGTCCCAGTACTCGATACCCTTGCGTACAGTGCATTTATCGGCCGGACTTCTCCGGAAAAGGCGCCATCGGGTCTAACCGAGCCGATTGGCTAAGCAACTGCGCTATACTCTCCAGCAAGGTCGCCGTATCTAAGAAACAGGAGGAGACAGACAAGCCCGTTCCCGGAGATGGCGACAGCAATAAAGGCATCGCAGGTGATGAAGCCGGCGGAAAGCTTTCCCCCGTCGTTTCCGCGGTGAACGGGCATATATCTGGGTCGGCGACGTTAGATCTGGTTCCGATCTGTAACCTCCCCAAAGCACTGACCATCTCCGACCTCTCCCCGGCTCCGATGCACGGATCCCAACTACGCGTGGCCTACCAGGGCGTCCCCGGCGCGTACAGCGAGGCAGCAGCCGGCCGCGCGTACCCTAACTGCGAGGCCATTCCCTGCGACCAGTTCGAGGTTGCTTTCCAAGCCGTGGAGCTTTGGATCGCCGACCGCGCCGTGCTTCCAGTCGAAAACTCCCTTGGCGGCAGCATCCACCGTAATTACGATCTCCTTCTACGCCACCGTCTGCACATCGTCGGCGAGGTTCAGCTGCCGGTTCATCACTGCCTCCTCTGCCTCCCCGGCGTCCGCAAGGAGTACCTCACCCGCGTCATCAGCCACCCCCAAGCCCTAGCGCAGTGCGAGCACACCCTCACAAACCTTGGTCTAAACGTTGCCCGCGAGGCATTCGACGATACGGCTGCAGCAGCCGAGTACGTGGCGACAAACGGACTGCGCGACACGGCGGCGATCGCGTCGGCTCGGGCTGCAGAGCTCTACGGCCTTCAGATCCTCGCCGACGGAATCCAAGACGACTCCGGCAACGTGACGCGGTTCGTGATGTTAGCGCGAGAACCAATCATTCCTCGCACAGATCGACCTTTCAAAACGAGCATCGTCTTCGCCCACGATCGCGAAGGGACGTCTCTGCTCTTTAAAGTGCTCTCTGCCTTCGCCTTCCGTGACATCTCGCTCACCAAAATCGAAAGCCGTCCGCACCGTAACCGCCCCATCCGCCTCGTCGACGACGCCAACGTAGGCACAGCTAAGCACTTCGAGTACCTCTTCTACCTCGATTTCGAAGCTTCCATGGCCGAGACACGCGCGCAGAACGCCCTAGCCGAGATTCAGGAGTTCACTTCCTTCCTCCGCGTTCTTGGCAGCTACCCAATGGACATGACTCCTTGGAATGCTCCATCTTCGCCTTCATCCGCCTCTTCTCCTTCCCCTCCTCTGTAATTGATGAGTTGATTATATGTATCTTCCATCGGAAAATCGCAGCACTGCGCCGCCGGCTGGTTTGCGGGGAAAACGCCGCTGGTAGATTTCCGGGGTTTTTTTTTTCTAAAACTGTTTATTTAGTGTTTTGTTATTAAAGTTAAAAATATTGGGTGAGGATATCGAGCTGAATTGCGGGGACTGTGCTCCAAAGGAAAAAAATATTTGAGGAGTCATATTATTTTTTGTTGTATATTTGTCCTGTGTATCGGATGATGTGGCATACTTTGATTTATCTCAGGATGGTCCGGTGATTGCCCAAAATAATTTCTCGCTCTGAGAAATTATCACGTGCAGAGTCCGAACTAACTTTTATCCGGACTCTAATCAAAATAAGTCACATTAGTCTGTACATATATTGTGTATAATTTGTACATAAGCTACGTATAAATTATACACGTTATACGGGTTTTAATTTGTCTGGACTGCATATAATAATTTCTCCATTAGAAGAGACGACGTGGATTTTTCAGTTATATATTTATGCATAAGTTAAAATGAAATTTAAACTAGATCAAATTCAAATCTTGGTTAGAGGACTTGCAACTCCAATAAATTAATTTATGAATATAATAAATTATCTATTATTAAAAGAATTGTGATCTACAAAATACGTATAGAATATAATTGCTCAAATAAAAATATAAAGAATACATCAGCTCAAATGTTATAATTTGTGCATTGTAAATTGTATCATTTAAATCAAATTTATACCATTGATAGAATGATAAGGACAAAAAAATATAAACTTTTAAAAAATTATATAGTAAAGATGTATTATTTGCTTATGAGTTATGAGTTCATCATTTTTAATAATAATTACTAAGAAGAAAAGTTAGTTTAGACATGGAGGGTTGGAGTGTTAGTCTGGTAGATGACAGAAAAATTATTAGGTGCAGAGTACGCACCGTCCGCATAAGTACCGAGTGGTATCTAGCTAGATATTCAATACTTGTGCGGACGGTTCTCCTCATCCGCACCTAATAATCTCTCCAGATGACAAGGTCGGATTCAAAGGTGTTTAAGATATTATATTTGCATGAAAAATATAAGGTATGTATAACTCATCTTGATATGTTGGTTGAGAGTTTTGACTATTAGCTAAGAGATCTTGAATTTGAAGCTTGCGCTTGTGTTGTCTGTGTAAGCTTATCGTAATTGACACAAAAGTCCAAAAGTATAATATAAGACGCTTAAGTATTTATGTAAAAAATAAATAAATCAATAAAGTCTTACCTAGTTGAAATAATTTTGTGAGTATATGTCTTTGATTATTGTTTTGTCCTGAAACATTCACAACAGTAAATAAATATAAAATTTAACGTCCTAGCATTGTACGAAGATTCAATACATATACAAATAATAGAGAGATGTACAACATTCATAAGGATGCTTGAATCTTTTAAGAGTGGAAAATCTTAAGAAGGGGGAAAAACCACAGGGTCTTTGCTTAATCAAAAGCCATTAGTGTTTATGATTGATTACAAATGATGCCATTCTTCTGGGAAAGGTGTTAACTCGGTATAACGAATATACATTGTATAGAGCATATTATATAGTTGAAGTTGGGAGGATCAGATGACATGAGAGATGTTCTCAAGAGGATGTTGGCTTGTTGTTTGTTCAGTAGGACCATAGTCGGACGATGGATGTCAGAGATATCATTGTCGTACGATTAAGGTCAAAATAACAAAAGTCGATGTGTGACGGTAGTCGAAGGATCATAGTCAACGGGCCACTATGGTTGGAAGGATCGGAGTCGATAGGTGATGGAGGTCGGAGAGATTGTAGTCGGTGAGTGTTGGTGGTCGAAGGGACCAAAGTTAGTAGGTGATGATGGTTTGAAAGATCGTAGTCGAGAGGCGATGGTGGTCAGAGGAACAATAATTTGATAATGACGGTGGAGGAAGGCTCATTAATTACTATCAAATGGAGGTTTGATGGCGATGGTCAAGCAAAGGTTTAACAGTTACGGCTTGGTGGCACATATTCATAGGCAGTGGTGCCTGGATGAAGCTCGTGAAATCTTCAAGCCCTAGAGCTCTTCTCTTTTTCCTATTTTCTCCCCCCTTCATATGAAGAATGTGGGTGTATTTATAGTTTCTTGAGAGTGACATGCATTCTTAATAAATATGGAGAAGATTTAGGACAAATTTGGAGTGTTCATTGGATGACCCATATTAATTCTCTTGTTCATGGAGCATTTATTGAGCATTTAAGTGCTTTTTTATATCATAATTAAGTGATCTTAGGCTTGTTGGATTCTTCATGTTGAGCCACTCAATTCGACTATAAGCATGTCATATTTGAATATCATTTGATCATCCAATTAATGCTTTAAAGTTTTTTAAATAGACTTTGGTCCTTTGATTTGAGCCCATTTAGGCTAGGATTGGACAAAATTTGGTATCGATGAGTTCATCTCCTTGAGATATTTAGTTTAACTATAAGTTTGTTGATATCGGAGTTTGGATGATCTCAAATATAATTTGGAAGTTCCTAATTCAAACATGTATTAAGATTCATGCTAGATCAAGACGATTTTCAGTCACGTATCAGGATATAGCTAGCATTAGCATAACCAAATGTTTTGCCTAAATTAATTTTTTTTCTTGTTTATCCTTTTTCTATTTACTATGATTTCATCTTCACCTAGGTTTCGTTTATGACAAATTTAATCTTCTTTTTACAATAACTTTTAAGCACACTAAATTTTGAAAAAAAAAAGCTCAAAAGTTATCCCAAACAAATTCATAGATTGCTTCTCTCCTGGCCTTTGATAAGCAAAACCTAGCAGCAAACATAAATTCCCATGGAGGAGAGAAACAAGTAGTATACTATTTTACAATATCATATATTGTATGCTCATACACTTTTGCTTTTCCTTCACTTCTCTATGTTATTATAAGGTTCCCACCCCAAGGTGCCTCCTCTCTCTCTCTCTCTCTCTCTCTCTCTCTCTCTCTCTCTCTCTCTCTCTCTCTCTCTCTCCTCTCTCTTATTTAGGGCGAAATTAATTGTAAATTCGCACATCGCATAAATAAGGCCTTAAACTCAATACTTCTTAGTTGAAATCCTTAGGTCTCAATCCCTGGAGAAATTATTCTGTGCGGAGTCCGGACAATAAGACTCATCCAGACTGTGAGTGTACACAGTGTGTGTGCCACATATGTGTACACATACTATACATTATATATTCACTCATATTTTCGGATAGTTATTCATGTTCGGACTCTACACAAAATAATTTCTTCAACCCCTAGGCTAACATAGGCTAACCAAAACCACTCTTCTCAATTGAAATCAAACGACCAATACATAATAATTAGATTTTTGAAATAATGAAGTGAAAATTGGAGAAAATATATAAAAAAATTATGAGGAAATGTTAAAGTATTTTTTTGGAGATATTTAAGTCACCTGAAACCTCTTAGTTGATAGTCAAAGCTCCCAACTAACAGATCAAGATGAGCTGCATTTAAAATGTTTATTTGAGTTATCTAAAAAGATTAATATATGTTATTTAAAAATAATTAAATAATAATAATTTAATTATAGGGCCATAAAACAATTAAGAAAACTATCCGGTATTCCAGTCAAATTATCAGTCAGGTCACTAATGGACGGCTCAAAAGCTATGAGCTTGTCCGACACGGACGGTGGATCTTGCTGAGTTTATTTACGCAGGCTGGCTTTCAAAAAGGCCATATTTAAATTCAAAACCCTACGTAATTCCGCGTTGCAACCATTTCCCGCTGTTTCAACTCCGGGAGTTACGGGGAATCTCAAACACCCATTCTCGAAAAGCTTTTGGCATCGTCTCTCCCTCCGATCATCTCAATGTTGACGGAGTTTTGGGGTAAATCTTCGATGCTTGTTTCCGCCATTGTTTCATTGTCTTCTTGTTCCTTGCATTCTTCTTTCATCTGGCAATGTATAGGGTTATGTTGTTTCGGTAATTCTGCATTATCGTTACTCGTCGAACCAGTTTCCTAATCAACTGAGACAGATCTTTATTATTATTATTATCATTATTTTTTTTCTTTGGGTAAAATTGGAGTTGTCTTTGTACTTTATGGTGCTATTCTCTTAGCTGGCACTGATCTTCTTGATGGTAGTTGTCCTTTGTCTTCTTTGCCTAGTGCTCTGTGATGCAATGCATTTTGATAATTATTTCCTTCTATCTTAGCTTCTCATTTCTTATGATCTTTGAGCTGTATTTTGCTACCGAGAGAACTTTCTACTTCTCTTTATGCGCTTGTGGCTTATCAACTGATGATGCTGATTTTGATTTATATGAACCCTGGTATGTGGCAGAAGGATTCTTATGTTTTTTTTTTTTTGTGGGATGGGGATGAATCGGTTCGGCAACACACTTTCATAGTTTGAAATCTTCGTAAATCAGCCCTCACAATGAAGCACTTGGGAATGAACGAATATTAAATAAAAAATGCTTGCTAAACACACAACTACAAAAGTATAGGTGACAAACTATACAAGATGTGATTGGCTACAAAGTGAGTGATCGATATTAATCACAATATAAATGATGCGACACTCAATTATATGACCAAACAAGCTTGCAATCAATTAAATTGATCATATAAATGTTACCGCCCAAACATGCAATGGTATTGGGTGCATGATCTATATGTGATTGTTGAAGCTAGCAAGTTCAATACTAAAGGATTAACACTATTACAAAAGCTTATGAACTATTCATTCAATTAAGCACCAAAGCACCTCAACAAGTATTCACTATGAAAATATTATATGATGATGATGAATAATTCTATGCTGTGTGAAATCAGTTGAATTTGGAGCACAAATAATTAGATATTCCCAATCAAAGTAACCAGATAAATGTTCATGCATAAAGAATGATTAAGTAAATATGCAATAAATAAATCTAACTAGAGAGCAAGCAGATGAAAGGATTTCTATGGGCTTTGGCTCCAACTGGTCTATGTACACCCTTTTTATTCCCTCAAGTAGGTGGAGAAACCATCACATAATGCTGTTAAGGTCTGGGATACCTTCTTGTTCCATGATAAAAACACCTCGCAAACCAAAAATTGCCACAAAAAGCTATATCAAGTCTTGATCAGGCTCAAGACAATACACATTCATAAAATAAGACCTTATTCACTGTTCTCTTGAAATCTGGTGTTGATTTAAAGGCTATCAATAAACAATCTAAACATGATACAATTAAAATATTCAAATCATCAAGAGATGAAGTGAGGAAATTTTCCCAAGAACTGAGCATACTTTGTTGATGAACACTTGGAAACCTTCTCCAAAATGGTCTCTCAATTTTTGCATAAAACTTTACCATTTAATTATTCATTATTGGAATGAGATTACATGAGTATTTACAGGCAAAACATTAGGGATAAGATAACCTCCAACGACTATCCATAGTCCCAAAAATTTATTTTAAGAAAATTAATTGTTATGCCAAAGTTTTAGAAGATTGTATACCCGATCTTTGATTGTATGTATGATCAAGTTAAGTTTAAATGAATTTTGTTTTGATGGTACATATGAGTGACCTCTGTGGAAAACATGGCAAAAGCTGTTGCAAATTTGATTTAGTGGTTGAAATCACTTATAAGGTTGATTTACAATGGCCATATACAATGTCTATAAAATGATCTTAAATCATATGTATGATTAGCCTATGAGCATAATTTGATGTTTTGTAAAGTATTTTTTTAAATGTGATATATATATATATATATATATATATATATATATATATATATATATATATATATATATATATATATATATACATGGCAAAAGCTGTTGCAAATTCGATTTAGTGGTTGAAATCACTTATAAGGTTGATTTACAATGGCCATATACAATGTCTATAAAATGATCTTAAATCATATGTATGATTAGCCTATGAGCATAATTTGATGTTTTGTAAAGTATTTTTTTAAATGTGATATATATATATATATATGATTTTTAAAGTACTTACAACAACAACAAAAAAATTGTTTTAGTTGATTGCTCATCTGTCCTTGCAATTCTAAATAAAAGCAATATCAAGCAATACAAAGAATATAATCTAAATACTCACACTAAACTAAATAACCTTAGAGGCTCGGATAGACCTTTGTTCTCAAGTTTTCATAAGTAGTCCACTTAAGTCCATCACCAAGTAGCCAAAGCTTGAAGTTGGTTGAGCGTGCATTGTTACCATTACCATTGGTTGCTACTATGTTGAATTACTAATAGAGACACTTTTCAAATCATTAGATGGGATTACATTAAGTTTGTTATCATTAATTATTAATGAGTCATATATGAGCCACATGAGTTTATGGTAAACATTTGATTTGTCAATTGTTTAATTCAGTCAAATTTCTGGGTAGTTTGGCTGCCATTTTAAATAGTTGGAGATTTAAAGAGATTTGGATGGTTTCGTTAACCACCAACATCCAAATTACTTACATATTCAATAATTATTCTAATATCTTAGGTTAATGAACTTAGTCTTTCATTTAAGAGGAGTATATTATCTAATTTTTATATCTTAGGAAGAGTTTCTTTTTGCTTGCAAAAATTTGGGATTTTTCCTAATTTTTGTTTGCATCAATTTGGTATCAGAGCGAATTAGCAAATCCTAGGTTGGTGTCTATTTCTTAAGAAAACTAAAATGGCTAATAATCAAGGGGATTGGCAACAAATGATGCAACAGCTAGCGGATTTCTAAAATCAAATAAACAACATGGCTAATACTCTTGCAAACTTAAATGTCAACAATCCTAATGTTCAAACTTCTGAAAGTGAGGAGGAAGTCCCTACCTTCAACCCGACCAATTCATCGAATGAGTAAAAAAAATAGACCAGTTTTTGAATGGAAAGAAATACCAGCAGTTTTAGGTGTTTTTATTTTGTGTTTGTAAGCGTCAAAAGTTGTAAGCGTCCTTTTTATACGTTATAAAGTGGTCTTGTATTTCGTTTAAGAGGAGTATATTGTATATTTTCTACATCCTAGGAAGAGTTTCTTTTTTTCTTGCAAAAATTAGGGGTTTTTCCTAATTTTTGCTTGCATCAATTTAGTATTAGAGCCTAGGTTTATGTCTCCCTATGTTTTTTTCGTGTCTTTTTTAAGGGTTCAAAAAAATGGAAAAAGACAAAAAAATTGAGTCAAATGTGAAAGAATGCAATCTAGAATATCTTGAAGCCCCTCTTCTGATGGACAGATGGATTCCGACGGAAGGAAGTTCAACAGATTCCCTATAGAATGAGCTATTCAAGTTACATATGAAATTGAAAATGAGTACGGAAAAAATATTTGAAGAAAAAGAAGCGTATGCAAGAACAGTTTAGGCAAGAACGTGAGAAGATCCTGAAAAAATACGAAGCAAAGATTCAAGAGCTAGATGCACTTCCTTTGTCTTCTCAGAATAAATCTAAAGCAACCTCATCGGAAGATGAGCTTCTTCAACCGGAGGAGAATAGATGTAGACAAAAGGGGGGACAAAATATGTTGTGTTTTAATTTTGATGAGTTTGTTTTTTCCTCTACTAAAAAATCAGCTCATAAATGCTTAGCCTCTACTTTTTATGCTCATAAATGAGTATTTATGTTGGTTCATTCCCCCTCTCTAAAGATCTTTGGTTTCCCCACCTAGTTCCCCTTTCCAAGGCTTCCTTTCCTTTTCACCTTCTTTGTGTCTCTTCGGTTTCTCCTTCCCGTGGCCTGTTCCGATCCCCTTGGTTGCTAGTTCCGTTCTTTGCTTTGCCCCTTCGGTTCCTCCCTTGGCTGCTTGTCTCGTGGCTGCTTTTGCCCCTTCGGTTCCTCCCTTGGCTGCTTGTCTCATGGCTGCTTTTCCTGGTTTTGTGTGGCCTTTTTGGGTGTTGTTCTAGAATAAATGTTGGCCTCTTTGTGGCTGTTTAGGTGTTGTTTTTGGACAGTCAGCTGACCTTTCATTTCCCTTACCTGATTGGTTTATTTGGAGGGGTTTTATGGTCTGTTTTGGCTGCCCCATTTCCCCTATATATATTAGATGTTTTGTAAGCAAAAGAGGATGTTACGATGTTATTTTTGGAGTCAAAAAACTATGGGTATTTCTTCCTTTGGAAAAGCTTGCGAGCTTGTTCCGTGCTTCCTCTCCCTCTAGGAAAGCTTGCGAGCTTGTCCTCTTTTCGTCTTGGGCTTCTTATCTCATTCTTCTCTCCGCAAGTTCGACGTCATTTGTATCTTTCTTCTCAAGGAAAAAAAGAGCAATTTTAGGTGTTTTTATTTTGTGTTTGTAAGCGGCAAAAGTTGTAAGCGTCCTTTTTATATGTTATTATAAAGTGATATTGTATTTCGTCTAAGAGGAGTATATTGTCTACTTTCTATATCCTAGGAAGAGTTTCTTTTTGCTTGCAAAAATTTGGGGTTTTTCCTAATTTTTGCTTGCATAAAAAATCAATCTCTGAAGCAATGTTAGATAAGAGAGTTTGAAATAAAGATATCAGGAAAACTAAAGTATTCCAAGGAATTGAGGTTGCTCACTCACATCAAAGGATCTTCATATCACACTAAAGTATGCTATTGATCTACTAAAGAAAATAGAAAAAGTATCTTGTAAAATTGCTTATAAAGCATTGCCATAAATCATTAATTGGGAGAAGCAAAAGAACGCGACCCTATAGAATAAGAGAAGTAGCAAAAATTTGTAGAAAAACTTAGTTATATTGCAGATACAAGATCGGATATAACGTATATTGCACGGATACTCCTATTTACGAGGCATGCTGTATCGTCGACGAAGAGGCTTGATGATACAAGCATTATAGCCGATAGGATCATCCTTTGCTGACAAAGAGACTTAACGACAACAGTGAAGGCAACGTGACCAGTGAAGGTTTATTTTCTTTGTAAAGGTTCGTTTCAAAAAACGAAACAATTCAACTAGACAAATTCGTTCTTCATTTTCTTCATTCTTCGTCAAACGAGACGCTCGGTACTCGGTATCGCTCAGTACTGGAACTCGGTACCGCTCGGTACTGGAACTCAATACCAATCGATACCAGAACTCGGTACCGCTCACTCGGTATCGCTCGGTACTAGAACTCAGTATCGCTCGATGCTGGAACTCTGTACCGCTTAGTACCTCTCCGCAACGCTCGGTACCATGCTCAGTATCAATGCTCGGTACAAAGGGGTACCGTTCGGTACCAAGCGGCATCGAGAAGCCAAAAAAATCTTTAAAAACTCTTATAATAAAAATTTGTTCTGGGGGCGCTACCCCCAAAAACCCTCGCAGGTAGAACCCTGCCAGGAGAACCTAGGGATGATGGTGATGGCGATGGTGATGTTGATATGGCTAGTTTATTAACTTTAATTTCAAACAGAAAGAAAGACCATTTCATGAAAGGAGATGCAGTTGTAGTTGGACGAGGAGATCTGAAAAATTTAAAGGGATGGGTTCAAAAAGTTGAAGAAGATATTGTTCACGTCAAGCCTGAAATGGATGACTTACCAGTAAATACTTATTTGATCACTTGCATATTCAAAATTTTATGTAAATTAATTGAGATATGATGGTAATTATTTTTTTTTCTTTTGATTTTAGGTAACCTTGTCTTTCAATGAGAATGAACTCTGCATATGTTTTAAATTAGGAGATCATGTGAAAGTGGTCTCGGGAATGCAAGAAGGTGCAACTGGTATGGTTGTGAAGGTTGA
This sequence comes from Dendrobium nobile, assembly GCA_022539455.1. Lineage (NCBI taxonomy): Eukaryota > Viridiplantae > Streptophyta > Magnoliopsida > Asparagales > Orchidaceae > Dendrobium > Dendrobium nobile. The sequence continues at coordinate 4,321,184 of CM039735.1, read as the reverse complement.
TGGCTATATGCTGATAATTGTATCAGATACCAAAAAAGAAAATGTAAGCATTTTTATGTGTCAAAAAGTTCTTTGAGGCTATTTTTATCCACCATTTAACACTTTTTTTTGCGGCATTTACCGGAAGGACTACACTTTCTGCTCTTCTACTTCTTTGGAGCTTCTCCGTCCTCGTCCGATCGGCCTAACTTTTCTTTGTCATTCCTAACATTCATTAGCTTCCTCTTCTTCAGCTCCTTTATTGGATTGACATCTGCATCCATCGTCTGAAAGTCATTCTTTTGCTTGAAACTCAGATAAGATGGGTTTAATTATAAGTTACTGATCAAACTCAATCATTCGCATTATAATTAAACTCGTCTTATCTGAGTTTCAAGCAAAAGAATGACTTTTAGACGATGGATGCAGATGTCGATCCAATAAAGGAGCTGAAGAAGAGGAAGCTAATGAATGTTAGGAATGACAAATAAAAGTTAGGCCGATCGGACGAGTACGGAGAAGCTCCAAAGAAGTAGAATAGCAGAAAGTGCAGTCCTTCCGGCTAATGCCGCAAAAAAAAGTGTTAAATGGTGAATAAAAATAGCCTAAAAAAACTTTTTGACACATAAAAATGCTTACATCTTCTTTTTTGGTATCTGATACAATTATCAGCATATAGCCATCAAGCTTCACAACAAAAATAGTTGCACCTTCTTTCATTTCCGAAACCACTTTCACATGATCTCCTAATTTAAAACATTTGCAGAGTTCATTCTCATTGAAAGACAAGGTTTTCTAAAATTAAAAGAAAAAAAAACAATTACCATCATATCTCAATTAATTTATATAAAATTTTGAATATACAAGTGATCAAATAAGTATTTACTGGTAAGTCATCCATTTCAGGCTTGACGTAAACAATATCTTCTTCAACTTTTTCCATATATCCCTTTAAATTTTTCAGATCTCCTCGTCCAACTACAACTGCAACTCCTTTCATGAAATGATCTTTCTTTCTGTTTGAAATTAAAGTTAATAAACTAGTCATATCAGCATCACCATCACCCCTAGGTTCTCCGTGGCAGCGCCCCGTTGGACCCCCGGCATAGTCGTAACATATCTACACTTTTACATAAAATTTTTGATATTTCAAATTCATGTCGATCTTTTGTAGGATTATGAGCTCTAGTTAGACCTATCAGTATTGGACCCGACTCGAAAAACCCGACCCGAACCCGACCTAGAATTATTGGGTTTGGGTTGAGCTGAACCCGAAGCGGGTCGGTTTCAGGTCCGGAAAACCGACCTGTTTGCAAAAATGGGTCAGGTTCGGGTTGACCCGACGGGTTGCCGGGTCAACCCGAAAACCCATTTAATTTAAAAAATTTTGATTCTCGCGCGCTGCTTGCTGCCCCAGCCCGCGCTGCCCGCTGCCCCTGCCTGTGCCCTGCGTCTGCCCGTGCTGCCCGACTGCCTCGAGCCAGCCTGCCCCGCCTGCCCCGAGTCCAGATCGCGTCGCGACGGTCGTGTCCCCAGGCGGCCAGGCGCCTTGCCGTGCCTTTTCACGCCGCGTCCCGAGGCGAGGAGCCCAGCGCGCCGCGTTGCTGGCCAATTCCATGGCGGCACGGCCGTTTCACGTAGCATCCAGCGGCGGCGAGGCTTCTGCTGCAGCTGCCGTCGGCCCACTTCCGAGTCCGCGGGTCGGTTCAGGTTGACCCGAACTCGAAGCGGGTCGGGTTCGGGTCCGAAAAATTTACCTGTTTACAAAAATGGGTAGGGTTGACCCGAACCCAAATATTGTCGGGTCAGTTCCGAGTTCGATCCGAACCCGACCTGCGACCCAAAATTGACAGGTCTAGCTCTAGTGGTGTAGGAATTGGGTCTGATGATGATCCTTCAGCGACCAATATTGAAGATAACAAACCTCTGTGGGGTTATGTGACAAAAATAGGTAAAACGACAGAAGGGAGAGGAAATATTGCATTCAAATGCAATTTTTATAATGCCACATACAAAAGATCATATTATAGAGTGAAAGCTCATTTGTTGAGAATTAGTGGTCATGGAATTAAAGTATACCCGAAGATAAGCTCATAAAGAAAAATCAATGAAGCTGAGCAAAGGAATAAAAAAGAGCTTCCAAAATATATTTCACTTCCAAGCACTCATGCTTCTTATCCTTCATCATCTTCTTCAATTAGAAGTGATGATAATCCTAATCCTATCATTCTTTCTATTGAATAGTTGAAACTTCATGTGCTGGACAATTTATATTTTTGTTTTTATTGTTGTACTAGACATTTAAATATTTAATGATTACTTTTATTTTGATATTATAAGATATAATGTTACAAATAATGTTGCTCTTTTTTGTCATTTCGAATATTACACTTTGATTATTTTCTTAATTTTTATGTATGATTTATATATTATAATGTCGTATCCGCGCCGTATCCGTATCCTGTATTTTTAAGAATTAGCATGTCCCGTATCCGTATCGTTTCGTAACCGTGTCACCGTATCCGTATCGGTGCAACATAGGATATAACTTATGTTGTGAATGGGGTGAATCAATTCAAGCACGATTCAAAGGAAATTCACTTACAAGCTATCAATTGAATTCTTCACTGATTAAATGAAAAATTCAGGAAGAGAATTTTGCTTAGAAGAAAAAAAAAGTCAAAACTTAAAGCTTGCATAGATGCAGATTATGCAGGTCAATCGTAGATAAGAGATCCACCTTTTGATATTGCGCCTTTCTTTGAGGCGATATGTCACATATAGAAGAAAGAAATAAAACACTATAGAAAATTCTAGTGCAATAGCAAAATTCAAAGCAATTTCACATAGGATCTGTGAGTTAAGGTGGATGAAAAATCTCCTTAAGAATCTAAAGATGGAGAGGGAAGAGCCTACCATGATGATAAATCAATGATAGATGTTGCACACAACCTTCTGCAAGCAACATAATAAAAAGAAGCATGTTGACATAGGTAAAAAAATTTATATAAAGAAAAATTAGACAGTGATTTAGTTGTAAAGTTTGTGCCTTCACACCATCAACTGGTAGGTGACTTCACAGAGGAACTCAATAATACACAATTTTAGGATATTATTATGATACTAGGAATGGAAGATACCTATTTAACAACGTGAAACAGAGTGGTGGAAAGGCATATTGGTTTTCTAATATTGGATTGATCTTCTATGGAAAAAACTATTTTTGACAAGTGCTAAAATTTAAAAATCATCCTGCAATGTGCCAATGTCTATTTTAGTCTTAAAATTTTTGTAAAATCATCCCCTTAATTTTTTTTTGTGTGGTGCACAGTTAATAGCATAATCATCATAAATTCCATGATTACATTTATCATGATAAATCATAGCATAATGAGGAAAATTATATGGCTATTACATACTGTTAAATCCCAGTCATCCCTTGGCATTTTGATCCCACGACTAGGATGGAAATCCGTAAGAAGCTCACTTATTAAATCTTAGCTGTTTCTTGGCATTTTGATCCCACGGCTAAGATGAGAATCCGTGGGAGGCTCACCTGGATCATGCTGACCTCCTTCCATATTTAGATGACTGATTTATGAAGGATTATATTAGAGCAATTATGCATGATTTTATAATTTTTAGTTTTTTTATTAAGATATCTTATATATATCTATAAATAGGGACATGTTTGTGCAATAAAATTAATCCTTTTCCCTCTCCAATTCTCTGAATTTAACATGGTATTAGAGACTTCTTTGCCATTGCCGAAATTCTGAATTTTTTGTATTATTGTGCCTTCATTGCCGACCTTTCCTTGTTGTTATTATCCTATATATAACCAACACAGCTTGTATTGCTGCCCTGCTTGATATGGCCTTCATCGTGATGCAATTGGCAGCAGCACTCTAGCTGCCCAGGTGGGGCCCAAAATCTCATTTATCTCCTATAGGAGAAGAGGCTTTGGCAGGTAACTCTTTGGAAAAGGGGGGGGGGGACTCTTTGGGAAAGATGTAAGGGGCATTTATTAGTGGATTTGAGCTGTTTAAGGGGGGAGATTACGGTGGGTTGGGATTTTTTTATGTTATGTTTTGAATTTCTGCAATAGTTTTTTGAGGTGTTTGGGTTCCTAGTAGCTGCTAGGAATTGTGAGAGAGACGATTCATTTCTCGAACAGTGAATCAACTTGTATCTTGTCTTGCTTTGCTTGAAAATGAGTAAAAACAACTCTCTTTGTGTTATTTTTGGATCTCTTTGGAGTAAGTTGCTATTTTTTATATTGTCGTGTGATGTTTTGATCATCAAGTCCTATCACATTGTTTTCCATTGTCACCGTAATGTTTGAAGCAAATTTCTCTCAAAGCTTTGACCAAATGGAGGACTCTATGGTGCACCAAGGAAGAGATCTCCAAGTACGCAACCTTCCTATCGCTTAAATGGGAAGAATTATTTGAAGTGGTTTCAATTTGTGAAAACCTATTCGAAAGGAAAAGAAAAGATGAATCACCTCCTTGGGGTAGGACCAAAAGAAGAAGATTTTAATTTTTGGGCATGGGATGAAGCAAACTCCATGATCATATCATGGTTGTGGAATTCCTTGACTCCAAAAATTAACAATACTTTCATGTTTCTATTTATCGCAAAAGACATATGGGATATAATTTGGAAAACCTTCTCAAAAGCTCAGGATGCTTCACAAATCTTCGAAATTAAAGTCAAGGTGAGAAGCACAAAACAAGAAAGCAAGACTGTGATTGAATATGCCACTCTCCTTCAAAGCTTGTGTCAAGAACTTGATCAGTACAGATGCATATTGACCAAGTGTCCAGAAGATACGGCTATCCTAAAAAGATTTATTGAGAAAGATATAGTGTATTATTTTCTTGCGGGATTAAATACATAGTTTGACCAAGTTAGAGTTCAGATCATTGGCATAGAGGAGACAACCTCAGCCAATGAGGCGTAATGCTGGAACCAAAGATTATAGAGGTTCAATTATGGTGATAGCCAAAGAGGCATCATGGAAGGAAAGAGGTAAGGATTTTTCAAAACCTCAAGACAAAGACTCTTTGGTGTAACTATTGCAAGAAATCAAGACAAACAAGGGAGACATACTGGAACTACATGGAAAGCCGCCAAGTAATGAGTGGAATCAAAGAAGCTGACAAAAGGGAACATCACAAGCTAACACTACAACAAGTCAGTCTAACCCATAAACATAGTCCAATTTTAGAGAGCTCAATAAAGAAGATATTGATAATTTAAAACAACTTTTGGTATTACTTAAAAAATCACCTACATCTTCTTCTCTTGCATTTTCAGATAAATTTTTTATATATATTGAATTAAGTGCCTTTATAAATCATTTTAAACGAGTATGGATCATTGAATCTGGAGCAACAGATCACATGACACACTCCACTATCTACTTCATCAACTACACTCCTTACTCGAGTGATAAGAAAATCATCACTGTTGATGGTTCCAATGAGACATACTCTTATCTCCGTTCCTCACTCTTAAAAATGTGCTCCACGTGCCTCAATTATTCACAAACCTAATCCTATATAAAAACTTAGTATTGATCATAATTGTCAAGCCCTATTTAACCATACTTGTTGCTTATTTCAGGATCAAGGATCGGGGAAGAAGATTGGACTTGCTATGGAAAGAGATGGACTGTATTATCTGGAGGAACTGACCAGATCCACTATTATCAATAATGACTATTCTATGTTATCCTTATTTAATAAAAATCTATTATTTAGCTTCATCATTTTAGATTAGGACATTCATCTTTTGATGCTTTAAAAACAATGTACCAAATTTTTTTTTGCAAGTTGGAAAATGAATATTTTCATTGTGAAACTTGCGAGTTAGCAAAGCATAAACGAGTTTTTTTTTTCCAAACAAAATTGAGAGATGTCATACCCCCTTCTACCTTATTCATAGTGATATCTGGGGACCCTAAAAATTTTCTAACATCTCAGTGACCTGATAATTTGTATTTTTCATTGATGATTACACTCAAGTCTCTTGGATCTTTCTCCTCTAAAATGAATCTGATGTGAGCATTATCCTCTCCATTTTCACACCATGATCTAGAATCAATTCGGTGTAAAAATAATAAAATTTTGTTTCAATAATGTCAAATATTATTTTATCCAAACTCTTCCCTCCTACTTTAAAAAAGGAAGTATCATTCATGAGCTTTCTTGCATTCATGCCCCACAATAAAATGGAGTTGCAGAAAGAAAAAATGGCCATCTTCTGGCCTCCAACTGTGAACTTCTATTTTTTGGAGGGAAGCCCTTCTGACTGTCACATATTTCATGAACAACTACCTTCAACAACCTTTGGACTAAAAACACTAATGCATATTCTATCATTTTTTTATCCTGAATTTTGAACCCATGACAACCTCACTCCCATAATCTTTGGGTGCACTGACTGTGTTCACATTCATAGTCAAAATAGATGAAAATTAGATTCAAGAGCACTCATATGTATCTTTGTTGGATATTCATCCACCCAAAAAGGTTATAAGTATTATCATCCATCTACCAAGAAAATTCTTATATCTGTTGACGTTATTTTTTATGAACAAAAATCTTATTTCACCAAACCTCATCTTCAGGGAGCGATTGAAACTCAGGAAGATGAGGAAAGTGAGCTTGCCCCCCCTTCTTGACCTTTTAGCTCCACCTCAAACTAATCAACCTAAATCTGAAATTAAAGCTAGGAAAACTGATGACAAAGCTATTATGGATAATATGAGGTTTGAGAAAGTATCTTCAAGGAGTACAAATCCAAATTATGCTCCAGAGCATATCCAAGAATCTGAATCGTCTTCTGAAATTGAGGAAAGTACAAGTTCACCTAAAAAGCCTCCATTGTACCCATAACTAGCTTTGTATCCTTCCATAACTTTCATCTTCACATAAAAATTTCCTAGTTACACTAAATGTTATTAATATTCCTAATGATATTTATGAAGCCTTATTTAATGAAAATTTGAAAAATGCCATGAAAAATAAAACGTTGGCTCTAAAAAAGAACAATACATGGGAGATCACCGACCTACCAGTAGGGAAAAAAACTCTTGGCTGCAAATGGGTGTTCTTTGTGAAATACAAAGCTGATAGTACACTTGAAAGGTATAAGGCAAGACTGGTGGTGAAAGGGTACACTCAGATGTATGTGATTGACTACCAAGAAACTTTTGCACATATAGCCAAGATGAACACCGTGAGGACCCTGCTGTCACTAGCAGATAATTATAACTTGCATATGGAACAGTTGGATGTCAAAAAGGTATTTCTACACGGGGGCTTGGAGGAAAAAATATTTATAAATATTCCACCAGGATTCAAGGAATAATTTGGGGGTAACAAAATGTATAGGTTAAAAAAGGCTCTATATGGGCTAAAACAGTCACCTAGAGCTTGGTTTGGAAGATTCTCAAAAGTCATGCTAATTAATGGTTATCGGCAGAGCCAAAGAGACCATACTTTATTCTTCATGTACTCAAACTCAGAAGAAGTCACAATTTTATTAGTTTATGTGGATGATATCATCTTGATTGGGAATGATGAAAAGGAGAAAGTGATTATAAAGAAATGTCTTGCAAATGAACTTGAAATGAAAGATCTTGGTAGATTAAAATATTTTCTTGAAATTGAAGTGGCCCACTCCAGCAAAGGAATCTTAATTTCACAACAAAATTACATTAGTAATATTCTTAAATTAACAGGTAAACTAGCTTGTAAACCGACACAAGGCTAGTAGAATTAAATCTCAAATTGGAAGAAGCTAAAGATGATCCAAATGTAGATGAAGGAGCTTATCAGAGACTTGTGGAGAAATTAATCTACCTTTCCCACACCATACCAGATATAGCATTTGCTATAAGAATGGTTAGCTAGTTCATGTAAAATCCAAAGCAGACTCACATGCAAGCTGTAGACAGTATACTGCACTATCTTAAGGGGAATCAAAGTAAAGGGATTCTCTTTAGAAGAGATTGTGTGATGTAGAACAGAGACGCCGGCTTTGCTACGGAGAGAATCTCCTCTCCAAAATCTGAAATTGTTCCTTGTAAAAACTGAAATAAATCTGGATTTACCTCAGCTCACAAAATCTGAAAATTTGGATGTGAAAATTCTGTGTTGGAAGTGAACAAGCTGTCCAGTAGTGAGAATAAAACTAATGGCAGCAATTGAACGGATATTCCAGGATTTGGATGTGAGAGGAAAATTATGGAATTAATTCCAACGAAAAAAAACTGAGCTGGGAAAGAATTAAACTGCTGGACAGCAGTTTGGAGAGAAAACCAGGAGGGAAACTTGAGAGAATTCGGCCAACTGAAGTGGGGTTTGGGAAATCTTGCCAAAAGAAATAAGATGCAAATCTGGATAGATTTCAAAGGCAAATTAATAAGGAGATGGGGCCAGCGTAGGTGGAGTTGGACGGTAGAATTATCTCCTAATCCCAATTCTCTGATTTTGGAAACTTAATTAAAGGTTTTGGCTTTAAAAGTTTTTAGATGAGGGAATTCAATTCCTTGCATCCATGACGTGAATTAGGGGAAATAGAATAGGAAATAAATTCCAGGGATAAGAGAGAGGGAATTCGGCCAAGGTAAGTTTCAGCCTGCACTCTAGCCAAGACCCGTGGATGGTAGGAAATAAATTCCACGGAATTAATTGAGAACGGGAGATGTAAATTAAGGCAAATTGATTTGGACATTGGAATTAGGAAAGCATGGCATTAAATCCAATTTGAATTGAAAGTTCAAATTGATCCTCTTGAATATTTTGGCTGGAGCAAATAGGGAGAAAAGGAAATATTAAAGCTGATTTGCATTTAAGGGGTTTTAAAATCGTATTTGAATTTTAAATTCAAATAAGTTTTAATAATGAAACTTTCCAAAAATAGCTTTCATAAATTAGGAAAGATTTCGAATTTCAAAATACATGATTTTGAATTTGAAATCAGCCCAAAATATATCCACCCAAATTAGGCAAGGATTTCAATGGGGATGAGGAGGTGGATGGTGACCGACGGCTATGTCGGAGAAATTTGTGGAGCTTGGTATGGAGGTTTGGCCGTGAGGTGGAGAGGGGAGGAAGAATATGAAAACGACGGCGGTGAGAGATAAGGAGGAAGAAATGAAAACAAAGATAATGAAAGATAGTAGACAAAATGAAAGAGAGAAAATAAGAACCGCGAGCCTTTGGACTCTTCCGAAGACTGACGGGTGATCCGTTTGCCCTTCTCCAAAGGACTTTAATTCACGAGCCCGGACCCATCCTGCGGCTGGTGACAACTTCGATTCCTCTCCAATGGAATCTCACTCTTGTCCTCTCTCAAGAAGAAAAGAACACATTGTGGAAAACAAATTTTTTCATATTAATCAACCATCCTATTACAATAGCTAAAGGCCCTATATATAGGCCACAACATGAGAAAATAAAAAAATTACCCCTTGGGCCACAACACTTAAATAAATTAACCTAGGGGTAAAATAGGAAATAACATAAAATAGAAACTAAAATGCAGAAAATAATCCATAAATGACAACTTTAATCAGAGCCGTCGATTTACGACGCCTCCTGTGATAGATGCGCCAGATTTTCGTGCCGATGTCCGCATCATTGTGGAATAACCCCAGAAGCATATACTGATGCAGGTTACACAGGATCATCAGTACATAGACGATCTACCTCCGGATACTGCACATTCTTTTGAGGAAACCTTGTTATATGGAGAAGCAAGAAGCATAAAGTAGTGGCAAGATCTAGTGCAGAAGCAGAATATGGAGCTATGGCTTTAAGAATATGTGGGCTACTATGGATCAAGATAATTCTAGAAGACCTAAAGGTTAAGTGGGATGGACCCATGAAACTACACTATGAAAACAAATCAACAACCAACATAGCTCACAATCCAGTTCAACATGACAGGACCAAGCACATAGAAGTGGACAAACATTTCATAAAGGAGAAATTAGATAGTAGTCTTATATGTATCGATCACGTCTCATCAAAAGATCAGCTTGTAGATATTCTTACCAAGGGACTCGATAACTCTAGCTTCGTTGGACTAATTACCAAGCTGAGAATGACGGATATGTATTCCTCAACTTAAGGTGAGTGTTAAATTCCAGCCGTCGCTTGAAATTTTTATCCCACGGTTAGGATGGGAATCCGTGGGAGGCTCATCTATTAAATCCTAGTCGTCTCTTGGCATTTTGATCCCACGGCTAAGATGGGAATTCGTGGGAGGCTCACCTAGATCAGGTTGATCTCCTTCCATTTTTAGATGGTTGGTTTAGGAAGGATTATATTAGAGCAATTATGCATGATTCTATAATTATTTGTTTCTTTATTAAGATATCTTGTATAGATCTATAAATAGGGACAAGTTTGTACAAAAACATTAATCCTTATCCCTCTCGAATTCTTTGAATTTAGCATATACAATTAAAACTAGCCAGACAATATCAATTTAATAACACTAATATTGTATCGGTGTCAACCTTTTAACATCCAATGTACTCAATTAATATTATTACAAATAATTACTTTATTGCAGTGAACATGTGAGTTATTCAAATATAAATCTGCCCCAAAACCAATGCAAAAATTAATTTAAGAAACAATTGCTATAGGAGGAACATTATGTTGGTTAGGTGGCCAGTGGCTTGTTTATGTTGATATGCATAAAATAATATAAGACCCTCTTTCATTTTGTGGATGCATCGAGAAAAAAGATCTTTTAAAACCATTTGCATTGGAGTGATATTCTTCCCAAGTATTGTAGACTCTAGGCATTTACCCAACATAGACAATGTAAGATTCTATACCTAAGCGAAAGTTTTGAGATTATAGGACCATAAATATTAGCTTTCATTTAGAGACAGGTATTAATAAAGTCTGATTTATTTATAAATTAATGCATTGAGCTTTTTTAACAAATAGTGCATTAGCTTAAAACCTTAATATAATTCAAAATATTTGTAAGAAATAAAGCATTCCATTAAACAATAAAATATAACTCCATATATTTATTATATTAAAACTGTTTTATGTACATACACCCTACAATGTAGACTTGTCTTGAACAATTTGAAAATCAACTTGAACTTTGTGGATGCTGTTGTACTTGAAATTATTTGTATATATAGGTATGATCTAAGTGTTGCTTGAAATAAACATTATGTAACAAATATAGTGTTATGTTATTTTAGACTGAGGGTATAAATGGATGACATGTAGGTATGATCTAAGTAGTTTTTGAGATTCTATGTTGCAATCTCTCATCTTGAAATCATTTTCTTATTGTTGCTTGTGATTCATGTCTTCGTCATTCATCTCAGCATATCCTATGTGCTGATCATGTTTCATCTTTGACTATGATATATTGAAGTATATTGTTGCCATGATGTCAGCTTATGAAATTATGTAAAATTGCATTAGCAATGCAACATCGTGCTTGCCTTGCAATTAAAATTATTGCAAACGTGTCAGCGCTTTAAACTTTTTCCTTTGAATTCCAAATTCTCTCTACAAATATTATTTTAAGAAATCTAATGGGAAATCAATACATCTTATTCATTTCATCTATAAGACCTCATCTTATTTTATCAAGTTGAAGGGTTTTTTTTTTTTTTTTTTGCGGAGAAAGGAATAAGGGGTTTACAAAAAATTAAAATTGAATCGTTTCATAACACATCGCTAACCATGGACCAAACATGAGCAAAAAATAGTAGTAGGGCATAATCTCAAAAAATCCAAACAAAGAAAAAATGGAGAATATTTGCCAATTTTTTTCCGTAGAGCCATGCAGCGCTGCGATGCTATACATTAGAGCGCTACAACATTTTACACTTGTGTATTGTTGCGTCGTAGGATGTAGTACGACAGCGTTATCGTCTTGACTTAGAGATAGTGAGTGGAGCGCAGCGACACTCCAGAGCTAGTGTCGTGGTGTTGCAAGTCAGGCTTGTCATAGAAAGTGGAGCAGTGCGATGCTGTAAATGCCTGCGCTACGGTGTTGTGAGTCGGGCTAGGCAGTTTTCTTTCTCGTTTTTATGCTTAATTTGAAGGGTTGCATCCCTTGGCGTAATTTAAGTGTCTCTTTGCTTATTTTGTGATGTAAACTAAGAGTGAAGTGAAGTGTGACAAGGAGAAAGGGAGAGAAAGAGATTTCTATAATTTCTCTCAATTTTCATAGTGAGTTTTTAAGTGTGGTGTGGCTTCGTAGTTTTTTTCTCGATTTCAGGTTTTTCAACATTAAATCCTGGTGTTCATTTCTATTATTTTATTTTCTTGTTTATTTTGTTGTGTGGTTTTACTTCCGAACATGATAGAGATGAGTTTTAAGCCAACTAGAGAAGGGAAGAGAGGCCAAACAAATGCTGTAAATCACACTTGGAGTGGGATTTTATTGGTTGTGAGCTAGGATTTATAAAATTTTGCTGAATCTAGTATTTAGGATAAGCGTGATTTCAATTTAACTTCGAGCAGTGCTTGTGGGGATTCTTAAATCTTCTACATAAAGTGGCAAACCAAACAACCCTTAGTCCATTCTTAAAATGGCATTATTGGAGTACAACATGGTTTTTGGATGCATATTTATTTATTAGCCTAGCTGCAACTCCTTTAGCTGAGAATAATTTATTTTAAAGCATTTTTTTAACTTGTCTCATTTTTTGAATGATTTGGATTGTAATGCTGTTTGTAAATTCTTTCTTTTTTCTTTCATTTGCAAATACAATCTTTTTTCGTTATTTCTTTATTTCGTTACATCTTTTTGCTATTTTTTACTGGCCGCGATATTTTGATTGTACTCGAATTAGTTTTCATCATGATTTTGGTTTTGGTGCTTGCTAGTTTATGAGTTATTGAAGGATTCTTTTGCATGCAATTAGTTGCTGAAGCATGTCATAGAACAATTCAGTGGTTAAATTCAATTAGAAAGATGATATACACACACACATACATATTAGTATTGTTGCATCCTAGAATATTCATTACGGTAGAGATATATAAAGTTTAGCATCCTAGCTTTGTACGAAGATTCAACACACAAACATATAAAAGATCATGGTGTAATATTCATAAGAGTCACCAAAGTTTTTACATGGAAGACCCTGAAAAGTGAGAAAAACCACGGGGCCTTGCCCAGTTTGAATGAATCCATTAATATTGGCTGTTGATTACAAATGATGCTCTTCCCTGGGAGGAAGACCTTGGTCAATGTAGTAAATACACAATATATATTACTCATTATATGTTGAGAGTTTCAATGGACGAACGATATCAACACTGTTGATTGTAGATCGTTTATCGAGTATTTGAGTGTCTTAATGATGTCATAATTTGACGATCTTAGGCTCGTTGGATTCGTCTCATCGAGCCGCTAGATTCGACTATAAGAATGGCACATTTGGATATCATTCAGTCATCCAGTTAATGTTCTAAAACTTCCAAATAGGCTTTAGGCTTTCGATTTGGATCCATTTGGGTTATGATTGGACAGATTTTGATGTTGTTGGGTTCGTCTCTTTGAGACATTCAACTTGGCCATTAGTTTGCTGAAATTGGACTTCAGATGGTCATGGATTTAATTTTGGAAGTTTTCGATTTATATTTGCATCGAGGTTCGTACCCGATCTTGGCTTTTTGGTGATGTATCAAGTATGGACATGGCATATCTCTTGCACCAGTTTTTTTAAGTGAATTTCCGCTCTATTGGCCTGGATTATATATTTTTTATTAAATTTTTTCTTTTCACTCGTTTGTGTGCTTTTGTCTGTAACGCCTTTTGTTAATTATAACCTGCTGTCTTTATTTATCCTTTTTAATATCTCCAAGTTATTGTTTTCTAGCAGCTGTATTTTGCATATCATGATTTTTCAAAGTTATTTTACTATTTTTAATGAGTTGTTATTTAGTAACGTTGTGTTACTAAAGGATGCTCATTCATGCTTATTTTTGCTGAAGCATGCTATCAGTTTATTAATTACTTGAGGCCAATATATTGTCACGACCCGGCCCGGTTAGCTCACTAGTGCGAGGCGGGAACAGAGATCGGACATAAAGAAGATAAAAGAAAACTTTACAAGACAATAAATATAATTCCAAAATATTCATCAACATAAAGAAGAGCCACTACAATACCCAACATAAACTTTTTCTTTCCTTTCATTTAAAAATCACCAATCAAAGGATTTAGCATTAAGTTTACAAAAAGATACAAAAGGGGATCCACAAGTATAACCCTTTTCCTCTTACAATCCAATTCTAATCTATCTATACAAAACATCAAAATACAAAAGAACCTGCCGCCCGTCGTCTCTTTACGACGGTAAGTGCGCGGAGGTTGGTCAGCCATCTAACCCTTCCTAGTTCCTCCTGAAAAGTATTCCCATAACAAGGGTGAGTCTTAAACTCAATAGGCAAATGCTTTACCAAATAAAATTTAGAGAAAACAATATGAATGAGATGAACATAAATGAAAATACTATAGGTAAAAAGAACATTGAACCAATCATAAATTTAAATAGTATGCCTCAATGTGACCCATTAAACCTTTTTCTTAAATGTGCTTATGATCCATCACTTATCATAACGCATGAAATGCTTTTCTTGAACCATGAAGTTTTGCATATGCATAAAGTAACATATATCTATAATCACCCGTCTCAGAGGTATCCTTTTTGTACTGATCAGGTACAACATAATTGGTCATTCCTTTTCCATTTGGTTCATAAGAACCACCTTTACCAATGCTCATAGGAGCATCCCTTTACCAATGCTCGGAAGAGCATCCCTTTACCAAAGATACATCCGCATCAACAAGCACATTCATTCATTCTTTAATTACTCATAAGGAGATTCTTATTCATGCATATGGTCAACTATCTCCTAATGTACTATATGGTTTCATGATAGCAAGAGGAAAGAAAAGAATCAAATGCAACCATGATTCATCACTTTAGAAAGAACGAATGCATTAAATACTATTACATAAAAGATGAACTTGCAATGTGAGTTAGCGCATGAGTAAAGGCTTATGTAGGGTAACAAGTATAAGCTCAAATGTCTCTAAATCATTTCCAAAGGAGTTCTTAATAATTAAGCAATCATAGAAACATAAACATGATACTTAAAGCATAAAAGAATATATAAGCAATGTGATTGGAGAACGCTAGAGCTTGCATAATAATGTAAAACATGCTTTGGAGGAAAATAAATGCATTTTCTTCTAATTTTTAAAGGCATTACATTTACCTACCTCAAAGGAACGTGATCCGCCAAGAATCCTTACAAACTTCTTTTCCCCAATTGTCCAACACCTAAAAGAAACATACACATCAACCCCTACACGCATTACACATTCCAAATAAACCTTAGGCAAAGCATGTAGTTAAATTAACACATCAAGCATTGGTTTTTCTATAAAGCCCCTCACATTCTCTCTCAATTAAAGTTTAGTCAACATTCCTAAGATCTTTAAGCATGCAACACCTTTCCTACTCTCACATTGTAAATAAAATATATCTAATTTTCGGAATTTAATAAATCCAAAATTAGAAAATCTTGTATTTCAAACAAAATCCATAAGGTGGCCTCTAAAATCCTCCCAAACCCTAATAAAAACCATAAGGATCAAAAATTCCTTCATTAGAGAGAAACCCTAAACTCCTAAACTCAAAATTTTTGCTTAAACCCTATAATATCTTCACATAAAAACTTCCCATACCCTTAAAAAGATCTTTTGTGAAGGCATTTTCCAAGAAGATAAATTTTAAGCAAAACCCTAATTTTCAAAATCCATATTTTCAAGAAATCAACTAGCATTAAGGTTTAGAAACATCCTCTCAACCTTCCCTAAACTTTTCTCAAAAGAATCTCAAAGAAAACTCAAGTTTTCTCTAAACCCTAGTTTCCATTCCTTAGAGAAAACTCAAGGGAAGAAGAAGAAAACTCAAGCAAAACACATACCTTAGTCTTCCTTTAATCTCCCCTACGATTTTCCCCAAGGTTGGCCGCCGGAATCCACCGCCGAAGCCGCCCGATTCCTCTCCCGTCGCCTCCACCCGTGCGCTCCCCTTTCTTCTTGTCCGCTCGGTTTGGGCAAAAAGACCGAATGGGGGAGAATAGGAGGGGTTCGGTTTGCCTAATAGGGAGAAATGGGGCATGCCAAAAGTCTCAAATGCCCTTACTTAAGTAAATTCTGCTTAAGAAATACCTAGGTGTAGAATTGGCATTTCTATCCTTCCAAAATTCATAATCTTCAAAATACTCATAATTAAATACAGGTTCTATATATGAAAACGATCAGAATTTTGCGCTCTATTTTCTAAAATTATTCCCGTTGAAATCCGACATCCTCGAATTTTCCACTTAAAACTCGTCGCGACGCTTTGAAAAGCGTGTGAGGTCTAAAACGACGTTTTCGGGTTTTACATATATGCGTACTTATCAAGATGAAATATTGTCCATCATTCATTTACATTATTAGCGAGCAGACTTGATTTGTAATACATATTAGCTTATCTGCAAAGATGCCCAACAGCCCGCACCGGCGAGCTCTTGGTTTTACTCTTATTTCCTTATTTTCCCCACCTCCTTCTCCACATACCAGCCTCTTCCCTTGAGCTTGGACTGTTTTTCCCCTCCCCCCCCCAATAGCCGATCCAGAGAACTCCCCACTCCCCTGATCCCGCCGATCTCCCCTACCCGTCCCCCTCTTGCCGCTGGCCCCAGCATAGCCACCGTCTCCCCCTCAACAGCCCGGCCCTCCTTTCCCCTGGTTAATCCCGCCGATTTCAGTGCCTGGAGGAGTTTGAATTCAGCCATCAATTTTCTTTTAATGCTTTCCTAATTTGACTCCTCAATTTAGTGAGCAATTGATTGAGGATTATTTACATGAATTCAAATTCAAATTCCCCTCCCTCCCTCATTTGAAACTTCCCTACTTAATTAAAAATCTGAAATTAAAAGCTCAGATTTTAATTAAATCCTTGGGGCCCACTAATTACTCAAATACCTTCTCTTTCCCCCTTGCTTGGCCGGCCCCCTCCACCTATGCTCTTCTCTCTCTACTTGCCACCTAAGCACCCACTAATGACTCTATTAATTTTTCCCTATTAGCTGCTCCTCTCTCCCACATAATTGAGGGAAAATTTTAAGCAAATAACTTCTCCTCCCAATCAAAAATTTGAAAGACAACTTCAGATTTTCCTCCAAACCCCTCCCTAGCTCACGGCCCAACCCTTCTTCTCTTGTCTCCTTCCCTCCGCACTCCGATGGTGAATGGCGGATCCGGAGTTTGAGTGGGGATTGGTATTCAACGCCGACGGAAGCATTAATATCCTACGATCTCCGTGCTTTGACGTTGGATTTGAAGACGACGCCACAGTTGAAGGATACTTGGAGCGAGTCGTCCTGATTCTCGTGAGCATCATCGACCGAGAGTTTCAAGATTACGCTTGGACGATCATCGGACGCCATCCACCACCACTTCCACTGGCGGCTACCTCTCCGGTAACGAAGTCCTTCGTCTCCTTTTCCGTAGTGGTGCTCTCCATCTTCGCGTGGTTCTTTCTTCTCCGCTAAAGCCCAGGAGTGAACGAGTGAGAGGGTGCTCAAGGTGAACTTTTTCATTATTAATTGTGGGATTGTGTTATGAGCATTTAAGTAATTCTTTTATCTTGAAGTGTCGTGAATTGTTTTGTGATCTCAAAGCAAATCTTCGCCTAAGCAAGTTGATGACCTAGAACAAATTTAATCCTTTAGTTTATTGGTAATAAATTTGTATTGGCAAGTTTTAATTAACTCTTGTTTTAATTTCCGCACGCAATTCCTTCAATGATTCACATCATTTGGTATAAGAGCATGGCTAGCATGCTTTGCTCATGCTAGATGCATCCTAGGAGTCTCCTTTAGCTTGCCTTTAGTCGGTTGCATGCATAACATCATCTAAGTAGTTTTATTTGCTGTTTTCTTTTACTGTCCAGAAATTCCTGCAGTAAAATTTTCATGTTACATGGTCATATTTCAGTGTTTAAGTGCTGCCATCATTACATTCACTTCCATATTCGACTAGGCTACTTAGACAAAGGAATTTATTTGCTGTTCACTTAATTCCTGCACCTGTTTTATCCTTTTATTGTGAGTTTTAGGTAGTAGTCACTTGCTGTCCCCATCCAGGAGTCCAACTAATTTTCCTAGGAAGCTCCACCCTTCTTTAGTGCTTGCTGCCCTATACTTTCCAACTGCTGTATGTAACTTTCTAGTGATCAAACTGGTGTGATTAGCTGCTGCCCTTGACTTAGGAAGCCTTCCTAGTAATCCTTAGCACCCAACCATGGATCCCACACATATGCAAGCAACCTTAGACATGATTGTGAGCCAGTTGGGCTCAATGTCACAACAAATTAGGGACACCCAAATGAGTGTAGCGGAGCTTAAACGTCATACGAGGGAAAGACTAGACTACATCGAAAGGGCAGGACACCCGGCCATCTATACCCCATCTAGACCCCAATCACCTTATGGCGAAGATGCCCGAACTGAGTACGGACCTCCTAGAGACTACTACCGACCCAATCACCGACCCCATAAAGAACCGGTAGGACGTGACGCACCTTGGAGGGACAACGATACGCAACTCCTCAAGAGTATTAAGGTAGACGCCCCGACGTTTGACGGTACGTTAGAACCCCAAGTTTTTCTTGATTGGATTAAAGGGATGGGCAGTTACTTCAAATGGTATAACATTTCGGAAGAGAAAAAAAGTTAGATTTGCTGAGATGAAGTTGACTGGTAGAGCCAACCAGTACTGGACGAACATAGAACACATGAGGGAGACTCGAGGAGAATACCCTATCGCTGATTGGGGAACCATGAAACAAGAGTTGAAAAGAAAATATCTCCCTCCCTCATACTACCCAAAACTACTCGATCGTTGGAATAGGTTAACTCAAGGAAGTAAGACTGTAAAGGAATACATATCAACCTTTGATGATTTCTTGATTCGCTGTAACGGGGAAGAGACCACCACTCCTACCCAACTCCTGTCCTTGTTCAGAGCTGGATTGAGGGAAGATCTTAGAAATGAACTCTTTGCTAGAGGAGTGAATACGTATGAAGCTGCCTGTAGTCTTGTACTAGACTTGGAAGAGTCAAGGAGCCACGCCACTTGGACTCAAGACTCGAGACCCAACCCATTCAAGCCTTCTTCCAGCCAACCTTACAACAAACCCACTGGACCCTCAGGTAGTCGGCCTTCCCCTAGCCAAATCCAACATCGATCAGACTATAAAGGGAAAACACCTCAACGGGAGACACCCAAAACCACTGCCGGCATTAAGTGTTTTATATGCCATGGGTACGGACACATTGCTTCTCAGTGCTCCAGCCCGTTTAAGGTCACAATAATTGAAGAGGTGACGGAGGAAAAGGATGAACCTGAAACTGACTTAGTCTACCATATGGACGACGATGAGGATTTTTTCGACGAGGAGGATACTGCTATGGTCCACTGCCTCCAAAAGAGGAACCGCTTGGATCTGCAAGTTGTTAGGTGTGCCTTTTCACAACCTAAACCTAGCGACGACTGGCTAAGGACCTCGATCTTCTACACTTTCACTAAAATAGGAGACAAGAATTGTAAGGTCATAATTGACAGTGGAAGTTGTATTAACGCTGTGTCTTCTGCTATGATCTCGAAGCTTCAATTGAGGACCACACCACACCCGAACCCCTACAAAGTTGCATGGATCAACTCAACCACCTTAGAGGTAAAAGATAGAAGTCTCGTTCCTATTGAGTTCGTTGGATATAAAGAGAAAATTTGGTGCGATGTTTTGACAATGGATGTGGGTCAAATCATCCTTGGCCGCCCTTGGTTGTTCGACAACGTTGTGCACATTTATGACCGATCAAACACCTGCGTGTTTGAACACGAGGGCAAGAAGATTAAACTTTTACCCACTAAACCTAAGTCTACCAAGGAAGAAGTTAAGCCCAACTCCCTGAAACTTAACACGGGCTTGAATTTATTAACTGCTAAAGACCTAGGTGTAGAACTGGAGTCGGGAGCCCCTCTTTACGCGTTAGTAGCCCGGGAAGTGAGTGTAGATCAAGAAGAACCAATCCTTGAGGAAGTAAGACCACTTTTGGAAACTTTTTCTGATGTTTTCCCTGAAGATTTACCCCACCAACTGCCACCTCTAAGGGACATTCAACACGCTATTGATTTAGTACCTGGAGCCTCTTTGCCAAACCTACCCCACTACCGAATGAACCCTACTGGACACGAGGAGCTCAAGAAACAAGTGGACTAGTTGTTACAACGGGGATTCATTAAGGAAAGTCTGAGCCCGTGTGCTGTCCCCGCCCTTCTTACCCCTAAGAAGGATGGGTTGTGGAGAATGTGTGTTGATAGCCGTGCTATCAACAAAATCACAGTCAAAGTACCGCTTTCCTATCCCTCGTTTAGATGACATGCTTGACATGATGACTGGGGCCACACTCTTTTCGAAAATAGATCTCAAAAGTGGCTATCACCAAATTAGAATCCGCCCTGGGGACGAATGGAAGATGGCGTTCAAAACCAAAGATGGGTTATACGAGTGGACTAAAATGCCTTTTGGATTAAGCAATGCCCCAAGTACTTTTATGAGAGTGATGACTCAGATCCTTAGGCCTTTCCTGGGAAAGTTTGTTGTAGTATACTTTGATGATATCTTAATCTACAGTCATTTGGTGGAACAACATTTGAATCATCTAAGACAAGTTTGTGAAATTTTGAAAAAGGAGCAGATGCATGCCAATCCTAAGAAGTGCACTTTCCTCACAAACCAAGTAACTTTCCTTGGATTTATCATATCTTCCCAAGGCATATCTGCTGACCTTGAAAAGGTGCGAGCTATAAATGAGTGGCCAGAACCCAAGAATATTAGAGATGTTAGGAGTTTTCACGGATTGGCCACATTTTATCGGAGATTTATTCGGAATTTTAGCACCATTGTAGCTCCAATAATGGACAACCTGAAAAAAGGAGAGTTTCTTTGGACCATAGTTGCAACTAGGGCTTTTGAGGAGATTAAGAAGCGAATGATGGAAGCCCCTGTGATGAGGTTACCTGATTTTTCCAAAGTTTTTGAGGTGACTTGTGATGCGTCTGGAATTGGTATAGGTGGAGTCCTTTCACAAGAGGGACACCCGGTCGCTTACTTTAGCGAGAAACTGAATGACATTAGACAACGGTACTCCACCTATGACAAGGAATTTTATGTCATCATTCAATCCCTCAGGTATTAGCGACACTACCTTCTACCTCAAGAATTTGTTATCTTTTCGGATCATAAGGCCTTACGGTACATTAATTCCCAAAAGAAACTAAATGCTCGGCACGGCCGTTGGGTTGAATTCCTGCAAGAGTACACGTATACTATTAGACATAAAGCAGGATCTGAAAATAAGGCTATTGATGCCTTAAGCCGTCGAATGATGATTACTAGGGAGATGACTACTGAAGTAATAGGTTTCGAGCGGCTCAAAGAAGACTACTCAGATTGCCCTGATTTTAGAGAAACCTATTATGCACTTACCATTGGTGATGAACGAATTATTGGAGATTTCGTGTTGGAAGATGGATATTTATTTAAATCCCAAAGACTCTGTATTCCTAAAACATCACTTCGAGAATTCCTTGTTTAGGAATTACATGCGGGAGGGTTAGCAGGTCATTTTGGACAAGCCAAGACCATGGTTGCTTTAGAAAACCGATTCTACTGGCCTAGTTTAAAGCGTGACGTTAGTAGACTTCTTATGAGATGCCACACCTGCCAACTCGCTAAGCAACGCAAACAGAATACGGGGCTCTACACCCCTCTTCCCGTACCAATTGTCCATGGCAGGATGTGAGCATGGATTTTATTCTTGGCTTACCAAAGACTTTGAGAAAACATGATTTGATCTGTGTAGTTGTCAATCGTTTTTCTAAGATGGCTCATTTCCTCCCTTGCACTAAGACTTTTGATGCCTCCCTTATTGCTAAACTCTATTTTGATGAGGTTGTTAGACCATTGTTTCCGATAGGGATGTCAAGTTTACTAGCTACTTTTGGAAAACCTTATGGCACAAAATGGGCACTAAACTCCAATTTTCCACAGCCTTCCACCCCTAAACCGATGGGCAAATTGAAGTGGTTAATAGAAGTTTAGGAAATCTTTTAAGGACCTTGGTAGGAGAGAACATACGAGATTGGGATTCTAAGCTTCCTATCGCTGAATTTTCTTACAACAACTCCGTCAATAGAACCACTGGTTTGAGTCCTGCTGAAATCGTGTACGGATACCTACCCCCGACAACCCATAGACTTGCTTCCCATGAGTCCTAGGTTTAGAGTGTCAGAGTCAGCATCTGCATTTGCATCCCATATACAGGAATTGCATAAAGAAATTAAAATGAAAATTGAGCAAAGCAACGCCAGTTACAAATTAATTGCTAATCAAAAGAAAAGGTTTAAAGAATTCGAAGTCGGAGACTCTGTGATGGTGCGAATCCGTTTGGAGCGTTTTCCTCCCGGATCCGCGAAGAAATTGCATGCGAGAAGCGCCGGACCGTTCAAAATCATTTCCAAGATAAATAGTAACGCTTACGTGCTGGATCTCCCTGAAGGTTTTAACATCAATCATACTTTTAATATAGAAGATTTAGTAGCCTTCGAGGGACCAGAGTTTAACCCCCACAATCCACTTACAAATGAGCCTTGTGTGAACCCACCTGGTGAGATCCCTAGCCTACTTCCACTTCCCAAATTCTCCCATTTACCTAATGCGGAGAAAATAGAAACCATACTGGATGATGAGATCATTTTCACGAAGGAAGGAGGACGACGAAGGTACCTAGTGCACTGGAAAGGGACACCACCGATAGAGGACACTTGGATGGATCGAGAGGAGCTACAGA
Source organism: Dendrobium nobile (assembly GCA_022539455.1). Lineage (NCBI taxonomy): Eukaryota > Viridiplantae > Streptophyta > Magnoliopsida > Asparagales > Orchidaceae > Dendrobium > Dendrobium nobile. The sequence goes on along the minus strand of CM039735.1, from coordinate 4,298,211 downwards.
TCCTAGACCCAGATCCTTTAGAGTTGTACGAGAGCTCTAGAGCTACTCACTCGACGGGGTCGAGTTTTCTCCCACCTGGGAAGAATGATGAGGTCATCGACAGATATTTTAAGCAGGTTTACCGGCGAAGGAATCGTAGATCGACGGCTACGATTAGGAGCTTATATTTCTGATGTTGCCATGTCATTTTATGATATTTTTCTATGTTATTTTATGTATCTTTTATTTCATGCATTAGTGACTATTTTGCCCTTATGAAGGCGTAGTGTTTGTTGTAGCCCGATGGGCATGTGAGTCTTTTTCATTTTCATACTTTGAGACCTTTATAAAGGGGTCTACTCCTATTGTATGAGTTTAATGTTTGATTAATAAAATTTCTGAGATTTTTCTTGTCTTCTTGCTTGAGAGCTTGAGAGAAAGAGAGGAGACCTAGGAGAGGCTCCATCTGAAATACCCAACAGCCCGCACCGGCGAGCTCTTGGTTTTACTCTTATTTCCTTATTTTCCCCACCTCCTCCACATACCAGCCTCTTCCCTTGAGCTTGGACTGTTTTTCCCCTCCCCCCCCACAGCCGATCCAGAGAACTCCCCACTCCCCCTCCCGCCGATCTCCCCTACCTGTCCCCCTCTTGCCGCCGGCTGGGCCAGCCGCCGGCCCCAGCACAGCCACCGTCTCCCCCTCCACAGCCCGGCCCTTCTTTCCCCTGGTTAATCCCGCCGGTTTCAGTGCCTGGAGGAGTTTGAATTCAGCCATCAATTTTCTTTTAATGCTTTCCTAATTTGACTCCTCAAATTAGTGAGCAATTGATTGAGGATTAATTACATGAATTCAAATTCAAATTCCCCTCCCTCCCTCATTTGAAACTTCTACTTAATTAAAAATCTGAAATTAAAAGCTCAGATTTTAATTAAATCCTTGGGGCCCACTAATTACTCAAATCCCTTCTCTTTCCCCCCTTGCTTGGCCGGCCCCCTCCACCTATGCTCTTCTCTCTCTACTTGCCACCTAAGCACCCACTAATGACTCTATTAATTTTTCCCTATTAGCTGCTCCTCTCTCCCACATAATTGAGGGAAAATTTTAAGCAAATAACTTCTCCTCCCAATCAAAAATCTGAAAGACAACTTCAGATTTTCCTCCAAACCCCTCACTAGCTCACGGCCCAACCCTTCCTCTCTTGTCTCCTTCCCTCCGCACTCCGATGGTGAATGGCGGATCCGGAGTTTGAGTGGGGATTGGTTATCAACGCCGACGGAAGCATTAATATCATACGATCTCTGTGCTTTGACGTTGGATTTGAAGACGACGCCACAGTTGAAGAATACTTGGAGCGAGTCGTCCCGATTCTCGTGAGCATCATCGACCGACAGTTTCAAGATTACGCTTGGACGATCATCGGACGCCATCCACCACCACTTCCACCGGCGGCTACCTCTCCGGTAACGAAGTCCTTCGTCTCCTTTTCCGTAGTGGTGCTCTCCATCTTCGTGTGGTTCTTTCTTCTCCGCTAAAGCCCAAGTGTGAACGAGTGAGAGGGTGCTCAAGGTGAACTTTTTCATTATTAATTGTGGGATTGTGTTATGAGCATTTAAGTAATTCTTTTATCTTGAAGTGTCGTGAATTGTTTGGTGATCTCAAAGCAATTCTTCGCCTAAGCAAGTTGATGACCTAGAACAAATTTAATCCTTTAGTTTATTGGTAATAAATTTGTATTGGCAAGTTTTAATTAACTCTTGTTTTAATTTCCGCACGCAATTCCTTCAATGATTCACATCAAATTTGGTTTCAGGTATTGAAGTTAAACCCGGACAGACAGTCAAGTGTGAAGCACGAGATAGAAGTATCGTGCATCTTTCGCAGGTTTCTTTAAATTTTAATTTTTCTTGAGAGATTCTATAGCAGTTTTCTTATTTTATCCAAGGCTCTTATGACGCAGGCTTCGCTTGGTGTAACTAAGAAGGAAAAAGGGGCTGAAAATGTCCCAATTTTTCTCAAGATTGATTATCAGAAGCTAGTCATTGGAACCCTTTCCATAGATAAATGTGCTCAAATTCACTATGATCTTGTATTTGATAAGGAATTTGAGTTGTCACATGGCTCCAAGAATGCTAGTGTGTTTTTTATCGGTTATAAGAAAGTTATTGTGGGCGATGAATATCCTTTCTATTTCCATTATAGTCTAACATTCTCTTAATTTGCATCAAGATTGTTCCAAAATTGCAGTCTTTAACTCAATTTTTCATTGACAGCACGTCTGAAGATGGTTTTGATGGTACTTTTGTCATTGCCCTTTTCTTATAGAATCTACTATAGGAAATAGTGCATCTGAGTTATTATTTACGCTTTCTTTTTCTTACAGATTCTAGCTCTCCAGATGGTTATGAGATTGTTGAAAAAGCACATGGTATGCAATTCTTCAAAATTTTAAATAGTATTTCACTTATTATATTGTAGTGTGTAGTGCATGTTTTGTGTTAAATGGGCCTTACTAAACAAGCGCAGCCTATGCTATCCAATTTCATGAACCCCCTCATTCTTATCATCTCATTGGCTGGGATGGCTTGGTTGATCTGTTGATGGATCTCAAACAAAATTGGTTTGGTCTTATAGTTGACTTGGTTAAGTGCAATGAAAATGGCAAAAAATTGCCTCATTGGTAATGCTGTTGATTCTAATATTGGAGACAATGAGCATGTCCCGAGTCACATAAGAGGATGAAGGCAACGAAAAAAATGGGAAGAGGTGGTAGGTTTTACATAAATTCCATTTAACATTTGCATATTGCTCAAAAATTACATCATCATCGATGACTCTAAAACTAGAATTGGAGATGATGAGCATGTGCTCAAGCACTTACGAAATCCAACAAAGTGAGAATGGTATAGAATGGATGTAAATTTATGTGAAGCTAGGTGTGAAAAGGTGCCGACAAGACAAACTAATTTCATTAACTAAAATACTTTGATGCATCTGAAGTTGAAACATTTCAGTCTGGCCAAACTCGACCAATTCCGGACTCTGATTGAGTGAGTTCAATAAGTAGATATAGTTTCAATTCTAGTTTGAATCAAACTCTTCTCATTATTTTGAGCAATTGCTTCATTTCTTATTAGAATCAATCAAAATTTAGAGGGTAGATTGACAATATTTTATACTCAATCCTCTATGACTTACATGTTTACAATTTTAGTGAAGTTTAATTTAGTGAGATAGTTTACTACTTAAATTGAAAGTGTGAAAATTGAATTCCAAAAGTTTTGGCCTCATCTCATTTATTATGGCATAACTTTATCTTTTTTAATTAGAATCATATGATCTTTGTCTTAATAGATTCCTAAATCAATCATCTGCAACTTTTATGCTCTTAGATCAATTTTGCATCTACAAAATTGTGGGCTCCGAAAATTTGCGCCCGGCCTCTCCGTGGACCCTTTCTTCTTTTTTGAGTCGTCGAGGATGTTGGAGAAATTTTTTCATCCTTAATAGATTGCATATTTTGTGATCGAGCATGGCGTGTAAAATGATATATTGTCCCGAAGGTCAAAAATATCATTTTTTATAGACTAAATAACAAAATTTATAAGTTTAATTTTAATAGAGATTTTACCCCATTCCATATTTGGTTAAATGGGATTTATTTATTTTGGGGTACAGATGCCTCATGCTCCTATGGTTAATTACATCTCAAGCATTTGGTGCTTGAGAAAAATTTTAATTGAACTAGTGGTTTCATTTCTTTTGAGAATCATCAAAATATTGGCTAAAGGCTTTCATTTTAAAATTCACAAAATTCTTATTTAAATTTCTTTTTTTGTCTTTAGGAATTTCAAAGGAAGAGGGGGGGATCAATTTTGATTGGAGTTATTGGAATGAGAGACAAGGGGAGTAGGAGTACTTGATGAGGGAAAACTCAGAGGTACTCAAAACTATCATATATTGGACTTTATTTTAGAATCCAAATTTTGTTTATGTTGATCATTTTGATTTAGAATGTTGGGGCTTATTGATGAGGACATCGAACGATATCGACGAGTCTATCAGCGTAGGAATCGTAGATCGATGGCTACGATTCACAGTCTTTATTTTTGATGCATTTATGTATTGTAGTTTATTTACTAATTATGATTATACCCTTTCTTTTGAGTTTGTTTGAGTTGTAGCCCAAGCGGCATTTGAGTCGTTGTTATTTTATTTTCTAGGCCTATATATTATGTCCTCTTCTATTATAATGAGATGATGATTATGAATGAAAAATTTCAAATTTTCTTGCTTGACCTCTTTGTGAGTTCTTGAGAGGAGAAATCCTAGGAGAGGGCCTTGCAACACCCGTCAGCCGTCGGTGGATTCCGGGACTCACGGTTAGTACTTAGTATTTCCCTCTTCTTCCTTTCTTGGGTACCACCACTAACCACCTAGCCCAAGCCCTTGGCCGCCGGCTTGAAGCCTCCAAACCCGCCCCTTTCTCTCCCTAACCCTCCACCCTCGCCACCTACCTAAGCCGCCGGCCTCCCCTCATCCACCCACCGCCAGTTTCCCCAAGCCCCCTCACCGCCGGCCTCCCCTAGCCTTCACTAGTCGCCGGCCCCTCCCTACCATTACCCATGAATTTTGAATTTCAAAATTCAAATCAATCTTAATTACTATCCTAATTTATTCCACTATTAATTTGGAAAGTTACCTCATTTGAATTCAAATTATATTTGAATTTTAAAATTTTCCCTATTAACCAACTTAAATTAGGAAACCTCTCAATTACATTAAATCTGAAATCAATTTCAGATTTAATGACAATCCCTAATTAAATCCTCCCCAAGCCCATACATCAAACCTAGACACATCCAAGCCCCCCCCCCCCCCCCTATGGCTCTTCTCTCTCTCCAATTCTCCCTTAATTCATATTAAATATTCACCTTAATTCTCTCCCAAACCGCCGGCCCCATTATAGCTCAAATTGGGATAATTTTGAAATTCAAATTGATCTCTCCCCTTTCTTAGTAAAATCTAAATGTAACTTCAGATTTTCTAAACCCCTCCTTCCACCTCACTAGACCTAACCCTAGCCGCCTCCTCCCTTTTCCTTCTCCGTCCCAATTCCCCAAACTGCCGACCCCACTGTTCTCCTTCTCCTTTCCCACCGCCGGTTCCTGTTCAAGGCCACGAAGAATGAAGAAGCTCCTCCTAGTCCATGGATGGCAGATCCTGAAGTAGATCTCGGGTTCGTATATGATAACCAAGGAAGGATGAACATTCCTCAATCTACCTTCTTCGATTTGAACTTGAACGTCGACAACTCCGTGGAAGGCCACATTGACCACATCACCTTCACGTTGGCACCGGAAATTGAGGAGCACCTCCTAATCGGATCGTGGTTGATTGCGGGACGCCCACCAATCCATCCGTCGTCGCCTTGCCGGCAACCTTTCCATCAACGAAGATCTTAGGCTTCTTCTTCTTGGTGGTAATCTCTTTTCTAGTGTGGAGTATCTTCTTCCGCTAACTACAAAAGTGAATGAGTGAGAAGGTCCTCAATGTGAAACCTCTCATTATTAAATTATGGATTTTTATTATGCTCTCATAAAAGTTACTCGTCTTTGGAGTTTGATTGAATTATCTTGTTAATCTAATGTGCACTTTTTTGCCTAAGAAAGTTGAAAACTCCGAATTCATAGAATTTTTCTTTGTTGTGAACGATAACTTTATATTGGCAAGCTTTTAACAACACCTCTTCTTAATTTCTCATTAACTCCTAGTAGTTTCACATCATCTTGGTATCAGAGCATGATAGACATGCATAACATGTGCTAAAAGTCATTTTAGGGGTTTTTCTAACCATGATCTTTATTATTGCATGGATATCATCATTTAAAATATTTTAATTCTCTATTATGCTTGCTGTCCACACATTTTCTGCACTCATTTAGTGAACATTAGGCTAGTTTCTTAAGTGTTTAGGTGTTGTCCTCAACCTAGCAACCTTCTTAATTGCCTAGATCACTTAAGTCTCTCTTGTAGCTTGCTGTCCAGTAATTTTCTGCACCATATAACGAGTCATAATGGTGTTTTCTGCTTGTAGAGTGCTGTCCCTTGCACCCAATCTTCAATAGGTATCACTTAGCACTTCCCAATGGACCCGATAGGGCTTCAAAAGAAGTTAGATGACCTAGTTAACCTAATGGGCTCTATAACTAAAACCATGAAGAAGAAGCATGTTGACTCTCCCCACTCTAGGTATATGCCCCAGTCGGTCAATCATCTTAGTCGGAAGATTACACACTCTGCTTATCAACCTAGTCCTGAGCCCAAGCCGCAATAACCTCACTTGGAGTCACATAACTGTCTGCCCACCTTTGATGGTTCCTTAGATCTTTACTACTTTAAGGAATGGGTTAGACAATTAGAAAATTATTTTGAATCTCGTGATATACTTGAGTCCCACTGTGTGAGAATTGCTAAGTCTTGTCTGAATGGTCGTGCTAGTCAATTTTGCTTGAGGTTGGAAGATCGTAAAGAGTCTCGTGGAGAATACCCTACTTACGATTGGAAAGACATGAGACGAGAACTTAGATTAAAATATATTCCCCCTACTTGTGGCTAACCATCTAATTTTAAGATTAGGTCACCCCTGTTCATCAAACTTTATGGTACAATATTCTCAGGAACCCTACACGTGAGAGTCAGTCCTACTCACCTTTTACACTCCAATATGATATCGTGACTCCTAGTCCTCACCAAGTGGTAGTTACTCAATTCCATACCTCTGTGGTTACCCCTAAACCTAACCGACATACCATTCCCACTCACGTTGTGGCCCAAACACCTAGTGATTTTCATCTGGAACACCACCCTGCCTCTTTTGTTGGGACAATCCGTGGACATCACTGTGGTCGAGATCACCCATCCCTTAGTAACATTATGGTTGCTGCCCCACCCTGTAGGTCTTCACTTAGCCTTGATGCCCGACCCTCTATTGGGTCTTCTGTCGGATTGGTCCCATATAACTCCCCACTTGGGCCGACTCCTAGCCATACCTGTCCACCTTGTCTGAGCATGCATCTCCCCACTTGGGCCGACTCCTAGCCATCCCTATCCACCTTGTCTGAGCACGCATCCTCTCTGCGTAGTGGATCCCGATTTACCTCACCTCGTGAGTGTCTTTATCACATTTCAATCTAATGAGAATTTTGAAGCTACCCAACCTTTGACCTCCCCAGTCTTTGACCCTGCGAGTGTAGTTTTAACAAAAAATTGCAGTACAAAGAAAAAGTCCCCCAACCCTGAAACTAAGCATTCATTTCATAGATAATAATGATATCACTGATAATGATGATTTCGTTGAGGATGAAACTGAAGTGATTGAATTAGACTCCATGCATAACTTAAATCATGAGTTAGGAGATTTAGAATCTTTAAACATTGAGGGGTAGTGCCACGAATTTAAGCCTAACGGAGTGCAAGAGACTTATAAATTATACCTCACATAAGACATAGATAGCCCGACCTCTGGATTTATTGCCCTAACTGTTAGGGTTGAAATACTAAAGTATTTTCTATTAAATTGGTATCAAAACAAGTTTTTAGACCATCGGGGGCTGATTTTTTTTAACTTTTAGTGGCAATTTTTTTTTTCATCTGGGGCTGATTTTTTTTTTAAATTTCAGTGACGAAAAAATAATGAGACCATCGGGGGATGATTTTTTTTTTAAATTTAAGCGGCGAAAAAATAATGAGATCATCAGGGGTTGATTTATTTGAAATTTCATTCGGGGCTAATTTGTTTGAAATTTCAGCCGCGAAAAAATAATGAGACCATCAGAGGCTGTTTTTTTTAAATTTCATCGGGGGCTGATTTTTTTTTTTAAATTTCAACGGCATAAAAATTAGTCCCCAATGGTGTAATTCATCTGGAGGAAGAAATCCTTGCTGATTTTTGGATCAAAATCCTGAAATTTTGATGGCGGTCAAGAAGGTAGATGCTTTGGAAGAGTGCTTTGAATGAGAGATAAGCCAAATAAAAGCCATGGTGGAGGATCGAATTTCATCCGTAGAAGACAAAGTTTCATCCGTGGAAGACAAAGTTTCCGATCTTCATTTAATGGTGAAGAAGTTATTGTAAAATCAAATCCAAACGGCGGCATTGGAGGTGAATGGACCAATGAGGAGAACTACGAATTTTGATTTTCGTAGGAGGGAAGACGATGTAGAATCATTGAGGAGAAAGGAGGAAGGTATGCAGAAAGCCGTGGAAATAGGGAACAAGGAGTAAGGGGTGCTGGTTGGGAGAAAAACGAGGGAAATTATGATAGGAGTGGTGTTAATTTTGGAGAAAGGAGGGAAGAAAGTGAAGAGGAGTTTGAAGATGAACATGTAAGGGAAGATCGGGAGACGTGGGGAGAGCAAAGCACTTGGGAGAGGAGAAAATATGGAGGAATACGGGGAAACAGGGGAGAGCCAAAGATGAGGAAGCTGAAAATGCCAAATTTTGAAGGGGAGGATGCTTATGGATGGATCTACAAGGTGAAGAGGTACTTCTTCGTCAATGGATTAACAGATGAGGAGAAATAAACAGCAGCAGACCTATGTTTGAAGGGGAAGGCGTTGTCATGGTTCCAGTGGAGGGACCAAAGGAGATCTATACGGAGCTAGAGAGCATTCAAGCACTGTTTATTAGAAAGTTTCCAAACTGACAGGGTAGGGGAATTTTATGAGCAATTTTTTGCACTAGTGTAGGACGGATCAGTGGCGGTTCGAGCATCTAGCTAGTCGAGTGGAGGGATTATCAAAGACTGCATTGGAGGGAAACTTTATAAAGGGGCTCAAGGTAGAGATCAAAGCGGTTGTGATAGTCATGATGCCTCGTGACTTGGGAGAGGCCATAAGGTTGGCATAGCTGGTGAAAAATCAGAAGAATTTAAAGAAGGGAACCATAAGCAGCAGCTTAGGAGGCACATACAGGATGACGACCACCCACTTAACACCCAAGGGTCTTGCAACATAAGGATTTCGTGAGACTACTAGAGATAAGACAATAGGATGGAGCGGGGGAAATTTCAAGAGGCTGACGGAGAAGGAGATGCAGGAGAAGAGGGCGGTTGTGTTTCAAGTATGATGAGAGGTATACTCCAGGGCATAGGTGTAGGGATCGAACTCTTCAGGTTCTCACCATTTGTGATGACGGGGAAACTGAGGAGGGAGGCGAGGGGGAAGTAGAGGAGGAGATAGAGGAGAAAATGCATTTGGATCTGGTAGAGGTTTCCCTGAACTTGGTGGTAGGATTCACCATAAATCATACCATAAAGGTGAAAGGGGAGATAGGGTATAGGGAGGTGGTTGTTTTGATTGCAGTGGAGTTATCCACAATTTCATTTCCATTTTGATCGTCAACCAACTGGGAGTGAAATTGGTGGACACCGGTTGTTATGGGGTGATGATGGGTATAAGAAAGGTGAAAGGCTAGGGGATCTGAAGAGGAGTGGTGTTGACCATCCAGGGGATTTAGGTGAGGGAGAAATTTTTCCCATTGGAGTTAGGATTTACAGATGTCATCTTTGGGATGAAGTGGCTGTAGACATTGGGGAACACCAAGGTCAATTGGGGAGCACTCACGATGGAGTTGAGGGTGGATGGAAGAAAGGTGGTGATCACCATGGTGTCACTCAAAACTATGTTGCGAAATATCTAAGAGGCAGGGGAAGGTTATTTGGAGCTGCACAGATTGTAGGGAGTTAGATTGGAGGAGGGAGGAGGTATACCTCTCTCCATACAATCGTTGATCCAGCAATTCTAGGTGTTTCAACTGCCTCAGGGATTACCTGCACCGAGGGAGCATGAGCATGCTATCACCTTGAGGGAAGGTGTGTCACCCATCAGCGTCAAACCCTACAGATATCCTCAATTTCAGAAGGATGAGATTGAGAAGTTGATTAGAGAAATGTTGAAGGTAGGAAACTGTGCCAGACAAGTTTCCTATACCATTGATTGATGAACTGTTGGATGAATTAAGTGGAGCAGTAATGTTCACCAAGATAGGTCTGAAATCAGGATATCACCAGATAAGAATGCCGAAGGAAGATGTGCCAAAAACTGCCTTTAGGACTCACGAGGGGCATTATGAGTTTCTGGTGATGCCTTTTGGCCTCACTAATGCTCCAGCCACATTTGAGTCACTCATGAACAAGGTCTTCAGGCCCTATCTTAGGTGATTTGTTTTGGTGTTCTTTGATGACATCCTAGTTTATAGCAGGACAGAGGAACATTGGGAGCACTTGAGGAGGGTATTAGGGGTATTGCAAGAACATTAGCTGAAGGCCAACCTAAAGAAGTGCTGTTTAACCCTGACAAGTGTGGAATATTTGGGCTATATTGTGTTCAAAGAAGGGATGGTAGCAGATCAGTCAAAATTTGAGGCTATGTTGAGATGACCATTACCAAAGAATCTGAGGGAGCTGAGAGGATTCTTAAGGCTGACGGGATACTACAAGAGATTCATGAAAGGGTACAACACCATAACAGGGCCACTAAGAGAGCAGTTGAAGAAGGATATTAAATTAGTAGGTATATGTAAATTATTTTAAATAGAATACTATTAATGAATCAATAATACTTTATGTTTAATAATGGTCTCTACAATTTAATATTTATTTATAAATTTGAATAATAATAGTAATTATTGATTAAAAAATATTTTATTAATTAATAAATTTATCTCATCGGTTAGGATCATTACTCAAAATACATCAAAGTTGACTTGATTTGAACTTGTCTGAACTCTGAAGTCACCTTATGTTGCTTTGACCGTGTTCTTTGTCATGTTTCTTTGGTAAGCTATTGGTTGCAACCAAATTTAAATCAAGTCTATCCTGAACTTTACTAGATCTAATATGTTCATCTTAACAAAATTATGATTGACTGAGGAAGCTGTAGTTAATCTTCATATTCGTCTTTGCCTTCTTTTGTGCACTTTACCCCCCCTACCCCCCTTTATAAGCTGTGCCATAATCCAAAGGCGATTCTCTGTTTTTTAGTTGATAATGTAAAAATAATTTTTTTATAAATGTGCTACATATTTATATCTGTCCTGCAAACGCGCCTCCATTGTTGTTTGATGCTTCCTAAAGGATTCATTCTGTACTGTCCAATTATAAATTTTTATTTATATTTAATTAATATTCACTAATTCAATGATGGTGTCCTCGTTGGTTTGATTTATTGATATTATTTTTTTAAGCTTACAGTTTCAAGATTTAGCTCAAGTTCCTTAATTTTCTCTCCTTATAATTGGAATATGGTTTCATTAATTGTGCGCTTCTTATTTTGTTTTAGTTTATATTTTTAAATACTAAATTTACTTTCTTTCTATCTCCGGTGACACTATTTAGTCATATTTTCATGTAAGGTTTATCTGCTATTTTTTTTTCTAATTAATTCCAAGGCAAGCCTTCTAAGAACAAGCAGGACAAATCAACTGCTGAGAAAGCTACTACGGGTAAGAATGAGCATGTCAAGGTTAATATAAAGGCGACGGATAAATATCTTGACGATGATAGTGATGAGGATGAGGATGACGATGATTCTGAAGAAGATTCTGATAAAACTGAGGTAGCTGTCCCTTTTCTGCTTCTGCTACTACTGAATGATGTTTCTCCCATTTCCTTGTGTTGCCTGTGGTCTTTTCCAGTTCTGTTTGCACTTTGTCGGTATATTTTGGTCGAATATCCAATTCAAACATTAATTTTGGATTGTTTTATAATTCTTGTTAGTAGCGACCGTTTCAGTTGACATTATAAATATCATGGATGGTTTTCTTTTCACAGGACGTTGTTGACTCATCAGGAGATAGTTCAGAAGAAGAAAGGGATGATAGCTCTGAGGACGAGAGTACTCCAGAGATGGTATTTGTTGCGTCAAATATTTGGATTTCTTTTGTTGCTAAAATTCCTAATTTTTTGTTAATGTTTCTTTAGGTTGTAGTTGACAAGAAAAGGAAATTTGATTCTGCTTCAAAATCTCCTATCCGAGAAAAAAAGGCTAAAGTTGTGACTCCAGTTGAAAACAATAAAATAGGTTTTTTTTTTCTTGAATCATTCTTCTGAAACTCTTCTCATCTAAAATGAGATTTCTCTCGTATGTCAGGTTTTTAATGGATAAAACCTCCATGCAGGTGGCGATGGAAAGAAAGCACACGTTCATGTGGCAACTCCCCACCCAGCTAAGCAAGGTGGGAAGCCTCAGCAGTCTTCAAAATCTAGCGGATCAGCAACTTTCAAATCCCGCAACAGGTCTTCTTCTATTGCCTTTATATTGTTAGTATCCTATGTTGCACCGATACGGATACGGCACGATACAGATACGGGACACGTCAATTCTTAAAAATATAGGATACGTGTACGTCGCGGACATGACATTATAATTTATAAATCATACATAAAAATTAAGAAAATAATCGAAACATAATATTTGAAATTACAAAAAAATGAAAGTAACATCATTTGTAGTCTTGTAGCTTATAATATCAAAATAAAAATAAGCATTAAATGTCTAGTACAACAACAAAAGCATAAACATAAATTATCTAGTACATGAAGTTACAACTATTCAATAGAAGGAATGATATGATTAACTTCTTTAGTGGTTTGTCTTTGAACTTCTATATCAACTTCAATAAATATCATACTTTCTAATTTAGGCTCATCAATTGAAAGATTAGCAATTTTTAATATTCACATATCATCAAGAGATTCAAATCCGTCTCGAAAATGAGAGAACCTCGCTCGCAGCCATGGATGTAAATACGATGAGCCTTTTTTCGGATTTTTTTTTTTTTGTTTTTCAACGGACGTGCGTATCGGATGTGTGTCCTTTTAAAATTAAATAGTATTTTAATTGGATACGGCTTTACCGTATCCGACACGTATTGGTGCCGTATCGAAGGCATATCCGTGTATCAATGTATCGGATACAGCACGCCTTCATAAATAGGTGTATCGGTGCAACATAGTTAGTATGCTAAAGGGATTGGAAATTTAAAATTTAATTTAGTTTGCTTTCATAATGCGCTTGTAGGACTTTCAACTCTGAGGATGCTTTTCAAGCACACAGGAAATCCAAGCATGTTTGTGCAGCCAAATGAATAATCGACGAATAAATTCTCACCTTTTTGTTTTTTTCTGATTCTCGGATTATAGACCTTGATGCTTTTGGCTGTGAGAGGAAACCGTTTTTAGTGGTGATGAAGCATTTACTTTAGGATGTCATGGCTGCGAATGCTTGGGGTTTTAGGTTTTATATAGTTTCTATGGTTTTGGTCTGGTTTGGCCCTTTGATAATTGATTTGATTTTGCTTTCTGAAAACGATACTAAATTCATCATTTAATTGGGTATACTTAGAAGACGCATTTTATTTTGTACTCCTTAAGCCCTCTTACGTTACTGTCAAATATTTTTATAGGCTTTTGCTTTTGAAAATGATATCAGATCCAGTGTTGCTATAAATTAAGGCTTTGTTTGAGACAGCTTTCTTATTGCTTTTTAAAACGACTTTTTAGTATAAAATTTTTTAATTCAAAAATTTTTTATACTAAAAAGTTGTCTCAAACAAAATCTAAAATTAATTTTGAGCTCCCAAATCACTTCCTTCAGTATCTGTCTTAATTATATTGATTTGATTTGGCATAAAAAATGAGTGACAATTTAAAAGAGCCTTTTAACTTGTTTTCATTGATTTTGAGTTGAATTTTGTTCAAGTTGGGTCCAGTCATTTTTATCTTAAATGAAAATCTGAGACATATATATCATAAACAACTATATCATCAATGCCCTCAGCAGTATATAATAAACTAATAACCTCGCACGCACGGCTTTCATCTCACTAAGGTTTTATTTGGAATGATTTTCTTATTGCTTTTTAAAGTAGCATTCTAGTGTAAAAATTTTAATTTTTTTATTAAAAAATTGCTTTTAGATGCAGTACTAAAAATGTTACAAATGAAACTTAACTAAAATATTAGATTGAGTTTTGAAGATGGAATCAAATATTAGATCATAAGGACAAATTTCATAGAATTGAAGTCTGTTGGATTGGAAATCTAATTTCCTTCATAAATCAATAATCGATTTTGAGGATTAGAAATTCTTCCATTGGCCACCAATATTAATTTGATTGTTCATATTGAGAAATTAAGGACATTGCAGGGTTGCAGCAGTTGCTGACCTTAACCATTCAAGGAAGAATAATGCCACTTTTTTTTTTTTGACAGTTGACTGAACTAATGCAAACTTAGACCTAAGATCTATTAGTTCGTAGTTAAAATTCTCAATCAAAATATTAAAATAAGCTAAATATACCCAACTTTTTTGAGATCATGTTTAGTTAACCATTTATTACTTATTTATCGTGTTTAGCTAATTTTTTTCCCCTAAGAACATTAGGTGGTTCATGTTGCAGAGTTCTTTTGTTTTTGAACTTTTTTTTTTTTCCAAACATTTATGATGTTCAAATTATAAATATTCTTTATATACAATTCTCAAGCCATTAGCATTTGGGATATAGCGACATTGTGGGTGTAGTTTGGTGTTGGTGAGCAATTAGTAGCTTTAGGGAGATTTATAGCGGTCCATTAATATGACCCTATATAACAAGTTGGTTCTGGTTGTTTGGTGAGAGTTTGAGAGATGGTATTTATGCGGTGTATCAAAAACAAATAAAAAATTCTAATCTCATGAAGTTAAAAAAAAAAAAAAAAAAAAAAAAACAAAGGTTTATTGATTGTTTGGGTTTAGGATTTATTTTGTTTGGTTGTAATTAAAAACAAAATCCATTTTAAATTTTGATGAAGGCTTCATTCGGAACAATTTTATTACTATTTTTTAAAATAATTTGTTAATATAAATTTTTTTAATTAAAAATTATAAAAAATTATTTAAAATGCAATGAAAAAGTTGACCTAAACAAAGTATATGCTTTTTTTTTCTTTTCACAGTTAGGCCAATGAAGACAGGCACACACATATCGCATACATAAGATTCGAACCAAAAACTCTTAGCTATGTTATATATATGTTTTTAATAAGCTCTTTGCTGAACATGCCTAATTTATTGTTAAGCATTTTACGAACTCCGATGTGTTCAGTAACAATACAATAGTTAATGTTAATGACAATTTTGAACAATTTGTATATCTTAATTGCATTTATTACCAGAAGTGTAATATATTATTGCACTTTAACATCACATCATTTCTCATAATTTAATACTATGAAAATGTTCAATTTTCTCTTCCAACAAATTTTGATAGCTATAAGAATTTTTATACAAATAAATACATCATTGAAATATAAAAATAATATTTTTATTAGATTTGAGCCTCTTGATTAGATCATGACATTGATTGATAGAAAAAAAAATGCTTTGATGAGAAGAGATTGAGAGAGGGTTGCTTGGATAGGAAGGATTATAGTTTTCAAATATGCTTCTCGATTAAACAATGAGCATTCAATAAGAGATCCATACATTACAACAACTATAATATTTAGGCTTCGTTTGAGGTAATTTTTTTTATGCTTTCTTAATCAACTTCTATATAAAAATTTTTTGAATTAGAAAATTTTATACTATAAACATGTTTTATAAAGCAGTAAGAAAGTTTGTTTCAAACAAAGCCTTAAAAGATCTCACAAACTTCTCCTCAAAGTAAAAGAGATAGAAGAGATTTGATCATTCTTCATTTCTTTTTTTTTTGGGGGAAATTTCGAGGCATAGCCCATTTTATAAAAGATAAAACAAATTACATAGTTCAGTACCTAAAATAAAACATGACCAATGCAGGAATAAAGAACAAACAAAAAACCAAAATTACATGAATAAAAGAAAGAAAGAAAATAGTATCAGCATTCTATAACCAATATAGAATGCAGAGAGCTAAACCTCTAGGAATCTCCAAATAACAGAGGAATAAAAACTTTTAGAGCTTATAAGGAATGGACCGCCAATCTGAGTCCAAAATCAGCCAGTCTTAAAAAAGAAAGATCATTACGCAGGTCTTCAAGATTTCATTGATGCAAAATTCCAAAACTTTTGGAAGAAGAATTCACATCAATTCTCTGATTTCTCTAGCTTTTGCCAATCTTCTCCCCAAGTTAGCCTTCAACAAGAGATGTTGAAACCAAGAATCTCCGAAGATGCCCAGTTGTTAGCCATAATATGCAAGAAAAAGAAAAAATTAATCAATGAAACTTAATGATAAAACTATTTTGAGGGTCTTCAGAGATCTACCACCTGGACACATCCAATATAATATCTATTCGGATGTAAAATTAAAGCCGAGTATTAGGGATGTACTCCTAATAATTTAATTTTGCCTTCATATAAGGTGAGATCCATCCAACTTTGGTTGCCCGTAGGCCATCCAGAAAGTGGAGAGCAGTAGTTCATCACGGTCCACAACCCAAAATCCTGCTAAACGAGCAGCAGAAATCCAAAGAGATGTTTATACAGATCTGATCAACAACACCAGTAAACCACATACCATCAAGCCTCGTCACAGTTTCAGTCAAGCAACCAACACCATCATCCAACAAATAAAATAGGATAATACATTAGTAGACCAGATTCAATGCTTCTTTGGTTAGATATAATTTTGAGAGTTTTGTTACAAGTAATACAAACAATTATAATTTGGTTAGATATATGTTAATTAGCTCCTCACAAGTTTTTCTTTCGCTTGCAAAAATGAGAATAATCTTACTGACCAAGAATCATGATCAAAATTTGTTTATTTTATTGTTTAACTCTTTTTTCACTTGGCTGACCTAACTATGGTTTCTTATTAAAGGGCATTGCTCCTCCTAGTTAAGCTTACCAAATGTGCTTTTATAGTTATGAAATCAATTAAGTTGTATTTTCTATTGTTTTTATAAATTTAAGGATCTCTTTGGGACAACTTTCATATTATTTTTTAAAACAATTTTTTATCCAAAAATTTTAAATTCAAGACTTTTTTGTTATAAAAAACTGTTTTAAAATGCAAGAAAAAAATCGTCCCAAACGAAGCCTAAGATTGATGATCACTATGTCGAGCAATGTTATAGCCTAATTTATTTATTTCCTAATAGTTCGATCGGGATTTTTATTTTTGTTTGAGTTTTGATTGGCTGGTCTTACCTCCATAAATTATGAAGTTATATTATTACACTCTTTGATAAGAATCAATTAATTTTATTAATAATATAAAATAATTCTTAAAAAATATGTGAATTCGTAGCTCATGATGCGAGATATATGAATATTTTTGCAACGAAAATTTTCTTTGGATAAAGATAAATCTCTATTAAAATTTGAGATTTATTATTGAACATGGAAAAAAAGGTAATTAATCTCTTTTTTTCGTGCAGATTTATTTTTATCATAAATTAATAATTTTTAAAATGAAAAAATACTTTTAGATCAACTAATTAATTAGGATTAACTTTCAATCTGATTTTTTTGATAATTTTTATCATTAATTTTGAAATTAGCACCGGTTGAAAATTTCTCTGCCTTCCGGCTTTAATCCTTCTTTTCTTCCTCCGTGCACGGCGTCCACCCAAAGCTCTCAAGTCTCAACCAGCTTCTGGCCCTCAAGCAATTTTCCCATATCAAGAAAGGAAAACCCCACATTTTTCCCCTCAACCCGATCCGTTCCAATGGCGGCAATGGCAGCAACCACGGCTTCTCTCACCGCGTCAAAACTCCTCCGCTTCCCATCCACTTCACTGGCCTCGGCAGCTCGCTTTCAATCCCTTACCCTCCCAAGACGCCTCCTTTCCCCTTCCAAGCCCCTCCGATCTGGCCGGGGCCTTCGCTTCATCGCATCTGCCTCCCCATCCATCGCCACCGCTTCCATCTCCGTCGGCGACAAGCTACCTGATGCTACCCTGTCGTACCTGGACTCCGAAGACAAGGTTCAGACTGTCTCCATTTCCGACCTCACCAAGGGGAAAAAAGCTGTTTTGTTCGCCGTTCCGGGAGCCTTCACACCAACTTGTTCACTGAAGCATGTCCCTGGCTTTGTCGAGAAGGCCGGGGAGCTGCGGGCCAAGGGCGTGGACACCATCGCTTGTGTCTCTGTCAACGACGCCTTTGTGATGAAGGCTTGGAAGGAGAATCTTAAGATTGGTGACGAGGTGCTGCTCCTATCTGATGGCAACGGGGAGTTTACTCGGGCCCTCGGTGTCGAACTTGATCTCAGGGACAAGCCAGTTGGACTTGGCGTTAGGTCAAGGCGCTATTCCTTGCTGGCGGAGGATGGGGTGGTTAAGCTGCTAAACCTGGAAGAAGGTGGTGCTTTCACTATTAGCAGCGCGGATGACATTCTCAATGCCCTCTGAGTGTTTTTCTTCCTTTCTCTGCTTCATTAGCCCTAGCTAGATCACGCTTCTTGAGTAAGGATATGTTCCAAAACAGATGAATTTGCCTTTGGATTTGGGTTTGATCCTTTGATCCATCAATATGTTGCATGCATACAATATGTTCGTTCAAATTCCCAACAGGTTTTGAAAGAACCAATCCCAACAAAACTTGCTCTTATTATTTGATAATGCCCTTAATTAAGTTTTTTCCTTGATGAGCCATGCCTGGTGGCCTTTAGTTATTAAATTTCCTTTGTTCTTGGTGATGCTTTCCATTGTCTTTTTGGTCATAGTTACTTGCTTTCTTAAGATTTGTATCCGGTAGTAATATAAATACTCGTTTCAAGATAGGTGTTAAGTATGAGAGACAAAGCATTGTTTTGAATACCAATATCCTCTATGTATTCACAATCATGGGAACCATATTTGTAGAGCAGTTTGCCCATTTTTCTGAGATTTGTAGTGTCTTTATTTCATATAAAACGAATACAAGTTAATACTGCCAAATGAGACATAAAGGACCTTAGTAAACTGGTTTGCTATTTTACTGTATTTCTATGCTCATATTTACCCTATTGGCTTCCTATTTCCAAGGATTTGCTGCTCCTAATAGAAGCCCTCTTAGGATGCGCGCAACCTCAAGCTCTAGGTCTCTGCTAAAATGGTACAACACAATAATACGAAATTGACCTGGAGGAACTTGGTAATCTGGTTAGCTGTTTTTCCTCCCTTCCTGCTCATATTCACACTATTTGTTCCTCATTCCCAAAATTTTGAACCTGCAATTGTTTTCAAGGGATAGACCTAAAAGCTATAGGGCTGAAATTACAGAATTCTGTTTTTGTAGAATGTTTGATTAAGTGATCTGGCAGCAGTGAGGCCATGGTATGCTTAAAGATGTGAGCAATCATGTTTGGAAATCACTACTAAATCCATTCATTATTTAATTGTCATTCTTTTGGTTCAAGGCTCCGAGCATAAGTGATGATGATATAAGTGTGAGTTAAGATACGAAGGTATTGAGCATAAGTGTTAAAATTTAGTTCCTGGTGCATTATTTTACTTGCCAAATATGGTATATGGAAATTGCTAGAAGACATGGAATATAACATGTCAGCAACATGTTGACAGAAGAATCTTCAATTTCTTGTTTATATTCTGATGAAACTTTGCTAAGTATGCATATTTACTAGCCGTATTGTTGTTTCTTTTACTTCTAAGTTATTTAAATAGCTGAAGTGCATCATCCACTTCAAAGATGACCTGCTTTTGGCTTGCATACTTTCTGCTGAACGAAGGAAATTTGCTAGCAGGAACCTAAACCATTATAATGATTTTCCATATCTGTTAGTTTAGATGATGTTTGATGAGATAATTTCAGGATTTCTCACTGTATTCTCTGTTCATCTCTTCTATTTTTTGCTATCATTCCTATTATGTCTCCTCTTCCTACCAGAACATACATGTAGAATCAGGTTGAATGAGATGTGGAGAGTCTAGATGATGCTTAAATCTAACATAAGCTAGAACAAAAAAAATATTAATATGGATTTTCAATTTGTTGAACATACATTATAGAATGCCATTCTTTTTGTCTTCAAACTAATGTGTTGTTTGGCTACAAGTAGGATTTAATTCAAGTAAGATTTAATAAATCCTATAAATCTTGATTTAATAAAACCCAACTTGAAAATTTTTTGGCATGACAAGCATTAAATCTACTAGTTAAATCATAGAAAGTTGTTTTATTTTGTTTTAATATTGAAAGATTTAATTGATTATCATATTTAATTTGAAACGTAAATTGATACCATGATTTGATGTGAAGCCTAAATTGAGGACAAATTTTGTAATGGGGGTGTTTGGTTGCAAGTATTAGGAGTATAAAGTAAAAGAAATGCATGGGTTGTGATATTTTATTGTTTGATTTGAAATAAATTATATACTAAATATTTGTGTAAAGTATTACACCAGAATGCTTATTTACATGAATTTAGAATTCACTCAAATTAGGCTAATTCTAAATGCAAGCAAAACTCACAAATCATGACCTCAGCTTCATCAACAGCAACCACTACTTATTGCTGTTGCACGTCACATGCCGCTGCTCACTCGTCGAAGTTGCTTGCCCATCTTATCCTCTCATTCATTGTCGCAACCCATCCACCACCACCCCAAATGTCACCTCTACCTACTTTGCTGCAAGCTTCAACCCCCATCATCTACCCCTTGCCACCCTTGGCTACGACTCGCCATTATTCATCTTATTTGAAATTTATCATTGGAAAAATAAAAGGCTTTTCAATGCATTTGATTTGCATGCAACAAAACAACTCATGTATTTCTAAAATATATACATTACAACTACTCTATATTGATAAAATGCATGCATTTTAAAAAACATCAAAACAGTCCCTATATATGATTAGTTTTATTTTTCAAGAATGAGGTTCTTTCAAAGTTTATAGACTTTAGCTCATTGAGGCTAAATTTACGTCTCAATGCTTTTACTTCAACCCCACCAAGATTCGCCTAGATGACAAGACACTTGTGATGTGAAGAGCTTTGGTTGCAATGGGTTCATTCTCATCCTCCAGCATTAGCATCTTATCTAGTTGTTGTCAATGGTCAACAAGGTTGAATTCATTTTGCTGTTATGAGTTAGTTAATCATGTTGCAAAGGTGGCAACATTCCCTTATGTTGTGACCAGAATCTTTGTGGATGATGCAAAATTTATTATGGTCATGCATGGGCAACGGAAAATGCTCTGGAGGTGGCTATGCTTAGTAGAATCTTAAAGGGATTATGTGAGAGATTTTGTTGTGATAATATTTCAACATAAAATTACAACATCCCATGATGTCTATGCTCCACAAATGACTCCTATTTATACGCGAGGGCTAAGATCTGTGGAATAAAATAGGCTAAATAGTTTGATTATATAGAAAATGCATTACCTGGACTCAGTGTAATTAGCTGTGTAATCGACTACTAGTTGAGAACTTCTAGTTGAGTTTTGGATTGAGAGTGAATATTGGTGAGTTATATCCAGTACTCATAGTTACTTGATGAATACTTAACGGAGAGTAGCCTTGTTCTTTGTTTGAATAGCATTGTTCATGAATTCTGGTCGAATTTAGTTGCTCAATACCGAGCATTGAGCAAGTGCTAATTCTTAGGAGACTTGATGAGATCTATCATTTGGTGATTTGAAGCTTAGCGAGTTCGAGTTGGAGGCAGTTCAAATCGCTTCCCATTCATCAGTTTTTTTAACCCAGTTTAAGGAGAAATTATTCTGTGCGGGCACCGGACACTGGACACAGCTTATCGTCTAGAGGCGAATTAGGTGCAGCCACATCATCCAGTACCGAGCTCGGTACGAGTAGTACTGAGCAGTACCAAGCCGCGGTACCGAGTAAGGGGTGACGTGGCACATTTTCATTGTGCTTTGGATGACGTTCGGCGTCCACACCTAATAATGTGCCCAATTTGTTTTATTTTTTAAGGCTTCGTTTAGGACGACTTTTTTGTTGCTTCTTAAAGCAGTTCAACCAGAAAGTCATCTCAAATAAAACCTAAGTTTTTTAGTGAGACTTGATTTAACTGACTCAGGTGGATGTTAGTCTAAAGATCAGCATTTACTTATAAGAATCAAGTGTTCCTATCTTTAAGTTTTGGGGGAGGCTATTTTTCATCAATTTGGTGTGAAAAGGCATTGGGTGGTTGTACTTAATGCTTGCTTGTTCTTCTGCGATATGATCTTGTAGTGTTCTTTTCTAGAATGTACAATGAGTCAGCCCAAGGTGATTCAGATTGACCAGGCCTCATTACAATTCGGGATTTGCATCCTAGTGATATGATATTCTTGAGTTAGAGGAGAATGAGAAGTGGCTTTTGGGAAGCAACAAACAATTTTATGGATCATTTTGATGAGTTGAACTACCGAGTACTGATGGACTGATTATATTGTATTGAGTATTACAACTTATTTTTATTCCAAGCCAACTTAGTTCAATATGTGTTCACTGATTTCATCACCCCTAAGATTTTTTTGATGAGGCGGCGAGTTCTGCAAATTTATTCACACTTATACCAAAATTTAGTAGCGATATATCATCAAAAAGTTATTTTAATCCAGCGCAAATCTCAGTACAAATATGAGTTAGAAGCTTCAAAAATTAAAATCGGGACCATCCAAACTCTGATTTTAGCGAGCTTATAGTCAAATTGAACATCTCAAGGAGACAAACCTAACGAAATCAAATTCGATCCAATTCGAGCCCAAATGGGTCCAAATCAAATGACCAAAGCATATTTGGAATGTTCAAAGCATAAATGGTACGATCAAATGATATCCATATATTGCATGCTTATAGTCAAATTGAGTGGCTTGCTGAGATGAATCCAACGAGCCCAAAATCTATCAATTTTGGCATCTCTAAGGCATTTAATTGCTTAATATATGCTCTATGATCAATGGGATCACTATGAGCCGTCTGACAGAACATTCTCAACATGCTTACATTCTTCTCCATATTTACTAGTTATGTCACTCCCTTAAAACTGTAAATAGCCCGCCATTCTTCACATTAGAGGGGAGGAAGAAGAGAACAACTATGGAGCTTGAAGAATCTGCATCACTAGGCCACTGCTGATGAACCTCTGGCCGACCATAACAGTCAGATCTCCATGTAGAAGCCACTAACAAGCCTTCGTCCGATCTCTGTTGTCCGACTACGATCTCTTCGACTACCGTCGTCAGCGACTATGATCCCTCCAACCACCATCGCCCGGTTACAGTTCTCTTGATCACCATCACTAGACTACAGTCCTCCCGACTTCCATCATCTGCCAACTATGGTCCGTCCGACCACTATCACTCGACTACGTTTCTCTCGACCTCCATCACCCGCCAACTATAATCCTTCCAACCTCCGTCGCCCGACTACAGTCCTTCTGACCTTTGTTGCCTGATTATGGTCCTTCCGACCACCGTCATTTGCCTACTACGATCCTTCCGACCTCTGTCATCCAAATACAGTTCTACCAACTAAAGGAACAAGTCAATGCTTTCAAGAATAGTTCTTACGACATTGGATTCTTTCAAACATGTAAAGTGTTGTATATGATGCATATTTTTTACATCAACCTGATGTGTTCCCCCAAGGAAGGACATCATTTATATCAAATAAAAATACTAGTGACTCATGTAAACTGGGTCAAGTCTCGTGATTATTCCTTTTCTGGGTTTTCCATGTAAAAAATTTTCTGGTCATATCATTTTTATCTGTTTGTGCTAAATTTTTGTGCATTGCTAAGACGTAAAATACAATCTTTATCGACTCAAATTTTTTAACACGCAACAAGTAGGTTATGTGAGCCTTCCCCAGCTTCTAGGAGCTTGCATCCTGAGACCTCTGGAGTCATCAGCTAGCCTTTCTAGAACCCTGTAACAAATGTCTCATTAGAAACTGTGGGATGGACACCATGACATTTAGGCTTCGTTTGGGATTGTTTTCTTGCTGCTTCTTAAAGTAGCTTTCTAGTATAAAAATTTTAATTTTTATACTAGAATGCTGCTTTAGGTTGCAGTAAAAAAGCCGTCCCAAACAAAGCCTTAATCCTGCAATGGTGGCTTTTGAATTCTCCTACGCGTTCTGAAATGCCAATGAAGCTGGGAAAATCTTATTATTTAAATGATAGTAGATCTTCCTGACGTTTCATGAACATTATTATTTAAGAAGCAGGAAAAAAGCCGTCCCAAACAAAGCCTAAGAGTACATTTGTATAAAAATATCAAGTGTTTGTCCCTCAATCTAGGTTTAATTGTTGGTGTATCAAGCTAAATTTTGATTCTCCTTTGATTAACAATCCATAACAATTGGTGAATAAGATGTTGATGCATGATAGTGATTATGAGCTTCTATTTGAGAGGAGTATTGGCTGATTTAGACAATTGTCACATGAGGAGGATGGAGATTGTTAAGGCAGGTGAGGATTTGGGTCTTATTAGGTTTAGTTTGGGATAATTTTCTTATTGCTTTGTTTTTCATTTTGTAATCGTAATTTTTATTTGGCCATTATTTTTTTATTATTTTCAGTAATTTTTTGTGTTAGGAAGTAACTTTCAAAGAAGTTATAGTTATTTTCTTTACAATAATCTTATAATCACTTTTATAAAAAATGTAACAATCTCAAACGGATCCTTAGTCTAAATTTGGAACTTTAATTCGGCCAGGACACCTAACGTAGCTCTACATCAGAATACCAATAAAATGTCGCCACGTGCTCTTACTCTTTACCGCGTGGCCCGATGACCCGGCCCGGACTGGAATACGGTATTGCTATGTATTAGCTGATTTGTGCAGACCAAGGTATTGCTAGGTATTGTTCGGTAACGAGAAATACCACTCTGTCAGGACCAAAACCTAGCAATACCGAGCAAGACCGAGTAATACCCCGGTTTTGCTAGGTATTGCTCGGTATTGGTCTTGGAAGAACGGTATTTCTCGTTATTGTCAAGCAATACCTAGCAATACCGAGTAATACCTAGCAATACATGAACATAGCAAGATCGGTTTCCAGTCCGGGTTTGGTCGTCTGGCCGCACGGTAAAAAGAAGAGCACGTGACGACATTTTATTGGCATCCGGATGTAGAGCTACGTCAGTGTCCTGACCTAATAAAAGTTCCTAAATTTGAATGGAATCATTTGTGCACTACTTCAACTTTGACATTTGATTTAGGCTCATTGACAAAAGTAAATATAAGTGGTAAGTTTTAATGGTTAACAAAATTTGACTTATTTGTCATTAGATATTATTATTATTTAATAATTAAGATAGTAGAACTATACACAAATGGAAAGTAGACCAAGAACAAAGGATATCAATGGGCAGATAATTATAGTCTGGCCCTGATTTCATCATTGATGATAACAATGATAACAAAGCATAGGATTATTATAAGTTAAAAAGTTTGGTAACATCATTTGGAGCTATGAAATGAGGCTTTTGATGAATTAATTGATGTTGGTAATGACAGTTAGGAACATACCTATAATGTTATCAGATTGATGAATGAGATTTAGGCTTCGTTTGGGATAATTTTTTTATTGATTTTTTTTTTAAAATAATTTTTTAGTACAAAATTTTTTTGAATGTTAGCCGCTTTTGTTTCAAATGATTTTTGTAATGTGAATGTTGGTAGTTACCGCTGGGGATGAAGAGGAGAAATTATTACATTCGGTCAAAAACCGAACGGTCCGAATGTATACCGAGCAATATCGAGTTTCAGGTGACGTGACGCATGGTATTTGGTCTTTGAACTCATTCGGACACCGGATGTAATAATTGCTCGATTAAGAGAGGCTTAAGTTTTATTTTGTATTGTTTTCTTATTATTTTGTTTTTTATAATGCAATCATTGTTTTTGTGTGACCATTTCTTTCAAGAAATTATTATACTTGAAAGTTGATTTTTACACTAAATTCAAAAAAAGTTAGTTACTTCATTGTAGCTTTACAACTACTTTTATAAAAAGTTGTTGCCATCCTAAAGATACTCTCATGTTTTGTTTGGGATAGCTTATGCTTTTAAAAGTTTTTTTTTTCATCCATAATTTTAAATATATATTTTTAATAAATAATTTTTAAAGATAAAATTTTAAAAATGTTGTGTAAAAACTGTCATTCAAACATGCATTTTTTTATTGTCTGTTTTTATAAATTCAAATAAAATTTTAATTATGATATTTATTTATTATTTGTCCATCATTTTATTAATAATTTTTGTTTGACATATTTATTTTAAATTTAATCTGTATGTTTGATTTGACAACACAATGTTTAATTTCTAACCTTATAAATTAAATCTATTATATTTAATCAATGTGAGTTGTTTTTTTTTAATTTTTTTTATTTATCTTAAAATTGAATTAAAAACCAGTATAGATAAAATATCATATCTAAATCAAATCAAATGAAACTAAATGAATAGATTTAATATCTTTGATTCTAATTTTTCAGAACAACAAAATTTTTGCTTACATATCCCTAATTTGAATGGAAACAGTGTTAGAAATTAAAATATTGAAGGTCCTCACCTACTTCAAATATTGGCATCAGAGCATCTGCCTCTTCAAAGGTGCAATTATTTTGCACAAACAAATGTTTGTCATGTAGGATGCTGACAATACAATTATTTATAGTATTTAAATAAAAAAAATTTTATATCTTTTAATGTTTTTCAAAGAATTTCAAAGCAAATTTAGACTTTGTTTATACTAAAAAGCTGCAGTAAGAAAGTTGTCGTAAAAACTGTCCCAAATGAAATCTCAATTGAGAATTAAAAAAATGGTTAATATCATAATTTTATATGGCTTGAAGTCTATCATATAACTTTAAGATATTTTTCAATTTAAATAAAAATGCACAATTTGGGTCATAAAAAAATTCTTTTAATCTATAGAAATCACTATTATATGATTAGATTTCAATTGATAAAGTTTAGGGTACCATGTGATTAAATTTTCAATAGAAAAATAAAAAAATATAAATATATGAATTTAAGATCATTCAAATAAAAAACTATAAAATTATTTACATTATGAATTATTTCAACTGAAAAAGAACCCTTTAATTTCGTTATTTTTCACAGAAAAATTCTAGCATTTTCACCTGTTCTTTTTCTCTTTTTGTGTACTAGATTTTCATGCAATATTGAGACGTAAAACTCTCTCTCTATCATCATATATAATTTTCATCCTTAAGTTTGATATGACAATAAGATTTTCAATTTCTAACTTTCTAAATTATATATATAATTATTTATTTAAATTAATAAGTTCAGATAAAATTCCAAATCTAAATCAAATCAAGCAAAACTAAATCAAGAAATTATTATTTTTTAATTCAAATTTCAGAATAACAAAATATCCAATCCATCTGAAATGGAGCTCTGCACCTACTCAACTGTTAGCATTGCAGCACCTGCAAACAATTATTCTGCACAACCAAATGTTTGTCATTTAGCTTTCTAACAATCAAATTATATTATTAAGATTTGAAGCATGATTGGCATTGTTGCATGCACCTAGAGCATGAAAGAGGCCTCTAAAAGCTTAAGTCAATCATTCATATGGCATAGAGGCTAATAGTGATTTAGGCTTCATCTGAGACGGCTTTCTGATCACTTTTCAAAGCAGATTTTTAGTACAAAAGTTTTTTAAGCTAAAAGTTTTATACTGAAAAGCACTTTTATAAAGCAATAAGAAATCTATTCCAAATGAAGTCTCAAGCAGATATGTCGTAGTGTTAGCAAAAAAAAAGAAGAAGATGAAATACAGCCATGCTATTAGAATCTCTTGATGTGTTCAGCTTGCAACAATGCCAATCAAGGTTTTAAATGTTAGTTATGCACTTAGAAGTTGTATTTTTTGTGTTAGGTGGTTAGTCAATGTTATATATGAATTATATGATGAGTCATGTGAGGAATTTATTTTAGGAGTTTGACAAATTGGTTGGATGATTGCTAAGTATTGATTAATTTAATATTTATGTATGAATCATATGGTGATATATACATGCACAAATATGAAGTTTGTTGTGTAGAAATTTGAAAATCTCATATATGATTATGTGTTTGTTTGGTGGTTTTACATTGAATTGATAAATATAGAAATTGAAGTATTAAAGCTTAATTGATTAGAAAAAATAGGACAAGCTTAAATTTGTTTTTTGTGAACGATTTGAAAAACGATTTAGAATAGAGAGGCATGGGGAGAGACGAAGAAAGAGAAGAGAATCACAAATAGTTTGTTTTGAGAGTTCTAAATGTTATCTTGATGAATTGATGCTAGTTGTTTGAGGAATGTTTGAAGTGAATTTTTTAGATATGCTTAGTCATCTCTAGTAAGTTATTTCACTTTTAGTTGCAAACAATAATATATAGTAAAAAAATTGTGTGATCAACACTGATAGCAACTTGTTTATCATAAAGGTTTAAAAAAATCATAATTTCTAGCTAGGCAAAGAGTATTTAGATATGGAGTTCTTATAAATGTGAGACCAATTTAAGATTGGATACTATCACAAACTTGTAATTCACAGGTATTTCATGACCGATTACAATAATAACCTAGTTTCAAATAGTTTTCAATAGATACCTTTTTGTAGTTTATCTTCTTACAAATAATATGCATATAATATAATAATCACTCAAACATAATATACAACAAGAATAAAATGCATATAACATTATATACATACATCTTAAATTTTCAAATGAATAAAAAGTGAGTTATAATTATTTAAATATAAATCATAGAACACTATTAGTCTGATATTAAAATGTAAGACTGTACAAAATATAGTAATATAGACTTAAATGCAAGTTTAACACACCATCATTGCTTTGCTAGTTATAGTAAGGGAACATGCAAATCTAATACAAACTCCTAATCCTCATCTTCCTCATAATCATCATCTCCCGCCTCTTTCTCAAGATATTCATCTACTCATCTAAAGCATTTTGTTGTGGCAACTCCATCGATATTCATCATACAATATCCTCGGCCTTTTCTCATGACTAGTTGCTCGTGACATAGACTCACTTTAGATTTATGGGATATGTAATTCACCCAACCATATGCACTATCCACATAGAAACCACCAAAGTCATATGCTTGGCCTTCGGTTAGTCTTGTTTTAATTTTTATTTATATTCCATGGCCAAACTCATGATGGGTAACATCCTCTACTCCATATCTTGTGATCATAACCCTTTCATATTTTTTTTTCTATGTTAATGAGCATGACTTGTAGAAGTTGTGACCTTGATGCCCTTACATTACCCTAGCTCGATGAACAAAAACAAACCATCCTCCTTATTATTAATACCAATCAATCTCATGTCTTGCCCTCTAACCATTTCATCCACTCATTATCACATCACCCGGCTAATAATAATTCATTCTTGTAGATATATGAGATGTATACCTTTCCATGCAAGGTTGGGCCATGATTGATGATCTTTGGAGTTCATCCAATGATTTACATCACTAAGTGTGGTAATGCAAGTGATTAATTTTTCTTAGATTTTATTCAATGATCAAAATCTTTATTGTGATGATATCAAATCATTTGTGGCAATTAGAGTTCATTTATTGATTTATGTGATGATTGTTAATGTGTTTGAGTCTATCTAATGATTCACATCATCCGTTGTAATAATATCTGCAATTAATGAAAATTATAATTTACTCATAAATTCAAATAGTTTTAAGAAATATTTAAGCTAATTAATTCTCAAATGAGAGTTTAAAAATGGATGCATTCAATTAATCATTTTATAATAGAATCATAATCAACAAGGTTTGGTTTCCTATGTACATAGACAAGATTATGGAAGCTTTGGAGGAAAAAAAAAAGAAATTTGTTGGTCATAAAATATTTATTAAAATACATTATGAATGGTCAAAATAGTTGTACTTTTGTCTTGGAAGAACATTTATAAAAGTATGGATAAAAGTATGCAAGATAATAACAAGATCAACAGATCTTTAACAAAATCTTTCATAAAGAATAAAGAGAATCCACACAAAATTCACTAAATGGATGGATGCAAATAAATAATAAAAAGATGCATGTAAAGATCATATATTTTCATTAAATAAAAATAAATAGTGGTATATTATGGATAGTCTCTTTTGGTGAGAGATCTTAAACAAAAGAATGTTATTGAATTTGTTAATAAAATAATTAAAACTCCTCAACCGCTCTAATTGTGACCAAATAAAAATTATAAGATAATATTTATTAATTCTTCTAGAATTCATCAACTACTTTCTTTATAATCTTATAAGACTACTTAAATATTGTCAATCATTAACCATATGAAAATACAATAAATAAAAAAAATGTTCATGGGCATAGTTTGCTTTTATTCAACAACTAGATCAAGAAAATAGAAGAATGAAAAGAAACTAAGGAGAAAATTGAGTTATTTGGGGGTTATTTCTGATGGAGTCTGACTGATTTTAAATAAACTCAAATCACAACAAATCCCAAAGTGGTCAAAAATGCACAATAACCATTTAATGGTGTACTTGAATTTTTAGAAGAGTTCATGTGCATCTTTTTATCTTGCAATTGGCTATGAACATTTTGTTTATCATTCATATCATGTCTTATTTTATGAACTTACGTTTGTTTAATCATTTGGTGCTTAATTTTCTTTTATAGTAATTTAAGATTCATCATATTTGCTTTTGAATTTACTCTTCCATAAATTAAAAGTAGGCACTCTATTTCTCAACATTTTTAGACACATTGAGTGAATGGCATTCTAAATGCTTTGAACACTCAAATTTAAGCCATCCATGTTTTATAGATATGAATATTGAGCCGAATAAAAATCATTGATATATAAATTAAGTGCATCATAAATGTGAAAGTGAAAGAAAGACATGACATAATTATGAAGAATAAATAGACTAATGATTATGATTTTGTTTGAGACGATTTTCTTATTGCTTCTTAAAGCAACTTTCTAGTATAAAAGTCAAGGCTTTAAAAATCGGGTCGGACCGGCTGGTTGAACCGTGAATCAACCAGCCGGTCGGTTATGGTTTGCTTGAAAATTGGTTTTGTGACGAATCGCCTTTGGACCGTTTTTGAACCAGTGGTTCGATCGTCGAATTGGAAAATCTGTATCAGTTTCTAATAACAGGTTGGTTCAACCAAGAAATGGGTTGAGCTGCTTAGATTTGATTGGATGACTTAGATAAAAGATCCTGAAACTTATAAAAAACCTACTGTTCATTCGTTCAGATATCTTCTTCCATGTTCAATATCCCGACTCCATATCCCGTCGTTGTCGCCTGCTCTTTCACAAAGCCAACGCTGAATTGAAGGCTTTCGTTTCGTGCCAAGTCCTCCTCTCCGACCCACTGTGAGTTCTTCACTATTTCTTCTTGCATAATGTTATTTTATATAATGTTATGTTTTTTATGCATGCTTCATATTATGATTATATTCAAATTTTATTATATATTTACAAATAATTGTGTCATTATTATAATATTTAAATATAATAAGTAATTATCACATTATATGATTTGACCTCAGTCGAACCACCTCTTCTTATTCCTGTTCATTGACCGTTCCGATTTTCAAAGTCTTGATAAAAATTTTAATTTTTATATTAAAAAGCTGTTTTTAGAAACAGTAAAAAAACCCCAAACAAATGAAAAATAAGATCGAATAATCGACAACTTTAAGTTGGTAGGATAAAACTTTTAGTAATGATGATTGACAGTACTACAATATAAACACACTAATACACATCCAATATAACTATTGTTAGATTTGACTGAGTGCACCTAATAACCTCTCTTATATAAAAATGGCCTATATGATGACCCACACAATATAAACGAGGGGCTTTGCAAAAGCCAAAACCTCAATCCCAATTGGCTACCGACATTGAATCTTTCTGCACAAGATGTCATCTAAATCTTTGATACTTGCAACAAAAATTGAGCCTGCAACTGCAGACACATTCACAGATTTTTGTTCATGGAAAATCATTAATTATTCTTCTTCGATCTTGCTTTGAAAAAAGAAAATAAATAATACTTTGCCTTTATAATCCTGCGATGATTTTTACTCTTGTTTTATATTAATGTGATAGCAATAATGATCATCTACTCTTAACTTGTGGAGAGATTATTACGTGCAGAGTTTGGACACAAAGAACCATTCAGTTTTGTTGTCATCACTGTGTTTTTACTTTTCACCCCTACGCTTTTATTGTTCACACAGTAAAAAAACCTAACGATTCTCTGTGTCAGGACTCCGCACGTAATAATCTCTATCACTTGTGCTGCAACTTTTCTGATTATTAGGCTTTGTTTAGGACTTTTTTTTTTTATTATTTTTTAATTTTTCAGATCTCAATCATAATTTTTTATTTAGCCACTATTTTATACAGCTTAAAAATAATAATAATTAGAAAGTTGCTTTCTATAATAAATTAA
This sequence comes from Dendrobium nobile, assembly GCA_022539455.1. NCBI lineage: Eukaryota > Viridiplantae > Streptophyta > Magnoliopsida > Asparagales > Orchidaceae > Dendrobium > Dendrobium nobile. The sequence goes on along the minus strand of CM039735.1, from coordinate 4,265,793 downwards.
AAAAATTATTTTCTTTACAACAGCTTTACATAACAGTAAGAAAATCGTCCCAAACAAAATTTTAGTATTATCAATCTCAAATTACTTTTCTTGTAGTGTTGATGGCATCTTAAGATTTTCTTTCATGCATTTTGATAGTTTATGATTTGATTAAAAATAACTTTTGAGATTATGCTGACATTCTAGCTAGCTTTTATTAAATTTCATATACTCATAATTATAATCATAATTCATTTATAAAAATTGAAGGTAGCAATCAATTTTATATTTGTTAAAGAGATAAGAATTAAAATGACTCTCTGATTTTTTTTTTTATTTTATGAAAGAGCAAAATTATCTCTTGATTATTTAAAATTTCAATTTAATTATTTGACTTTTTTTAATAAAGATTTAAATAATTCTGCACAATGACTAATTTGATCTCAATTTAAAATGTCAAGAAATCAAATTGGTATTTCATATAATAAGAGATTATTTGATACTTAAAAAAAAACTAATTTTATTTTTTTTATTTGTTAAATCAATTTTATTAAAAAACCCAAAAAAAAAAATCATATTAAGGGTCATATCCATCAATCTCCTGGTCCTACGGCCAATAATAATTTTTCTTTTAGAAAATGATTGAAACTATTCTTCCCAAAAATTATAAAAAAAAAAATCAATGACTAAACCCTAGTTTTCAACCCTAATGCAATAGTTTATTAATTTTCATTTACAAAAAAAATCTGCGCAAAGGTTTGTTAGATAAAAAATAAAGAGTTTAGGTGAAAAATGAAAATCGCACAGTCAAACCTCTCTCTCACAAAAGGTCATTAGTCGCAGTCATCAACTTTGACAAATGTCATAAACCCTCCGTTAATTAAGGTTCCTTTGCTGCCAATTCCTTCATTTTAGTGGTTGCAATACTTAATATATGTTAGGTGCTCCTCACGATCAAATTATTTATTTGGTTTCCACTAATCAAAATTTTTATTCGAGTAAAATTTTTAATATAATTTTGATTAATCGATAGGTAAGTGAGCTCCCAGCTTGCAGGTTTGTTGGAGCAGTATTAATCAGAGGAAATTGATTACGTGCCCTCATTAAAGTGTAATTATTGAGCTAAGTATATTAAATTAAATTACTAATTATTTTTTCCTATTTTATTTTCTTATATATATATATTTTTTAATAGAGAGAAGTATCAAAATTGTCTCATGATTTTTGATAAAATAAAAAAAACAAAAATAAACAAAAAATAAAATAAAAAAATAAAAAAGTATCAAAATTGTCTCATGATTTTTTATGAAAGATAGAAATACTCACCAAATATGTAAAAGTCCCATTTTAGTATCTTTACATCTTAAATTGAGGCCTAAGACTTCGTTTGGGACAACTTTTTTATTGCTTCTTAAAGCATCTTTCTAGTATAAAAATTAAAATTTATATACTACAAAGCTGCTTTAAGAAGCAGTATGAAAGACATCCCAAACGAAGCCTAAATGATCACACAGAATGACGAATTTGATTCCTATGTAGGGACCAAGTTGATAATTTTATAAAGTGGATGATTATATTGATCCTTCAAAATAGTTAGGGCACTAATTTAGTCATTTTTTTTAATATGAGATTATGTGTGTATAAATATAATAAAAAAAATTTAAATTTATTTTGAAATTAATATAATATAAAATTTGATATGATCGTTTGGTCATAGGCAGTAGGTGAGTTGTCTAATGAGAGAGAGAGAGAGAGAAGGCCAAAATAATTCATTGTACTTATTGGAGCTAATGATGAAGAATTTAAGAAAGATCTAATTAATAAATTATGGCAAAGTAAGCTATAGGAGAATGTCATTTAGGGCAAGCAAGACCTGACCAACCTTCAATCTTAATTATTATTTAGTTAGTTAGATCAACTGATCTAATAGGGATAGCAACCACAATTAATTGGCTAACATAAACTTTAAGGTCATGTGAACATTTGGTAAAAGGGCACAAAATGTTGGAAATAAGCAAGTGGAGTTAAGGGAGATGAATGATATTGACATAGAAACTATATTAGAATATAACTAAGGGATCATTAGGGGTCAAATTGGTCTTTTGGTTGAATGTAGTTAGATATCAAATTCGTGATTTTATTTTCCAAACTAAATAAGTGAAAATAACAAAAATATTTTTTTATTATAAGCGTGTATATATATATATATATTTATATATAATGTGCACAAAAATTAACTCGTTAGAATAATGGCCAATTTTGATTGCCTTAGTTGGGATCTTAGTTTATCATATCCATACAAATGAGAAATTGAATAGGGTGTCTTTGAAGTTCCTAAAATCTTAGCTCCATATTCAAATGGTTTTGTTGCAAATTTGTTCTCCTCTTTTTGAAATGTTATTGGAATGTTTGTTTTACCAATCTGCATTTTTTTATTACAAAGCAGCTTAAAATCATTATTATATCCCTCATTACCCAGCAACCAATCTTATTATATATATATATATATATATATATATTATATCTTCTACAAAATCATATCTAAAATTGTAACTAATTGCATGAAGAATTTTATGCCTATTATTATCTATCTTGCTTATAGTTTCTTAAATATTTGTTACATCAAAGAAAATAATATTATCATTGCTAATATCATTCTCAATTACTTTAAGTATATATAAATGACCCTAATAGATTATGTACTTAGTTTGATATTCATAAGGCATTTAATTTTGATAAATTAACATGGAACTTAAGTTACAAGTTAAGATTCATATTTTTACTTAACAAGATTGTGAAATGCCTTACAACATTTTGAATAGTTTTTTATATCAAGTTGACAATAAAACTAATAAGATTCACCCATTTTTCAAAGGAATCTATTTGTCTTCCTAAAAGAAAAGGCGGGGCTTCAATATCACAATGTTGTGTACTCTTAATATGGTTTACAAAGGTGTCTTATTTATAGAATTATTAAAGGTTATTCCTATTTGGAGAGCATCTTTTTAAATTCTTGGAAAAAAATATCCAAACTTGTTCATATTAGGAGGCATATTTTCTATTTCTTTTTTTTTTTCTATTAGTGATGGTTCATACATTGCACTTTACTGGGGCCCTTGGCTATGTCATACATTAATTATGGGACTCTTTCGGTCTTATGCGAGTAGTTTTTAATCTTCCTAAATCGGCTTTGCTCTCTGCCATCATACATAATGGAAATTAGAGCTTTAGGGTTCGTTTGGGACGGCTTTTTTATTGCTTTATAAAACGGAGTTTTAGTACAAATTTTTTTATTTTTGTACTAAAACTCCGTTTTATAAATCAATAAAAAAGCCATCCCAAACGAAGCCTTAGTCTTTCCTCTCTTCAATATATGATGTTATTTATAGCATAACAAGCGTGATAACGATTTCGCTTGAGGCAGATCACATGACCTATTATAAACTTTTTTTATCCTTATTTGAAGGACTTCCTTATTGGTTTTTATAATAAATTCCTTAACCAACCTTAGTTGAATTTTTAAAATTACTGGCTTACTTCAACACCATGAAAGCCTTGGTGGAAGCCACCACAAAGTCTATAAAGGAGGCTACAATAAAATCCTAGATGGTAGCCGGCTACCATAAAATTTGCAAATGAGGTTACTATAATGTCTATAATGGAGGCTACAACAAAAGTTTATAATATAAGCTACAAAAATCTTCAGTGGTGGTAGTTCATTTATATTAAGAGATGAAATCGTTCTCATGTATACTCGTGTAATACTCACTTATAAAATATCACATAAGCAACTCTTTAAGCTTGTAGGTAGCCTTTATATATGTGGAAGGATTCTAAGAGAAGTTTTGAGTTTCTTCCTCAAGTTTATGTTGAGTTTGCTGCCTCCTCTAGATGTAAAATAATAATAATAATAAAAAAATCATTGAACCACATTAAACCCTTATCCTCACATGTGTATTTTAGTTTTACCTTCTTAATTTTTGTAACTTTTCATAACAAATTGATATTATAGATAAGTCGGTTTATCCAAACAAAATACTAAATGGTCAAAATAATCTTTTAATTACACAATGATGTCTAAATAGCCAAATGACATTAAAATGGGAGATGAGTTAGCCTCTAGAAGAAGATCAAATTTTGGTCAATGTGATTTTGACTAGTTAATGCTTCTTATAACTTAGTGAAAATTGTCGAATTGAGTGTATCGATTCTAATTTTATTGCTAATATTAATGAGCATCATCGATAACGGGATATGTACGTGTTTACCATGGTAGGAGGACTAGAAATTTGGAGATTTATGCTATAAATAATAGTTGCTCTATTTACCATAAAGATAAAGTATATGGAGATAATGTTAACATTAAAAAAAAAGTCATTTAGCTTCAAATTTGATCAAAGGCTTTGGAGCTGATCAAAAGAATATGGAGATTTTTCATGATAGTTAGAGTGTAATTTATTTGACAAAGAATCAAGTCCATGATGGTTGCACCAAACATATCAAGAGTTCTACTAAATTTTATTTTAAATATTTAAATTTTCAATAGAATCCACTATCTTTGCTCAAAGATTTCTTAAACTCTCAAATTATGGCCAAAAATATTGAAACTAATTAAAATCAAATTAAATCATCAACACATATACAATCATGCTTTAAAATAAAACTCTTACCAAACATTTCAATTTATTTAAAAATAAAAAAAGAAGTCGGGATCTTTTAAAATATTTTGGTGTATGAAGTATAAAATAAATGATAAAAAAGAAAAATATTTAATTAAAATATATATAATATTTATGTAATAATTAGAATGTAATTCTTTATAAGTACCATAAAATTGCACTGTAAATTATTTATCCTAAAATAAAATTCAGTGCTGACATATATACATAATTCTTATAATCATTTTGCAATTCAGCATATCTCTTGAGGTGACCAAGCATCTGAATTCTGAAGTGTGTGGTTATCACAATTGTTTTTATTTGCCAATCTAAAATTGTCTTATTCTCTTCCTTTCTTCTTTACTTGATCTGATAAGAAACTCTTCTCATCCTGCATGTCATAATAAAAAGAAAGTTGGGTATCAAATTTTAAAAATGAGATGATATTTTCATTAAATAATTACATTTTTTATATATACAAATTACAAAAAACAAGTATTTGGCAACTGGATATAGTTTTATAAACAGATTGCCATCACACCACTAAAGTCTTTCGATTACTGTCACTCAACTTTGCTCATTCGACTAGTGTCTATCAATTATAGTTCTTTGACTATCATCACTTAATTACAATCCTTCAACCTCTGTTACTCAATTATTATCCTCCGAATACTATCATCTGATTTCGGTGGTCCTATGACAACTGTCTTCCAACTACTACTCCCCATCAGCTGCACTTGACTATGATCCTCTGCTTGTCATTACCCGATCGACTACAATCATTTTACATCTGGTCCTACAATCATTATTGTCGACTACAATCATCAACCCACGAGATTATATTTTCATTAAAATTGGAAACTTGCATATATTCATTCTGATAATCCTTTTGAAATTCAGCATATTCCTTTAGTTGCCCATCTAAAGTGTGCAATTATCAAAATTGTTTTTATTGTCCAATCTAAAATTTCTTAAACTATCTTTTTCGCTCCTTTCTCTACTTCATCTGATAAGGAATCCTTATTTTTTTTTTTCTTTCGATAATTACAAAATACATTTGTATAGGAATCACAAAATAAGTATTTGACACTTGGAAGTAATATTCTTTGGTTAGGCATCTAATGCAATTTTGAATTAGTCCAAATTTAAACGGTTCTCTATTAACCCTTATAAATTATAGATCAAGATTATCTTATACTTTATAATATAATCTTGATGTCACCTTGTAGATAATTTTGAATATGACTCTTACAATATCGAAATTATCAAGATATCTATCGATAATTTCCGATTGCTTTTTTTTTATAATCATTTTTTATAGAGTTTGTGCTTCTGTTGAAGATTCCAATTTATATCAGGCATCTAACCATTCTCTATTAGGGTTGAGGCCAAAAATTAGAGCATCAAATAGGTAGCATGCGTTAACTTGTTTGGTTAAAGAAAATGTGAGTCTTAAAAGCTATTAACATAAAGAGCATATGATTTTGGACTAATATAAACTTTATGGTTTATGTTTCGTTTGGGACGGTTTTCTTACTGCTTCTTAAAGCAGTTTTCTAGTACAAAAATTGAAAGATTTGTATTAAAAAGCTATTTTAAGAAACAGTAAAAAAGCAGTCTCAAACGAAACCCTAGTGTTACTGCTTTGTCTATCTAATGATATTTTTTTTTCATCAGCAAAATTGCCACTGCTTCTCTCTTGAACTACATATATAATATTTTATGTCATTATATAGGGTCTATTTGGGATGGTTGTGACGTTTTGTGAAGTTAATTGTGAAGTTGTTATTGGCTAAAATAACTTAGCTACTATGATTACATATAGGCGTGTATATAGTTTTTGTTTCTTGGAGGCTTTCTTTGCTTTTCTTGGAGGAACAATGTAGTCATCATTCAAACAATATTTGCTAGCATTATTTTATGACTTTCTCAATAACTTTGTATTTACCATATATTTTATATGGTCGGATAGAGATAAAAAAATTTATTAAAAATCAAATAAATATTAAAGAACGCTCGATAAGATTCACCATAGATTAAATCTTCTACTTTAACTTTGAAGGATTATTGAAATTTAATGATTTCTCTTTATATGAAGTTGATGATCATAAATTATGAGTAAGAATTTGATAAGAGATAAAGAGAAGTTTTTTAACATTATATGTCAAAAAGTGAGGCTTTATTTGGAATATTTTTTTATTATTTTTTAAAATAATTTTTTAATACAAAAAATTTTTAAACTGAAAATTTTATAGTAAAAATTTGCTTTCAAAAGTTATAAAAAAAAAAATCTATCCCATTTGGAGCGAGAATATTTAGATGGTAGTTAACGGTCAAAAAAAGGCTAGGCATATAAAATTCAAGTGCCGGGACTGCCAATTTAAATAACTTGTTTAGCAGTGAAATAATATTATTAAATTGTTTCATTTTTTTTTAATTCCAAAACTGTCCACCTCTCTTATTAAGTTATTTTTAGTTAAATTGCATGAAATTTTGTGCACAGACACCTTAGAAATTCAACTATAAATAATGGGGCTTTTGCTGTCAAAAACATTTTTGTTTTAATTTTATTACAAACCTACAAAAGAATTCACATAAAACGGCGGCCTTTAGATGAACCGGTTAAAAAAGTATATGTTAAGATAGAGGTATCTAAAAAAATTTGGTTAGAAAATATTACCAATTGATCTTTCTTTATTAGATTTAAATCAAAATTTAATTTTTAACGAGAAACAATGGAGAAAAAGGATTCTTGTAGCCATCCAATATAGGAGAAATTATTCATTGTGGACACCGGACAGTTTAGAGACCAATCAGAATGTTCCACGTCACCTGGTAGATAGCGGTATCAAGCAAAAAAATAAGGTGGTGTGTTCTGGTTGGTCTCGGAACACCATCCGGTGTCCGCACGTAATAAATTTTGCCAACATAACGGGATAAATACTTAAGACATTATTTGTTGTACAAACCTATGAAGAATAATAAAAAGATAGATAGTTGCTTAATGGCTAAATAAAATATCAAAAATAGATAAATGAAAGTACAAAAGTAGCTAGCTAATTTATTTTGTGAGGTCAAATTCTCAATAAAATTATTTCCTATGTGAATCAAACCAACTTGGAAAACCTCTTAGAGTGCCACTTTGTTCAATGGAAATCTTAACAACATCAAGTGTCCTCACTCTCTCTCTCACTCTCACTCTCTCTCTCTCTCTAGGCGAGCTTGAGTCAGCCCTGACAAATGCTTGAGCTTGATAAATTAATCCGGTTTGATCTCGAGCTTGAGCTTAATTCTATGAGTTTAAGTCGCCTCACGAGTTGACTCATTTATTATGAAAAAGACAAAAAGAATATGATTCAAATAATTATTATATTAAAATGATGAAAAAGAATAAGAAATTAATATTTTTTAAACTAGCCAACTCTAGAGCTAAAGAGTTTAGTTTAGAACATTTTAAGCTTTGCTCATTAACTCATCAAGATCAGAACACAATCTATGTATCGAGCAGCTAGTTGTACATTTAGTATTATAAAATGTTGAAGCTGTCACAAACAAACTCTAAGGCTTCGTTTGGTAAGGCTTTCTTATTGCTTCTGAAAGCTGCTTTCTAGTACAAAAATTAAAATTTTCATACTATAAAGTTGCTTTAAGAGGCAGTAAGAAAGCCGTCCCAAATGAAACCTAAATATAAACAAGATTGGAGATTGAAAAAGAACATAGGAAATCATATTTTTCTCAATAGTATTAAAAAAATGTCTTAAAAATTTAATAATTTTGAACATATTTTAATATTATATAATTATTTATTTGTTTTATGTACTACGCTATGATTATTCTATAATTTGCATCAAATGCCAGGCACGTTTAATTATATATTTTTTTTTATTTAAATGTTGGATATTTATTTTTTCTTAATATTTATAAAGGCCAGCCGAGCAAATAAACTTCATAAAAATTCATAAATTTTATCACTCTTGTCATGATAGCCATATGGCACCCACTACAAAAATAATGACCCAACCAACACTTTAACCTGCATAAGGGGATACTTAGCCAGCTGCAAGAGATGACATGATTAATTAAATTTAGTTAACAATAATTTAATTCCACCAAAGATTATTTTAATAGGCTAATCAACTAAATAAATCTATGATTTGAAATAAAAATAAATTAATAAATAAATAGCTGGTTTTATTTCTCCCTTGTACAATACATTGAATTTAGATTTTTCCACGTAAATTGAGCTTAATTACACCTCAAACTCCTGCTTATAGATTTGGCCATTTGGGTTGGGATTTGGGCTTTGTTTGGGATGATTATTTTATTGCTTCTTAAAATAATTTTTTATAGTATAAAATTACTTTTTTTATAATAAAAAATTATTTTAAGATGCAGTAAGAAAATCGTCTCAAATAATGCCTTAGTATTACAGAATTAGTTGCATGTCTATAAATAGACTGCATTAATTCTGAATCCCATTACATCTCATACTTATATCTACAGTAATACATCCAACGGTTCACAGCAAACAGAGATCAACGGTTGAGATGAAAAGTTCTGGATCTGATGCAGAAGGAAAACGAAGTGGAGCATACAAGCCGTTTAGGTTGGAACAATTATTACGGTCGAAGAGGAACATCCGGTTGTAGGCAAAATCCCGCCTATACCAAGGTGTACCGAGTTTTTCCAAAAACTCAGTACACCTCAGTATAGGCGGGATTTTGCCTACAACCGGATGTTCCTCTGCATCCTTACACCGAACCAAATAAAAGTTCTTTAGGTTGAGAGTGATTTGTGATCAATATTCAGTAGTCTTGGAGTACATTTAGTATAGATATTTTTTATATGAGGATGATTATAAAATTATTATAAAAAAGTATTTTTTTTTAAAGTTACTGATAAAAAAAAAGTTTTTTAGAAAACAAATTTCTTAAATGCAGAAAAAAATAAAGTAATCAAATAGTAATTGTGATTTTGCAATTTAAAAAATAAAACAATAAAAAAGCTGTTCCAAATTAAGCTTCCCATAGGAGATTAAAGTGGCACTAAATGTGTATATTTGACTGTTTCGAATTATTTAATTTATTAATTAGTTAAATTAATTAATTTTTATTGTAAAATTTAGAAGATTAGAGTTTTATTTGGGATAGCTTTCTTACTACTTTCTAAATTAAGTAGCTTTAGTACAAAAATTTTTAGAACTAAAATTTTTTGTACTAGAAAATTATTTTAAAATGCAGTAAGAAAGTTGTCCCAAATAAAATCTAAATCTATCAAATTATTTTTAAATAAACTAAATTGAAGTTACTTCAGCATGATTGATTTTAGATGAATCATAATATTTTTAACTTTATTAATAACTTAATCTTTAGCATAAATAATATATAATTACGATGAATATCAAAGTCGTATTTGTAAGAATTTTTTATTTTATTATATAGAATAAATAATATATATTCACATTCATCTTTATGTCACTTATCTATTAACATTAATTTATTGATTTAATATTTAAAGAAATTGATATAATTCTTTTTTTATTATTATCTATTTTAAAATGGCAAAGAACCAACAATCAAAATTAAAAAAAAAAATCAAAATTATAATAAATAAAGAAATCAATACTTTAATAATCAAACCAAACAAACTAAAAAGATTGGTTTAGTTCGATTTTTTTTTTTTTTTATACCCAAACAAAGTGCAAGAATTTTTATGGAGAAGATTATTGTATAGGTCTTGCAGGAAATAGCTACAACATGAGGAAAGATGACTGCAATATTGGCTTGTTGAAGATAGGTCTTGAAAGAGAAAAATGTGGCATACATTACTGGAAAATAAATTTTATCATTCGCATTTTTTGTGGATATTATCTACTAGAAATGCAAAATTTTTCAGCATGAATTTTTTGCCAAAAATATCACTCATTACTGTCAAAAATTTTGCAGATTAGTTAAATAAATTTGACAACAGTTTGATCACTTCAACTTTTATCCCTACGTGTTTCCTCAGCTTGAACATGTCTTCTTGTGTCTCTCTTCTGTTAGTCGGTTTATTGACTCGCTCCAATCCCTCAATTCGGCTCATTAGCACCCCTTCAATCCAAACCTAAGCCTCACACAAATTGAATGTGGTTCAATCTGATTGATTTGATGAGACCTCCTCATCGGCTTGCGGTGGCGCTGGGGAAGATTTGGATGAGCCTGTAGAGGAAAATCAAGAGATGTATAGTTTGAATGTGGGTCGCATTGTTGGAAAAGCCTTTGCTCATTGGGGTGGCAAACATCATAGACGAAAAGCGAAAAAGAAGTCATTTGGTCTTGTGGATTGGCTTTTCTTTTGGTGGTTTCCTGTTTTTGTTGTGGTTTGACTCTCCTCCTGTTGGTTCTGGCTGTTGGGTTGTCTGGCTGATGGGGTGTTCCTCTTAGGGCTTGGTTGTGGGATGTTGATTGTTTGTGTTGTTGTATGGCTTTCTGCTGGGGGGTTTGGGTTTTTGGTTGTTTCCTTTGGGAATGGATGTTCTCTTAGGGCTGGTAGATTTGTCCTTGTTAATGCGGGTTTCATTTTATTCTTTCTATTTTCTTTGTTGCTTTCTTCCTGAAGGGTGTTGGAGCTTTTTTTTTGTGGTCTCCTTGAGTTCTCTTCTGTTGTTGTTGCATGAAGCTTATGTTAGGCTTTTGAGGTGTTGGTCATGTTTCCTTTAGGTGGTTTCTTTGTTAGATTTCTTTTCTTCTTTTTCATTTGGTCTACTCATGAAATAGGTTGGAATAAGGGTTCTTAGGTTTTATATCAAATGCTATTTTTTTAGATAGCTATTATTCTTTTAAAGACCTGTAGTTTTTACCATGTTTGACATGAATTTGTTCTATCTACAATAAGAGAAAAGCTTGACACAAAATTGGCTCAATTAGAAAGCGGGTTGTCTAACCAATTTATTACAAGGACCATGTAATTTTTTGTTTACCACAACCCAATTAATTCAAATATGCCTCATTTAAAGTGTAATATATATGTCTATTCTAACAACGTATTTCTAATTTTTAAAAACTGAAACCCAAATAGTAATGTGGACAATTAATTTTGAGTTAGTTTAAGGTCACTAAGTTGAACTTGAAGCAAAATCAATTAATAATCTATTATATAAACCTGAGCCAAATAGTAAACGGGTCAACCTGAAGCCAATATTTTTGAGTTGGATTCTCCTATCAAATAATTTATTGGCATCCCTACCTTCTCTCACTCAACCATCAATTGCCTTTATTTATTAGCCAAATTACATTGCAAAGATTTAGTAATGTTTTGGTGTAGTTGAACTCTTCATTTGTGTAATATGTCATAACATACTATAATTTTGAAAGAAAATTTGGTTATTTTTTATCTATCTTGTACTCAAAATGTGCATAAGAAAGAGAAAATTTATGTGTTTTCGTATATTTGGAGTCCAGATGAATAGTTACGTCCAAATTCCACATGTAATAACTTCTCTTGTAACAGTAAGAGAGCTAGGGGGTCTTCATTCGAATCAACATAACAGACAATACGACAAAATAATAATAATAATAATAATAATAATAATTTAAAGATTATGCTCACGAAATATAATTTATGATTTTCAAATATTAATTTAAAAACTTGAAATTTTTCATGCATTTCTTATTGATTATATGTCCACCATAGCTATTATTGAGGTGACCCAACAATAATGAGTTAGTGACACGTCAATGAGAACCCTTTCTCAAAAATTTTATCTTGAAAGGCCCTCTTATGAATGCTCTCAAAAATGTCCATCTCTCACATAAATTATGACTTGTATGGTTTAATAGACGAAAATAATTTAGAATTGTAGCTCTATTAATGTATATTAAAAAATATTAATTTTGGGTCCATAAGATATTGAGTATGATTATTGTTTTAAAATTAACAGTGATTATCGATTTGGATATATTATTAGAAAATGATTAGCTTTGTTAACATTAGTAACTTACTCTTAATCGTTAATCATTCAAAATTAATTATTGCACTAATTATATATAATATAGGTGTATAGTTATCTTATCTATCTAAATTTATATATTTTATTTTATTTTTAATGTTTTTATTGAAATGTCGAATATCTTCTCAGAAATTAGAAGAATTAGATGTGTTACGATCCAAATTAATATCTCAAATTAAGATAAATAACTAAACATATAAATCAAAAGTTTAAAATTATTTGCTCCCAAAAATTGCTCACATTTTATTATGAAAAAAAAAATTAGATCGAAATATATTAATTAAGACGAATACAATATAAGTATTACTTAATTATTTATGTATTATATTTTCTAAAAATAAATTCATTAATGTTGGACCCAACCTTGATATTCAAACTTTACTGAAAGATTGACTACGAATGAGGGAGAGGGAGCGAATAGAGGGTGCTTTGTGATTTGTTCTCGGGAACGAGAATATCTACCAACGAGCCTACCATCAACTAGCCTCATAGGTGCAGGACCTGCAGTTATTTTCTCTCACTTAAGGGATCATGCCGCATGAGAGAAAAATTGAACATGGATTAAGAACTTCCCATCTGCTCACCCACCCACCATCTTTGTAATTTAATTGATCAAAAATACAGAGGTTGAGATAAAGAAGTTATTGTCCAGTTCGTAAAGCCCCTTTTTTATTTTATTAGTGTTTACATAATTAACGCTAATATTCTCCGATTAAAGCTAATACTATTTTGTTTCTTTTAATAAAAATTAAATGAAAAAGTATTCCGGCATGTTTAGATTATAGTTTAACAGCAGGTCAATATCTTTCAGCTGCAACTATTTAAAGTCCCCTGTGTAAGCTACATTTTGCAAGGCTTTCAGCTGCGGCTTATCCTCTGTCTTCCTCTTCTCTCTCGCCTGTCTTCTAATCCTCCGCCGAGTGAAAAAACAAGAAGAAAGGAGGAGTTTAATTAAAGGGGAAGAAAAAAAAAAGATTTTTTTCTTCTTTCTTCCCATTCCTTCAACCGTTTACTTTTTTCCCGCTTTGTTTTACCACAGTTTGCCATCTAATCCACTTTGTCTCGGCTCGGGTGGGGCTCTCAGAAGAAGTGAAGCTTTGCTGCTCTCCCCTTGCTTTCCATTTTAACCCGCATTGCGTGCGTCGATCTTCATCAAGTGGTTGGGAAGTCGCAGAGAAGAAGGGAAGATTTCAGGGGAAGAGCTTAATCTCCTCTGCTTCTCTTTCCTTCTTTCTCTATCTTTCTCGCTCTGTTTTTCAAGTCATGAGTTTGGATCCGATATTGAGTTACTGACAGTCCATCTCCTCCGCATTTCCTTGCGTGATTTCTCAGCAAAGCCGGCCTCCAGTTTGAAATCGGAGCGAAAGGGGCCTGCTTGAAAGACTTTGGACTTTTGTCTTTAGCAAGGAAGCAGTGGAACCCCTTTATATATGCGTGCTTCTTGCCAGATTGGTTCTTGTAGCATTCCTATATATTCTCCTTCTTAATCTTCAACTGAAACATCCCCTTTTCGAGATCTCACCTCTCTCTTTGTGGATCGAGCAATGGAGAGCGTGACGTCGTCGGCAGCGATGGCGGCGCTTCCGGAAACATTTCAGGAGGCGAGAGATGACATTGCCGGGCAGATAGGGCTGATCTGGGACCAGGTGAAGGCTCCGGTGATCGTGCCGCTGGTGCGACTGACGGCTTTTCTTTGCCTTGTCATGTCGGTGATGCTTTTCGTCGAGAAGGTCTACATGGCCATCGTCATCGTCGGCATCAAGCTCTCCGGCCGCCGCCCTGATAGGCGTTACAAATGGGAGCCACTCCGCGAGGACCTCGAGCTCGGCAACTCCGCATTCCCCATGGTCCTCGTCCAAATCCCCATGTTCAACGAGAAGGAGGTACACTCTCCTTAACCTGTTCTTCAACTCTCTCACTCATCCTCCCCCGTCTCCCTAATTTAAGCTTCGATTTCTGGGCGATGGTGTTACAGGTCTACAAGCTCTCCATTGGAGCTGCATGCGGACTCTCCTGGCCGTCCGATCGGATCATCATCCAGGTTCTCGACGATTCCACCGACCCCATCATCAAGGTCTGTAGACCAAGTTCTACCCAATCTCCCTGTCTTCTTCTCCTCCCCTACGCCTAAATTAATAAAATAAAGGGTTAATTAGTCTCAAACAGATTATGCAAATCCCACGTTTTGGCGCATATCAAAGCTATTTTAAATGGGAAACCTTTCACAAAATCATTGCGGGTGTTCAGATCAATCCCCTCCTTGGAATGATTAAGCCAGCTAAGTTCTCATTAATATCTTATGAGCTGGCTCGCTAAGTTGTCCAATAAGGGGATTTATGTACATAATAACATTTTAAACTATCCTCAAGCTTTTTTTATTTACTAAACTGCCCTTCAGTTCACCACCCTCTTCCATTCCAATTCTTTAAACTCCTGAGAATGAAAAAAACTGGCGATTTATGAAAGGCTTTTCATGACGATTAAGAGGAGTGGAAGCCATGAAAAGATCAAAGCTTAGAGAATTCAAATGAAAAAAGAAAGGGCGTGAATCTAACGGTCGATCGGGAAATGCAGGATTTGGTGGTAATGGAATGTGAGAGATGGGCGAGCAAGGGGATCACTATCAGGTACGAGATAAGGGACAACAGGAACGGCTACAAAGCCGGAGCGCTGAAGGAGGGGATGAAGCATAGCTACGTTAAGAACTGTGATTTCGTCGCCATCTTCGACGCCGACTTCCAGCCCGAGGCCGACTTCCTCTCCCGCACCGTTCCTTTCCTCGTTCACAACCCCCAACTCGGCCTCGTTCAAGCTCGCTGGAAATTCTGTAAGTCACCTTCTTCTTTCTTTTTTTTTTTTTTTATAATTTTGATGAAAAGAGTTCATCTTATACAATAAATTTACTTTTTTTTTCGGAGAAGTTTAAGCTTTTAAAAAAATTATAAAATGCTTTTTCAAAAGCAAAATATTAAAATAATTATGAAAAAAAATTATTTTTTTAATCACTTGGGGTCTATTTTTACAACTTTTTGTTGTTGTTTTATTTTTCGTATTACAATCATAATTTAGCTTTAAAATAAGCTGGAAAAAGTTGTTTTATATGATAATAATCATAATTCATTAAGGCTTTGTTTGTTTGAGCGTTTTTTTGTCTTTTCCGTTTTTTGAAACGGAGGATTTTTTTTTGTGTTGTTTGGTTCGTCAAATCACGTTCCCAATAACTCCTTTTCTTCATTTTTCTGCAATTTTGAGAAAGCTTTTTATATATGCTTCTCCGTTAGAAAACTCCATTTTATGAACTTATGTTTTTTAAAACTGTCTTTTAGAAAAGCACCAAAAAAACAAACGAAGCCTAATTCTCAGAAATTTATGTTACAAAAAGCTGTTTTTTTTAATCATAATAACTAAAAGTTATTTTCTGCACCAATTTGGAAATCAATTTTAGACTCTAAAACAGTCAAAAGAACGGGTCCAAATAAAGCCATAAGCTCTTTATGATTTGTCGAGTAATCCAAATAGAGGAAGAAGATTATAATTACGTGTTCATATTGATACTAAAACTTCGGAAGGATGAAATAATTACTAAATTAACCACAGTAATAGTTAGTAGATTCGTGTGTCGGTGGGGGGCTTTCCTGCTGAACGTGCTTATCGTAACGTCCGTCTCTTTCGGAGATACTCCATTTGTTAATGGCGGTCGGAGGAGACGACTGCTACGTGATTTTGGGCCCGCCACACCCTTTTTTCTTTTTTTTTTACTTTTGTTTTTTTTACGCTTTAGCCCTCTTTTTTTCCTTTATTCCCTTCTAATCCGGTCCGATTTGATTCACCAGTATTAGTAATTTAATTAACTAAACTCTTAATTCAATGAGAGCGAGAGAGGGAAGACGTCACGCTAAGGCCGACCGATCGAAGCATTTGTGGGCCCACCGCTCGCCGACAAATTGCGGACAGCAAACTCTGTTGCCACGTGGAAACAAACTGTAAAGCGAAATGCTACTTTAGTTCGATACCCCCCCTGACCAGCTCCTTATCACGTTCTAGGCAGCGGATTCACTCATAATTCACAACATTTTGTGGATTATTCGTTCGTTGCTTTTATAAGCAATTTTTATTCGATTACCGTCTTTTTTTTTACGGGGTATCTACCTTAGTTGTGTCAAAAATTGACACAACTCGAAATTCGATTTGGACTCGACCTGAAAAAATTTGGATCCGGGTCAACCCGTTTGTGAAACGATCGGGTCCGGGTTCGATTTTTCGACCCGTTTGAAAAAACGGGTTGGGTTCGAGTTGACCCGGAAACCCACTGGTTTACTAAGAAGCTGCTTTAAGAAGCAATAAGAAAGCCGTCCCAAACAAAGCCTTATTCGTTTGAGACGGTTTTCTTTCTATTTCTTAAAACAGCTTTTTAGTACAAAAATTAAAAAATTTGTATTAAAAAAATATTTTAAAAAGAAATAAAAAAGTCATCCCAAACGAAACCTTAGATTTTGTTTGGTACGGCTTTTTAATTGCTCCTTAAAGCAGCTTTTTAATACAAAAATTAAAATTTATGTACTAAAAAATTGTTTTAAGAAATAGTAAAAAAACCGTCCCAAACGAAGTCTGAGTTTATCTGCATTGCTTTCACTGTGATGTTGGACTTTTTGTTCAAAACATAGGCTATATTTTTCTATGACTCGAAGAGATTGAGCAATTAAGTTTAAGAAGTCGTTAATACACTTTTTGAGAGAAAGACTGAGCAGGTCGCCCTCTTTGATCACATGGCTAGATTTGCGGGGACAGCTCCGGTGATCTCGGCCCCCATGCTCTGCTGTCCATCTCCATTTTCAAAGCACCGAAATACATTTCACTCGCACCAAACAGTAAAAGAAAAAATAAAACGACCCACCGATGCTTAATTTGGTTGGTGGGCGAGTACGATTCTCCTCGAGCAGCAACGCCTCTTAAGTGGGGCCCAATCAAGTGTGGGTCAGGAGGTTTCTGGGGTGGGTGCATCTTCTAGATCAGCTGAGGATTAGTCATGCTACCAAGCACCCTTTCGGAGATGGCAGCGGATGGATACCACGTTAAAAAAAAAACAAAACGAGAGAGATAGTGACGGGAGGCGAAGAGGAAAACTAATTCGATGGGTTTTGTAGTTATGTAGAAGCTGCCCGGTTTGTGGCTTCCAAATGGGCCATTTGAACGGGGGAGGTTGGGGCAGAAATCTATTAATGAGAACAAGTGGTGTGGTTGGTGGTGTTAAAAGCGACTGCAGTCCATTTCCCAAAACCCAACCATATCACTAAAGAAGCACATGACTGCACACCTTTTCTACTGCACAACTAATTATTTGCAGAAAAATATAATCTATTTAGAACTATTTTTTGGACCTCGAGACTAGCAAGATGGGTGGGCGTAGGGATGTAAACGAGTCGAGTCGAGTTGAGTTTAAGCCATTATCGAGAGTTAGAAAGCGAGATCGAGCCGAGCTCGAGCTATTTTCACTGTAAACGAGCTCGAGCCGGCTCACGAGCCATAGGTGGGAATTTTAAATTTTTGGTGGGAATTTTAAAAATTAGGCGAGATTATTAACACTTAAGCGGGATTTTAAAACTTAATTAAAATTTACAAAAAAATGAAATGTTTAACATTTAAATAAAACTTAGATGGTTTTTATTAAAAAAATTTAATATTTAAATTTAATAAATAAAATAAATTATTTAAAAAATATTAGTATTTATTCGAGCCGGCTCGCGAGCTCTGAGCAAGTTCGAGGTCGACTCGTGAGTTCGATAAGCTCGGCTCGCGAGCTCATAAACGAGTCGAGCTCAAACCGGCTCGGCTCACTTACACCATTAGGCGTAGTTCTCTTCCCCTGCCCTGCTTATCATTAAATTATTACTGCAAAGGTAGTACTTTGCAAATTATTGGAATATTGAATATACTCTGTCTTTCAGTTTCTTGCAAAACAAAAAATAAAATTTGGTATGCTATAAGGGTGTCTCAAGCCAAACTCCAAATTAGTATAAGACGTAGCTGGTGTGCTTCATTTCAACGGCAACAAAATCGCTAATCGGTGGAGGTTGAACAGTGCGACGTCAATATTGACGTTGTACTGTTCACCTAAGCGATTTTTCTGTCTCAACCTGATTTGCTGAAGAAACGCACAAAAGAGGAGAAAGACCGTTACATTCATAGAAGAGCGCAAAATAGAATTCGATTGGAGATGAAGCACGACATTTTTGATTGGAGATGCCCTAAATTGTGTGACTCAAATCAACGATCTTAAAGAAAAAAAATCTTGTCTTCTCCCTCAATCATTGAGCCACACAGCACTGCAATAACAAATATCATTAAATGCTCAATATTTTGGTTTGTCGGTGGGTATTAGATCTGGAAATATAGAAAATATTGATTTTTTTTTTGTTTTGGGTAAAAATGTTCCACAATTTTATTTTATGGAAAAAGGAATTGTGGAGCAGGGCCGGCCGTGCGCTCACTCGCGGGGCTGTGTTGCGCGCTGGATGCGGCCTCGGTAGCCACCAAAACGCAGCATTTTTTTTTTTCCTGGCCGCGATTATTCGGCCGCTTTTAGATGCCGCAGACGCTCGCCGTAAAAATTCAACTGCGTTGTGGACCAGCTTTAGCCCATGTGTTCTGCTTT
The DNA here is from genome assembly GCA_022539455.1 of Dendrobium nobile. Taxonomy (NCBI): domain Eukaryota; kingdom Viridiplantae; phylum Streptophyta; class Magnoliopsida; order Asparagales; family Orchidaceae; genus Dendrobium; species Dendrobium nobile. The sequence continues at coordinate 4,246,514 of CM039735.1, read as the reverse complement.
CCTGCTTCCTACCGACACTTCCATGTGCAGAGTTTTGGGGGCTTAGCTGATACAAAGTTTATTGATGAGCTTCACTCGTTCGAGTTAGAATTTTTTTTTTCTTCTTCTTTTAATGGCTTTGGTGGTATATGCCTATTTTGTTTCTTTGAATAAGTACAGGCCTGTGCACATGCGCGTATGTTAGAGGATAACATTCATGATTATTTCTGATTTTAAACCTTTTTGTTTGGAGATGTTATTACATGTCGACACTGGACAGAGATAATCATCCGGATTTTTTTCTGTATACAGTAAAAGCATAGTCATAGCGTGGCTGCTACAGTAACTATGTTTTTACTCTAGACAGAGAGAAATCCGGATGATTCTCTCTGTCTGGTGTTCGCACTTGATAATTTGCCTTTTATTTGGGGGAGGGTGAGATGAAGGAGTAATTATTGTGTCTGGACACCGAACGCGTCCAGAGACTAATAACAAAGCGCCACGTCACTTGGGTGTTTGGTACCGAGCACTCGGCATCGCTCGGTATTTGTCCGGATTTTCGATTTTTTGTCCGGACGTAATAACTTTTTGAGATCAAGAGAGCTTTTGGCCATTGCTGGTAGAAAAATGACATTTTGTTGGTTGTTAGGTAGGTTTATTTGACTCAAAAGATTGGCACAGCCTGAATTCGAAGTTTTTTTTTTTTTTTTTTTTGTTTCTTCCTATGTTCCTTTAGTTCTTCTCCTTCTTTTGTATTTGATTAATTGCATCTGTAATGCTGTCATTATTTGCCTGATATTCATGGAGCTTAGTTTCACAGGCCTGTTTTAACTTTTGGTAATTTTTCTAATATTGAACAGCAAACTCCAACGAATGTCTGATGACGAGGATGCAGGAGATGTCTCTGGATTACCATTTCACTGTTGAGCAAGAGGTTGGGTCCTCCATGTATTCCTTCTTTGGCTTCAATGGTGAGTATATCTTCACAGTCAAGCTACTGTCTCTAAGAATCTCTCTTCTTTACAATGTACATTCTCTTGGAAAGATTTTGTTACAGTGAAATGTTTTTATGAACTCAACATTGCTAGTTGATCTTTGCATCCAGGGACTGCTGGAGTGTGGCGGATATCGGCGCTAAATGAAGCAGGAGGTTGGAAGGATCGGACCACTGTGGAGGACATGGACTTGGCTGTTCGAGCAAGTCTCAAAGGTTGGAAATTCGTATACCTCTCAGACCTTAAGGTACTCCAAAGTTTTCCCTTATAACTTTCATGCGCTAGCTTCTTTTAGGGGCTGTTTGGTATGCTGATTTAGGCCGGATTTAAGATGGATTTGAGGTGAAATCCAGCCAAACGGCCTAAAATGCAAAACCAAATCTCACGGAAAATGAAAGCCGCGTAGACGGAAAATTCCACCTTTTTGTCGTAAGTCCCGGATTCCCAAAGTCCTCTCGTTCGGCGGATTTCCGAAATCCTCTGGCTCTATTGGCGCGGGAAGGAAGAAACTCCGCCCAAGCTTTCAATCTCCTTAAATCCTGACTAGAATAGCCAAATAGGCACATAGGATTTATCATGAAGGTTAACCAAACATTTTTCAGGATTTAACCCCCTCAGAATTTCGTAAATCTGAATTTGAAGGATTTACAAAATCCTACTTAAACAAAATCCTAGATTCTACCAAACAGCCCCTTAGTGTTGGCAGATGAACTATTACCTGACCCAACTTCTTGCTTATTTGAATCCTAAATACAGGTAAAAAATGAATTGCCAAGTACATTCAAAGCTTATCGATATCAGCAACACAGGTGGTCATGTGGTCCAGCAAACTTGTTCAGGAAAATGCTTATGGAGATTATAAGAAACAAGGTAAGAAAAATTGTATATTATTGTTTACCAAGTGACTTCATGCTTGCAATTTTTCTGTTTTATGGCTGTGCATGAAAGTATCTCCATTTAAGAACGTATCTCCATATAAGAAAGTATCTCCAAAAAAAATTTAATCACTTTTTTGTTTTATGGCTGTGCAGAAAGTATCTCCATTTAAGAAAGTACATGTGATCTACAATTTCTTCTTCGTTCGAAAGATCGTCGCTCATATCGTCACCTTCGTGTTCTACTGTGTGGTCATCCCTGCAACTGTATTAGTTCCTGAAGTAGAAATACCAAAGTGGGGTTCTGTATATATCCCCTCCATCATCACCCTTCTTAATGCTGTTGGAACTCCAAGGTATAAAGATAAACTTCCTTCAAGTTATGTTAGTTTCTCATCTCTATTTGTTCTAATTTCTGTTTTCTTCATTCTATTGCGTCCACAGGTCTCTCCACCTGATAGTATTCTGGATCCTTTTTGAGAATGTCATGTCTTTGCACAGAACAAAGGCAACCTTTGTAGGCCTCTTAGAGACTAGCAAGGTTAATGAATGGATAGTCACTGAAAAGCTTGGAGATGCATTAAAGACAAAAGCAATCACTAAAGCGTCTAAGAAACCGAAAATACGAATCGGCGATAGGTAATTTCTACTTGTTTTCATGTAATCAGATCCTCTAGCTCCTCTGCTGTTGAGATATTGAAATTTTGCATTTCTAACAACAGGTTGCATGTGTTGGAGCTAGGGGTGGGAGCCTTCCTTTTCTTCTGTGGGTTCTATGATTTGGGATTTGGGAGGAACCATTACTTCATATACCTCTTTCTCCAAGGCTTTGCCTTTTTTGCAGTTGGTTTTGGATATGTTGGCATATTTGTTCCTCACTCCTGAAAGTAAATTATGGCAATCTCCCTTCAATATGCAGCAATAGGCGTTAGAATCCTCCTCCAGCTTGTTATTTTGTGAAAGGCAGGGCTTGGTAGTCATGAGAAATCATGTATCAGATAAGTTATTCTGGCTTCGTTTGAAACGGCTTTCTTACTGCTTCTTCAAGCAGCTTTCTAGAAAGCCGTCCTAAACAAAGCCTATGTGAATATTCAAGTACCAGCACCATGGCTATAGCATTGTATAACATTGAAAAGATGAAGTAAACAAATAGGTAGTTTTCCATCTGATGCAGAAGCAGAAAGCAGCAGCAGCCACAGCAGAAAAAGAAGATTGCTGAGATTGGAAGCTGAGCAAAGTGTAGGCAAACTAGTCTTGTTTGATTTGTATTTTGCTCTGTAATTTTGTTTTTTTTTTGTTTTAAAAAGCAAATAAGAAGATGCCTTAATTTGTCATCAGTCATATTGGGTGTCATTTTTTTTTTTTTGTTAGGGTAATAAGTGTCTGGAATTTGTTATCATTGTAATAATAAGATTTATTTCCTGTTTTATTAAGTATTCCTTTCCTGCTGGGCTTAGCATACAGCTTCACCTTCAGTTTGGTAATTTTTTATGAAACATAGCATTCTATGAAGATTTTCAGAAAAGAATTTTTTTTTATTATTTAAATTATAGTTTAATATTTTGATACAAATAATTGTGTTTAAATTAATGTAATTTATTAAATTTATCATTTAATTTATGTAATTAGACATAAACATTGCTTTCTGAATGTTTTCTCAGAAGCAATGATTTTAATTTCAGATTAAGCAAGTTAAAAAATCATATATAAAAAAAACTAAATTTAGTAAAATCATCATTTAATTCGATATTATTAAGTTCAAATATATATTTCAAAGTTTTAAATTTTTTCTCAAATGTAAAATTGATTTTTTTTAATATATTTTGTATTTACAAGCTAGAAATAAGACCATAAAAATAAGTGAAATTAAAATCTTTATTCATTTAAAAAAACATATTTTTCATTTACAAGCAATAAATCAAATAAAAAGAGAGTAATTTCTTCTAACTCATTACTGCTTCGTTTGGGATAGCTTTCTTAAATCAATTTTTTTATAAAAATTTTATTTGTTGTGTAAAAAACTATTTTAAGAAACAGAAATAAAACCTAAGATGTCAGCAATACATACAACGGATAAAATATTTCAAATACTGTATTTAATTTGTAGTAAAAAAATATACTAAAACTTTAAGGTATTTGAAATTTGTCATTTAATTTAAGGTTTATATATCATTTGAATTTATAGATCTATATGATATTTTTTATTTTAAATAAATAAATATTAATCATATTTTTTATTATTTAAAAACTTGAGTGTTTTATAGGTCAAAAATGCCAAATAATTTTGAGCATGCTTGAGCCTACAATAAGCCTACGACCGATCACAAAAATAGATATTAGAACAATAATTCTTGTTCCCCTATGGCAAAACTATAGGCTACATAGTATCCTTCCTTCTTGAGCCATGTATGATTTTGCATAATTTACTCATCTGAACTCCTAGAAATCCTACAGCCCCTAAAGGCGATTGATTTACGAGCCGCTCGATTTGACTATAAGCACGTCATATTCAAATATCATTTGATAGTTCAATCAATGCTCTCAAGTTTCCGAATAGACTTTGGACCTTTGATTTGGGATCGGATTGGATCAAATTTGGTGTCGTTGGATTCGTCTCTATGAGCTTGTTGAAATCAGAATTTGGATGGTCCCAAATTTAATTCTGAAAGTTTCTTGTTCATATTTGCATCAATATTTGTGTCCAATCAAGACGGTTTTTGGAGACTATCAATTATAGACTTAACCCATCATCATTATCACTAAAAGATGCCTCATATTTATCACCCTACAGGTCAAGCTTGATCTAAGTAAAACCTAAGCACTCTTTAGGCAAACTCACACACAATAAAATTTGATCTCTTCAGGCCTAACCCTTCATCTCAACTCAGCTCCACATTGGCTAAGCATAGGGCTGCAAGCGAACCAAACGTTCGACGAGCTACTCGTTGTTCGATTCGATTAAAGCTCGTTTGTGATCGTTTAATTAACTAAACAAACAAACTTGAACAATATTTTAAATACTCGATTCTTAAATAAACAAACTTGAACACTAATGTGTTCGGCTCATTTATGTTCGCGAACAACTTCATTTGAAGTTTGTGAACAAGCTCGACATTAAGCTCGATAAGAAGCTCGATTCGTGTTCGATTTTGAATTCATAAATAGGCTCGATAAAAATAATTAATATTTGATTATAGAATTAAAAACAATATAAATAATCATTGCCTCTGTTACATAGACAATTGCTTTTATTATAAATGTGTTTTTTCATAGATATGTTCATGAACTTGTTTGTTTGATAGTTAAAAAAATTCGTTAAATATGTTCGTGAACAAGCTCGATAAGCACTAAACGAACGAACATGAACTGAACATGAACCGAACATGAACACTCATTAATTTAAATGAACCAAACATGAACACAAATAATAAAGCTCGAACAAACATGAACCAAACTTGAACAAACTGATATTAAATGAACACAAACATGAACACTCACATACTTGGCTCGGCTCGGTTCGTTTGCAGCCCTAGCTAAGCATGCTATAAGTGACCAAATCTTTTAAAACAATTCACTTTGGGATTTCTAAATGGAGCCCAAAGCCAATGGTTCGTCCTTGTCAAAGATGGAATGGGGTTCAATTCATGAAGCCTACAAGCACATTTGTGTCCTAGTTTAGCTCTAGTGGGTAGAACATGGTCAATGTACACAAGCAGGATGAACCTAGCCTAGGTCCAGGAGACCTAATCCTCTTCTCGAGATGTCCCGTCGTCAGCTCATCTCAAGATGATTGTCGTCTTGCATTGAGATTTTCTAGTGCCTCATTTTTATAATACTCGTCGTCTTATATTGAGATTTTCTAGTGCCTCATCTTTCTAAGACCGCACCGAGAAGATCCATTGTCTCACTTTAAGATGCCCCACAGTCATCATGGCTCAAGGTGAATTTATACCTTAAAGTGCAACACTTCTTCTAACACCACATCCAAAACACTTGACAAACCACTAACATGTCATCCAAACTTCTGGCCGTCTAAACCTCTAATTGATAACACTACCATCATGGACATCGAACTAAGATCTTGGTTGCATTAGTTTCATATTCCTTTGTTATCATCAGCCATTGGGCAATCCTTCGTCGATATGAAGTCATAAAATTAACTTCCTCGAAAGTGTCTAGGTGATGGCATATCTTTTACCTCAAATTTTTAAGCATCCACTAGGATGAATGTGACTTCTTATCCCAATTCCATGGCTCCATGGCATCATCTTGTGATTGCATCTCTCCTTATGCATAACCTTATATAGCCTACCACTAAGTTGAATCCATACATCATCATAGACCTAAGTAGTCATAGATTCTTTCATTAGATGACATTCTAATTCTTTGTTATTCACCATCCTCTTTAATGAAGGATCTCAATCTTCAAATCTAGTGATGAGCAAATCTTATCCCCTTTGCTGAACTTTAAAAAAAAAAAAAAAAACCAGCCATGAGAAATCTTAATCCCTTTGAACTAAATAAACTTATTTTAGTCTACCATATCATTTAGGAGAAATATCTTGAATAAATTCTAATATGCTTTCCCTCGACTCCCACGTTGAGTTTGTCTCAATCTTTTGGGATCACACATTCAACTTTTCAGCCATAGATTCCTTCAAGTAAGCATGTATATATAATGAAAAAGTTATTAAATCTTAAGATGACTCGAGGAACTTCTTTAGCTGCATATATTAATGAATTTAATCGTATTATAAGGCAATTAAGCTCGATGGATATCAACTTTGTTGACAAAGTTTATGCATTGAGCATATTACCATCATTTCTGAAAAGCTGGATTGGACTGGTGACATCATCAATACAAAAATACGCCACGTCACCTCAAAAGTGCACCGCGCTCAGTACCGAGCGCGGTACCGACACTCGGTACCAAGCACAGACCGGACAGTTCTCCCGTCCGGTGTCCACACAGAATAATCTCTCCGCGTAAAGGGCGCAACAACCACTAAATAAAAAGATTATCAAAGTCAAAACATAGCATCAGTAAGTCATTCAAATTTCAACATGTAAAGTGCAACCTATGGCTTGTTCTGTGCAAATGTCCCTTCATCTTCCCACCAGATGAATGCACAAAGAAGCTGGCTTTATTGGAAAGGGCTTTCCTATTCTATATCTTCACCTAATTAAATGTTAGATGCAGACAGGATAAACCGCCCATCACCTCAACGGCTCAACCTCACATGCCATGACCAAATCATGTTATAAATAGCTTTTAGACTCTTCCTATTATATAATACCAGTCAAACTCAAATCACTATTCCTGCCTCCTCTTATCTTGGACCTGCAGCTCTCCCTTGCCTAAGATGTCCATAATTTAGCTGGACCACACGCCATGTCTCTTAACAGCTTGGGAATTTCTTCGCTTATGCCTCACTCAAAGCAATAATCACTGTACAAGAACTCCGCATTCATGGCTTGTCTGCAATCATTACGAGGTCGGCCCCACTCCAGCTTTGCTCATGATATTTACTAGCATCAATTTATTTGCCTGGCTGGAACTATTGGAATGGGCCTCTAGTGAAGGATCTATTCATTAAATAAGCAAATTCATATTTATTGCTGCCCTTTGTTTATCAAATAAAATAATCAAATCAATTTTTAGCTGTTAGGGTACTTAAAATCTTATAAAAATCCTGCTCATATATATGTGTGAAAAAATATATATATATAATACATAGAATCTGGCTATCGTTAGTCAGTGCAATCCATGACCTCTCTGTCTTGCTTTGTCATGGCCTTCACATCATGCCATCACCGCTAAAAGGAGACATATCTAAGCACCTGCACTTCTAATGATCTTCACACACTTCCTATTAAACTTCCTACACCGCTCCATAATTGCCTTTAGGCTGGGAAATCTCCACCTTCACGGAAGGATCAATTTAACCATCTTTGATAGTCTTCAAGCCCTTCCTGCATCACTCTAATGCCTCTACAAGCATATCCACCTCTATGGGAGGACTGATCTAACCATCTTCAGTTGCCCCTACTATTACTACACATCGCTCTTCTCTACCTGACATCTCCATGACCTTCTTGCACAACTCCATTTCTACCTTCAGGTCGAGTCATCTCCCCTTAATCCCCACCTCTAGTTGCCTCCATAACTTCTTGCATTGCTTCATCATGTTTTGGTCTTTCCATCTCTACTTCTAGGGGTGGACCAATCTGAACATCTTGAGTGGCATCTACATCTTCCTGCATTGCTCTGTCTTCATCTTTATGACATGCCATCTCCACTTCTAGGGGTATAATCATCCAACCACCTCTAGCGGCTTCCACAACCTTTCCTACATTGCTCCATTGCAACTTTCGGGTTCTTCTATCTCCAACACAAAGAATGATTGTTTTGGCCATTTTCAGTGGCCTTCATGTCTTTCCTACATTACTTTGTTGCTATGTTTATATCACGTCATATTTCACCTCTAAAGGAGGCTCAATCTAACAAACTCCAATGACCTCCACAACTTTCTTGCTCTAGCTCACCTAATGTCTTCAAGGTATATTGCCTTCACTTCTTGAAAAGGGGTATTGTCCTAAGATTCAATTGTGGGCTCCGAAAATTCGGCCCCGGCCTCCACCTGCATATTGTTTGCTTTTTATTCGGTGAGGGAGTTTTAACGGAATAAGTTCCGGGGTAAATTTTGGAAGGCATATGGGTGTGTAGATAAGACACTACCCAGAGATTTCGCCCTCATTTTGCGAGGACTTTATGATCTGAGTTCTCGTTTCCTATAGGCGCAAGCCCCTATAGTTAATTACCCCTCTCGATCACGAGAGAGAACTTTCGATTAAGGCTAGTCATCAATCATATACGTTTATCCGTAGATATACGATATCAAGCATATAGTAGCAGCATGAGCTTTGATATTTGAAGAGTTTGGAGATTTGATATTTAAAATTTAAAATTTCACCATCTTGCACTTAAAGCGGATGGTGGGAAAATGGATGATGGAACCGATCAAGATCCCATGGTTCCGTCGTCCCGGGCCATCGTGGTCCCTGGTCTACTTAGTTAGAGGAGGTCAGGGTTAGGAGGAGAAGGCTTGCGGCTTATGAGATCGGGCAAGGGAATCGGCTACAGGTAAGGGTTTAGCTTCTTGAGGTGTGCTCGACTAGATGGAGAGTTGTGGAGATCGGGTATATGAGTAGGAATCGCGGGATGCGATTCAAACGGCGCCGAGCTACAGGATTTGTGGAGCGTATAGTCGGCGTTGTATGACAGGTAAATGTTTTTTTTGTTTTCTTTTGGATAATGCATGGAGGTCAACATCAATCTTATTGTGTCACCTATATAAAATCAACATATATATTTCACCTTCATTGTATTAACACAAAGTATGAGAAAGCATGGTTCAATGCTCCTCCCAACTACTACTAGTAAAAGTCATTTCAACAAGGAAATGCCCTATGGTTCTCTGTATGATTTTTCACATAAAAAGGGCATGCATCCTCCTAATCCTTCATTTTTCATGTTGTATATGATAAGACATTCGATGTTAAGAACGGTATAGCAAAATTGACGGGTCGGCTTCGTTTGGGACAACTTTTTTACTGCTTCTTAAAATAATTTTTTAGTAAAAAAAATTAATTTTTTTGTATTAGAAAGCTGTTTTACGAAGCAGTAAGAAAACCGTCCCAAACGAAGCCTTAATCATATAGCCAGACTGAATGCAGAAAACCATTGCCTCCATGTTTGACTGTAGAGAAGTTCCAATTAAATTTATTCATGTTTTTTTATTGCACCTATAAAGCTTACCAAAGGGAATAAAACTAAGTGAAGCAGAAACTTTGAGCATTTCAACGTTAAAATTTGTATAAAACAATGATGGTGATACACGTTTCATGATAAACATGTTAAAAACATGAAAATTATAAGTACATTAATAAATCAACAAACATAAATTTTAACTTATAGGATCTGAAATTCAAAGGCTTTTAAGAAATGGTGGAACCACCTGACCGCATTGCTCGAGTACCTCAATCAAAGACTCGGCCAAAGGGGCATCTACTGTAGAAAAAAAACTATGCAGAACCCCGACAAGAGTATGCCGTGCAATATTTGTCAGAATTGCATTATAATCCTTGATAGAGGAGGGGAAATCCACAATCATAACTATCTCAAATTTATCCATGGGAAAATCAAGGAGGTTATCTAAATCCTTCACCATGACTGAGCCAGATTTTTCACTGCGCAGAGAATAATAACTAGCATGTAAGTTAAAATGTAAACTTTATCGAGTTCTAAGGATATGGAAGGTAATGATAGCAGAAGTAAACTAATTTAGATTTAATGGTAAGGTTAAGAAAAGATTGGAAGAAGAAACTAATAAATAAGGGTTCTAATAGTATATTCTACAAAATAATGACTTTTAAGATAGTTAAGCAAACTAACCCATTCGTTTTGAGTAAACCACGCGTGTGACTGTCACCACAAACAGCATAACCTTTAGAATTCAGGTAGGATGCTAATGGGCTGATTTTGGATGAACTGCCAGATATTAAAAGGACTTCAGGACTTTGGGCAGTCTGTTTGCTAAGTGTTTGAGCAAGAATTTGTAAAACCTGCACATTCAGAGAAATATAATTGATATCAAAAGCTGTCTATATTAAATTTAAGATAATACATAAAAAAAGAAATATAAAATCAAAGATCAAATAAAATTTAATTTGTGCTTTTCAAAAAGAAAAAAAAATGAGAACCAAACAGTGGGGGTTGGAAACTTCGGGGTCAGATTTTTTTTAACGGTGATTTATGTTAAAAGTTACAATGATGTGAAACAAACATGCGATGGAGTTACTTTAAGAAATTAAAGAGAGCAATTTAACCAAAATAATCCAAAATAAAATTGTCACTTATGGCAAAAGTTTGATCCTTGGAATTCGTGGTTTTTAACTTGCTTAGGCAAAGAAGAGCAAAGTCCGTTAACCAAACACTTTAAGAAAACGCAAAGATCAATTGTAAAACTACGACGGTAAACAAGAATCCGCAATTTAATAATGAGAACTTTCACCTTTGGAGCCCATACGCTCAACTATCTAGGCTTTAGCGGAAGAAGAGTCTCCACGTTAGAACCGAGGTTACTCCGAGGAAGAAGGAGCCTAAGATCGTCGTTCTTGGATAGGTGGCCGGAGTGGTGGAGGATGACGGTCGTCCAATGATGATCCAACGTCCCTTTGGTCTTTGCTCGTCGATCACATCTACTAAGGTGTACTGGATACGGTCGATGTAATCTTCAATCGTGTCGTTGAAATCAAAGCCCACGTCAAAAAATGGTGATTGGAGGATGTCAACTTGATCTCGATCGTCATGCACAAACCCAAAGTTCCATTCGGGTTCCGCCATGCATTCTTGCTTGGAGTTGATGGAGCATCCGAGAGAAGAGGGGAGGTGGAAGGCTAGCCGTGAGCTAAGGTAAGGAGGTGGTCACGGGTTGGGGAGGGGCTAAGCAAGAACTAGGTTGGGAAATCTGAAATTAATTTCAGATTTCCTAATTTTAATTTGGACTTCGTAATTTCAAATTTTTGAAATTTGAAATTCAGGCTTAGGAGGGAAATTAGGACTTAATGAGGCCTTATTTGAAGCCATGAATTAAGCTCCTAATTAAAGGGAGGAGTAATGGGTATGGGTGGCCGGCCATAGAGCAAGGAGAGAGGGGGTTTCGGTTTTGATGAGGTGGGGCCCACTTGATTAAGTAAGGGTTTTGAATAAAAACTGAAATAAATTCAGATTTTAATTAAGAGGGAAGCAGCTATTTGAATTTCAAATTGAAATTGAAATCCAATTAAGATGATTGAATAAATTTAGAATTTAATTTTGGCAAGTGAGTAATGGCTCTTGGTGAATTTGAATTTCAAATTCAAAATCCAAGAGGAAGGGCCGGTGGGTAGAGAGGTGGAAGAGGAAGGAGGCGGCTGCAAGAGGGGAGGAAGCCGGCGGGCTGGGGAAGGGCTGGCCGGTGGCTGCTGGCCGACGGTTGGGCTGTAGGCTGGTGCCGGCGGCCTGGGCAATCCAGGGAGGGGGCGGCTGCAAGAGCAAGGGAGGGGAGAGTGTGGGGGGAAATTCTCGGGATCCAAAGCATGAAAATCATCTCCCACTAGTGGCTTCAATCCAAATCTCCACAAAAAGAATTGATAAGAGAACTACAGAAAAACGAAAAACAAGAAAACCTAGAACTCACAAAGAGATCTAGTTTCTCCAACGAACTCACTAAGAGATCGAGGAGGGATGCACTCACAAAGAGAACATGAACTCTCAATTTTCATTCATCAAAAAATACTATTACATAAAAAAATGACCATATAAATAGGCCTCAAAATGACAAAGAAAGCAAAAGACTAAAATGCCCCTTGGGCTACAATAGCTACCAAATACCCATAAGGGCAAAAACGGAAAAACATAAAATAAAAATAAACTACTACATAAAATGATGAAAATACAGATCATGATCGTGGCCGTCGATCTCCGGCATCTCCTGAAAGTATATGTGTCGAAATTGCTGCTGATGTCCCCATCATACAAAGCAGTACAACTGAGAACATTTGTCTCCATTTGGGTTTTAAGACTAAATGTAAGATATGCCCATTGGATAACAAATTGCAATTGCAAATGATTATGCTTTGTGCCTCTGAAACTACTCAGTTAAAATAGTATGGCCAGTCTATTGCCACCAGCAATGAGTTGATGTCAATATGAAAGCAAGTCTTAAACAAATATTTCATATAGCCTGCTCGAGATGCCTCATATGAGGCAACTCATGGTTGCTAATCAGACTCTCTAGATGTTACAACTCAAAGCCTCTTGATATTAGCACACTAGGTCTACTCGTAACAAAGGATGATGACCTCCATCACCCCAATTATTCCACCATAATAAAACTTGTTTCTAAACATTAAACATAACCCCAAAAGTAGGGGTGTCAATATTTGACACGACCCAAAAACCCGACTCGAACCCGACCCGAAAATTTCGGGTTAGGGTCAACCCGAACCCAAAACGGGTCGGGTTCGGGTTCAACATTTCGACCCGTTTCAAAAATCGGGTCGGGTTCGAGTTAACCCTTTGACCCGAAATTGACCCGATTTTGACACGGCAACCCGAGATTGACCCATTTTTTACCCAAGAAATAGGAGATAAACCCATTTTTTACCTGAAAACTAGCAATTTTTTGTTGGAAACGGGTCATTCGGGTCATGTCGGGTTGACCCGGACCCGAAACGGGTCGGGTTCGGGTTGACCCGAATAGTACCGGGTTAGTTTTGGGTTCAACCAGAAACCAAACCCGTGACCCGAAATTGACACCCCTACCCAAAAGGCCAAATTTGAGCCTAGGCAACTTCCTTAACGGAGAGTACTCTCTTGAAAGTAATTAACCAAAATCTTGACCCCAAATCTAAATAAACCTTGACAAAACGTTAGGAGAAATATGCTTAAACTAAACCTGTAAAAAATGGAGAATAAATGCATAATCAACAAGAAAATTTAGGCATTTATTGAATAAGACGAACATTCAGAATGTGGATTTTGAGCAATTATTGTTATAGGAAATTCTTTTTTTTTAGGAGGGGGGGGGGTGGGTGTGGACTATTTTTATTTTTTTAGCATGCCATATTTGAATGCTAACGCTTAATATATTTTTAATTCAGGATTAATATATGGATTTATGTTTTATTGTCTTACTTGTCTTTCTTTATTTTTCTTTCTAAGCTCTTCTTATATATCACAAGATTCACTGCCTAAGGATAATTACTTTTGTTCTCCTTCATTTTCCTCATCATATAAGAGACTTTCTTTAATCTCCTGCGTCCTCTATAACCAAATATAATATGGCTATAGGAAAACAACATTCCATGTCCAAGGTAACTTCTAATCTTGAAGTGTTCATGATAGAGGAGATAAGAACAATATCATCCCTATCACTAGCACAAATTGAACGGCTATAATTGTCTTCAATGATCATAATCTATGATGTTCATCTATGAAAGAGACAAAAAAGACTATCTCACAAAACCTATGGCAACAATAGAGAAAGGAAATCCTATACATAGAGGTGTAAATTAATTAAGCAAACAAGTGTTAACCCTAACTTAAGCTTGATCAATTAATTGATTTCGAGTCATCAGCTTATTTATTATGAAAGAGAATTATTTTGATTCAAGCCATTGTTATAATAAAATAATAAAATAAATAAGAAATCAAAAGAGAAATAATAAGAAATGACTTGATTTAAGGAAATGAGATGCAATTTTAAAAAGTTTTAATAAATTTGTACTTAAAATTATGAATTTAAATATATTTTAAAGTATTTTACATAAATATTTTTAAATGAGGGGACTTGCAACCTACCAAGTAAAGTTAGGTTTGGTTCAAACTTGACTCATTAGCTCATCAAGTTCAGCTCATGAACCATTTATCAAGCTAAACATATGCACCGCTACTTGCAAGCAATGTATGTAAATTTAAAAATAATAATTTAATTACTATTCTTATTAATGACTTCATGGCCATTGAGATAGGGGAAAACTTCTTATATATTGCAACTAAAGAAATTTGTGAAGCATGCTAAAATATATATTAAATTTCTGAAAGAACTTTTATTTGTTGAAAAAGTTATTCATTAACATTGGCAAGGTGATTTCTCTATTACTTAGTACTTCCTAGCAAACACTGGAAATAACTTGTGGCATATTTGAAGTTCATGAATAGAGGTGAACCCTGGACAAGGCTTTGTACAAATAGTACAATAAGAAAAAAAGAGTCATTTAAGTTCGGGATGAAACAATGATTAGAATGAAGTTCAAGGAAAATTTCAAACACATAATTGTTGATTAATATCCAAGAAGCCTTCTGTAAAGTTTGTTTGGAGGAAATTCATTTAAAAATTATTATGGGATCATCACATCCAATATCAGCTGTAGAAGGATCAACTTTAATGTTCGGTGACTTCCAGAACTTTGAAAATAATAAATTTAAATAATAGAATATTATTTCTCAAAAAGAAATATTATTCTTAAAGTTAACTATATCTTGGGTGGTACCCAAGAAAACTCTTGATCAAGGAATATTATATGTGCTCTACTTGTGTTTCTTTAATAAAAATTAATATTTTTCAATAAGGAATGAAAGGACTCATAATGAAGAGAAGAATCAGAGTTAGTGAGCACTGGAGCATAATAAAAAAAAGGTAATCCTTGATGTAGGTGAGGATGAAGAATCCTAAGAAGGGGAAACTAATCTTAGGGAAAGGTTTCTATCCTAGAAAAGAGAAAGCAATTCTAAACAATGAGATTTCTATCCTAGAAATAAGAGACTATCCTTGGAAGGAGTCTATTCTTGAGAAGAGATGATTAATCCTAAGGGAGAATATACCTATCCTAAGGAAGAAAACTAAACCTAGGGAATAGATTTCCTATCCTAGCAATGAAGGTTTTTATCCTAAGGAGAAAGGAAGCGCTATCCAAAGAGCTACTTATAGAAGAGAATATGTATCCTATGGAGAAAGACTAGCCTAAAGGATAGGTTGGCTAGCCCTATAGCAAAGAGTGAGGTAGGAGGATGGTCATTATCAAGATCTTATAGTGTCCATTGTTTTGGGTCAGTATAACTCCTACTCTACTTAATTAGAGAGGATGATCAGACTTCTGTAACCAAGAGGATTCTTGTTAGTAATAATGAGTTACGTCATTTAAAGCTACCTCATAGACCTAGAGAGTAAGGGCATGGTTTAAAATTGTGCAATATGAGGCTCGCCTTTGCGCAATTCCAGTAAAAAGCGCCTCGATGCTTACGCCTCGAGTTTTTTTTTATGAGTCTTGCGCCTCAACTTGGTTGAGGCCCGCCTCGCCTCGCTGGCACGCCTCACGCTATATATATTAAAACTTACATAAATCTTGAAGTAAATGCCCAACATTGGACTCTATAGGAGAGGAGGAAGGGGAGAGAGCAGTTCATCATAATGATGATTCAAATGAAGAACCCCTTAGTGATGACAATGCTGATGACTTATGAGTTCTTATGTGATATGTCATTGCTATTTATTTTTTGAAATTCGAATTATAGTTTAACGAAAAGAATATTAGGATTTGGGAAAGATAGAATTTTGAGTTGAACTATATTTCATGTTGTTTTATTATTGGGATATTTTGATTTCACTTCATATCTTATATTTTTTTATGTTTTATATTATTCACTCATTAGTATATAAAAAATTTATCATTTTATGTTTACGCAATCTTTTGATTTTGAGGCTTACGCCTCAAATCGCCTTGAGGCTTACGCCTCGCCTCACGAATGAAAAACGCTTCAATACTCGAATGTGATATGTCATTGCTATTTATTTTTTGAAATTCGAATTATAGTTTAACGAAAAGAATATTAGGATTTGGGAAAGATAGAATTTTGAGTTGAACTATATTTCATGTTGTTTTATTATTGGGATATTTTGATTTCACTTCATATCTTATACTTTTTTATGTTTTATATTATTCACTCATTAGTATATAAAAAATTTATCATTTTATGTTTACGCAATCTTTTGATTTTGAGGCTTACGCCTCAAATCGCCTTGAGGCTTACGCCTCGCCTCACGAATGAAAAACGCTTCAATACTCGAATACGCAATTTTAAACATTGAGTAAGGGAGATCTAATCCTGAGCTAACAAATGGGACTTATACTCCACAACTATAATTAGAAAGAAACCCAAGCTAAGGAGGCTCTAAAACCTAAGGATTGTTAATCTTATAGACCATAGAAAAACCCAGAAGCTGGAATTAATAATCATGAATAATAAACCTACATCTTATACGATCAAGGATGTCACTAACCCACCTAATTACATATTTAAGTGAGAGGTTGACCAAACTCAAATAGAGAAAAGGCAAACACACTATAGATTTGGGTACTTGGAGAAGATGCATGTGTGTAATGTGCATGTGTTTAAGCTATATATTCTAAAATGAATCTTAGACTACAAGTTGTGGGCTTCAAAAATTCATGCCCAAGCCTCTCCACATTTTGGGAAAGTTTTAACGAATATGTTATAGGTCAAATTTTCAGAAGGCAAATTAGTTTCAAGAAAATAAATTGCTTAGAGATTTCACTCTCATTGATGATGACTTTAAGATCTAAATTAGAGTTCCAATAAGGACTTGCAAGGACTTTAATTACTGGTGATAGGAAAGCACTTTGGATTAATACTAATATTATATAGGCATTAAATACCCAGTGTATAGTTAGCATTTAACATCTTTTAAACTCTGATAACTAGGATTAATATATAGTTTCCTATTTTATTGTCTTGGCACTTCTTTATTTTGATTTATCTACTCTTCTTACGTCCTACAAGATTTGTTGAATTGTACTACAAAAAATTACTTTGCTCTCTACTTCAAGTTCTTCAAAATCTGATCTACCAAAGAAAAACTATCATGAATCCTTCCATCTACACAACGTGCAGGGAAAGGGGTTTATTTTTCTTGGGTGATCACAAGGTAATCTATATCAAAATCTATACCTAATCCTTGCTTCATTTTACATAACCCTCTTCTTACACTCCCTACTCGCTTGATTGAAATCCTTAAATGATATGAAACCTAATACCATAAGCACTCATGCATCCACGTGCACTGCAAAGAACCTTAAGCCGATATAACCCAAATCATCCTTTCCGATAGATCATTTTCTCTAAGCCTACAAAAAATACTAAAATCTGCTATTCAAAGTAAATTACTCCTAAAATAAACTCATTCTTTTTTACCCAAAAAGTGGCAGCTTTCTCCTATCGCAAAAAGCCCGTAATGGTCTGTATCAGTCAACAAAAAGTTACCTTAACCATCAGATTGTACACTTATTCATCGCAGAGTATAAATTAACCTAAATAAGAGACCAATAGAGCAAGTTTGAGAAATTAACTTAGCACTTTCAGCAGTAAATTACAGCGAAACGGAACATAAATGGATGTATTTTCAGATATTGGACATA
Source organism: Dendrobium nobile (assembly GCA_022539455.1). Lineage (NCBI taxonomy): Eukaryota > Viridiplantae > Streptophyta > Magnoliopsida > Asparagales > Orchidaceae > Dendrobium > Dendrobium nobile. The sequence continues at coordinate 4,228,624 of CM039735.1, read as the reverse complement.
GAAAATATGAAGCTGAAAATACGAAGTACCTCTGACAGCTTTTCATCTTCCGAGGCATAAAAGTGTATATATTGCGATACAAAAGTACTTGTGCTAGCCACTGATTCATGTGCAGATAACCTATAAACCGGCCCTCTTATTAAATGTTGTAGCAGCTCAGTCACCACTGGCATTTCTCCATGAATACCACCGAAAGCAATTATCTGAGGATCCCCAAATATACTCCGTCTGATGGATTTTAGATTATCTAGCAACCCCAAGTCCACAAATTTTCTTAGTCCATCAACAACCTGTTTATTTAGCAAAAAGGACATCATTGAAGAATCAGAAAAATTATTTTTTCAGAAAAAAATAGTTAGACCGTATTCACTCGAAAGCACCACATAACTTTCCCAATGCAACAAACAAAGCAATGTAAAATACGTTCAATTAAGTTATGAACATGGATGAACTATAAACATAAACAACCAAAATGTTATATACATTAAAGAATGCATGCATAATGATATGGTTGGCCATGAATTCAGATGCCGCCAATGCATACAGTTCGCTTATCACACAAGCAATTCAATAAAGGTTTACACTTTGCAAAAGCAATATAGATTTTAAGCATCCTTGAAAGCTAAAAAAGTGATAAAATATTAAGAAAGTGAAAACATAATTCTTTTTTTTATTATTTAAATCTTGTTTTCAAGGGAAACCATAGAAAAAAGACTTGGTACTTGTGCACTGTTACAAATCTGTATAAGTAATTTGCAACTTAATGTCTAGCCTATTAGATCTTAATTTGGTTTTATTGTGATTATTAAATCCATGGTTGTACGAACAGTATAAGTATTCTTATAGATGTTTTATATATTTTGAAATACTAATGTAATTCTCCATAGTTTATGATAAATTGAGTCTAGAAAAAATTTTCTGCCAAATGGAAAAGCTTGCGTCGTATAGAGCTATGCATAGGAAACTAATGCCTAATGCACACCTATAATTACTTTAATTTCACTATATTAAGAGTCTTATTGAAAAGGTTATCTAGTGAAATTACTTCACCATGTTGTAAATCATATTATTTAATTTAATGTTAATAACAGACTAACACACTGAAATACACTGACATTTCATCACAGAAAAAATTAAAATTGACCAGTCCAAGTAAATTATGTTTCAACAAGCCCTTAAACTGCAAATATCCTCATCAAAATATTAGCCATATTTAGTTTTGTTAATCTAGCCAATAAATTGGGTATAATTAAAATATACAATCTAACCTGCGTGGAGTTTTGAAATAATCCTAAATCCATAGCTAACACTCTTACATCTACAGTAACCCAACAATTTATGGAAAAAATCTTGCAGCAGTGGGGAATTGACAGTGGGCCATCACCTAGAAGGAAAGACTTAATCCATTTACTAATATATCAACCATTGCGTCATTATTTATATTTATTTTCTTACATTATAATTGTGTTGCTAATTTTTATCTTGTAGTTAGTATTCTATTTGATTTTAGTGTCACAATCAATCTCATAGTTATATGGCGTTTCAGATTTTTTCTAATAAAGACCTATACTAAAAAATGGGTGTGTTAAGGCTGTAATTCTCAGACATTGATAATGAACTGAATTTTTCCCAAGAAATGGTTGTGTTTCTCTCGGACAAGGAATCAAATTTCCTCTCTCGGGCTCCCACATCACAACTTATGTCTCGACTTAATAACCTCTCCAGTTTTGGTGATTAGCTGTCTAACTATGGGCCTTGGAGACCTTGGGATGGCAAGTTTATATCCCAAAAAACAAGGTAACCAAACTTTATCAGGGTCTGAAAATAGAGCACGAAACAAATGGCCATTTATATTATTTGATTAAATTTTTTGCATAAATTACATATGTGAAAGAAAGAGTAGATTTACAAAAACTATTCAATTAGCTTGTAAAAAATCAAAATACCAGAATCCTCTAACAAAGGGTAATACATCACTTACCAATAGAGATGTTCCAGAAATGTCAACGGCTTTTAGTGAAACAAGCTCCTGAAGTCTTTCTGGGGTAGATACAAGAAACTCAGGCTCGCAATTCTTAAGACTGTATGTTAAGTATTTTTCAAAATAGAAGTGTCAGTAAAAGTTAGAAAAAAGACTAAAAAACACGAATAATCTAAACAAAAGCAAGCATAAATTACTTGACAAGAAATCAGGTAGAATAAGCGCCATAACAGCACATAAAATTTTTGAGAGGCTCCTGCATGTGGAAGTTTAGTATATAATTATAATCCATTGGGGCCCCCAGCTGCGTTAAGATTGACCATTACTACCCAGCTAACTTATATATGATTAGACAGGAACTGTTTGACAAACATTATGCCATGTTCTCCAATACCAAATGGGTCAGGTAAAAAACTGGCACATTAGAATTAGCAAACCATGGATTGTGTTTGTGACATAAGGTAATTAAGCCATGATGGTGTTGTAAGTTCAAAATAAAGTTGCCAGTCAAAATCAGGTCTGAGCTTGATCCAAACCTCTTACTCAGACCATAATCAAGTTAATCTAAGGTCTTCCAGTCGCCCAAACAAGCAAATATTGTATAGGTTTCAATTGGCAAAACAAATTGATCAGAACCTGATAATTTCCAAAATCCAAATCGGTTCAGGCCATTGCAGAACCTTGATACATATCTATGTATATGATAGCCATAAATTACAATGGCAATCGCTTAGCATGAATCACAAACTCATCATAAATCTTTCACTAGACTGAAGGTAAAAAAAAAAAAGAGAAAGTGATAAAAAATACAGTTAAGGCATAGATCTAAGCTTCTCTGCACGTGTGGACTAAAACTCATTACCTAGTGAATAATAAAGGAAGTCAATCTACAATAACCACACATAGAATGCCCTGTATCGCCAAAAAGGAGGTGATTTCAAATCCTAATAAAAAAACAGATAAAAAGAGAAAAAATAAAGCTAACGATAATTTGGTGGTTAAAAACATTCTGATAAGGCATAGATTTTTCACCAGATGAGATTTTCTATATACTTTATTCTTTTTGTAGCAATATCATATCTCCATCAAATTCACCGAGTTGACTAATATATAGGATAAAGTAAAAAATACATTCAAAATTCCGAGTACAGCCAACCATTTAGAGCTAGTATTCTGATAACAAGAGTCACAAATAGGAAACGTTATGATCAAGAACAATATATGCAATTGCTATCTCATATGACACGGGCCACGTCTAACCAGTGAAATAAATATTAGGTTTAGGCTTTTTTTTTTTAATGCCAAGAGGCGAATGCCTCGAATAAATGAGGCGAGGCACGCCTCAGTTCTATTGAGACATACGCCTCAAATTTCATTATCAAAGTGTAAGCCTTGACGCGTAAACGGGCGAAATTGTGCTGAGGCGCGCCTCAGATTGCGCAATTTTAAACCATGATTGAAAGCACTTTTATTTTTTTGAGAAAAAAAAAAAGAAACATGAGATTTTTTTATTTAAGAAAATTTATAGTTCATATCGCTCAAAAACTCTTCTTAAATCTCATAGCACAAGCAAACACAATTCACATATATCCGGATCTCCTCACCGAAAATTACAGAAAGAAACAGTACTTAAAAATAAAGAATAGGCAATGTGATTTATTGTGATTTAGTCATCAATATCATACGTCCACTACTAAATCCACCTCCTAGGATGTTTTACAACTCTCTGATTCTACTAAAGCAAGATAGAAACCCACACTTCTTTACAGGTAATCAAAAAACCCTACAATTGCTTCTACTCCAATCAAAAACTTAGTTAATACTGGCCCCAAAGTATGTTAACAAGATATTCACCTATGATGCATTGACACTTCTCCTTAAGGAGGTGTGTAGTGTCATATATGAGAACACATGCAACACGCCTCTGACACGTGTCAAACACTGCAAAAAAGTGTCATATTAAAATAATATTAAAAAAATCTCAACATCAATGTCCGACATCATGTCAACTTTGATATCCAAAATCATCTCAACATCGATGTCTGACATCGTGTTGACATTAACGCCAAAAGCTAGCAATTTCTATACCGACAGTGTGCCCTCACGCCATCTCGACATCTCATATTTGCCCAACACTATCTCAACATCATCAGCCAATGCTATTTGACCTCACGGCCAATTCTCAATAGCACAATTGTCTCCCCTTTTGACACCCGACTCTCAACAACGTTATCGTCTTACATCAAAAATTATGTTGTTTAGTCATGCACGTCTCAAAGCAACATTGAAACAAAACTCTAAGTTTCACATGCATCAAAAGTGAAACAAAACTTTAAGAAGCACAAGCTTCAAAACTAACAAATAGTCGGGTGTCAAGAGGGGAGTCATGTACGTCTTAAAGCGAAGGTATAGAATTCACTCTCAACAACGTTATTGTCTTACATAAAAAATTACAACGTTATCCCCTCTTGACACGGAGTGATTCAGTCATGTACGTCTTAAAGCAAAGGTCTTGAATTCACTCTGCCTAGCTATAGGAGAGAGTAATATAACATGTACTTCAAAAATTATGTAAGCTCCAGGGAATCAATTAGATAACATGCCAATAAGATCAATTATAAAAGCAATTTTATGTCAAGATAATTAATAGAAAATTATAGAGAATAGAGAAAGGACTTTATAAAAATTTTATTAATTTTGATCAGGCATATAATAAAGTAATATGATAATTTATTTGATGTGACTAAGGAAAGGTGGGTTATAAATAGTAGTATTAGAATAAAAGTTGTGGAATGATCAAATAGTTTATGATTACAGTAGACTACATCAAAGATAAACATTAAGTATATGTTTTTTATTTATTATGAAGATCCTTAAAGAAGATATTTAAAATAAAGTGTCTTTATAAAGGCCTTTTTAGGAATGGTACAATTCTAAGAAACAATATATCTGCTAAAAAAAGAATAGTCAAAACAATGAAGAAAATATTTAAAAGGAAGAGTGCTTAGAATTAGTTGAACAATAAGCACATGCATCAAAAGTGAAATAAAACTCTAAGAAGCACAAGCTTCAAAACTGAAGCAAAATAAAAGTGCACTATAAGAGTAAAATACACACTATTCTTTATCAAAGCCACAGACAGTGGAAGCATTTACTCTAGTTCTACAACCTTTCTAAGGAAAAAACAACAATTAAGCTGAAAATCTGGAAAATCAGAAAAGATAATCGAGTGCCTACGTACCCATGAACCTGGTGATCCAATGATGTCCCAGAATGCAAGCTGACTGTATGGATTCCAAGAGCCTTAAGAGGTTTGCACACAGCCCTCACCTGAGTTATCAAGAAAAAAAAAATACACCCTAAGTTGCTGGGGCTCAAAATTTTATCTAACTCAGTCAATACAACAACAACAACAATAACATCAAGCCTTTGTCCCACTACGTGGGGTCGGCTACATGAATTCTTTCTCGTCATTGTGTCCTGTTAAAAGTCAAATTCTCATTTCATTCTAATAAAGAAAGATCATTTCTAATGTTTTTTAACCAAGTCTTTTTAGGTCTACATCTAACTTTCTTAATATAAGTCAAATCTAATACCTTAACTTTCCTAACCGAGTCATCAGAAAGCCTCCATTTAATGTGACCAAACCATCTAAGGCGACTCTCTCTAATCTTATCTTCCACTGGAGCTACTCCAACCTTCTCACATAATGCTCATTTTGTATCCTATCTCTAAGGGTAAAGCCACTCAGCCACCCAAGCATCCTCATCTCTGCAACACTTAACTTAGTATTATGCTTCTCTTTTAATGGCCAACATTCGGCACCATAAAGCATTGCATGTCTCACCACCATCTTATAGAATTTTCACATAAGTTTGAGGGGGTCTTTCTTATATGACTCCAGTGCATAAACAGATATACATTGCCAAGGGTGCATCTATGTCATATGTTCATAAAATATGATGAAACTCAAACTAAATGAAAACCAGTACCTCAATAGCCCTATCTTGAGATGACACTATAAACAAGAGGAAGGGGCTGGCAACAATGATCCCTTGTTTCTCCTTTCTAGCAACAATATCGGCAGCAGTTGAGACCAGCCAAGCGACCTGATCTCTAGCTGCAGGTGACCCACCGGTCTCCACAACGCTTGACCCAGACGAGCAAATCCCGAAGAATTCGGCTCCCCAGGAGCTAGATAGTAGAGGCCCAACCATGTCTTTATTGAGGGTACCCTCCTGCACCCAAGCATCCTCTACAGCTTTTAAGCACAGCATGAGGAACTTAGAGAGACAGCCATTCTCAAAGCCACCATTTTCCCCGTTGCACTCCGTTTTCTCAACAGGATTCTTCATAAGCGTCTTCTCTGTGTCTGGAGAGCAACCAGCCTTCTCCTGAAGCCTTTTATCGTTGTTCAGAGTGGAGTTAGAATCCCCATGCCCATTATCACTCCTATTAAACTTTTGTTTCTTCGACTTCCTGTTCTTACCCATAGACTTCTTCTCATGCCTCTCGTTGTAGGGATCATCTGCCGTTGGAAGGCTAAAGCACATCCCCTAAGAGTAAGTCAATAAAACAAGAAAGTCGACAGCGTTATCGTTTCAATTGACTAAAGTGTTAACTTTCTTCCAGAGAAAAGGTGGGTGGAAATCGAAACCTCGCAGATGCGCCGCTTCCCGGCCTTGCGGCGGCACTTGGTAGCTATGATAGCGGCAACACGGGCGGAGACAGAAGACTCGCTATTGCGCAACCTCTTCCTATTGACCCTGTTCCTCTTTCTCCTCAATGCATCGTCCCCTTTAGCCATGCCGACGGCGATGGACGGCGGTGCGGCCTACACGGCTGCAAACAATCGACGGTGAAGGGTGTGCTTCTACTCGAAAACCCTTGCATAGGAGGAGGGCAAGGCCGCAAGGGTCAGACCGGGGCGTGGGTGTCGCTCAGCTCGACTAAGGGCTACTATGTTATGTTCTAAAAATTCATTAAAATTTTGTTTTATGCTACTGCTCAACAACAATATCAAGTCTTTATATGCCATCTTTTACATCAATCTTTTTTTTTTCTCAATTATATCCTATTGAGGATATATTTGATTGGCAATATAACCTAAAATAAATATTTTAGAATTATTTAGATACAAGTGAATATTTCATTTTTAAGTTAATGTAGTGCAAAGTCTCAAAATGGTGGTCGGCGACGACGACTAGCAGGTAGTGGCGGCTACCGGTCGTTGGTTTCGAGGCCGGCAACTAGTAGTGGCAACTGACAATGGTGGTGGTCAGCTCCGCGTGGCGAAGACAATCGAGGTCGACAATGACCGGACAAGCAATGGACCAGGTAGGCAGTGAAGGTCAAACAAGCTTGCTTGTGGTATAAATGATTCTCACACAAAACTTGGCAAGTTTAGTTTACGTCAAATACATAAATGATTTGCAAACATTTACTTCACATTGCATTCTTTTTTCCTTCAACTAAACACCAATATTTTCAAAACCCCTACATTTGAAATATTTAAAACCTATTTTACTTCAACCAAACAACTCTTAAAAGTCAAATTTTTATTTAAATTTAATAAAGAAATATCATTTCTAATACTTTTGATCGTCTTTTTAAGTCTACTTTTATCTTTTTTAATATAAGATATACTCACCTAACTGGGTTATCAAACGTTTTGTCATGCCTTGGAATCCAAACCTAAAGAATTTCATCTATTTTCCCTTTATTCATTTATCATTTTCTGTTCAATTCAATGAACAATCAATATTTATCAATCAATTTAATATATTATCATGTAAATGTCATCATGAATATAAGTATGAAGAGCAAGACAAGACATCCAACTTTAACATGATATATTCATCCGTTCACCCTAACCTTCGACCAATTGGTCAGTCATCTGTCTTTAATTTAACCTCATGCAACATCACATAATATAATTTTGGAAGAACTGCTTATTTATCTATTAATTAATCAACAAGAATTTATGTGAAATCATCAATATATATATAATGACAAATATGATTTGTAAATTTGAGTTATAATGACTCCTTAAAAAATTATTTGATTAAGTCAAGTTATTACACCCCAACTTTCGACCAATTGGCCATCGATCTTTATTTTACTATCATTGTTCATTATCTTAAGCTAATTCACAAATGACTTTTAATAATCATTTAATAGTCGTTTCCCTCTACTCGTCAGTGAAGTTCAATCAATTAGTTACATGATACACTGAAGATTACTCCACAAACCTTTTATTTAAAGAAACTACATCACCCACCCTCCTGCGCATGGTATTATGTTTTAAGAGCTAATCCATATTACTTATAGTGTTAATATCCATCCTTCCTTGCTTACATGCAATTATTATTTTTTCTTATATCCATTGTATCAATCTTTCTTTAATGTATGAAATACAAGAGTTTATAAAATACAAGAAAATCTGTATACTATCTAATAACTTTAAAAAAATCATAATTTTTATTTTACTCTATAAAATTCAATAATGTTACAATAAAAAAACTCACACAATACATATCTATCATATACAAATAACTACGCTGTGAAAACTCATTAAATTAGGTGAAAATACAATTTTATCAATTTAGGAAGATCAAAATCACAGAAAATAAAATCATAACAATAGAAGTAAGAATATCATCACTTGCTTTAAATAGAACAAAATTCAGAACACGAACAACGAACAAAAATGCAAGGCTTTAAAAATCGGATAGGACCGGCCAGTCCAACCGGTTCAACCGTGAACCGGTCTGAAGGCTGATCCTGTTCAATCTAAAAATCGGCTTTGCTTCCAGCCGGTCCAACTGGTTCAAGGTTTTTTAATATATATAAATAATTAAACAAATTATTTAATATTAAATAATTATTATATTTAATCAATTAATATAAATATTAATATAAAAATTTTAAATTTGTATAAAACACATGACTAAATATTAATTTCAATATGTCTTCATCACTCCATAGGAGCTTTTGTAATTTGTGAATGCAAAAAACTATGTAAACTATATAAACCAAAACTTCACAAGTGACACGAGACTAAATCATACAAAGCAAAAAATCATCTCTAATTTCATATATACACTATACAACAAATATTTTTAATAATTTTTAATTAATTTTTATAATATGAATAATATTTATTTTTTTAGTTGATAATATTTTTTTAGTTAATAATATTTTATTTTATTTATTTTTAAAATATTTTTTATTATATATATTATAAAATTTATTTGAATTCATTTTTGCTCGTATACCCTTTTGAGTAAAAATTATATAATATAAACAATTTATTTTTATAATTTGAATAATATTTATTTTTTTGAAAATTTTTATTTTATTTTTTTTGGTTAATAATATTTATTTTTTACCAAATTAAATATTCTTATGCTTAAAAATTTGCAAAATTTCAATTTTTCACCTCTAAAAAACTTTATTTTACCAAATTAAATACTAAATAATTTATATTTATAAATTAATTTAAATATGTAATATAAATAAACAATAATTTATATAAAATTTATATAAAATTATATTTTTAATTTTATTCATTTTTATAATAATATTATTATTTATTATGTCATCCGATTCAACTCCGGCCGGTCAAACTGTAACTTTTTTTTTCCTCTTTGTTGTCCGATCGAATTTTGGACCAGCAAAAGAGTTGCAAGAGTGAGGTGGGAGAGAATGACAAAGATATTTATATAAAAATATAGAAAAACCCATTTTAATGTCTGGCAACATAACACTCTCATGCTTAGGAGAAATTATTGTGTACGCAATCGGAACGTGTTCGGATGTGCGTACACACTGCTTATTTTGTTGCGTATTTTTTTATACATAATTTTTTCTACGTATTTTAAGTAGCAAATAAATAATACTCACTAAATACAAAAAAAAATATGCAAAAAATACTTAGAAAAAATTATGCATCAAAAAATACGCAACAAAATAAACAGTGTGTACCCCTAACACATTCGGATTGCGTGCACAATAATTTCTCCATGCATGCTTAGAGCGGATGCACTGCATGCCGCCTCCAAAATTACTATAACACAGAAAGCATTAGCACTACAGCAGCATTTTTCTGGAGTCACTGCTCCTCTACAACCAACACTGTTGCATTTTCCAGACCAACGCCGCAACACTCCACACATATTTTTTTCAAATGAATTGATTTTTATATTTATGGATTGTTTATACTTATTTCTCATTTTGTCCAATATTATTAATTTTGAAATAGAATATATTTCAAATAGTGATTAGGATGAATCTCGAACACCTTAATCCTATTTTTAAATTAGTCCAATACTATTAATTAACTATGTAATGCAATCCGCTGAATCTAGTAAATTTGCCATTTGGATTCAATTTTTTTTTCCTTTGATCACGAGAAAATATTTGTGACAAAACTATTTCTGAATCTTTGCTCATAATTGATCATATAACAGTTGCTTAATGATAATAAAAACTGGTAATTTTATGCATTAAAATTACAGCAAACTATTAACATGGCATGATTTTTCCTCACACAGGAGCAATCCATGTGAAGAATTTCTCCTGCAAACAAAAACAACCATTTCCCTTCAAAGTAAGCCTATCTAACTAGGCTAAAGCACCCACAACACTTAAGAAGAAGAAGAAGTCGCCAGCGTAAACCCTAAACCTGATCAGGAGCTCGAATCTCAATTCTGGAAACCCCTTCTCTGGCCTCAGCCACCTTAGCCACCTCCAATTCCCCAACGACCATCTCTTTCTCCTCCTCTTCTTCAACATAATCGGGATCGTCCTCATCCAAGGCCGCCGGATCAGGATCGGCCTCGAGCTCGCTATCGGGACCTTCCCAAGTGAACGGGCCGCCGTGGCCTGATTTGGGCGGGCGGCGGGCCAGGCTTATGCCGTCCCCGGGATGGCGTTCCATTCGGTGAAAGCCTTTGTCGACCATCTTCTTTTCTATGTAGCGGATGGTGTGCGGGTGGCGCGCCTTCTTCGGCAGCTCCTCTTCCAACACTTTCTTCGCCTCTTCGTTTACGCTTACAGGCTTCAGTGCCATTGTCCAAGATGATGGTTTAGGTCGGGCCTCGGTGATTTTATAGGCAAATTTTTTGAACCGGACCGGCCAAGACCGGTCGGTCTGATTTGGCTGATTCCAGTTATAAATAAAAATGGAAGTGTGTGGACCTTGTGGCACGATCTTCATTGTAATGCGCTGGTGTTAAAAGGAATAAAGGGAATCAAGCTTCCAGAAGCTAGTGGAATTATGGAAATGGAAGTGTGTGGAACCTTCTAGGGTATTCTTCAATAGAGTTGTTGCGGGCTAGAATATACGTGGCAATAGAGTTAGAAAATTTCGTCTCAGCATTGTATGAATATCCATCACACTAACAAAAGAAAAATGTAACAATAGAATTTTTACGTAGAAATCATACAAAAGGGAAAATCACGGGGTTATGCCCAGTTGAAATGATTACACTAATGTATGATTAGATTTGGCTAAATCATCTAAAAAATTGAGGATTATCAGATTATAAAAATCAGCTGTCGGGTTGAAATCCAGTTACAAGTAGAGATTGAAAATCCGGCGACGTTTAGTTGCCAGACGGAAATATGACTTCAATTGACGTTCGGGGCAAAATTTTGATGTCCGTCGGTGGCCGGTAGAAGTCCGTCGACAGTCGGTGGTAGGGCGGAAGTCCTACGTCCGTCGGCAGGCGGGTGGAAGTCAGACAGTGATCGAGGAAGATTCTAATGGCAAGAGAGATCTTTTCATTCTCTTCTTGCTTCCTCCCCCTTATAAGAAATGAGTGATCTATTTATAATTTTCTGAGAGTGTCATGACCAGTAAATAGGAGGAAGATCAAGGATAAATGAGGAGTGGTTTGAATGGAAGACTGATATTGACTCCCTTAATCATGGACCATTTATTAAACATTTGAATGTCTTTATAATATTATATTTTGATGATCTTGGGCTCATTGGATTCGTCTTATCGAGCCGCTCGATTCGACTATAAGCATGTCACATTTAGAAACTGTTTGGTAATTCAAATTATCGATTGAACATTTCGAATGGGCTTTGGGTCTTTGATTTGGATCTATTTGAGCTCGGATTGGGTCAAATTTGGTGTTTTTGGTTTGTATTTTCAAAGCATTCAGTTCGACTATAAGTTTGCTGAAATCGGAGTTCAGATGATCCCGAATTTAATTTTTGAAGTTTCAAACTTAATTTTGCCTCGAGATATATATATATATATATAATGTTTTTGAGCATTAAAGCCGGAATTTCTTATTTTGTAGAAATTATTTCATTCAGTTACAACGTATTGATATATTTATGTGTGAATTAAAAGATATAATTATAAAAAATATATATTATTTTAAATTAGATAATAGTTAATATTTTTAAGATAAAATATTTTTTATTTAAATATTTATTTTTTTATTAAATTTAAATATTAATCTTTCATGTTTTGATTTGCTATAAAAGAAAGGCTATTGAAAAATAACAGTGGTTTGGTCTATTCAGCATTTTTGTACCACTATGAAGTGCATATTTTTTGCTTACTTCCCTGAACGCATCCGTTCATGGAACTTTTATTACGTCCGGTGTAAGGACGTAGAGGAACGTCCGGTTGGAGGCAAAATCCCGCCAAAAAACTCGGTATTTGCTCGATACAACTAGGTATTATTTGATAATAACGAGGAATACCGCTCTCTGAAGACCAATACCGAGTTATACCGAGCTGTACCGAGAAATACCGAGTTGTACCGAGTTTTTCTAGAAAAAACTCGGTACAACTTTTGTATAACTCGGTATAGCTAGGTATAACTCGGTATTGGGTCTTCAAATGATGGTATTCCTCATTATTGTTTAGTATTGCTCGGTATTTGCTCGATACAACTCGTTTTTTGGCGGGATTTTGCCTCCGACCGGACCTTCCTCTACGTCCGGTCGGAGGACGTATTAATTGTTCCCGTTCATGACCTTGTCCAGCTAGTCTAATTAACCGATCAATTCATAACAAATAATATAATTCGTTTGGAGCGAATTTTTTACTGCTTCTTAAAGCAACTTTTTAGTATAAAAATTTTGATTTTTTTACTAAAAAATCATTTTAAAAAGCAATAAAAAAACGGTCCCATAGCTATTTCTTATCACCACATCACCAGTTGATAGAAAGACAGTTCAAAAACTATAAAGAAAACAGACATTTACTGCAAGCAGCACACACATCAAATGTAGCCATTCTGAACTATTTCTCAAAATAGAATGTAATAAAGAGAACAATATTCAGAAGTTGCAAATACTGATAAACCAAAGAACAGAAAACTAAAGACAAACAAGTCATCAAGAAGCAATAAACGAAGTCAAATCACTCTGAAGGTTTCAGTAGCAGAAACAGACAAAGAAAACCTGCTAGAAATTGTTAGCTCATTAACTAAATGTTAGGAGCAAGATAAAAAATACCTCTAAATGTGCTAATCTCCATGTAAACATATATTTATATCTGGAGAAGACTTCTGCTCTGGTGAGGGCTGCAGGCCTTGCCAATGAACTGAACGGAACGACGGCGGATTTAGATCGGTGATGTTGATCACATTGTTCTGCAAGTTGCCACTCGCCGGCCCTTGAATTGCGGATTTTGACTCCTCGCAGTCTTCGGTGGCGTGTGGTAACGGTGCCGCACCCGTGCCACATGACGAAGGTAGCATAGGGGGGAAAGCCGAAGAATCTTGGATGAGCCTTCGTTTATGCTCCTTGAAAGCATTTGGCAAGAAGCTTCCAACCACCACCTGGTAAAACAGCAATATATGCAACTCTCAGTTATCAACTCTCGAGCTAGAATGCAAAGACCAACTTGTTCAGGCTAAAAATGGCTTGCCAAATTGCCATGAAAATTTAATGACATGACAGAAAAAATATAGAATTTAATTTAACATATTATTTGAGAATAAAAATACTTGCATAAAGGTTATATCGCCACAACAACAGAATTTTAAAGCGCTTAAAATGAAGCTTGCAAAGGTGAAAAGAATGAAAAAGTACCTTGCCTCATCAAAGTGCATGAGGAGCTAAGTAGGCCAAGGGGGAAGCTACTCGACATAATTAAGCTTTAAGGATAAATAAATAGGTTTTGAGTAAGATTGCAGTCTACCATTAAAAAAATAAAGGAAATCCTTAGATCCATTTTGTTGGTGTTGGATTTTGATGCCTAAAAGAGAGTTGCTTAAAATCGGACAATAAAGATACTTCTGGTGGTATAGATCCATGATGAAAGGAAAAGGGGAGAGAGTAATAAGGGGGAAACAAAGAAAAAAAAAACACATATGCTTAAGAAGGATTGGCTTATTCTTGTCATCACTTAGTAAGAATAGTTACAATTGGAGATCTTTTCTTTCAATCTTTTTAACTGATCATTGCTCTCTTAAAGCCAGCTAAAGTTCCTTTTGTTAAAAAGCCCTTACATTAATAATGCATGGAGTATTTAGAAATAAAATTAGGCTATAGAATATGATGAGACTGTTGTTAGATTGTTAGGCTTTACATACTTATCCCTATAACGGCTTCAACTTGTCTACCACCATTCGGTAAAGAATTAGAACTAAATTAGGAAGTGTGCATTCGCTAATCCTTGTCTAGCTAGGCAAATGGAGACACATGGCACTTGCTATTAGACTGACCAGATAGTGTGGTTGTCAACTAGCCAATATGGAGATGGCAAAAAGAGTATTGTTGTACTTCTTCTTCGCAAAGGCACCATAGAGGTAGAACAATATGATGTTGGCACCAAACCAATTATTAGGATGCCGAAAATAATTTTCAAAACTCCAGTTTGCTACAAATGTTATAAGATGCTAGAAATACAATCAAAAGGTAGCCAAGCATAACCTAACAAAAGTTGGTCAAGCTCTATCACTCCTTATTAGGTGTAGATTGCTCCACTTAGAATTGCTCTTAGGTTTGCTTGAGTATTGAATCCTTAGATGTGAAGCCACTTGCATCTTTTTAAACTTTAGTTCTTTGAGATTGAAATATGATCTATTTGGACAATACTTGATGTAAACAGGAAGTGGAGCCAAAACTACTGCTTATATAAACTACATGTGCTTTCAAACCATATTTAAACTTATAAAATAAGATGGTTTGAAAACAATATAAAATGCCTCATGTGAAATTAGGAGGAAGAAAGCACATCCATCTACCACCCCTCAAGCTTCAAAAACCCCCGCGCCACCTTCATGCATTTGTGTAGTCATTATGGATTATAGCCTTGGTCTGTGCTTTTTATTTTGATCTTTTAGACGATGATTTTTATCGTGGTAGCCACAATGAAAGGGCCCCTATAGTGCGCGATATAGCTTGGCATGGAGACCTTACCAACACACTTGCGCAATCCTAGTATTATAGTTACAACACTATGGGCTTCATTGGTTGTTACTCCATGACTGACATGTGTAGGGCCAATGACTTCTTGGACATTTACTATGATGGAGATCGAGAAGAGTTGTGCTTTAATGTCAAGCAAATTTAATATGCCATGAGTGACATGGAGAATAAGGCTAACTCTCGGCCTAACGTTCGTCCTTAGACCCTAGATGTAAGCAAGTTGGTGGACCAATTATTGTCCAAATTAATGAAGAGGTGGAAATAAAGGCATAACTTCTTTCCATTTTAGATATTACAGCTCCAAC
Organism: Dendrobium nobile; assembly: GCA_022539455.1. Taxonomy (NCBI): domain Eukaryota; kingdom Viridiplantae; phylum Streptophyta; class Magnoliopsida; order Asparagales; family Orchidaceae; genus Dendrobium; species Dendrobium nobile. The sequence goes on along the minus strand of CM039735.1, from coordinate 4,212,931 downwards.
TTATAATAAATAATATAATAACCCCAAGATGTAGAACTCAATAGCAGGATTAGAAAAAATATTTGCATTGAGAAGGATAAATATGATAACGAATCACATTCCACTATTGAACAAGTAGATGAATTGAATCAATATGCTTCTCGTGGTAGTGATTTTAATTTATTTCCTTGCTTCATTGGTTTGGTCACATAAAACGGCGGCCTTCTAATGACCCGATTAGGAAAGTAGATGTATTAGATTTGACTTATGTTAAGAAAAGTTGAGGTAGACCTAAAAATACTTGTTTAGAAAATATTAGAAATGACATTTCTTTATTATATTTAAATAAAAATTTAACTTTTAACAAGACACAATGAAGAAAAAAGATTTATATAGCCGACCCCACATAAGGGGATAAAGGCTTGATGTTGTTGTTGTTGCTGCTTGATAGATAGTCACAATGAATTTGAATTCATATATTTTTACCATTTTCATAATTCTATTTACACTTAGTATATGCTTGAGTTACTCACTTCATATTGAAATGATTTAGAACTCATCTCATGAATTTCATATCATGCATTAGAAATTCAAATGTACAAAAAAAATCTTCTTTATCTTCTTTAATTAGCGATGTAATATCACTATCCCCTGAATGTAATTCTTGCATTCGTGTCATCATATTTAGCATGGTTTTGAGAACCAGACTAAACAGGCCGATTTGACCAATCCAATCATGAACTGGTCATATGAACAGTTAAGTTCATATTAAAAATTGGCCCAACAACGAACATAAATAAATCGATCAAAACTACTAGTTTGACTAGCCAATTGTTGAACCGGTCCCAATTCCTTAGAATCGACTAGTTCAATGTTATTCGATATAAATAATTAAACAAATTTAGTAAAAATATTATTAAATTTAATAAAATTATTTAAATTAAATTATTTTATAATTAACATTTAATTTTTATAATAATCATTCTACAACCAACCACCACCAAAATTTACCCACATGGTCTCATCACCCCATGTGAGTTCTAACCACATGCAATCTAAAAAATCTATATAAACAAGGCAAAAGTAAAACTCTCAAGTGATGTGGCACAGAAGTTAACAAAATAACTTCATTAAAATTTTCAAATTTAAGCACATACATTACATATTTTGAAACAAAATTTTAATAATATAAATAATATTTATTTTTTACTAATCATATTTAATTTTTTCCACTAGAGGAAAAACTGTAATTTCCAGTAGTATTTTAGACGGACATATGTCCGCTGGAAATATAGGCGGACAAACCGGCGGTTTTTTTGTCGGAAATAATCCAACGATTTTTCCGACCGGCTGCTAATTCGTCGCTTTAGTCGACGATAAGTTATTACCGACAAAATTTACCGCTGGGTTTTCCGTCGGAATGTTTACGGCGGAATGGCCGGTGGAATTTCCGCCATGTTACTTAAAACCGATGATTAATTTCTAGCGGATCAGTTGCCATTAAAGTTTGCGGCAGAAAAACCATCGAAAATTCCGCTCGAGGAAGTCCTATTTTGGGGATGGGAATTTTTTTGCTATAGGTTTTCAGTAGATTTCTGATGGATAATCTATCGGAAACGACAATACAACAAATTGTTCCAGCGTTTCAGGCAGTAAATGTCCGTCAGTAATTCCGGCGGACTTTCGGTCGGTGACATCCACCGGTTCTTTCGGCGAAAATAATCGGCAGCTTGATTGCAGGTATTTATGAAGGTTATTTTCCACTAGAAACACCGGCGGAAAAATCCTACGGAAATAGGATCATGGAATCGTCATTTTTTTAGGTAACTTTTCAATCGGAAATCCGCCGGTGAATCTAGCTTGACTCAGATGACAAATAACTAAAGTATGACACTTTAAACATGTTGTGTCCTCTAATTGCATCCTCTTTGTAGTCAATTTGAATCTCAAGGGACGTTAGTTCTTGCCAAAATGCAAAACAACCGCTCCTACAATTACACTTTTCAACAAATATGAAAGAAAGCAAAAAAATATAGCAAAATGATAAGCACAAAAATAAATTCCCAACTAACGACATGTGTCAGCATCCACAGCAGAACACGCTAACATGATAATGCCATCCTATGATAATTTTCATCAATTGTATCAATTGCATTAAGATTTGATAGGCAATGGCAGAGAAATCCCAACATCATTTATAAAAAGGACGCTTCCATACAAGTCTTTACTTGCTTATAGCATTTCCCTTCTTCATCTTCCTTACAATTCTTCCCTATCCACTTTCTTTTTTGCCCATAAGAAAATATTTGAAAGCTCTTATCCTGCAGAGCCCTGCATTGGGTACCCATACCCACACCCACCCATGTAACCACAAATACCCAATAGGTATGGGTAGGTATGGATACGCCCATGGTCTTGTGGGTGGGTATGAGTGAGTAATCAACAACAGGGGATAAATCGATTTACAATGTTAATCAACGTATATCTTATATTACTGCAATCCTCACTACGTAGTGTGCAACACTTAACCACGCTGCGACTACGATAAATTCTGATATGCGGCTTAAAAGTTTAGAATCAGAGCAAAGGGAAATAAGCTTCAAGGCCATCAGTTCGTGGCATATTGCGTTCAAAAGGTATGAAAAGTGGGTGGCTATAGGTGGGTATAACATCCCGAAAGTCACCATGGGTGGGAGTGGGTGGGCAAAGCCCATTCGAGTAAAGCATGTGTACCCAATAGGTACCAAACCAAGACTCCATATAGGGCTTTGTTATCCTGCCAACTTTTTTTTTTCCTTATCCTGACCAACTTGTTCATGAAGGTCTCCAAAAAGAAGATGTTGTCATAAACCTTTTTTTAAGAAGATTTAAAGATCTTCAAAGAACACAATACACCTATACACCTAACTCTATGACTCGCAAATAAAGCATTTATGAGGGGTGGTGCTTATTCATTTATCATTTATGAGGAGTTCTCACATTTTTGTTGACAGTGCCTATGAATGATCACTTATGAATACTCTTTCTTTGTTACTTAGCTCACTTAGCATCATCAAAATTTTATCAATTTTGGGTAATAGTTGAGCATATAAAAGACGAACGGTTGGGTCTCTTTTCTAGTACTTCTTAGAGTCAATAATTTATTTCTTTGTCATGAATATCTAGCCAACATTGTGGTGAGGGACCTCTAAACATCCATTCGCCATGAAACAAATAGATACATTTTTTGTAATGTCTGGGGTGGCTAGGACATCAAAATTTAGCCAGGGCGTGCTCAAAAATCAAAGATGGAGCCTAGCATTTTATCACTAAGATGAAGAAGGCCATCAAATGCTTGGGGAACATAACCTTAGAACTCAAGGTTTTGCTTCCCAATGTCCCTTTACAAATTGTTAAGTAATCATTAGTGTTTTATTTTTATTTTTATTTGAAATAATTTTTTTAACTAAAACTAAAATTCAAGGTAAATTTGAAGAGCATTCCTAGTCTCCTTTTTTAAGTCACTTTGTGCATGATAAAATTATTAACACCCACAAGAGTGGCCTTGAAGTTGAGATTAATGCATTAGTTAAACCTACTTGAAATTCTAGAGAATTGACTCTAGAAAAATGGTTATAATCAAACAATGCTTGAGGAAGCTACCATCAACTCGTAGGAGCCACCAAGTCAATTCATACCATCAATGCTAACATCCTTGATGTAAAGGTTGTTGGCATTGCCACGACTTAGGAGCCTCTCTAAAACTGAACCCTCTACTATTGCCAAACCTTCTTAATAAATTAGGCATTCCACAAAACCACTAACATTAATGCCTTGACATTCAAGTAGATCATTTTGAGTAAATAATCTTATCAAATAAGTGTTTTTATATATATTTAATAAAAAACCCCCACCACCTAAACCATCCTCCCCCTCATTTCACTGCCTTGTCGGGGAAGAAAAGAAAAGAGAGGAGAAGAGAGGAAAGAGAGGAGAGGAGAGAAAAGAGAGATATCTTATGGGGCTTTTTGAATGTCGCTTCTATTACAAAAAAAATAAATTATCATAGTAAGTGGCCTCTATTATACATTTATTTTCAACGATTTTGAGTTTAGAATATTTATCTCTCCTTGAATTGATAAAAATGTGATATCTCCTGTTTTAGTGAACTTTCATTGTATAACTTTTGATATGATATAAATATGTTAGACCGGTCCTCTTTGGACCGGTCCAGCCGGCCCAATCCATTGGGCCGGCTCGGTTTGTCCACAGGCGGAAGGAAAAGGCGGACAGAGCAGGGGAGCCGGCGGAAGAATGAGGCGTGGGTTTGGTGGGGTCCACTTAGTTTTGAATTTGTTTCTTGGAGCCAAAAGATGTGGGAGCAAGGGCAATTAGGTCCTTTTAGGTTATTTTTGAATTGTATGCATTAAGTAGGGAGAAAAGGAGAGATTAGGGTTATGTGATTTTGTGGAGAAATTTTCTTTTGTTCTTCTTGTTGATTTGGGCTCTAGATCGTATTCTAGAGATTGGGAGAGTGTGATCCTCCTCTCGAATAGAGGATCCTTGTATCTTTGCTATTTTTCTTGCATCTATTAGTAAAATACAAGTCTTTTCTCCACATTTGCTGCAGTTTTTCTCTGTTTTCCTTCAGTTTTGGGCTGTTTTCCTGCTGTGGACAGCAATTGTTCTTGAGTTTTGTTGCCAAAGTGATTAGGAAATACTTGAAATCAAGTATTTCCTATCAAATTGGTATCAGAGCAAGTCTTGGGACAAATCGTGGGCTGTTTTGATCAATTTCAGCGGCTGAAATTGCACCAGAAAGGGAGAAAATCGCTGAAATTTTTTCCAATTCTTGAGATCTTCTCCTAAATTGCAAGCCGTAGGAGATGGCGGCTAAGAAGGTGGATGCTTTGGAGGAGAGGATTGAAGGAGAGATAAATCAAATCAAGGAAACCGTAGAAGAAAGAATGTCCTCCATGGAAGGACAAGTGGCCGATCTATGGGATATGATGAAAAAGATGTTGGAGTTTCAAACCCAATCGGCAGCATCTGATGCAAAAGGGCCCGCAGCGAAGAACGCCAACTCTGAAATCCATCGGGAGGAAGAGGAAGTGGAAATCGTGGAAGGGAGTAGGGGAAGACCTCATCTGGAGCCTTTCCAGAGAGAGGAGAGAGGAGGAAGGTATATGGAAAGACAAGGCTATGGAGGTACTTTGCTGTTAACGGATTGACAGAGGAAGAGAAGTTGTCGGCAGCGGGTTTGTGTCTGGAAGGGAAGGCACTCTCTTGGTACCAGTGGAGAGATCAGAGGAGACCTATCAGGAGCTGGGGAGAATTCAAGGACAGTTTGTTAGAGCGTTTCCAAACCGATCGGGGAGGAGACTTCTACGAGCAGTTCTTTGCCCTAGTTCAAGAGGGGTCTGTGGCAGACTATCGAGAGAGGTTTGAGCATCTGGCCAGCAAGTGGAGCGCTTGTCCGAAACGGTGCTGGAGGGCAATTTTATGAAAGGGTTAAAGGCCGAGGTGCGAGCAGCGGTGAAGGTCCTGATGCCCAGGGACCTAGGGGAGGCCATGAAGCTTGCACAGTTGGTTGAAAATCAAAAGAATCTAGAAAAGGGAGTGAGTAGTAGTAGCTCAGGAGGCACTTATAGGTGGACAACTACCCACCTATCCACCAAGGGAGCTTCCACAGGAGGGATGAAAGAAGTTCCAAAGGAAAAAGCAACAGGAGGAGGAAATGGGGGACAGTTTAAGAGGCTCACTGACAAAGAAATGCAAGAGAAAAGAACAAAAGGGCTGTGTTTCCGATGTGATGAGAAATACATGCCAGGGCACAAGTGCAAGGATCGAACTCTTCAAGTTCTCCTCGTTTGTGAAGACGAGGAAGACAAAGAGGGTGGGGGAAGCGATTCAGAGATGGAGGAGGAAAAGATGCATCTGGATGTGGCATAAGTCTCTCTCAACTCTGTAGTGGGATTCACTCCGAGTCACACTATGAAGGTGAAGGGAGAGATAGCTGACCATGGGGTTGTGGTGTTGATTGATAGTGGGGCAACCCACAATTTCATTTCCACCCAAATTGTGGAGTTGTTGGGGATGAAGTTAGTGGATACTGGAGGCTATGGGGTGATGATGGGCACTGGGAAGGTAGAAATGGGAAGAGGAATCTGCAAAGGAGTGGTGCTGAAGATTCAAGGCATACAAGTGAAGGAAGACTTCCTTCCCCTGGAACTGGGGAGTACGGATGTCATCCTAGGGATGAAGTGGTTATAGACATTGGGGGAAACCAAAATCAATTGGGGCACACTGCAGATGAAGTTGGTAAAGGGTGGAAGGAAAACAGTGATTCAAGGGGATGCAGGGCTGACCAAAGCAGGGGTTTCTCTGAAATCCCTAATCAAGACAATCCAGGAGGAAGGGGAAGGCTACTTAGTGGAATTACACAGCTTAGAGGGAGCGAGTGGGGAGGAAGGGGGAGACATACCCCTCTCTGTGCAGCCCTTGATCCAGGAGTTCGAGGAGGTTTTTCAACCCCCTCTAGGGTTGCCACCACCCAGGGAGCAGGAGCACGCCATCACATTAAGGGAGGGAGTGTCGCCGGTTAGCGTGCGACCTTACCGTTACCCTCAGTTTCAAAAGGATGAAATAGAAAAGTTGATCAGAGAAATGCTGGAAGCAGGGATCGTCAGGCCCAGCACCAGCCCATTCTCTAGTCCTGTTCTATTGGTAAAGAAGAAGGATGGCAGTTGGAGGTTTTGTGTAGACTACCGCGCACTCAACAAGGAAACGGTACCTGATAAGTTTCCCATACCAGTGATTGATGAATTGTTGGATGAATTGAGTGGAACGGTGATTTTCAGCAAGATCGACCTGAAATCTGGATACCATCAGATTCGAATGAAGAAAGAAGATGTACCCAAGACCGCCTTTAGAACTCATGAGGGCCACTATGAGTTCCTGGTGATGCCCTTTGGCCTCACCAATGCTCCAGCCACTTTCCAAGCACTCATGAATACGATTTTCAAACAGTATCTGAGGTGATTTGTTCTGGTATTCTTCGATGACATCTTAGTGTATAGAAGAACAGAGGAAGAGCACTGGGGGCATTTGAAGAAGGTGTTAGAGGTTCTCCAGAAGCACCAGCTGAGAGCTAACTTGAAGAAGTGCTGCTTCGCACAAGCTAGTGTGGAGTACCTGGGTCATGTGGTATCCAAGGAAGGGGTAGCAGCAGATCAGTCCAAGATTGAAGCCATGCTTAAGTGGCCATTGCCCAAAAATCTAAAGGAGCTTAGGGGATTCCTAGGGCTTCCAGGGTACTACAGAAGATTTGTGAAGGGATACAGCACTATAGCTTGGCCACTCACAGAGCAGTTGAAGAAAGATGGCTTCTTATGGGGGGAGGCAGCGACGACAGCATTTGAGCAGTTGAAGAAAGCTATGACCACAGTGCCGGTCTTAGCTTTACCGGATTTTACTCAGGCCTTTATAGTGGAGACAGATGCATCAGGATACGGGCTAGGAGCAGTGTTGATGCAGAGTCACAAGCCCATTGCATATTTCAGCCAGGTGTTGACTGCCAGAGCCCGGCTGAAATCGGTCTATGAGAGGGAGTTGATGGCAATTGTTTTGGCTATCCAAAAGTGGCGTCCCTACTTACTCGGAAGACATTTCATCGTCAGAACCGACCAGCGGAGCCTGAAATATTTGCTGGAGCAACGCATGGTGACAGAGGAGCATCAGAGATGGCTATCTAAACTGCTCGGGTATGATTTTGAGATTCAGCAGGCCAGGGGTAGAAAATAAGGCAGTAGATGCCTTGTCCAGATGCATGGGGGAGCTGCAGACAGTAGCTGTGTCAGTCCCAATGATGCTAGATTGGAAAGCCATAAATGAGGAGAGTGTCAAAGACGAGGAACTAAGCAAGATCAGAGCTGACTTATTAAAGAATGAGGGAGGCCATCCAGGCTACTCGTTGGAGGGGGAGAGATTGTTGTATCAGGGGAGGTTTGTGTTGCCCAAAACGTCAGTACACATCCCACAATTACTTCAGGAGTTCCATGGAACTGTAGTGGGAGGTCATTCAGGAGTGCTAAAAACCTATAGGAGACTAGCGGCAGAGCTGTACCGGAAAGGTATGCACAGAGATGTGGAAGAGATGGTATCCAGGTGCGAGATTTGTCAAAGAAATAAGTATTTAGCTATGTTACCAGGGGGGTTACTGCAGCCTTTGGCGTTACCAGGACGGGTCTGGGAAGAGATCTTTATGGACTTCATTGATGGGCTACCCCGTTCTGAGGGATTCACTGTGATTTTGGTGGTAGTGGATAGATTGAGCAAATATGCTCACTTTATTCCTCTACGTCATCCATACATTGCGGTGACAGTAGCAGCAGTTTTCATCAGGGAGATAGTCAGATTACACGGAGTGCCCGAGGCGATAGTATCAGACAGGGATAAAGTGTTCCTCAGCCATTTCTGGAAAGAATTGTTCAGACTATAGGGGACGGTGCTGAAAAGGAGTACGGCTTACCACCCACAGACAGATGGTCAAACAGAAGTGGTCAATCGGAGCCTGGAGACTTATCTGAGATGCTTCGCATCAGAGACACCCAAGCTATGGGCCGAGTACTGGTACAACACCTCTTTTCATTCAGCTTCTCAGATGACCCCATTTAAGGTGTTGTACGGAAGGGAACCACCCCACTTGGTGCATTTTGGGAGTAGCAGCACGCTCGTGTTTGCAGTAGAGGAGTATTTGGAAGAAAGGGACAAGACACTGGAAGAGTTAAAGAGACATCTGTTGAGGGCTCAACATATTATGAAGAAACAGGCTGATGGGCATCGGAAGGATATTCAGTTTGAAGTGCGCGAGAAGGTTTATTTGAAACTCTGTCCATATCGACAGAAAACAGTCGCCAATCGGAGAAATGAGAAGCTTGCTCCACGGTATTTTGGGCCTTATGAAGTGTTGGCGAAAATTGGAGCTGTGGCATATCGTTTGCAGCTACCACCTACGGCGACGATCCACCCCGTTTTTCATGTATCCCAGCTGAGAAGAGCCATTGGGGATTATGCTACCAGTACGGATTTACCAGGGACCTTAACTGAAGAGATGGAGATAATACTAGAACCTTTGGAGCTCATGGAGGTTCATCAGAAAGCAGATGGAGCCACAGAAGTCCTGATCAAATGGAAGAATCTCCCTGACTACGAGGCCACGTGGGAGCCATACGAGCGAATGAAGCGACAGTTCCCTGACTTCCACCTTGAGGACAAGGTGGTTCTTTGGGAGGGCGGTAATGTTAGACCGGTCCTCTTTGGACCGGTCCAGCCGGCCCAATCCATTGGGCCGGCTCGGTTTGTCTACAGGCGGAAGGAAAAGGCGGACAGAGCAGGAAAGCCGGCGGAAGAATGAGGCGTGGGTTTGGTGGGGTCCACTTAGTTTTGAATTTGTTTCTTGGAGCCAAAAGATGTGGGAGCAAGGGCAATTAGGTTCTTTTAGGTTATTTTTGAATTGTATGCATTAAGTAGGGAGAAAAGGAGAGATTAGGGTTATGTGATTTTGTGGAGAAGTTTTCTTTTGTTCTTCTTGTTGATTTGGGCTCTAGATCGTATTCTAGAGATTGGGAGAGTGCGATCCTCCTCTCGAATAGAGGATCCTTGTATATTTGCTATTTTCCTTGCATCTATTAGTAAAATACAAGTCTTTTCTCCACATTTGCTGCAGTTTTTCTCTGTTTTCCTTCAGTTTTGGGCTGTTTTCCTGCTGTGGACAGCAATTGTTCTTGAGTTTTGTTGCCAAAGTGATTATCAAGTATTTCCTATCAAAATATCATCATTATGAACATTTTGACCGGCTTATATTGAATTTTCACCAGGTGATTTGGCTTACATAACATTTTAATCTAAACGAGTAGAGAAATATCGAGTGCAAAATAATCAAGAGTTAATGTACTAAATCTGGATACGATATCAAGGATATGCATATGGTTATTGTTCATTGGGCATGACATGCATTCTAGCATAATACATGCATATTGATGAGCCCACCAGATCTACATGTTGTGATAATTACATACAATGCACACATGATGTTTGTTATTATGATATACATAATATAAAATACGTGTAAGAACATGTGAAATGAATGAAACGATGTGCTATATGAGACGGATGAGATTGATACAAATATAATTTGGAAGACTAATAAGAAATATATGACTAATGAGCTAACAGATGAGTGGAAACTAATGACAGATAATTGATAAGATTGTTAACAAATAAGATCAATAATGGATGACAGATAAAGGATAAGAAAAATAGATAATGATGATGATAGTGAAAGATAATACCAATGACTAATAATAGATAAGATTGAAGACATATAACAAATAAGGATGGTGATTGATGAGATTGATTCCTATAGAGTTGGCCCATGACAGATAGATACATGATATATTGATATATGATATATGATGAGAATGATTAGCTGATTGAATGATATAAGAAACATGATGGATATGTAGTCAGAATGATATGGTATTGATATGAATACATGATATATGATGCATATGATAAGATTGGTTCACTTGATATATGAATGGTAAGAATGTGTACGATTGATAATAATTTATATGAATATGATTTCTTACAGGCATATTGTTTCTATTTTGTGCATTAATTTCGGTTATAAATTTTGGTCACTTGATGGGTTTTTGTGCTCATTACGTGGTTTTAAATGTTTTCAAGTAAGGCTAAAGAACCATCAGAGAGAGGTTGATCCGAGCAGCGGGTTTAGATTTCTCTCTGTTTCTATTGTTTTTGTTTTGTAGTCATGATATAATTGTACTAATGGGTTGTTTTCGTGGAACTTCGTAACTATTGTATATGTTATTTTTGGATTAGATCGATGTGTAAATATTTTATGAATAGTAATGTATTTATGCTTTCTACTAATTATCTGGATGAAATATGTAAGCTCAGGTTATTTTTTAAGTAAAAAGATGATATTCTTTCAATTTAGAGCTTGATGAGAGACAAAGAAGCATTTCTCAAACTATGATTTGCTTAAATGGTCAATAAGTTATTGCATAGTTTTTTAACCATTGGAAATGATGTCAAATGGTTGTTGAGCATAATTTGCAAAAAATATAATTACTCTATCACTACTTATTAGTTGATATATAATTACTCTATCACTACCAGATGATGTAGGACTACGATGCTTGCAAATGATTTTATTAAGAAATTGCACAAATTCTTGTTTAGAGAAATAACAAAGAAACTTATTAGCAAATAAAACAATGAATCAAAACTTAAGAGGGGTCACTTTCGTTTAGGCTAAGTTGCACATCCAAAAGATTTGAATATTCAAAATAACATTATGCCCAAATAGTAGTTTTCAACCAAATCCCTAATCTAACAATGAGATTAGCAAACAAATGAATGCGCTCAAATTCCTACGTTTACTAAGCTTAGCAAAATCGGGCGAGCACGTCCTTCATGACTACAATCACATCACATGAAAAGGATTAGACTTAAATACAAGAGGAAGAGTAGAAAACCTCCGCCAAAGATTGGTGGCAATCCTCCACTCGACGATCTCAAGTTGTTCTTCAATCACTTCCACAAGGTGTCCAAGATGCGCTCTATGTAGTCCTCAACCGTGTGATCGATCCTCGGGTTGATGTCGAAGAAGGTTGAATGGAGAATGTGCACAAAAACGTGTTCGTTGTACGCAAGTCCGTAGTCAATGTCGGGATAGGCCATTCATGGAGGCTAACTGACGATGTCTTCCCAAAGATTTCTAGTACTCTTGGACGTTGTTGAAGAGAAAGAAGTTTCTCTTCAATTTGACGTGGAGGTGGAGAGTTATGGCCGGCCAAGGGAGAGGGTTGGGAGAGGAGTGGTTTGGTGTAAAAGGAGGAAGAACAATTTAGAAATATGAAATAAATTTCAGATTTTTAATTGTGAGCGATTGGAGGAATTAAGTTTGAAATTAATCTCAAGAAGGGACGTGGGGTTAATGTGGAGAGAGGAGATTTGAGAGAGGGAGAGATAGAGAGGCAGATAGGAGAGAGGGCCGGTGGTATGAGGGGATGGGGGAGGCTTAATGTATTTCCAAAAGGAGAGCTTCTCCTTTGGAAATAAATCAAGTAATAGGGGAATAGGAAAATTCGGCCTAGGAGGTAGTGGGGATTTGGAATTATTTCCTAGAGAAGGTGGGGGATTAGGAAATAAATCAAAAGGGATTTAATGTAGGGGGGCCGACGGCATGCTTGGGTTAGGGAGCAATTAATGGGAGGAGTTAAGGCTTCTTAATTTGGTTTTAGGAATTAGGAAAGTAATAAATCAAATCCAATTTGAATTTAAAATTCAAATGTATTTAAATTAAGAACTTTCCTAAAATATATGAAATAAATTAGGAAAGAATTTGAATTTCAAATTTAGATGATATGAATTTCAAATTGATTCCAAATTACATTCACCCAAATTAGGAAACCCAAAGATGAAGTGGGAAGTGATGGGGGCATGGGTTAGGGCCGGCGGTTTTGGGTGGGATTGGCTTGGGAAAATTGGGTGGTGGGAGGAAGGTTCGGGTGGGGAGGGGTGGCGGCTAGGTGGAGGGAAAGGTAGTGTTGCCGGTGATGGTAGGGGAAGGAAAAGAGAACGAGATAGAGGATGAGACCACGAACCCGATTTATCTAGGTTGGTGGGTATTGCACAAATCTCCCTCTCCTAGAGATTTCACTCCGAACTCTCAAGCCCTCATGAGAAGTCAAACAAGAGAAACAAAATTTTCATTTAATCATTCATTGCCTTTGAAAGAGAAACAAGGGGCTATAAATAGCCTCATACATAAGACTCAAAATAGAAAAGACGGCAATGCCCTCAGGCTTACATACGACATCCTTTAATAAAAGGGTACAACGGGAAATTAAATAAAACAAATACAACGACATCATAAATAAGAAAATACATAAAATAAATCAAAAGTACAATGACTCAATCGTGGCCGTAGATCGGCGACCACGCCTCTGATAAACCTTTCATGATCTGATGTCCCCATCAATTGCACTTCAAGACGCGGAGGAGAATTTGAAAAAGGATTTAGAAAAGAAAAAAAAAGTTCCTGAATAAATGTGTTGGCTATATAGTGCAATTTTTTATCTAGATTCTAGAGAAGTATAAAGATCATTTCTAGCCTTTTTAAGCTTCCTTATAATGCCACCTTTAAATCGTAGAGCCACTTCTACGAGCATGGCTTTCAAAGTTTATTGGAGGTCCCCAACATTCATAATCAACTTCAAAACCTAGTAGGTTTTTTACCATATTACAAAGAACTAAATCATCTCAGGTTGACAACTATGTTTATCAATTTAATAAATAAGATACAATACATATGCCAAAAAGCAATTTTTGAATTAAAGTCAGGTGGAATAAATTACAAGCTAAGCATAAGTACATTAGTGAAGAATGGATGAAAAGTCACCATAATAATTTACCTAATCTTAACTTTTAGGGTCCCAAAAAGCATAGGCCTCACAAGGCTAAGTATTCTAAGTAATTATCTTAACTATTAATTGGTCTATAATTAGTTTTTGACATATTAACTAATTGATTTGTAATAATTCAGACTACTTCCATAAAGAATCATTAAAATATCACTAATTAACTTAAATAATAATTATTTACTACATCAGTGTATAATTCATTAGACCAATTCAGTAAATAATCAATAGCTAATCACTAACCTAATTAGTTCCTAATAATTATAATTATTTTGTATTAATTATTTGACTTATGACTAATTACATTTTTTATTTTTTGTAATCATTAGCTTAAGCTTTGCATCTTTCCCATACAATTTTTGCTCTTATGCCATAGATAATGTTTATGGCAAACAAAATGTCTCGTATCTGCATAAGCCTGATCTCCTTCCACTTAGTGTATCCTCGCTTAGGTTATCCAAATAGTGAACCCAACATAACAAGACTATTTTTGACACTTTTATTTCCAATAAATGATGATCTTCTCATCCATATAATAAAATCATCTCTCAATCCATCTTTCCTAGTCATAAACCTTAAAAAATGATTCAAACAAAAAATATTTCTCACTGGGATAGGAATACTTAAGAATGTCATCATGGTTCTAGTATTCTACCATAGAATACAGTCATCTAATGCCTTATCAGTTCATCTTCAAGGACAAAATAAAACTCTGCAATCAGAAATTAAAATAAGATGTTAAAAAGAGGCATGTAATGAACAAGTCTTTTTCAAGCAGGATATGGTGATTAGATAACATGGCAAATATTCTAATTTATACTGTGAAATTATCCATTGCTGAGTGACATTTATCCTTATGCCACTGAGGTATGCATTTAGAAAATAAGCAACAAACTTGGTTCAGATCATGTATAACCAGACCATAATAACAAAGATTCAATAACCTGAATTTGCAAGCAAAAAAGTAAATCAGTATGGCTTCTGCGTTACCTGAATTGGACTGGCGGCAAGCAATAACCCAGCGACACCTCCTCCGACCACACGACCATCTGGACCAGCAAGTGAGACACTTATTCCGCCGGTTCTACTTCTTACACCGTCAGAGTCAGTAATTGTGAATGATCCAGACAGAGATAATATCTCAAACCGACCCTGAAATATAACGATTGCGTAAATAAAACAATAACATACAAAATCCATGCACATTAAATATCAGTGAATTATGTATGGTTCAAGTTTGGTTTAACTCGAATCAGTCAAAGTGATTCTGAAGTAACTCATAACTATCCATAGCTTGCTCAAAATCTGTAGCATAGTTTATAAAAATGTACAGCAAGGACTCAAGTACAGGCAACAAATGTTTTTTTGGGAAGAAACAAACCAGGAAGCATCATTCATATAAGCTTCATCATCATCATCAAACTTAACCTAGCTACTTAGGGTCAGCTTTATGAAACCTATATTACAAGCATTCTAGCCAAGTTTTAGTGGAGATATTAATCTATTTTGCATTGATATTTTTGCACAATTTCTATCTATGTTACCTTAGGTCTATCCATTTTCCTACTTAATCCATCAACATTAATTTTACTTATGTTATGAGTGCATGTTACAGGAAACATTAAATATATTATTTATAGTACTTACAACGACTTCTATCAATATTACCTTAATTCTATCCATTTTTCTTCCTAATCTTTGTACATGTCCAATTCATCTAAAGCCTATTTTTCACACAAAAAAACAACAACTGTGAACCTATCTCTATTATAAATATTTCTTACTTTGAACTTTCTAACTTTATTGCATATCCATTGTAACATTTAAACATTATCAAAGTCAACTGACAATTAATGTTGTTTTACCAACCCATACAAAACTCGCTTCATGATATTCAAAACGATAGATAGAAATACCAAGTTTCTTGATAATCTAATGTTAACAAAAAAAGGTTCCACGCTTCAATAGCACAAAAAATGCTTTCAGCAAATTGATATTTGATCTTGTAAGTTTTTGACAATAATCTAAACAAATAAAATATTACTATAAAAAATACAAAAAACAAATGATGATAAAAGAAATCAAAACATTTATATCTTAAAGCAAAAGCATAAATACACAAACATGATGTAGATGTAAATGTAAATGTAAATATAAATACATAGAACAACATATAAGAACATATTTGTAATTTACATGCGGATTTAAGTTTTTAAATTAAACTTTTGGATAAACTATAATGCAAACTCAAGGTCAAAATATTCATCCATAATTTTTTCAACATGGTAAATTTATCATCAACCAATGCATCATGTAATTTTTGAACATGTGTAAATTTATATGAAAAAAAGATGGCAGTTTCACTTAAGCTAAATCATTCTTAGAAGATTTATCTCTTACAAATAAATGATCAAGATGTTTGGTTTCATATAAAGTAATTCAAATGAAGAGTTCTAAAAGACTTGGATGCTCACCGCCTCTCTCATTAATATTTTTAATGACTCCACATGCAAAAGTTGAGATTGAAGCAGAATGGTTTCTATAAAACATCTCCTTGCTCTCAATCTCTCTACCTTTGTTGACCTTTTTTGTTGACAGGTCAAAGCCCAACCTACTTTGAGCCTCATGGGTCAGATTGGACCTAAATCTAGTAATTGGCAAAAAAACATTTGGTCAACCCCTATCAACTTGATCAAAACTTAAGACTTGGACCAAAAATCTCAACCGGAACCCAACTCAAACAAACACGACCCAACATGACTCAAAAAACATTTAAGATGCAACAGGATCATGCAAACTCGACCCCAAATAAACGCAATTACACGAATTGGACCTACAACTCAGGGAAAAAAACAAAAAATAATATTTTAATGTAATTTTTTTGTAAAAAAAGATTCAAATAGCTATTATTTTTTGTTGAACCAAACCCGACCTGATACAACCCAAACCTAGTGCATTTTTTTTAGTAACATAAGCTAAACTGAATCTAACCATAATATTACTCGGTTGACCTGAACCATGATTTTTCATGAGGGGATCAAGTCGGGTTTTAGTGTGGGGACAAATGTTGACCCCCTTATACGTCCACCATGAGCAAACCTATATCTAGAGTAGTTCAATACACAATCAACGATTTTGGCTTGATGTATTTTATCTGTTTATGATTTCTATAGTACTTATATGCCATTATATTTAAATATATTTATTTTCATCTTATTTGTTTAAAAGCTACTAATCATTTTTGTAATCAAGAAACTATAACTTATGCTCCATTGGTCACAAATATTAAGTTTATGCATAATAATTAAACTTCTTTCACTTGTGAATTTTCTACCATACCATAAGATCTTAAAATTGGTGTCGTCTCTCACTTCACCCCTCTTTGTAGATCCTTCTTCACTTACCTCCTAAAGGACCCTATCATCACCGTTTTGTACACACATATTTCCTATTCTTCTCTTTTTAGTTACTACCTATAGAAGTGATTTACTACTAACACATCTATTTATTGGTTCTACATTAAAAAAATTTTAAGATTTATGTGATATATTTTTATTCAGTTTATTATATTATAATGGAATTAAGATAAATATTTTTTCTTAAATTCTTTTAATATCTTATCTCTTTAGTTACAAATCCCTCTCATAGACCACCCATAACTAACGGCCAGCAATTTGTCCCTAAAGCTATAACACATGAAGTCATAAATTTAGCAAGTAATTGAGAATTAAAAAATATGCATCTTATGAGAAAACTGCTAATCAGAGATTAGGATAGTCTTATGCAACAACTAATAATTTCTATCATTTTTCAACCCCCTAACAATCAAAACGAAACAAGGCCCAATGATCTCACTACCATTTTATGCTTTGTGCCCTCTATGATACAAGTAAATCTCAAAATACTAAAGTATTGGAAGTTCACTTTTGAGCTAGAAACTATTTAAATTTTTAAACAACGATATTTTCACGCACACAGCTTAAAGCCAACATGAGGCAAATATAGAATGTAACCATATCAAAAGTTGGGTAATATAGTTAAAAAGTAGAAACAAATCTAAGCACGAACTAAACTTCATGAGAGACACAAGATTAGAGAGAACTTATATCCATATGAAAAGCAAGCCTAAAGTTGGGCTAACTTGGATTGCTTGTCTAATGTGGAGAATAGACGTGCAACAACAAAAGTAAGGTTGTATCAAGGATTTCGAACAAGCTTTCACACAAAATTAACATCATTCTAGGGTAATGACATTTTAAAACATGTCTTAAAACAAATATGAATCATATATGCAGCATAACAATTTCAAAATTCAACTCAAATGGACAAGTCTAAACAAAATTAACTTTTTGTAAGAGTCAAGTTTAAAAAGAATAACTTATATCAACAAGAATTTATAGTCTAATGTTAGGGAAAGCTGGATATCTTTTCTATGGAAAAAATAGACATGTAAACAATAGAAGGTAAAGTTTTATCTAGGATTTCATTTTCGTACCAAAAATGATTAACCCTTACATGAGCTTGATGCGTAAAGAAGTATTATTAAGTCAAACAAAGTCAAATGTGGTCGTTTAATGATTAAGGCTTGGTTTACAAATGCTTTTTAGCTTCTTTGATTTTAAAAACTTGGCCTAGCATAACTTTGATTTCTGTGGGAATTGTATAAAGAAAAACACTATATTACATGTGCACTTCCTATTATCTTTGATATGTCTACAAAAAATTTGCATAAGCAGGACATGAATCTTGAGGCAAAATTTGAATTAGAAACTTTCGGAATTAAATTCAAATAATATGAACTTCAATTTTAGCAAACATATAGTCGAATAGAATGTCTCGACAAGCGAAATCAAAGATACCAAAAGTGGTCCAATCCAAGCCTAAATGAGACAAAATCAAACACTTGATACATAATTGAAAACTTTAAACATTAGTTGGATGACCAAATGATCTCCGAATTTGGCATGCTTGTAGTCAAATCGAGTGGCTCCATAAGAAAAATTCAACAAGCTCAAGATCACTTAATTTTGATGTCATTAAAGCAGTTAATTGCTGAGCAAATGTTTCATGATACAGGGAATTAATATAGACTGTATGATGGAGTGTTTTGAATTCGAGCCAAATTTATCAAAATGTCAATATAAAAAATAAATGGAGCTCCATTCCTGCATATTGTTGGGAGGGAGGTCCAAGAGTTTAGAGAAGAAAATATCTCCCTTGCATTTTCTAGCTTTTACCGCGGTCAATAAGCACCACCAATTTTCTCCATCAACAACAATCATCAGCTCTTGCCGACAACCACCACCAGTAATTACATCCACTGTCTACGAATGTCTATCAAGATCTAACCCTATTGTTGGGTATTAACTGTCCGTCTGTCAATAATTAATTTTTGTAATCCATAATTCTATATAGATGAAATCAGACATTGGTTCTCAAAATATACCTATTTACTTTAATTGTGAGGAAGGAAAGACTTCTATATCTCCTGCTATATAATGGCTATTTTAACTAGGTCGGGCCCCATAGGTTTTCCCTTTACAGATTTTCCAAGTAAAAAAGTTTTTGGTCTCTTATAATTTTATATCTATGCATGCTGAATTTTGTCCAAAGCTAAGACATAAAATACCAACTCTACCAACATAAATTTTGTAGCATGTAACAATCTTTATAGCCATGTGTGACACAATTACAAGACAGCTTCCATATCTATGGAAGAGAAGCAATAATTGTATTTTCTCCTTCACAACACAACATAATGTTGCCAAATAAAGTACAAGTATAATTCCATGAAGGCACCGACTATACGCAAGCTGCTTAGGTGGTATCACACCACAACTAAGGGTCCATTCAGCTGCTTGTTCATGCTAAGCCTTTACTAAAGGCCTATTTGGCTGTTTGTTCAAGATAAACCTTAACTTATATTAGTAAAAGAACCACTTGCTAACACCGCAAACTACACATAACTAAATAATACCAGCGTATAGTGATCAAATGAATAGATTTTGCGCTAAAAAACTTTATATTAAAACAATTGCTTAAGTATAATATAACACAATATGATATGACTTAAATCAGATTCATCATTTTACTTGCCCAATTAACTTATTTAATTCCAATTAATTTATGTCAAGGAATTGCCACATAATTTCAACAAAGCTTGTCACTTCTGAATTAAGCATCTTTAACAAATTTTCATTCTCTATTTTGCCCTGTCAGGTCAAAGCTGAAAGTTTGGAAGTACACATTTGACAAATTGAAAAGAGAATTTTCATAAAGAATTAAATATCACTTCTTTTTTTATTCTTATCACAAGATTTCAACTCCCAAAGGTTCTTCTTAAACTGTTGAACGTTACAATTAATGTCATGATGTCATCAATTGTAGAACTAAAGGATAACTCATAAAAACAGTCAGCTTTCATTAAAAGACATGTTCTATCTAAAGTTTTTTAGATTATACTAATTTAAGTAAAACAAGTCAAAATTTAATTTTGTGTCCTATATTAGTTATTATTTCCAACATAATTATTGTTCTCTAGTCAATGTGCTTGATCATAAGAAAACAAATAGACCTCTATTATTTTTTGTATTTCAGCAGTAAAATAGTTGTAGATCCCATGATGGTAAATCATGGAAATAAGAAAAAAAAAATCAAAGCACAGTAATAACATTTCAAACTAGAGACAAAAGCAGAAATCAAATAAAATTGAAAACTAGAGTCAGAATATATCAGAAAAAATTGCCAAACTTAAGGAAAAGAACACATAAAAAACAGTCCAAAGGATTATATATTCAATTAGGAAGTGAATAACTCTGTAACTTATGACATATTTTTACCATGAAGAACACAAAATAAATAAAATTATAAAGATGACAAACATGGAGGAACCAAAATGAAAATAGCTCGTGCCTCATATGTGAAGGTACCCCCAGAAGAACCAGGCTGCCGTAAGGTAACATTTGAAATAGCTCCATTTGCTGATAGAATGCATACAGCCCTCGGCCCCTTCTGGGAGAAAGAAAGTATCCTAGCTGCCACATCCTAAATCAAAAAAGATTATCACTTAAAAAACCAGAAAACTCCAAATCTTTCAAAGTAAAACAAACAGTATTTAAAACTAATTACCTCCCCTGCTGCAATAGAAACAACATGAGGAGTGAAACTCCCTCCTGCAGATAGCTGAAACCATTCCCCTAATACAAAACATAGAGGGAAGAAAAAGAAAAAGAAATCGGATGTGAATATTTCATTTCACTAAGCAATAGTGATAAGCATGATTATCTATTATGGAAGGGTAATATATATAAAAATGAGATTTTTTTTTTATGTGGACAAGATGACAATAGAGAGATACTAAGGAATGTAATGGTCAACCACCAACTACTGACTTCAAACCTGGGCAACCAACCAAAAAAAGGAGTGTCTGAAGAAAAAAACAAAAGAAAGGAGAAAATAGACATGATCTTTTCAAGGAGGCCCCATTAGAATAAAGCAAGTCTCATGTTTTATACTGTAGCCAAAGATCGAATATTTCACTAAAACTGAAGTATTGATCTCAGGCTCTCAGTATTACAATCCGTAAGAAATGGATAAGTAAAAGGAGAAAAAGGAAGAGGGGGGGTAGAAGTAAATGGTACCAAGAGCCGCGAGGAGCTGGCACCTGCCGGAGCCCCGTGGCCGCCCTCTACCCCGTTTAGCGGAGAAGTCGGAGCCGGAAGAGAAAGGCGAAGAGGATCTCGGCGTCAGAGCAAGCGCCATGCTTTCCGGCCCGAACTTCTTTGGCCTCCCTCGTTTCTTCTTCAACAGCTCCTCCGAACCGCCACTGTAGCTACTCCCTACGCTTCCCATCATTCCCGACACCATTCCCATCCCTAAACCCATCCCCATCCCCATCCCCAACCCTTCCACGCGGCTCGCCGCAGCTGCGGCCGCTGCAGCGGCCACCGCAACCCCGCCGCCGCTTCCCCCACCTACATGTCCTATAAAGCTTCCAGTTTCACCGCCAACGCCGGAGATCCCGCCAACGTGCGGCAGCGAAGAAGGCGGCGACGGAGAGGAAACAGGAGAAGGGGTTGAAGAAGGAGTGCTTTTTACTCCTCCGAAACCCTCAGACCCAAAAAACACCACGCTCTCTCTACCTTCCATGCATATATACTACTTGCGAGAACAAAGTAAGACACCAATGCGAGAGAGGAAGATTACACGACACTCTCTCTATACCTCCCTCACTCCTTTCCTTCACTTTAGCGTCTCCCTTTCTTATATACAAACAAAACCAAAAGCTTTCCACCGTTTTCTTCCCGACGGCTCGCCGTCGCCGGGAAAAACCTCTATTTTTTGTTTCCCCCTCTGTATGCTCTCAATCTGCGCTTGCTGCCTTTCCTACCGGGAGACAATTACAAAGAAAGAGCGGGTTCTTCTTCTCTGTGGAAATACACATCTGCCCCCAACCTCCCTCCTCAATTCCCAGTGGAAAATTAGCAGAAGGGTATTTTAGCGATTATATCCAGAGACACTCGAAGGACAGTAAACCTTATAAAAAGTGATTTCCTTGTGCAGTGAATTTAATGGAAAGATATCATGGCTGCCAACGGCCAAAAAGAAAGGGAGATTGCCATCGAGCAAAATAGGATCAAAAAAAAAAAAAAATCATGCAAATCATTACATAAATAACGCATTTATAGTCGCGTGGCAGTGCTTTTCAATTTCTGTTTTTTTTTTTAATTTAATTGGAAAATTTCAAAATTGCAGCATATATAGTCCTTCTCATTTTGCTGTTCTTGGCAAGTGTACTTTAGCAAGAAATTTGAAAGACCGAATCAATATGAACAAAGAGGCTCTCATTCCAAGTTGGTCAATTTTTAAATTTCAAATTAATTTAAAAAAAAAATAGAAAATCTTGATGGGTGTGGGGGTGTTTTGGTAATTACACAGAAACAGCCTCACTGTCTTCCCGAGTAAAATTTAAAGGCAGTCTCCATGAAAAAAAAAATGAGAGGTTAGCTTTTCATGAAAAAAATAAAGTTAAATGTGCTGTATTTAGCCCGAATTCCAAAGCAAGGTGGGAGGGAATTAATTTAATTGATAAAAATTTAAAAAATGTTATGAAGACTGTGTGTATGAATTTCTATCATGTGCTTTAGAATTTAAATGTTTAAAAAAGGAATAATCTTTAGTAACTAAATTATTAATAAATAGTTATCGGGCCACATATAGTTGTTTAGTTTATTTAATTTTAAAGGAAGTTAATATATACTTTATATAGATTCATATTCAAATTTTGGGTCATATATGATGCCTAATATAACATATATAATTGATATGCCATCAAAAAAATATCTTCATCTTGCACAAATCTCAAGGCAAAATAGAATTTAATTTTTTTTAAAATTAAACTTGGGACAATTTGAACTCTAATCCGAGCAAACTTATACTCAAATTAAACATTTTGATTAGACAAACCCAACTAAACCAGAGTCCGAGCCTAAATGGGCTTAAATCAATGGACCAAAGCATTAATTGAATAATCAAATAATCTCCAAACATGTCATGTTTATAGTTGAATCGAGCGGCTCTACAAGACGAATCCAACAAGCCCAATGTCACTTAATTCTGACATAATTAAGGCATTTAAATACTTGATGAACTCTCTATACTTGAGGGATTCAATATGGGTCGGCTAATGAAGCATTCTTAATTTGCTCCGAATCTTCTTCATATTTACATAGCAAGTCACTCCCAAGAATCCATAAATAGAATATCATTCTTCACATAAAGGTGAAAGAAAAATAGAGAGTGCTCTCTTGCATTCACTAGTCATCGCCGCCGACAACCACCACCAGTTATTGCCGCCAACAATCACCATTGCGATCGACGATTGGCATTAGAAATCACCACCATTTTCAAAATACTAAAAAGATTTAACTATGTTGTTGGATATAAAAGTCCACATTTGGACATCTACTTTTTATTATCTCAATTGGGAAAATCAACTCATGTTTGTTGGATGTTAATTGTCCCTCTATGAACACTTAATTTATATAATCTCCCTCAAGAAAATTAGACATTTGTTTAAATCATCTCTTTTTAACCTATGAAGAAAGGAGGATCATTGTATTACTTACTACAGTAAATTTTTCAACTAGGCTAGACCCCATAATTTTTTCCTTTTATAGGTTTTTCACGTAAAAAAACTATGGTCTTATTATTTTTATCTATGCATGTTAAATTTCTGTACAACATTAAGACGTAAAATATATATTCTATTAACTCAAAATTTCTAGCACGCAACAAATGATATATTTATTTAAATTTGGGTAGTGGGTGTTAATAACTAACTTGACCCAGCAACTCAATAAGGATCTGACTAAAACATTTTTGAGTTCAATTTGACCATTTAATAAATTGGTTAGGTTTGCCTAGAAATTTCAATTTGTTTGTTAAATGTGTAGAATTGGGTTGACATGAGAACTTGATTTGACTTGAAGTAATCAGTTTAATTATTATTTTTTAAATCTTTTGATTGTTGGTATGACCTTCTTAGTCCTTATCAATGAACTAAAACTCTATATTGACAAGTTATTAAAAAATTTTGAATCAAATCATGTTATTGGGTCAGGTTCAATCATCTAGATTGTCAATATGTTAAATTCAGGTCCACCTTTTTGATCTATTTATTGAATGGGATGGATTTAGATTGAAGAAATTTAGATCAGATCAATCTCATGTTGAACTTAAACTCGACCCACTAACCCATTTTGATGCTGCTAAATTTAAGGACACATGTACAACTTTGAATAGTAAAAAATTTAGAACGCACACATATTGAATGTAACATTATAATACATATGAATTAAAAAAATATATACAATATGCATTGATTCTGATTGAATACATTAAATAAATATGGAATACATATAATCAAGTTAGCATCATAATAATTTTTTAAAATTTTTACCAATAAAAATACAATATAAATAAATTAATTATTAAATATATTTAAATTGTCTCTTTTGAAATTAAAAAATCTGTGTTAATATTTTTTATCATAATTTTTTCACTCTCATCATCATTATTGCATAAAAACAAATAGCATTGAGTATGGTACTTATGTCATTAATTTATTTAATATTTGTTGATTAGATAAGTTTCCAACATATTTAACACATGTCAAATGCATACCAAATTTAACACATGTCAAAAATATTTCAATACATCATAATAAATCATATTTATAAAATTATAAATTTATAAATTAAACCAATGCATTGCATTCTATATCCAACAAAAATAAAAAAAGATATTTCACTAAGAAATGGAGTTTTTAAAGCATAAATTATTTCATTTAAATAAAAAAGTCTTTACATACAATTCTTTATTCAGTTGAGAGATCATACAAAGTCAAATTTGGTCGAGCTAATCACAGATCAAAATTGCATATTTGAATTTTGAATTAAGTAAAATTTTCAATGAGTTTAAGAAAATATCGATTTTGAGATCACTTTCATAGTAATTCAAGTCAAGCCTATTAATTTATAAATATTATTAACATATTCATATATTTTATTTGGTACAACAACAATAAATTCATCTGATCAAATATGAATCTCAGTATAATATTTAGATTGGAAACTTTAAAAATTAAATTCAGGATCATCCAAACACTAATTTCAACAACTTTGTAGTCGAATTAAATGTCTCAATGAACCAAAATCATTGATGCGAAAAGTGATTTGATTCGACTCCAAATGAGCCCAACATAAGCACTTAAAGTATAAATCTTCTAATCACCACCAATAACCATCATTATCTGACTATTTTCATCCAATTACTATCGTCTGCTTATAATCTCATAATCACTTTCACTTAAATGCAACACCTAACCACTATTGTCTAACAATTGTTGCCTAACTCGATCCTTTGATCATCATTGTTTGACTATAATTTCTCAACAATCATTGTCTGACTATTATCTATCATTAACTTTGTCAATAACCTTGTCAACGCACATCATTGTCTATTAATTTAATACACATTGTTAATACAAAAGCTAACACTTGCCATCACCAATAATGTTGACATGCACAATCACTTATGATCAATGCACACAATCCATATACGCCATTGCCTACAAGCCTAATGCACATTGTCAACGTATGTCTTCCTTTATAAGATTAATACATGCCATCAACACTAAGATCGACACCCACTAACTTTATCATATGTGTATGACATCGAGGTTGATACTCATTATCGACATCAACTTTGATCTTTGGTCTGGTCAACAGTCATCAAAGAAGAATTACCAATAATGTCGACATGCCATCACTGTATAAAACCAATGCACATAGTCGTTATTGCCTACATGCCTAATGCACATTGTCAACATATGTCTTCCTTTATAAGATTGATGCATGACATCAACACTAAGATCAACACCCTAAATTTTGACTCACGTCATCTGATATCAAGGGCGATGCTCACTATCAACACCAACTTTGATATTTGGTCAACATTAGTTGAAGAAGATCATATGTGTATGACATCGAGGTTGATACTCATTATCGACATCAACTTTGATCTTTGGTCTGGTCAACAGTCATCAAAGAAGAATTACCAATAATGTCGACATGCCATCACTGTATAAAACCAATGCACATAGTCGTTATTGCCTACATGCCTAATGCACATTGTCAACATATGTCTTCCTTTATAAGATTGATGCATGACATCAACACTGTAGCATCCCAAATGTCTTTTCCCACAACATGTACAAACATTAATTCTTGCTCTGCTACCTTCCCCACTTTTCTTGCTACGTCCAGAGCGTTTTGCTAACTTGTCACTCACCATCTGAGCGACCATGTCAGCAAACTTATTCATATTTTCAGATGTGAGCGGGAGATCAGTAGCAGACTCAACTGTCTTTCCTTTCGGATTCATTGGCCTGGTCAATACAAATCATTCGAGTCAAACAAAATCGGGGAAATCAAACATGTAAAACAAAACAAATCAAATAATGCAATTATCACTATCTCTCTGGATATAAGCAAAACCTTTCACTACACTCGCTCTGATACCAATTGTAACATCCCAGATATCAATAGTGAAAGGATTCATCTGACATTCTTTTTCCATATTATTTTTTTCTTCTTTTTCTTCATCCTTTTTCTTCTCTTTCTCTCTCCTCACATATTTTGATTTTTATAAAATGATTTTCTCTCTCCTCAAAACGAGCTGATTTCCTTATATCATAAGCCTGATCGGCCCGGCCGATCGCCACATCGTCCAGGACGATGTGAACAAATTCCAATCGTCTAGGACGATTCCTCAGGACGATAATTTCGATTTTGCTCTCGGGATTCTTGTCGTATCTGATCATCCCAGGACGATCCAAAATCGGCCTGGACGATCCCATTCCAGAAAAATCAGCTGTTTAACTGCACTGATCGTCCTGGACGATCTCAATATCGTCTCGGACGATCCTGGGAAAAATCAGATTCAGACAGCAAATCGAAGGAACGAGCTCTCACAATCTCCCCACCTTAGAAAAATGTCGTCCCGACATTTCCCTTAGGTGTCCGGAGCAAAACGAAACAAAACAAATCCAATCAATCGGAAAATCATACAAATCACATCAAAACAGACAAGAACTAAACTCGTACCAGTCACATCAGCAAGCACTGAAGAAACATCTTCTACCATTGCTTGTACATTTTCAGTTTAAACAGACGGAACAGGTCCTTGCCTAAGTCCAGAACTTGGGCAATCAGTCATTTTATGTCCATATGCACCACATCGGAAACATTGCCCTGTTCTCCGATAACACTGTCCCAAATGTCTTTCCTCAAAACGTGTAGAAAAATCATATCAATAACATATCAAAAGTTGTGCGGTGAAAGTTTCATCAATACAAAACGGTGCGCGTTTTTCGGTAACAAAAATACAAATCTGAGCACAAAACGACCAAAACTCAACATCTTCGAAAACAGAAATAGGATTCGGAGTCCTTACAGCGAGATAAACAAATTGCTCAACAGCAGCGACGGACGAAAAGCGCTCCGCGGCCTCCACAACTTTTGTTTTGTAGCCGTATGGCTACTGTACATATTCTTTTGGACTCTCTTTGGACTGTGTATATGTTGATATGTGGATTATAGTAGTTGCTGTATTTCTTCTCTATAATGCAATTATCTCTTGATGACTGTATTGATCTGAACGAAAAGAATGTCAGATGAATCCTTTCACTATTGATATCTGGGACGTTACAAACACTAAGATCGACACCCTAAACTTTGACTCACGTCATCTGATATCAAGGGCGATGCTCACTATCAACACCAACTTTGATATTTGGTCAACATTAGTTGAAGAAGAATTACCAACACTGATATCAACAATAAAATTAAACTAAACTCATTAATCTTTGTATCCACTTATTGAAGAAGAATTAGCAAACTGATCATAAATTGTCTCTTGCTAATACTTTGGTGCTCTTACAACTTTCAGCATGAAATGTATCTTTTATATATTATGTTTATTAATTGTTTCAAATTGTTTCAACACATTTCACAATAATAAGAAAATACATAATTTATAACAAACGTTATACATTAAGTGAAATAATTTCAACTAGGTCATACTACATTATTTTTTTCCCATCCCTATTTTTCCACATAAAAACTTTGACATCACTTATACTAATCTTCTCTTTGGTTATGCGGTGGATCTTCATACGAAATTA
The DNA here is from genome assembly GCA_022539455.1 of Dendrobium nobile. Classification (NCBI taxonomy): domain Eukaryota; kingdom Viridiplantae; phylum Streptophyta; class Magnoliopsida; order Asparagales; family Orchidaceae; genus Dendrobium; species Dendrobium nobile. Next base: position 4,184,716 of record CM039735.1, on the reverse strand, counting down.
AGATGTTAAACTCTCTTTCTCCTACCACGAATATTCTAAGATTTAATAGTTTTGACATAGTATGTGGGAAACATTCATATCACTATAGAAATACTATTTTAATGATTGATGACAAATCCTTCAATCAATGAAACATAATCTAGCTGGTGAAAGCCACCGATGACCGACTTTAGATAATTACATTCACAAAACAGAAATGACCATCAAGCTAAAATTTTCCAACACATATAGATGTTGGTCAAGAGAGAATATCTTCATAAAACAATGAGTTTGCCTACCACAAAAATAATAATATACTAAGGTTAATTAATTAAATGCCACCCACATAATGCCCCTTCATCATCATATTGTAATCCCTCCACCACTACCATAGTAGGATCTCTCGGGCATTCCCAACTCAAACTAAATAAAATGAGATCCTCACCTCCCATCTTCTCATCTCATTGAGACTTAGAAGAATCAAGATATAATCTTTCTTTCTTTATTTGTATTTGAGCACTATGAAATTCACCCGCTCGACGTACACTCAATTATCAACACAATTATATCATACAATATGATTAAGTCCACTTTGGATGACATCTAGCTCAAGGACACTCTATTTTCACCCAACATTTTTTTCATTTTCATCTCCAATTAGCAGCAATACATAGTCTCCATAACTAAACATCCACAACACAACATTACATGCATGGAATAATGAGTTAGCAAATGCTACTGAGAACTCTAGCTACGATGGCGCTATTTGAATGTACCAAACATTATACGTTTTTGGGGGGTATCTTGTTAAAGATGTTTGTCATGAAGATTTTTACATTTAGAGTGACTTATAATACTCTTATAGATTATTGAATTTTACAATCATAATTTCGTTTGATTATTATTATTTTTTTTTTGTTGATATCTCACAAATTTTCAAAAAAATTATAACAAAAAGATGTTTTTTTGTAACTAAGGCTTCGTTTGGGACAACTTTATTCATGCTTCTTAAAACAACTTTTTAGTAAAAAAATAAAATTTTTATACTAGAAAGTTGCATTAAGAAGCAGAAAAAAAGTCGTCCAAAACGAAGCCTAAAGCAGCAAAGGCGTACTAGAAAACTGCTATAAGAAGCAGTGAGAAAGCCATCCAAAACGAAGCCTAAGAGTCAATTTAGGATAACTGTAGTTTTTTGTGAAGGTGATTGTGAAGTTACTTTAAGGATTTTTTTTTTTTTAACTGTTGTAAAAGCATCTTTCTAGCACAAACATTTCTTCATTTTTTAAAAGCAACAAAAAAATAATAGCCGAACAAAATCTATGAATTTGGTCTCTAAAAAGCAAAACAATAAGAAAACTGTCACAAATCAAGCCTAAGTTATTTTCCTCATAACTTCACAACCAACTTTATAAAATGTTACAATTATTCCAAACATTTCGTCAATTTGATTATTTTAATTTGTTTTTAAATTTAAATTTATAATTAAATTAAACTCAAATTATCTGTCTGATCAATTTTTTTGGAAGTATTTTGTGTTTTAAGCTTTAACCGAAAAAAGAAGGCAACAATCTGTAGCATAATTTAAAAAAAATTAATAATTAAACTGGCAAGAGTAGAGTTTTGGAAAAATTATTAGGTGCGGAGTGCGCACCGTCTGCATAAGCATTGGGTATCTAACGGTATCCGCGGTACCGAGTGCAGATACCGCTAGGTACCCAATGCTTGTGCGGACGGTTCTTCCCGTCCGCACTCCGCACCTAATAATCTCTCCAAGAGTTGACTGTTATTATTACTATTTTGGGAAAATAGCCGTTGTATTTTTCAAAATAGAAAATTAAAAGCAACGGATACGACGTACGAAGATTTTTTTTTTTATTTAAAGAAACTTAAGAAAACTAACTCCTAAATTTTATTTTTGATAAAAGCCTCTCCTCCAATAAAGCACAACCTTATGCGGGGGCACACAATTAAGACTTTAAAAAAATACTTAAGCTTTTTTATTTTAGCTTGAATTTGACATTTTGGTTTCAAATATTATTATTATTATTATTATTAATTATAAGAAGATAAATTTTATGACAATAAAAAAAAACTTATAATCATGCTCATCTAAATTAATTTCAACACAAATTTATTTAAATTATATATTATCATACTAATATACTTCAATTACTCTTCTACCGTATATATTCAAATATAATTTAAATAAAAATATAATTAAAAAATATTTTACGAGTAATAAATATATAAAAAATGCATATTATTATTATAAAAGTATATTAAAATATATAAACAGTTATATAAGCATATTTTAAACTACTTGATTTAAATTTAAATATTATAATTTTTCTCTAATGTAATTTGTTTATTGTAATTATAAAAATAATATGATTTAAATATTATATAAAATATACTTTTTTTTTATAATAATTCCTCTAAAACAGAGAAGAAGCAGTGTTGTAAGTGGTGGCCAGCAGAGTAAATGCTGGCTAAAGTAAAGCGACTTATCGTATTTAATACTCTGCCTAATTAAATATCAAAGAACCATAAAAAGTATAAGTTTCTGAAAAGAGTTCAAAAGTTGATGCTTTGATAAATAGATTCCTTTTCAATTATTTTTTTATTTTATTCTATTTTATCAAATAGGTTTCTTCTCATCTCTTATAGCCATCATTTGTAGAGGAAAACCAAACAGTGAAAGCTTTGAAGGCGTGGGAGAACACATTAAGGGCATGTAACTCATCTTGATCTGTTGGTTGAGAATCTTAGCTATCAACAAAGAAGAAATTATTCTGTGCAAAAATCAGACGCAAAACATTGTCCGAAGACCAATCAAAATGCATCACGTCAGTAGTACCGAGCGGCACTGAGCCGTAATACCGAGCGGCACCGAGAAGTACCATGTGAAGGGTTGACGTGGCACATTCTGGTTGGTCTCCAGATGGCATTCAGTGTTTACACAAAATAATTAATCCCAATAAAGTGCATTGGGTTCGAGTCCTTGTTGTGTGCGTGCAAATTTGCTTTTAATGACCTAAATGTTAAAAAACACACACATTAAAGGTCTGTTTAGAACGGTTTCAGCTTTTTATAAATGTGATTATAAAATTTTTGTCAGAAAAATAATCAAATAGAAATTTTGTTTGTGATCTTAAAATCAAAATGGTAAGAAAATTATCTCAAACAATATAGATTTATATATTATAATAATTTTTTTATGTAGGAAATGTATAATAAAAAAAGGTTCCAAATACAGTTAGTTTTGCCTTGAAGTTAAAGCAATGCCTGACAGAGAATTTAAAAAATGGGCTTTAAATTAAAGCCACATTAATGATTTTTGTTCCTTTTAAAGATCAATCAATTTCTTATGCAATTTCTTTAGGTTTTTAAATTTATTATATTAAAGTAATTTTTGAATCTGGAAATGGTTACGTGAGAAGGGCAAGATGATCTTTCTTGATAGGTTGACGATGAATGACTTAACAAAATGATCATTGGAGGCACTAAAGTCAAGCATTGACATCAATGCATCTTTTTTAGCTCGAAGAGTAAGGGTCTGTATGAAAAAAAGAAACTTTATCACTATTTTGATTTTTGAACAAAAACTAAAATCTTTGCTATATATCATTTTTTTGTTTTATTTAAATTTTTTTATGATGAACAAATAAAATTTAAAAGAAAGATTTAATCGAGACCCAGCTAAGAACGTAGATGTATTAGATTTGCCTTATGTTAAGAAATGTAGAGGTATATCTAAAAAGACTTGGTTAGAAAATATTAGAAATAATTTTTCTTTATTAGATTTAAACGAGATTTTGACTTTTAACAGGACAAAATAGAAAAAAAAAGATTCATATAGTCAACCCCACGTAATGAGACAAAGACTTGATGTTATTGTTATTGTTATATGATGGCAAATAAAATTTTGAATCAAATTATTAGAGTGCCTAGCGAAAACTTCAAGTATAATTAGGGTTTCCTCGAAGGACGAAATGAAAGCCCAACCTTGTTTGAATAATTATTTCTATTTCCAATAAACACTGCTTTATATTACTGTAAGAGGCATTATGGCTTAATAATTAAAAAATCAGCAATGATATCCTCTTATTGGATTCCTTGCTTGAATAGTTGCAATAGAAATAAAGAAACTAAACTGTTACAGAAACATTTAATTAAGCAAAAGGGTGGTCAGAGACTGAGAGCCTTCCATTTTATCTTCTTTTTGGTCGATTTTAAAAGCAGCATAGTCTTTAGCTATCTACAAGCATTGTAAGGCTGTCAGGTTATTATTGAGACATGGATAAAGCGACAATGGCTGATCCCTTCCTCTTCACTCACTCTTAATTAAAATATAATCAACTTTCAGCAAATGCAGATGACTGTACTATATTAAGAGCTGAAATTAACTTTAATTAAAAGTTTTTTTCTTAAATAAATAAATGACAATTTTTACTCAATTCAAATTTTAAGGGATTGTTTGATAAAATAGTTGTTTCATATGAAAAATCTCTCTAGATTTATGATTTATCTTCTGACTGCTGCTTAGCGAACAGAAACCAAATTCCTTGAACAAGAAGCATCGCAGTCAGGTGAGCATCGAGATTCTCAATACTATTTTAAGGGTGTCAAAAGTTGACACGATCCAAAATCCGACCCAAAAAAAATCAGGTTTGAATTAACCCATTTATGAAACGAGTCGGGTTCGGATTAGGTTTTCTGACTCATCTGAAAAATGGGTCGGGTTCAAGTTGACCCAAAAACCCGGAGTTAACCCGGCAACCCGAATCCCACATGATGAATCGTCACCAAAGTCGCTCGCCACTCGCCCAAGCTGCCTCTCCAAGCTCGGGTCTAGCCTGGCCTCTGACCTTGAGTGCGCTACTCGCACCTGCTGACCTACGGCATGCCAAGTGCCAAGTCGAGCCCCACTTCTACTAGTCCGCCACTTCGCCCGCTAGGCCGCCTCTTCGAGTCCTCATGATAACTCGACCTCGCCCAACGGCCCGGGCCCTACACGCTCCAGCGCTCGGGTCAAGCCTTGCCACGTCGCCAGTCGCCCACGATGCCCAGACCCCCTTGCACTTGCGTGACGACTCGACCTTACCGCTTGCTATGCCTGCATGACTGAACAGTTGCACCAGCAAGTTTGCGGGTCGGGTTATGTCAACCTGATAACCCACAAAGGTCAAATCCGTGTTGAAAATCCAAACCCATTTAACTAAACAAGTTGGGTTCGGATCAACCAGTTTATGTCCGGGAAAGCTCGTGTTGGACTTGATCCCAACCCATTTAGCTAAATTGACACCCCTACAGTGTTTCCTTCCCGTGGCAGATGAGATTTTTGGTGTGACATACAAATTAAGGAAATTTAGATCTGGCGTTTTGCTGAACAGCTCACATAAATTTATGAAACAATGCTTGATATTTACGATTCTGTATAATAATGGGCGCTGCCATGTACTTGGAATTATTCTTCATAATTTTATTAATATTTTTAAATTCAGTATCCCCAATTAAGCAGCCATGCAACATTCTAATAATATTTAAAAATCATGCATGATCAATAATTTGCAACATTATGAATACTTTAATGTAAGCATAAAAAGTAAGCCGCTAATAAAAAAGTCTGACCCGCCATTGTTGGGCATGAAAACTCATAAATAAAAAAAAAGCTTTTCTTTATTGAAACTCGTAAACTTAGTAAATCCATCATTGAACACCAAAAAATAATTGCATTAGGCTGAAACAACGTACCTCTTTGAAGAAGAGCGAAGGCCTCAAATTATGCCTATCTACATCCCACAAATAAATACACATCGCTACTGCCACCAATATTCCATTTAAAAGGCACAGATCAATGCAAAATAAACTCACAGCTGCCATATTATTTGAGTAGAGTCCCTGTTAGAAGAAAAAATCCACCATTCGGTATTCAAGCTCTGGCATATAAATGTTAACTGGAATCATCTTCAGATTGTGTTGATAAATCTACCTCAGTAGAAGAAAAGTAATACTTGTTAGTTACCTCCATTAGCCATAACAAAAGAGGACGGAAACTGATAAGATAAGCTTCACGTGAACAGCATCTTTAGTTCCTCTATTCTTGCAGTTCGTACTTCCTGATCAGTTAGTGCTCCAGATATCATCCTTTGCTTCCGTGCCTGCACAGATTCCATTCTTTCCTCGACAGTTCCCTGCACATAGGGGAGGTGATCTTAATACGTATCCTTTGAATGCGGAGCGGAAATTATTCTCAATTAACAAGTTAGAGGAGGATTTGACGTTTCTACCTTAACAATAAACCTTTTAATTGTTACAGGTTTTGTTTGACCAATCCGATGAATACGCATGACAGCTTGCTCTTCAACCGCTGGATTCCACCAAGGATCCTGAAGACAGAAATAAAATGCTTTCAAATAACTACCCAGCTTGTAGTTTGGTAAGGCTTAAGAACTTTCTTTAGCTTCATATAATAGATTTTGAAGGACTAATGACGGATGATTACAATTTTGGAAAAATAAAACATTTTGTACATTAGTAAAAGAAATGTGCTCTATTTTAAGTTCATATTCTCTAAAGTAAAGCCACTGAAGACTGGATAAATGGCAAAAGATGCATGAACAAAATGAACTTACTAACCAAAACCAATCAGTAAGCTAATAACCATATAGAGCACCGAAATCAAGAAGTAAAGAACCACTGAAACTGAGAAACAATTGTACTGGAAGTTAGAACTAGTTGGTGCTAGAAGGTTGAAGAATACGAAACCTAGATGTTTAAGAGTTTAAACAGTTCTAGCTCCTATAATTGCACAAGCAGATATAACAGTAAAAAGATCAATCAATCAGTTTTGCCAAATTTGCTAATGAGAATACTAATGTGCACTTGAAAATCCATTTGAAAGATTTCATGTTTTCTATTTCTGTTATTTCATTTCAACGCTCCTTCAGGCCCTGTATTCTATTTCATCTACAGGGTAAAAAATACAAAAATCCAGCTCAACATAAGTAATAGAAAAGCTTTCAATCGTTCGGAATTGCATTTGAAAATACAAACCCTTTGTTTGGATCCCATTGATTGGACTTCAGAAGGTTTTTTGTAATGTTAAGCAATTGAAATTCGCAGGTTGTTGAGTTTATGTGCTTTCACAAGTAGCTTAGTGAATCCAAATAACAAACATGCAGTAAACCATACCCTCAAAAGGAAAATTAAACAAAAGGTGAGATGGATAAGTTACACCAATTCTGTAACTTTCAATCCGGAAATGATGGGATTTAACGAACAAAATAACATGATAGGATAAATAATTATAAGATGCATGGAAAAACAATACAACAGCAGCTCATGTAAAAAGTAAAAACAATGCATCTCGTCCATGGATTCAATTCAGCAACTCAAAACTTCGCAAAAAGATAATAAAAAAAGGATGTCAATTTTTGAAAAATAGCCATGACATCGCTAGGGCATATCATTATGCCAGTCCACAATTCCGTTCTCTCTCTATTAAAGGAACACAAATCCATTCCCCGTACAACAGAGAAAATACTTGGGATTAGTAAATACCAAGAGAAAGGCATTGCATGCAGCAGTAAGGTTTATTCCAACACCGCCAGCTTTCAATGACATTAATAATACCTACAGAAAAAAATACAGGTTGCTGAGACTTATTATAAGCCAAATCAAACAACAGAAGCTACTGTATATTGGTTCCAGATGAAATACCATAATGTCTTTCTCCTCTGTAAACTGACTGATCACTTTTTCTCTTTGTTGCTGATTCAAAGTTCCATCCAAACGAGCAAATACTATTTTGTTTCTAACATTCAAAATAAATAAAAAGGCAACTGTCAGATTGGAACTACGTCACTGCAAAGTTAAAGCATGGCAGTAACAATGTCATATTAAACATTAGAAGATCACAGATAACAAGCTAAATCTCAAACATGCATATTATAATTTGCAATTCATCTCGTCAAAATAATTCTCATCGAGTCAATTACAGATTAGGCTTCATTCGTGCATTCTTAGTATGCATGTCAGTTTCATTTTTTATATAGATGCCTTTTAGATTGTACTGAAACCAAGAGATAATTCCGAAATGGAAATCCCACTTCCTTTCTACTCTATACAAGGGCCCTATTCTATCTAATTATATATCAACTGATGGTTTTCTTTACAAAAGATACAACGCATCTTTCATACTTTAGTCATGGCTTTCTGATTTGGGGGTTACATGCAAGAGGGCTTGCAAGATGCTGGTTGAAACATGACAATCAATTCAACTAGCTATCTATCCAAGGTGATGTTGCCAATATCACACTTGTCAGCATGGAAAGGCAATTAACTTGTTGGATTACTTAACCTATTTTTATTCCACAAGCACCCAGGCTAGATTTAAATATGGACTTCATTCCTGGCTCATCTAGGACAGCTCATAGTTGTGACTTCATATGCGTAGTTGCTGACAGGTTCTCTTGCCCTGCTAAAAATCTGCAAACGATCACATCTCACATTGCATGTCCTTTATTTGAAGAGATTGATCATTTGCATGATTTACCATCTATTACTCAATGTAGGGATGTAGGTTTGTTAGAAACTTTTGAAAAACATAATGAAAATTATCTAAAACTAATTAATTTTTTTTCTCCTTTTCATCCACGAACCAATGGGCTAACAAACGTGATAATCTTTAATTTGGGTAACTTGTTGTGATCCATTGTTGGTTATAATTCAGAAAACTGGGACTTAATTTCACCTACTACCAAATTTGCATAAACAACTCAATTAATCACTCACTGCTAAATCATCTTATGAAAAAATCAATGGTACAAGTTTAGAAAATCAATAGGCTTAAAACCATTATTCCATCATGCATTATAATCTTTCTTTGCAGCATCTTTTGCTAAGCATATGCCCAAGCTGCATGCTAATATTAGAATGCAGAATGTTAAGCACAAAGACAGATACAAAGCAGTAGCAGATACTGTTCTTGTTTGTATCTATCTTCAATGCTTTCCCTGCAATGCATTTAAGAAACTTCAAGCAAAATCTTTAGAAAAATGGAATTTAAATCATATTTAATTAATTGCCCAAAGATTTTAATAATAATTATGTTTTCAAAATTGAAGATCTTTTACCCTTTATAAGTACTTTCAAGTCTATTGTATCTGGCAAGAGTTACAACTACAGCAAATTAGTCTCATGTTCCTCGGTTTTATGCTTCTCCTTTTGCTTTCCATCAATCTTGCAAGATAGCAATACTTGTTGGAGAGATCATCCACCAAAGGATAATTCATAGATCACCTACGATGAGCTGCATCACACCACACCAAATCTATTGGAGGAGCAACATTTCATCAACTCTCAAGAGGAAAGTTCTTGCAACTAAGAGGGATGATGCAATACATATGGACCTGTCCACATTACTAGCTGACTAGATTCCAAATTAAACTTCATTCGGCTTAGTAAATGGCATTTTTTTCATTAGAAATCATGGTAGGTTTATTTGTATTTATATGACAGATTGCATGGAAAGCTAAAGAAAATTTTGGGACATGGAAATCCCGCCTCCTTTCGATATATAAAAGAGACGGCTCTTGCATGAAAAAAATTTGATTACTTAAACACAATTTAATCATGCAAAGAAGCATCACGACCCCTCTAATCCCTCTTAGCATCCTCTTATTACCCACTCTGCTTTTTTTTCCTAGAAATTTTTCATGTCACTCTCACCATCTTTCTTTCTATACCTTCTGGATACCTCTCCCACTTTATCTCCTCATTCCCTTATTCAACAAGTCTCCCAAACTCTCATGCATGCCACAAAAAAGGGACAAAATACTTGTTGTAGCAACATCAATTACATTTGCAGTATACTCAAATTATACTGAAAAATCACACATGCTAAAAGGATAAATTACAGTTTAAAGGACAAGTATAGCACTAACTATATGCTATAAAAAACTACAGTTTGACGAGAATGCACGTGTTTCATGGTGATAGGGCATCTCGTAAGAAAATTTTTTTTTATTGTGGCATCCGAAGAGCAAACCACAAAATTTGCTTAAGTTCTAGCTAAAAAAGACCCTGGGGGTATCTGAAAAGAACTGATTTTTTTATGCTAGAAATTAGAGAGAATGAAAAAGAAAAATAGTTTGAAAAGCTTAAATCAATGATTACATATTCACAATCAACCTGTACTTATAAGGATTTATGCATTAGTTTTACTTCAATCCTAAGTAAAATGTCAAAGAAAAATGCACACAAGCAACACAAATATGGATGTTACCAAAAAAAAAAAAAAAAAAACCCAATCGAACCTGTTGAGTAACCATCAGAATATTGTAAAATAAAAGTCTTATAACTATAAAAATATTAAGGGTAAGATTAAATGAGAGTATTGATTATTAAAATGATAAAAAGGTAAATTCTCTCTTTAAAAAGATAGATGGCTATCCATACAAAAATGCTAGACATACGAGACCACACAGAAGGAATATCATGCTCAGCCAGCAGGATATCAAGTTCTTTTGGGAACCCATGCACAAACTTAAATATTGTAAGAATTTGTATAACCTTGATAGTGGGATCTGCAGGAGATCCAAAAAAGCTGTCCATTGGCTAAAGACAATACTTTTAGAACCAGAACCACGAAGTTTTTCCAGTTCGTGAAGAAGTGCAGAAACTTTTGATGATTCAACCCAATTCTTCTCAACCTCAACTTGAAAACGACAGTCAGTAGGAGCAGTTATAAGGTCTTGTTTGTTAACAGTAGTCCTGTAAATTAGAACCAGATATCCAATTATATTTTCCATTCACAACAAGTCTTTCGTGATTGTAAGTATTGACCATGCCATTCTGAGAAAATAGAATAGAAAATTGAAGATACCGACAAACAGGACAAAGGCCAGATGTAGTACTCCGCCAGCTGGCAAGGAGACATTCCCGACATAAGCGATGAGCACATGGAGTCAACACAGCATCTTCAAATGCTTCAAGGCAGATTGGACACTCCCCTTCTTCACCTTTCCGCAACTCTTTCACAACCTCCATAACATATGCCTTTGAAATGGCAGCTTTAGAATCTCCGCCAGCAGCACCCTTACTGCCTTTAAGGAAACGCTTTGCAAGCTTGTTGAGATCCGCAAAATCTTTCGTATCACCACGACTGAATACATCAAATTTTATTAGTAGTGCAATTGATAATCATGAAATCTACATTAGTGCATGAAGAACTTCCTTAAAAGCCTTGTATAAAAAATAAGTTTCAATGGGATTAGGGTATTCATTACTGAAAGTTTCAATGGGCTTCAGAAAAATAAATTACGGAATAAATTACAAACCTAATGCCAAAACCACACATGACATATTTTTTAATCTGTCATAATTCATTACTGATTTCCAAATGCATGGGATTTGGTCATTCAAAAAAGCTTAGCAGAAATTCAGCTCCATACACTATTTCTAGTCCTCTGTCAAATAAAATGCTGCTTCTTTCCATCGTACATAACATTTCAATCTATTTTCTATATCATCCTTAATAGGAACAATGAAACACCTAATGACCTTTAGTTTGCCATATCATAATTAATTCTTCTTAGCTCTTCGAAAGTTTTACCATTTCAAGCCATCCTTCGTTGGTTGATATTTAAATCCATATAAAACAGTTGATTTTATAATAATTTTATATTTCTTTTAATTTTTACAAACGAATTACTTCAGTGGGTTCCATTTTAAACATCCAACATAGCGCTTACAAGTTGCATACACAAACCCATCCCTTCAAAGCAGTCTCCATCCTACTTACTTCAAGGTTCAGCAACTTTTATCTATTGATTTACTTTCGTATTTTCAATTTTTGTTTCCACCTAATATAAATATAAATAACATATTCTAAAAGGGGCAAATTCATCCAAAACACTTGAAACATGACTATTTAAAAAACTAACACTCTCTTAAACACTTTTTTTAAACTCTCACCAAAATAGAAAATTCTCAACAAAAATCCAATCAATATTTCTTTATTTTTGTTAAATTCCCAACGGCTTGTCGGCTTGATTGCGGCGTGGGCAAATTCATGGGATTTGATAGTTAAAAAAAGTCATGGTCCTTAGTTTTATAAATATGCATATTCTTGGTTTTATGCATGTAATTTTCCTATTTTTAAAACCCTAGTATGTGTTAATTGTGTTTTATGCTCAATAACAACAACATCAAGCCTTTATCCCACTGTGGGGTTGGCTACATGAATCCTTTTTCTCTATTATGTCATGTTAAGAGTTAAACTCATTTAAATCTAATAAAGGAAGGTCATTTCTAATATTTTCTAACCAAGACTTTTTAGGTCATCTCTACCTTTCTTAACATAAGTCAAATCTAATACAACTACTTTCCTAACCGGGTCATCGGAAGGCCGCCGTTTTATGTGACCAAACCATCTAAGGCGACTCTCTCCAATCTTATCTTCCACTGGAGCTACTCCAACCTTTTTACATATATGCTCATTTTGTATCCTATTTTTAAGAGTAAAGCCACTCATCCACCTGAGCATCCTCATCTCTGCAACACTTAACTTAATATGATGCTTCTCTTTTAATGGCCAACATTCTGCACCATAAAGCATTGCATGTTAAACACCATCTTATAAGACTTTCCCACAATTTTCAGGGAGACTTTTCTGTTACACAACATGCCCGATGCATTCCTCCACTTCAACCATCCAATTTGAATTCTACTAATAATATACCCATCTATTTCACTATCATCTATTTCACTATCACTCTGAACAATAGACCCAAGATATCAAAAAAGTGTACTCTTATTAATGACTTGATCGCCCAAAGTCACAATCCCCCACTAGATCTATTATTACTAAAATTACACTCCATATATTCAGTTTTAGATCTACATAAAAGAAAGCCTTTAGACTCTAAGGTTAACCTCCATAATTCAAGTTTACCTTCAACTCTCTCTCTAGTCTTATCAACATAAAGAATATCATCAGCAAAAAACATACACCATGGTACAACCTCTTGCAAATGTCTAGTGAAAACATACACGACTAAAGCAAAAAGATATGGGCTTAAGGCTGATCCTTGATGTAATCCAACTAAAATAGAAAAATAATTGGTCAAACCACCTTGTGTTGGAAGTTGGAACATAAGTAACAACTCATGCATGCATATCCTTAAGGACTTGAATATAAACATTATTAAACGTGTTCTTTTCTAGAACTCTCCATAGCACTTCTCTTGGAACTTTATCATATATTTCTCTAAATCAATAAATATCATATGTAGATCCTCCTTATTATCTCTATACTTCCCCATCAAACCTCTTAATAAATGTATAGCTTCAACCTACCCAACATGAATCCATATTGATTTTGAGAAACATTAGTATCAAGCCGCAACCTATGCTCCATAACTCTCTCCCATAGTTTTAAAGTATGACACATTAACTTAATTCCTCTATAATTCGCACAATCTTGTGCATCGTCTTTATTCTTAAAAATATAAATCAACACATTCATTCTCCACTCATCTAGCATCTTTTTAGCATTCAAAATAATATTAAAATTTTTCATGAGGCAAGAAAATCCCGCATCTCCTAAGCATTTCCACATCTCTATTGGAATATCATCAGGTCCAATAACTTTTCCACACTTCATTTTCTTTAAAGCATATCTAACTTTGGTTTTACTAATATGCTGATAAAAATAATGTTTTATGCTCAATGTGACTAAGATTACCCTAATCACACCACATTTACTTCTACAATAAATTATGACATCATATATATATATATATATATATATATATATATATATATATATATATATATATATATATATATATATATATATATATATATATATATAAGTGATAAATGAACCGAGTTCTCAAGGGAAAAAACCAAGCATGAAGCAAACCCAACTTCACAAAGAAACAAATAATTAGTGAGCATATTCTAATAATCTGACAATAATTTATTTAGTATTTCTTGTAGTTCGAACCTTGTGATAGTGGGCTAGACCGGTTCAGCCAAACCAATTCAGTGAAACTAATTAAAGAGACGCACAAGTGAAGCACACAAGGGCATGGGAGAAGGCATCAGAGTGAACCATAGCAAAGCAAGGCTCAATTTCTCACACGAGTAAAAACTAATTCCACTCAGTTTGGTATAGTTGAAGGCAACTAGAGGAAGAAGACAACATGCGTTTGGGGAAGTCAGAGACAAGTCTTCCGTGCATTCGACCAGAAACAAAGAGTATCTAGGGTTTCATGTTCAACACAGATGGACTGCAAGCAGTAAAGAGGGATGTTTGATAGGCTCAATTAGAGACAAGGAATTATTCGACAGCTTCAATTAGGCAGCAATAATTGGATAAGAGAAAAAAGAAGGATTTGATCATCAGGTTCCCATTTCAACATAGACGAAGCAGAAGAATACGTTTTGTGTACAGCTGAATTTGAAGAAGAGTGGGCTCTTACTCAACGAAGACAAAGGAGAAAGTGGCAATCGAGCGAGCAAAAAATATTGAAGGGAAGATCTTATTGTTCTGTTCCTTACTGAAACTCAAGGGAAGAAATTGAAAAAGGGAAAAAGAGAGTTGTTCGGTGGACTCAGAAGCCATAGAAGAAGAAAAGTAATTTGTTCTAATTGCATGGTGAAGTCAAAACCAGGAAAGAATAAGAAGCGTCGTGAAATCTCGTTCGGTAGAGTTGGAGACAGGAAAAAATAGAGCTAGTCACTGTTTTGGTGTAGAAAAGAAGGGGATTATGTTTTTTATGTGATTTAATTAATTTGTGCAATGGTATTCAACAACGAATAAGAAAAATATGCATTGATCGGTGTGATCTCGACACAAAGAAGAGGGAGAATAATAGGAAGTAATCAATGCAATTTATTTAAATCAATTATTTTAGAACATACTATAAAATGCAATTGAAAATATGACATAATCATTTGATGCGTTATGTTTTCTTTGATGGCGTTCAGTGCATTGGACAATGTCACTGATGATGTTCGATGTCATCAATGATGCTGTTCGACACTTCCGACGTTGTCTTCCATATTGTTTGACGTCTTCAATGTTTATTTGGATAAGTGAAGGAATTGAGTAGTATAAAGGGGCAAGTATATAGAAGATGAGCAAGAGGGCTCTCAGAAAGTAAGGTAAGAGAAAAATTGTATGGTTAATTTAACTAGAATTTTTAATATAAAATATTACTAAATTATCTAAGTAAATTGATTTAATCATATAACTAAATGCATAGGTTGTGCGCTAAGGAAGAACGATTACGAATTTAAGGAAAATTGAAGTGTGATAAGGTGGGTGATAACATTTTCTACTTTATAGAAAGTGCACTTCTATAATTGATTCATTGCATTTACTGATACAACACCTAGTACGTATAAATGCTAAATTTAGAAGCACTATATTACATTAAAAGGATGAACTAGATTGTCTGTATTATAAAATAATGTACAAAAAATATGATAACAACATATTAAGACTCATATGTATATGTAAATTTGAATCGAAAGAATAACTCATAATATTTTGCACAAACACACGTTACAGCATCCTTCTCAAAGTCAGCATAAGATTCAACTTCAATGAAAAACCATGTGGCCATTCTTTAAATAAGACTAGAAAAAAGAAAATCTATATATTTAAAAACAAAGGTACGTGCTTCACATATCTGCTGTCAAAGTTATAGCTTTCTACAGTTTTTAAGCAAATTTGAATGCTTTATTGGATCATTATTATGGTTCATGTTGATACTGCTTTCAGAAGAAAACAAATTAAAGCTAGCAAAGAAAACAAACCTCATCACAAGGAACGGATGATCACAACACTGGCGAAGACGTAATAGCAACTCTAAAATTGAAGCATAATTATGAAGGACTCGTCCTTGCTCAACAAATTGATCAAATTTCACCTGGAAGGCCGATTTTGAGTACAATTTCTTTCACGTAAGTTAAACAATTATCAATAAATATAGATATATTTACCTTGGATCTTTTGAACAAAGCCTCATAGAAGTCCTTTTCTGCTGCTGTCAACTCACAATAAATTACTCCAACATCTGCCGGTGGAAGAACAATGATTGGCCTGCATAAGTGTGAATTTTAAGAGTTGCAAACCGAAAATCAACAATGCAGCATGTTCGCTTATCTCACCTGCCATCTCTATCTGTGCTCAGTTTAGTTCTTCTTAACATTATAGGCCTTAGCAAGGTTTGTACCAGCTTTAAGCCACATTCATCACCCAACTCATAAGGCTTTTGAATGAGCTTATTCCACCTGCAATAATTAACAGCTAGATAAGTTTCATAGTGGTTTGACCAAGCAAGTCAACAAGATACAGGTACCATCATAATATATAATCTAAATAAGAATGTTGGTCAAGCAAAACATGTCACAAAATAGACAATGAAAAAGCACAAAATAGATGGCAAAAAAACAAATGACTTGAGACACAGAAGTTATTAAATTAAACTGCTAAGATCAACTCCATAGATGAATTAAGCAACATGGAGGTTGAAGTGATATTTGCCCATTCTTCAGCTTTCAGCCTTTTTAATTGAGGTAAACATGTTGAATCATAGGTAGAGCCAAAGCTTAAAGGCCTCTTACAAGTAAACATTTGAAGATATAGCTGGGCCAAAGCCCTACTACCGACAATGTCAAAATTCAGTAGTCGGGTATGGTTACATAACTAAACGTGGCATAAAAATTGAGTCTAGTTAATTAATCTATACCACTAGTTTCATATATCATGACTTCATGATTGAGATAAATTGATAATTTCTTCTGTATCTTGGATTTGCACTTGAATTAAATTTTAGCATATACAAAAAAAGCTTCACTTGACTCCAACACCAATAACTGCAAATAAACAGCCAGCGCACCAAAGTGATTAAATAAAGTTGGCTCCAGCTTTTTATAATCACATGGCTTGTACTTGCAAAGGACAACAAGCCCAATAAGCAAAGAAGGCTTCATGCTTTTCTAATTAAATAACTTGTACTGGAAAAGAACAAGCAGCAGAAGCTCACTGAGGTAAAGACAACTAATAGACCAGAGCACCGCAGTGGATGACTAGTGCTGAACATTAGAAACCTAACCGTGTACTGGTTCAATATACCACTGAACATTTTTCTCTGAACAATAAAAAACATGAGCACTCATTACATTTCAGCATGTGATGATCTCAACCATACAATCTTAGGACAATGATGAAACAAAACAAATTTAAGTGGCAAACGTCCGGACATGCAGTACTTTCATGATTATCATACATGCACACACAAAGATGTTTTTAAACTCGTATATATTACATGACCAGGAAATAATGTAGAAAAGCTGTCTGAACTAGATAAAGTTAGATTTAAAATAGTGATGCATCGTGATCAAAGCACAAATAGGAACAAAAGAAGATCAGTATTTACAGCCTGCTTAAGAGAATAAATAATGAGAACTTACAAAGCCCAATTTCCCCAAGGCTCTACCCGTAAGAATCGAAGTAGGCTGTATAGATCTTCAAGATTGTTCTGCCAGATAACACAAGTAAGAATACATTCAATCCAAGAAAATTTACATCAAGCCAATATAATAAAATGCCAATCTTGGATCAAAGAACAAAATCACAGCGCCAGTAATAATATATGAATGCAACAATAAGCATAAACATGAGATACAACTAGAACAGGACATGGTTTACGGTTTACCAAGCAGCAATAAATTCAGAATAAGAAGGCATTGATTTATTGATCGGTAATAAAAACCAATATATTTGTAATAACAGCAAATATTACAATTCACAATGCCTAATTCCAGACATAGAGGCTTAATAAAAGAATTTGGGGAAAACTATGTGATAGAAACACTTGAAAATTTCAAGTAAATCCTATCAATTTCGGAAAAACAGCGAGAAAACTCTTCCAAACTGCAATGAAAACCAGAAAAACAGTAGTTTTTATTGCAATAATCAAAGATACATAAGGAAAATACCAAGATACAGTCAATACTTAATTCGATAGGAGGATCTATCTCTATCAAATCTCTAGACACCGCTAGAGCCCAAAAGAACCTAAGAGATCTCAAATTTCAACCAAATTCAAGATGCCCTAATGATGTATGACTACGATGATTGCAATGACTTTGTCAAGATTTTGCACAACTTCTTGATTAGGGAAATAACAAAGAAAGCTATTAGCAATTAAAACAACGAATCAAAACGTAAGAGAAGTCACGCCCGTTTAGGCTAAGTTGCATATCAAAAGATTTGAAACTTCAAAATAATGCGGAAAATAACATCATGCCAAGATAGTAGTTCAACAAAAAACTCTAGTATAACAACAAGAGTTAGAAACACATAGTGCACTCAAATTCCTACGTTTACTAAGCATAGCAGAATCGGGCGAACAAATCCTTCAAGACTACAATCAAATCACAAGAGAATGTTAGACTTAAAAAATATGAGAAAAGGGAAAAGTAGAAAACCTTCGTCAAGGATCGGCGACAATCCTCCACTCGACGATCTCAAGTTGTTCTTCAATTGCTTCAACCAAGGTGTCCAAGATGCGATCTTTGTAATCCTCAACCATATGATCGATCCTCGGGTTGACGTCGAAGAAAGTTGAATGAAGAATATGCACGAAACCGTGTTCGTCGGACGCAAGCCCGTAGTCAGTGTCAGGATCGGCCATTCATGGATGCTGGATGACGATTTCTTCCGACGATTGCTAGTAATCCTGAACTCCGTTAAAGAGAGAGAAGTTTCTCTTTAACTTGAACTTGGGTGGGTGGGGGAAGAAGTGTGGCCGACCAAGGGATGAGGTTGGGAGAAGGAGAAATAGGTTAAGTAGGGAAGAACAAATTGAAAATCTAAAATAAATTTCAGATTTCTAATTGGGAGAGATTTAGGAATTAAATCTAAATTTAATTCCAAGGGAGAAAAGGTGTATTAAAGTGGAGAGAGGGGATAGGAGAGAGAGAGAGAGAGAGAGATGGTGAAAGGGAAATATTTCCAAATCCAATTAATAGGATTTGGAAAGTAAATAAAATAAGGAGGCTTTGAGGATTTCGGCCAAAGGAGGTGGAATGAGATTTAGAATTATTTCCAAGTAGGGGTTAGAGGGTTTAGAAAATAAATCCTAAATTTCCCCTATAGGGGCCGGCATCATTAAGGTTAGGAGGAGCAATTAATGGGAGGATTTATGGTCTCTTAATTTGGGTTTAGGAATTAGGAAAGTATTTAATCAAATCCAATTTGAATTTGAAATTCAAATAGATGTAAATTAAAAACTTTCCTAAAATAGATTAATTAAATTAGGAAAGAATTTGAATTTGAATTTTAAATTAATTTGAATTTCAAATCGAATCCTAATTAACTCCAAACAAATTAGGAAACCCAAGGGAGGTGGAAGAGGGGACGGGGGCGGCGTCTAAGGGGCTAGGGCCGACGGTTTTGGGTGAAAAACGTGGGTGGGGGATAGGGGGAAAAAGGAGTCGGGTAAGCAAGGGAAGAAGGGTTATGGGTAAAGCCAATGTATAAGAAATTATGTAGTGGTGATGGAGAGGGTTAGGTGGCCGGCGGCAAGGTTTGAGAGAAACTTGGCCGGCGGCTAGGAGAAAAGAGATTGAAAGGAAATAACGATAAAATAAATCACGAACCCGACCGTCTTCAAAGTTGGTGGGTGATCCGATCTCCCTCTCTAGAACACTCAAACGATCTCTTGAAGAAATTAAAGGTGAGAAAATTATCATTCATTCATTAACTTGCAAAGAGAAACATAAAGGCTATAAATAGCCTCGTATATAAGACTCAAAAAAAAAAAAAAGGCGACAACGCCCTTAAGGCTTACAAACGACATCCCTTAATAAAAGGGTACAACAAAAAACTAAATAAAACAAATACAGTACGACATCATAAATAAGAAAATACATAAAATAAATCAAAAATACAATGACTCAATCGTGGCCGTAGATCGGCGGCCACGCCTCTGATAAACCTTCCATGATCTGATGTCCCCATCACCTAACCCTAGGAAAACAAACTATTTAATGCATACAATTCAAAAGGAAATCTCTAAATAGTCCCTAAATTCAATTTCCCTCATAAACTTTCTCAAAAAATCTTCCAAAACGGCTCTATTGGCTCCTGCGTTTAGATCAGCACACAGTAGAGCGGAAGAGCTAGGCGAGCTAGGCCTCTGTTTCGCACGGGTTGGTCCCGTATGACCAGTTTAACAATACTCCCCTCCCAAAGTATCACCCTTATCCTCAAGGTGGAACAAAGAAAACAGCTGCTAAAGAACTTGATCAATAACACTGGACTGAAAAATGGACTGATACTGGGTTGAATGATCTCTACTTCCAGTATCTCCCTAATCAATCTTTCAAACTCATCCTTCAGAATTTGGGGATGACGATACGGATGAACACTAAGAGGTGAAACTACTTCGTTCAAGATGATAGCATTCTCATGTTCCCACGGAGGAGGGAACCCCTGAGGCGACTGAAAAACCTCACTGAACAGCTGAATCAATGACTATACTAAAAAAAGGTATGTATAAAACCCAAAAACTACATTAATAGGTCGTCACACGCTTTTTCAAAGCACCGCGACGAGACTTCATTGAGATTTTCAATGTTAACAAAATTCAACGGAAGTAATTTTAGAAAATTCCTTACAAAATTCTGATCGTTTTAATATATACTATATAGGACTTATATTTAATTATGAGTATATTGAAAATTATAAAATCCGGAAGTTTGGAAATACTAATTTTACCCCTATGTGAATAGAAGACCAAATTTACTTAAGTGAGGGTAAAATAGACTTTTGGCAAACCCATTCTCTCTTATTAGGCCTAACCGATCCCTCCTCCCTATCCTATTAACGCAAATCGATGGAAAACCGTGAGGGACGAGCGGACTAGGCGCGGTTGGGCAAGGGGCGACGTGCATTCCGACGAGAAAAATAGTCCAAACGAAATAGGAAGACGAGAGGATTACTCGGGTATAATTATTTTCAAATGAATCCCTCTCAATCTCTAGATTTTTTAGAATAAAATTTCTAGGGTTTTATAGGATTTTGGTTTTCTTTCATAATTTCTTTACGAAAACTTTAAGGAATGATTAGAGGAATGTTTTAGCAATGAAAACGAAGAGATTTGAGGAACTTTAGGAGAATAAAATTTTAGGGCTTTTTGTTAAAAACCTAATTTATACTAAGTGTTTTTAGAAAAATTATTCCCAAAGAGATTAAAAATGTTTTTAAAGCATGAATTTAGATTTTTTATGAAAATTTTGTTTTTATAATTTTCATGATTATTTTAATCCGAAAATTTAATTTATAATCATAAAAATATGTTTAGGATTAAGTTTGGAGCAATAATTTGATGAAATTGAAAATGTATGATTTTACAAAAATTAGGATTTAATTAAATCCGAAAATTAAGTTTATTTAATTAAAATTCATTAAGCATTGTAAGAAATAATTAAAGGGAAAAGGAGTTTAAGCTTAGGATATAGATTTAACCTTAATGAAGATTGAATTTATGTGACACGTTTATTTTATAAATTTTCTAAGGTTGTGATTGTTAAGTGTAAGGTGTAAGGTGAAAGGACTTTGAAGAAGCAACATACTGTTCTTAAGAGAGGTAGGTGTTCATACCTCATTTAATTTTCTAAGTGCTTAATTCTTTTGTGCTTAAAAATGAAAATTTATGTATTTATTTTACTGTTAAATATTTTATTAGATGATTGGAAATATACCCTGCAATTTTCATGTTTTTATATGCATATTTTTTAAAGCAATTAGAGCATATGAATAAATGAAGTATATAAAAGAAAATTGATCATAATTAAAAGATTTAAATTAAATAACAATTTCATACTGCATGTTGATCCGAAAGTGCCAAAATGATAATGGTAAAGGGGCTTACAAAAGCCAAATGGTAATGGGGCTTGTAAAAGCCAAATGGTAAAGGAAATGGCCAAAATTTGACTGCGTACCTGATCAGTACGAAAAAGGATACTTCCGGGATGGATGTATACATTTAGCATAAGCATTTTTGCATTTGCATTGCATATGAAAAAGGTGAAAGGAAAGAATGAAAAGAATGAAATGTTAAAGAAAGAAAAAAGGAAAGTAAGAATGGAAATTCAAATGTTTTTTATTTGCAAATGATATAAAATGATTTCAATTATAAATGTTTTTGTTATATGCATCCTATGAAATTAACTGAGATATGAATTACCTGCTGAGCGTTGGCTCATCCTACTTTTGGAAATATTTTTCAGGAGATAAGTAATGGCAGCACGACGACCGTACACGTATCGTCGTAGGAGACCTCAGGAGGAAAGATTCTCTTTTATGATTTTCAGTTTGTGTCTTTGAGTTTATTCCTGTGTAGTTTGTGAGTGAGTTTGAGTTTGTACTTGTGTTTGATCAGTAATTTGGAGTTTATGTAATTGATGGCTTAAAAGTTTTAACAGTTGTGTGAAAAGAACAGTTTGAAACAATTGAGTTTGATGTTTTATTAGTGGCTCTTTCATGTATTTTGGGATGATATTTATGTTCTGACCCTTAAAATTTTAAATGAAAGTATTATATGTATTATGCTCTTCCGTACGACCGACTGTTCCTGCCCCGTTTTTATCGGGCTAGCCGGGCCGGGTCGTGACAGTATGCCCCCGCCGTCCTCCAATTTGATTC
Organism: Dendrobium nobile; assembly: GCA_022539455.1. Classification (NCBI taxonomy): domain Eukaryota; kingdom Viridiplantae; phylum Streptophyta; class Magnoliopsida; order Asparagales; family Orchidaceae; genus Dendrobium; species Dendrobium nobile. The sequence continues at coordinate 4,162,002 of CM039735.1, read as the reverse complement.
TTCTATGCCCCTCGCCTTGGTTTTAAGTGATATCATGACTTTGGTGAGCCCTGCATCTCCCTTGATCACTACCCTTTTCTCTTCCACCGTCAGCTCCGTCATCGATGCTCCCTTGTTGACCTTGGTATCCGCCAAGATCTACAACCACTTCATCCCTAGGGGTGTCAATATTTAAAACGGCACAAAAACCCAACTCGAACCTGACCCGATTTTGAAACGGGTCGGGTTCCCAGATTTTACCCGTTTGAAAAAACAGGTTGAGTTCGAGTTGACTCATCGGGTTTTCGGGTCAACCCGAAAACCCATTTGAAATGAGCTGACCGCGTTTTCCGAGCCTGCTCTAGCCTGCCCGCGTTGTGCCCAAAGTTGCCCGAGACTGACCGCACCGCCCTAGTCTGCCAGCGGCCGCCCGCGAGTGCCCAAGGCTGCTTGTACGCCGCCAAGGCTGCCCACGCGCGCCCGAGGTTGCTCAGGCCTACCAGCGACTGCTCGCACTTGCCCGAGCACTCACACCTGCTCGCACCAGCACACGCGCACTCGCATCCATGCCTACCCGTTGTCGCCGTCCAAGTCAACCGTGTCGAGTCGAGTCAACCCGCCTAAATGACGAGTCGTATCCGGGTCCAAATTTTTGACCTGTTTACATAACCGGGTCGGGTTAGAGTCGACCTGTTTGAACCCGAGTCAATTTCGGGTTCGACCCGAACTCGATCTGAAACCCGGTTTTGACACCCCTATTGATTCCCATGATGACTTCAGTGCTCCCTAATTCCAATGGGAGAAAATCCTCCCTCACCTGAACGCCATATATGGTCAACACTACTCCCCTACATATACCCTGACCCGTCTCCACCTTACATGTATCCATCATCACTCCATAACACCCTGTATCCACCAATGTCACCCCCAATTGGTCCACAACCTAATTGGAGATGAAATTATGGGTAGACCCACTATCAAACAACACCACCACCTCCCTCCCTGCTATTTCCCGCTTCACCTTAATGGTATGATTCGGAGTGAATCCCACTAGTAAATTCAAGGAAATCTCCACGTCCAGATACAGTTTGTCCTCCCTCTCTCTCTCTCTCTCTCTCTCTCTCTCTCTCTCTCTCTCTCTCTCTCTCTCTCTCTCTCTCTCTCCCTCCCTCTCTCTCTCTCTCTCTCTCTCTCTCTCTCTCTCTCTCTCTCAATTTCCTTATCATCACAGACGATCAAAACCTGAAGAGTCTGATCCCTACACTTGTGCCCTGGAGCATACTTCTCATCACATTCGAAGCATAGTCCGTTCGATCTCTTCTCCTGCATCTCCCTTTCCATCAGTCTTTTGAAGTTCCCCCCGCTTCCTCCTCCTGTTGGATTCTCCCTAGGGTCTCATTAATGTTGTCTGATGCATACCGCTTGGGTGCTAGAAGGGTGGTTGTCATCATGTAAGAGCCGCCAAAATTGCTGCCTCTGGCTCCCCTCTCCTGGTACTTCTGATTCTCCACTAGTTGTGCCAGCTCCATAGCCTCCCCCAAGTCAACAGGCATCATCCTCACTACTACTTGAATCTCTGTTGAGCCCCTTCATAAAATTTCCCTCCAAAACTGTGAGACCTCGTTCCTTTGCTGTAGCTGCTGGAAAAGTGATTTTCTCCTAGGATCGGCCGGGACGATGGGAGGATCGTCTAGGCCGATCAATGCATTGAAAACAGCTGATTTCTGGAATGTTCTCTGGAGTGATTTCTGGACTGGATCGTCCAGGCCGATTTTGGATCGTCCTGGGACGATCAGATACGACAAGAATCCCGAGCGCATCGTCCTGAGAAATCGTCCAGGGCCGATTGGTTTTGTTCTGATCGGCCAGGACGATTAGGTGGATCGGCCGGGCCGATCAGCTTTATGTTATATGGAAATCAGCTCGATTTGAGGAGAGAGAAATTTTAAAAAAATAAAAATATCTTTTCGGAGAGAGACAGAGGAAAAAAGGCAAAGGAAAGAAGTCCGCTTTCGGGGCCCGCGGAGCGATTTTCGTCGTCCGTTGCTGTTGGATAATTTGTTTGTCTCGCTGTAAGGATTCCGAACCCTACTTCTGTTTTCGAAGATTTTGAGGTTTTGCAAATTGGTGCTCAGATTTATGTTTTTGTAAGTGATTTTCGTACCTGGTTTGGTACTGGCGAAGATTTCACCGCATAACTTTTGGTATGTTGTAGAGATGATTATTCTGCACGTTTTAAGTATTTTCTGGAAGATTTCGTCCGGTCCGTTTTGATTCTGCGGGGTTTTATTTTGACTGCAAATTATTATGATGTCCGAATTGGTTTGAGCAGTAGAAGAATAGTCTTATAATGTTGCTGTGCACGTTCTGTATTAATTTGGTGGATTGTAATTTCTGGAGATTTTTGTGTAAATTCTGTAGACTGCCGTTACTCTGCCCGATTTTCGTACGATTCCTGATTTTCCCGAAATTGATAGATTGAATCGATATGCCTATGACTATTGATATGATTGTTCTAGATTTCTTCAATATCGCTTATTGCATCGGTTATTCATTGAATTGATTGTGTCACTGAAAGACAAGTGGGAACCTAGTTGAACGTTGGTGAAGATAGACTTGACCTGTACAGGATGGTGGGCCGACGGGCTTTCCTTTAAACATTGATTATGGATTTCTACAACAGCACTATAGATGGGAGTTATAAGGAGTTTTATATGCCGACGGGCGGCCGACGGGCAAAAAGAGTGACGACTCTTATTGATAGACCAACGTGTATTAAACGGACTACAACAGCAACGGATTCTACAACAGCACTATGGATAATAGCCAGTGAACCTGGTTGATCATGACTAGTGTTTGTGCTTGTCGAGTAAGACCATTGTATGACATTGTATGATCTTGCATCGTATGGGCTTCCTGATGTGCATCGATTTATTGGTTTCCGATTGATTTATCGATATTGACGTGGATTTATAGATTTATTGATATGTATGGATTTCATCGACGGATTTATTGTATTGTATTGATTCCTCGCTATCGATTGTATCGACTTGATTTATGGATTATCGATTATGGACTATGGATTATGGATATGGATTGTATTGACTCATAGATACCGGCACTGACATTGATATGGATTCGGTATATTGATTCATAAACATTGACATCGACATTGATATAGATTGTATCGATTGATAGATATCGACATCGACATCGATATGGATATGATATGGACATATGGATACTATGGATACGACAGATCCTGATATGCTATTGATGCATTGATACATTGATTCATCGTGCCGATGATTGATTGATTGATTGACTGGATTGATCGACTGGATCGACTTTATTGTATTGATTATTGCCATATAGATCTGAGTTATTGTAGAATAGATTTCTTTATTGAATTGATTGTATTGATTTCAATTGACCTGACGATTTCATTCTATGAATTTGATTTCGATTGTTTTGTCGATATGTTGATTTGATCGTTCTATGGATTCCTAACTGATTGATATAATTGACTGGAAAGTGCTCTATTGACTTTGAGATGTTTTTCCTACTGTAGCATCGTACGTCGTCATGATTGAATTTGCCGTAGTGTTATTGAATATTGCATATTGACATCGAGTAAATCATATAGAATAATTGGATTGATCGATTGGCAAGAGTATTGACTGATTAATAGATGATATAGATACAACGAATTGACTAGACGGCACGGTTAGACGACACGAATGATAGTATTGATTGATAGACACGGCTACGATGGATAGACATTGACTGAAAGCACTTATTGATTTGATTGCTGGAGTATTGATTTATCGATGCTTTTATTGCTGTATTGATTATTGACTATTGACGTATCTGATTCGATTTGATTTCCGTACTTGCATAGATTCGTTGATTATAGCTGACTTGACTCGATTGACCTGCATATTGTTTCGATCGTGCTTTGATTTCAGTTGTAGGCTTTGGTGACCTGCTGGGCTAGTAAGCTCATTATATGTGGTTAATAATTTCAGGTGCAGGGCCTCCAGCTTGAAGATCTTTCTGCCGAGTTCTGTAGCTTTTAATTCTGTAGCTCTTTGTTTTGTAGCCTTGGTAGGCTTTCTTTTGTAGCCGGTGCGGCTATTGTATATGACCTTTTGGACGCTTTTGTCTGTACTCTGTTGTACTATATGTGAATTATAGTATCCGCTGTTGTTTCTTTTTGTAATGTAATTATCTCTGGCTCTGGATATATGTATGCATGGACTGATATGAACAACGGATAAGGGATTGATAGAATAGAAAAAAAAAAAAGAAGAAAAGAGGCAATAGAACGATCAGATGAATCCTTTCGCTACACGGATCTTGGGGCGTTATAAAAACAGTCTCTGATAGTCGATCCAAATGCTTGTCAGGTACTCAAATTTCTCCCGGTAATTTGTTATTGAACCTTCCTGCACTAGTGTAAAAAACTGCTCATAGCAGTCCCCTCTCCTGTCGATTAGGAAAGATTCCAATAAGCATTCCTTGAACTCCCTCTAACTCCGTATGGGCATCCTCATATCTCTCCATTGGTACCAAGACAACGCTTTTCCTTCCAAACATAAGCCATCGACTGTCAATTTTTTCTCCTCTGTCAATCCATCGACGGCGAAATATCTCTCTTGTAGATCCACCCATGTGCATCCTCCCCTTCAAAAATGGACATCTTCAGCTTCTGCACCGTCGGATTACCCCCGTTTCCCCGGATTCCACCATAATTTCCCCTTTCCCAAGTGTTTGGCCCTCCCCAAGTCTCCCGATCATCCCTCCTACGTTCATACACAAACCTCTTTCCGCTTTTTTGCCTCTTTTCTTCAAAATCAGCACCCTTTCTTCCACATTCCCCTTCTTTTCTTCCCCAAACAACACCCCTTGATTCATGCCACTCATACACATGCCTCCCTCCATACCTTCCACCTCTTTCTTCCATAATTTCCACATCATCGTCCCTCCTATAAAAATCAAAATTCATAGTTCTTCTCATAGGTCCCTTTGCCTCCGATGCCACGGTTTGAATTTAATTTTCCAACAACTTCTTCACCATCGCTTGAAGATCGAAAACTTTGGCTTCCACAGACGAAACATTGTCTTCGACGGAGGAGATTCGATCTTCCACCGTGGCTTTGATTTGACTCAGTTCCCCTTCAAAGCGTTCCTCCAAAGCATCTATCTTCTTGGCCGCTATAAAAAATTATGGATATTGATTCAAAATTAAGCAAGAAATTGTCCTCCGATCACAAAAACCGCTATTGAAATTTCAGAAAACTAGTCCACGTTGGTCCCAAAATCTGCTCTGATACCAATTTGATAAAAAACACTTGAAAATTTTAATTAAATCCTATAAATTTAGAAAAAACTACGAGAAAACTTTTCTAAACTCCAATGAAAATCAGAAAAACAATAGTTATTATTGCAATAATCAAAGATACATAATGAAAATACCAAGATACCGTCGATCCTCAATTCGAGAGGAGGATCGATCTCTCCCAAATCTCTAGACGCCGCTAGAGCCCAAAAGAACCTAAGAGATCTCAAATTTCAGCCAAATTCAAGATGCCCTAACACTAGGAAAACAAACTATTTAATGCATACAATTCAAAAGAAAATCTCTAAACAGTCCCTACATTCAATTTCCTTCTTAAACTTTCTCAAAAATCTTCCAAAACGGCTTTGTTGGCTCCTACATTCAGATCGGCAAACACTAGAGGCGGAAGAGCTCCGCCTCTGTTTCGCACGGGCCTGTCTCGTAGGATCGGTTGGACCGGCCCATTGGTCTAACATTATGTTAAATAGAATTGTAGTTTGCTGAATGAGAGGGCTGAAAAAGAGGTGGAAAAAAACTTACATTAATAATACAAGTTTGCAAAAACAATTAGAAAGATTTGAAGAAAAAAGACATTGGAAAAGGTTATAGGCTATCACATATTGGGAAGAATAGAAATAAGAATCAATGCTATTGGCCTCTCTTTAGAATGGCGTCCACCCTTATTAAGAGATCTTAAAGGGAAAAATATTGAGATGAATAGCTAAATAAGGATAATAAGAATACATCTTATACTGCTGAAGTTGTTTCAGAAGAAATTTTTAAAACAAAAATCAACTTCGTGATGAATGAATGAACTGTCACAATGCATCAATAATAATGAACAAGGATATGTAGGTTGTAATAGAATGGGTGTGAGGAGATTGATTGTGAATATGGAGTAAGAGATAAAAATGGCATGGGAGAAGCTTCACTTGATTAAGGAGTATATATCTTGAAATGATTACACAGGGTAAATATCCTGTAGTTCCCTGACATTTAAACCGTGCTTCAAATAGGTCCATGCTTTTGAAAATCCCCCACTTTGGTCCTCCTTGACGCCTCTTGAGATATCATATGATCCCCAAATTTGGTTTCAAATTCTCACATAAGTTAATTTTTGCCTATGCATTGGATATTCTTATTTAGTTACTGTGAATTTTTTTCTTAAATTTGAATGAAATTATTTGCTTATAACCAAAATACACTCATCCTCAAAATTTTTCTCATGTTCTAGAGTTAGGTCATTCTTTGACGATCCATCCTACATTAGTCACTAGACAATGAAGTTACAAAGAGCCCTCTCAATCTCAAAATTCCTCAAACAAATATTTAACATTAACCAAAATTCTACCTTTCTTTTTAAAGAGGCCCAAATTAGGACAACAAAAATTCAAACCCACTAATACAACAACAAACATTTAACCAAATACGTGGAGTCGATTACATGAATCTTTTTTCTTCATTGTGCTATTCACATTTAAATCTAACAAAAAGTCACTCTTAATACTTTCTAACCAAGTTTTCTTTTACATCTACCTCTATGTTTCTTAACATAAGGCAGATCTAATACATCTACTCTCCTAACTGCATCATCGGAAGGCTGTCATTTATGTGATCAAACCATCTAAAGTGGTTCTCTCTAATCTTATATGCCACTGTAGCTACTCCAGACTAATTACGTATATACTTATTTTACATTCTATCTCTGAGTGTAAAGTCAATCGTCTATGTAATACTTAAATTTAACAAAATTTGAAATCCAATTTAAAAAAGGCAATTTAGATTAGTTTTGATATGGAAATGGTGTAACTAAAAAATTTCACTTTGGATAAAATCAGTCAAGTCCAACTCAAATTGAACATTGTGAAACAATAATCATCATTATTGTCAGCTTTATTCCAATAATATGGTTTTGAATACAAATTTATGAGTTGATTTGTGCTATTTTGACACGAGTGATTTCCATATCAGAAAGAGCTTGTGAATGTAGGGCTTTAGGGACATAAATCCCTCCCAAAACCAAATTTTAGGCTACTCATTGCTACAATTCTCTTTAAAATAATAATTTCTAATAAAATTTGAGTAAAATATAATCATCGAATCAATAAAAAAACCAGCACAAAAAGAAAAATAAAATAAAATAATAGAAGAGATCAGCAGTCAGCACAATCACCAACCTTACTCTAACTTATGTCAAATTTATGAATTGCTCTCTCATATCCATTTGAACCATTGGTGTTATAAGTTGGCATTTTTTATTTATTTATAATTTAGGTATATCATATTGAAAACCAAAAAAAATGATGCTTTGCACACTACAAATCTAGGCTCTTCCTAAAAACACAAGTCAACGTGGATTTCAAAGAAATTTAATAGATTGATTAATACAATTGGGGAAAGAGTTATCAGCTAACTGCATAAACAAATACCAATAACATCAATTTAGAACGAAGACATGTTTATCCATATCTAATATGTATTTCATACTGATTAGCCAAAATACCATATCAAATATGCAATCCTATTTTCTTAAACAAAAAATAAAATAGCAAATAACAAAGCTCTACAAACGCAACATGGATACTTCTCAGGCTACATTCACGATACATTCATAATTCATTTAGGGTTCAATTGTGATGCCCAAGGAGGGTATCTCGTGACATAAAAGTTTATGTTCCTTAACTTGCCTCTCACATTTTAAAGGTTAAATCATTGAGACCACTTCTAGCATCCCCATGCTTCAACACTATCTTCTTCATTTCTCTACATCCTCTCATTTTATTATCAACAAAAAATTGTGTTGATCTATCATCTCTTCATCATTTGTAATAAATTTTTCAATTACACTCACCAACACATTTCATTCTCACATAACACTAAAAAATGTATTGCATGAAGAATCCATGCATCACTTAATTCTAAAATGAAACAAGCAAGAAAAATGTAAAATTAAAAAAGAGAATCCATTAATGTTACAATTGGTTGTCTAAACACCATCACTAGAAACAAAAGAACAAGTAAATGTCAATCAAATGAAGCTTTGAAAGTATGTTTAATGGATCACTTAATGGTACTATAAGGCATACAAACACTGATTGGGAAAAATTCATGATTGCCTATCCTTGGGTTTCCTTCTTTTTTTTCATTTGCTTCATAATTCTCAAATCATTGAAAGCTAGTTTTATTTTTATTTTCTTGTTTTGATTAAAAATAGGAATTAAGAGGAATAACATAGAAGAGCATATTTCTATTCACAATCACAAATCTGAAAACAAACTACAATTTAAAATGATAAAAATACTCCCTACGACCAATATAGCATTTAATCATAACTTACAACAATTAAGTTGTGATGCCCGGTCAAGAAATATCTCACACAGAGACAAATGCAAATTAAAGATATTTTGGGGATTTCCCATGAAATTTTGGTTATCCTAAATTTTCATTATAAAAGGGGCACTATTATTATGGTTTGAAATGTGATTAATTAAAAACACATAGTTCATGAGGCCATTGAATTTATCTAGTAAAACTTCATCATTATTATCATAATGAAAATTGCACTGATAGAAATAGAAAAAGTCATTCAATTGGGTGAATATGTACAAAACCTTTTGGTGACTTTTGGTGTTGTTTTGCATTTTATTTTCTTCTGTTTCTTTGTTCTTGGTGATTTAAATTAGGCTGTCAAATAATTTCCAATGATATCTTCCAGAAACAATTAGACTAAAAGAAAAAGGTGTACATACATATGGCCAAATACCCTTGATTATCAATAAGGATCAAAATAAAAAGGCATCCAATGAAAATTAAAACAATAGAAAAAGATCTTTAAAAAGATGCAGATTAGTAGCAAGTAAATAAGATTTTTATATCGTCTAAATTGAACATGGATCCAAAACCATCATTATCTTATAAGCCAATCATTAGAAAAGATTCAATTATTAGCTGTAACTTTGCATAAGATCACACATAGCCTCGTGATTAAGTTAAAAAAATATATAAGAACACAAATAATTTAGTTATTGAGAAGTGAGACTAAACGAAATTTTACAGAATTGGCAGCCAAAAACAACAAACAAGGACAGAAAAAAGCCATCTGGCTAACAAAATTACCAAGCATCATCATAATTAGCCTTATGTGAACTACTTGGAGTCTGGCTGCAAACAATAAAATGAAGCAATTATTGTAACTTAAACAAAAACAACAAGCCTTAATCCCACTACGTGGGGTCGGCTACATAAATCCTTTTTCTCCACTGTGTTTTGTTAAGGGTCAAATTCTCATTTTAATCTAATGAAGAAAGGTCATTTCTAAGATTTTCTAACCAAGTCTTTTTAGGTCTACCTCTACCATTCTTAACATAAGACAAATCTAATATATCTACTCTCCTAACCGGGTCATCGGAAGGCCTTTGTTTTATATGACCAAACAATCTAAAGCGACTATCTATAATATTATCTTTCACTAGAGCTACTCCAACCTTTTCACGTATATGCTCAATTTGTATCATGTCTCTAAGAGTGACGTCACTCATCCTCCTGAGCAACCTCATCTCTGCAACACTTAACCTAATATGTCTTTTTAATGGCTAACATTCTACACCATAAAGCATTACAAGTCTCACCACCATTGATGGGGCCATCAGAGCATGGAAAGTATATCAGAGGCGTGGCCGTCGATCTACGGCCACAATCGAGTCTATGCATTTTTGAGTCTTATCATGTATTTGTTTTCTTTATTATGTAGCTTTTATTATTTATATGATTTCCAGTTTTACCCTTTTATTAAGGGAGGTCGTATTTAAGCCCTAGGGACATTTTCATCCTTTTACTTTCTTGAGTCATTGTACGAGCCTATTTATAGCCATATTGTTCTTTTTTTCAAGTTAATGAACGATTGTTTGAAAAATTTGCTTCTCTTTGTTTGAATTCTCATAAGAGCTTGAGAGAATGGAGTGAGTTCCCTAGGAGAGGGAGAATTGTGCATCACCCACCAACCTAGATGAGTTGGGTTCATGGTTGATGGTTCTACCTTCTATCCCTTTCTTTCCTCCTCCCCCTACACCACCGACCTTACCTCCCCTCCATCACCTTTGTCCAAACTTTCACCCTCACCAAACCCCTTCACACCCACCGAATTCCCCAAGCCACCTCCACCTAGCCGCCGGCTCCCTTACCCGAACCCCAAGCAAGCCGGCGGCCCCTAGCCACTTGCCCTCTCTTGGATTTATTTCATATTCTAGATTGCCATAATTTTGGACAGATTTTGAATTCAAATTCACCCAATTTGAAATTTAAAATCTTTCCTGAAATTATAAAATCTATTTTTAGAAAGTTTCCTAATTTAATCCCCAATTAAGTGCTAATCAAATTTAAATTAAATTTGATTGAAGCCCATTGCCTTGTGAGAATCTCTCTTATTTGGAAGGTGCTTAACTCCTCCCTAATTCCCTCCCTTAGCCACTAATGCCACTGGCCCCTATAATAAATCCCAAGGGATTTAGTTCCTAAAACCCTCTAGCCCCTCTTGGAAACAATTTTAAATCTCATCCCCACCTCCTTAGCTGAAATCCCCTAGGCATACCAATTTAATTTATTTCCAAAAGGGAAATCTCTCCTTTTGGAATTAAATTAAAGCACTCCTTCACCCTTGCCGCCACCTCCTCTCTCTCATCCCCTTCTTGGAATTGTTTTCAATTTTCGAATTCCTTCCTAGTTAAAATCTGAAATTAATTTCATGTTTTAATCTCTTCCCTCTTTCAAGTCTAAAACAAACTCCCTATTCTCCCTCCTCCCTTGGCCGGCCACACTTCATCATCTCCACTACAAGTTCCAGAGAAACTTCTTTCTCTCTAACGGAGTTCGAGATTGCTAGTGATCTTCGGAGACGACCATCGTCTAGCATTCATGAATGGCCGATCCAGATCTTGACTACGACCTCACCTACGACGAGCAAGGATTTGTTTGCATCCTGCACTCTACCTTTTTCGACGTCAACCCACGCATCGACCACACCATAGAAGAGTACGTAGAGCGCATCCTGAACACCTTGGTCGAGGCTATTGAAAAGCAACTTGGTACCGTACAGTGGAGGATTACATCCGAGCCTTGACGAAGATTTTTCAATCTTCCTCTTGTATTTCCTTAGTCTAACCCTCTTCTTGTGATTTGATTTTAGTCATGAAGATCGTGTTCGCCTAACTCTGCTGAGCTTAGTAAACGTAGGGATTGATTGCACTTCATGTGTTTCTAATCTTATTGTTATACAAGGTATTTTCGTTGAAAGCTATTATATTTGCATGTTGTTGATTTCCTAAGTTATTTTGATGATTCAAAGCTCTTATTGTGCAACTTAGCCTAAACGGAAGTGACCGCTCTTCTGTTTTATTTTGTCATTTTTATTTGCTAAAAGTTCTAATCATTAATATTATAATCAATAAGTCGTGCAAGTTCTTATCAAATTACTTTAATCATTGTCCATCTTATAGAATTTTCCCTTAAGTTTGAGGGGGACATTTCTATCATACAACAAGCCCAATGCTTTCCTCCACTTCAACTATCCAATTTGAATTCTACTAATAATATTCATATCCATTTTACTATCACTCTGAAGAATAGACCCAAGATATCTAAAACGTGTGCTCTTATTAATGACTTGATTGCCCAAAGTCACAATCCCCCCACTAGATCTATTACTACTAAAATTGCACTCCATATATTTTGTTTTAGATCTACTCAAACAAAAACCTTTAAACTCTAATGTTGACTTCCATAATTTAAGTATACCTTCAACTCCCTCTCTAGTCTTATCAACAAGAAGAATATCATCAGTAAAAAGAATACACTAGGGTACAACCTCTTGCAAATGTCTAGTGAGAACAACCATGACTAAAGAAAAAAGACATGGGCTTAAGGCTGATCCTTGATGTAATCCAATTGAAATAGGAAATTTCTTGGTCAAACCACCTTGTGTTTGAACACAAGTAACAGCTCCTACATACATAATTTAAAATTGAGAAAAAAAATATAACATACACAAACTATTAGTGTATACCTGAATGGGGGTCCCTGTAAGACACCATCTCCTGTCAGCACTCAGAGCTGTAGCAGCAATAGAAACTTGGCTCTTTGATGATTTTATAGTGTGTGCTTCATCAAGCACAATTCTGAACCATTGAACTGAGTAAAGACCACCATTGTCTTCAGCATTCTACAAGAGAAAAAGATTTTTTTTTTGAAGTGTTGAATACTTTACATGTTAGAATACTTAAGATGGTAGATAAAAGTGTTATGTGCGAGTCACCTCAGCTGAGAACTCTGCAGCAAGAACACCATAGGTAGTCAGAACAACATCACTCTGTGCAAGAAACTTTGCATCTTTTGGTCTGCTAGGTCCATAATGAACATAAAGAGAAAGGGAACCTTGATGGGCGTGTGTCTCAATCTCAGCCTAATACATCATAGGAATGTACCTCTCAACCCTCAATACATCCATATGAATAATTTTTAAAGTGTAACACAACTCAGGCTTAAAAAACATGGCATAAGCATAGTCGCAGTGCATCAAGCATACCTTCCACTGGCCTAACAGTGTCATAGGACAGACAATTAGATTACCACCTCGAATCAGTATGGATTTTGATTTCAATTTGTTAAAGCCAGAGATGCTTGCTGATTTTTTTGAACCACTAGAAAACTTATCAATACTGCTACCGATGTTATTAACATCATTAGAGTCCTGAATTGAAGAACAAGTAGGTGATCCCCCTTTGTCAGAGTGAGCAAGCAAAAGAGCTAAGGTCATTATGGTCTTGCCTAATCCCATCGCATCTGCCAAAATCTTCAAACAATTTTCCAAGTCAACATTTCAACAAATTAGAAAATAAAAGAACAATATTTGTGCAGGGAAGGATGCATACTCCTCCTCTTGCAATTTGCTGAGTACTAGGAAATTCTATAGTAGCATTGCCAGAAAAAGCATTCAAGTAAATAACAAGATCCCTCCTATGGATAAGAAAAACTCAAGTTAATATATTGAATTTGTGTTTAAGGAAATTTTTTTAATATCTCATACTCATCAGCAAGGCGATATGCATCCCAACATGGATGTAGGGTTCTCGACCCCTTTTCTAAGCATCTTCCTTTCTCAAGCTGCAGCATCCAATGTAGAGCCTGCTTTTGATAAGAACGCAATTCACACAACAATGTTTCAGGTGGATCCATTTCCTAAAAAGGATAAGGATAAGAAAGTTAGTGAATCTGAAACATAAGAATAACCACCCAGCTACAACTTGTTAAACCTTTAAGTTTGACAAGTGATGGCATCCTAAAAGGTTAAAAAAAACACCAATTGGAAGATGCACCTCTAGTTCTGAGCTATCCCCAATTCCCACAATATTATTTACATCAGAATCTGATATGCTCGCTTGATTATCTTCAGTTCTACTTCCATGTGAAAGTAACTTCCTAAATTTTTTCGCAGGTGCAGTTGACGAAGGCTCTATTAGGTCGTCCTGCATACACACAAATAATTGGCAACATTTGCTCAAGAATTGAATTGCATGAGCATATGAGTTTAGTGTACCTTGGATTCTATGGGTCGTTTTTTACCATATAAATCATCAGGGCTTAACTCAGCCTGCATTTTCAGTCATCAATAGGTGTCAAAAATTAAAAAAATATAAATAAAAACAGCTCAATAATTAAAAAATATAGTATTTTTTTCCGGATAGGAGCATTCACAGACTTTATAGGAATAGAACAAATTTTTCCAATTCAGCACACCCAACCCCTGCCAACACCCATCGAAAATATATCCCAAAAATAAATAAATAAACAAAAAAGACAACCACTTGGTAAACAAAAGAAATTTTCGCACTTGTAGAATGGAACTGATAGCTTGTCAAGCATGTAGAAGTAACAGCAAGCGCAGTAAGGAGCTCATCTTTGGTACAGGATCAAACAAAATAACGAGAAATTGAGAGAAAAAGGGCAAGTTCAACAATTTCTGCAATCTTTTATCTTATTCTGATTAAAACTTCCTCTATAAATAGAATCACTTATTTATATCATTTTTTTACAAAAAAAATACATTAACTTTGATTTCAAGAGATAGAGAGAAAGAGAGATCAACTTCTAGGAATTTTTTATGGAAATAAGAACATTGATAAGACTTGTTCCAAGACATAATTTCAATGAAATTTCTAGGCTTTAGGGTTTCAAAAGATATAAGAATTAAAAACAAGGTGCCTCAACAAAAGGCTTATTTTTAGGATGAAAAACAATTTCACATGATTTGTTGCCTCACGAAAAACAAATAAAAACAGTAATATAAAAATAAGATAAAAGAATATAATAGGGATTATGATAGGAAATACTTGAGTTCGCAAGTAATCCTAAGGTAATACTTGAGTTCGCAAGCAAACCTAGTCAAGATTAGTACGAAAACAGAAGAAAAACTGCTGTTCCTGCAGTAATACAGTGGCCACAGAGCAGGTTTTGCACCAAAACAGTGAAAATTAGGGAGGGAAAACTCATATTTTTACTAGTAGATTCAAGAAAACAAAGTAAGATACAATGTTCTTCAATTCGAGAGGAAGAACCACTCTCCAAAACTCTCTAGCAAAGCCTAGAGCCCCAATCCACGAGTAGATCGCAAAATTTCAGCAAATCTCAAGATAAAACCCTAACTCACACCCTTTCTCCTAATTAAAGCAAAAAGAATAATTAAAAATTCCTAAACAGCCCCTTAATTCAAATTTTCCCTCCTAAAGTTCAATACATTCATTGATTGGGCCCACAAAGGGCTGCCTCGCCCTGTTCATCAGGGACTAGAATGTAGCAGGAGCGTTGGTCAACCCAAAGGGCATTACTATGAATTCATAATGCCCTTCATGTGTCATGAACAGTCTTTAGAACATCTCCCTCCCTCAATCTGATCTGGTGGTATCCGGATTTTAAGTTCAGCTTGGAAAACATCATTGCCCCATGCAACTGATCCAACAGCTCATCAATCACCGGAATTGGGAACTTGTCTGGTACAGTGCCCTTATTCAGAGGCCTGTAATACACAAAGAATCTCCAACTCCCATCCTTCTTCTTGACCAGAAAAACTGGACTAAAAAAAGGGCTGACGCTGTGTCCGATGATCCCCGCCTACAACATTTCCCGGATCAACTTCTCAATCCCATTTTTCTGAATCTGTGGGTAACGGTAAGGGCGGACGCTGATCTGTGTCTCCCCTTCTTTAAAACTAATGGCATGCTCCAGCTCCCTCTGAGGAGGTAAACCTTGGGGAGGTTGAAAGACCTCGCTGAACAGGTGTATGAGCGGCTGCATTGTAGATGGAACATTGCCTTCTTCCACTAATTTGATCCCTTCTAGGCAGTGCAACTCCACTAAGTAGCCTCCTCCCTCCTCCTGAATGGTTCTGATTAGAGATTTGAGAGAAACCCCTGCCTTGGTCAGCCCGGCATCACCCTGGATCATCCTTCTCTTTCTCCCCAACACCAACTCCATCCTCAGTGTACCCATTGATCTTGGCCTCCCCCAATGTCTGCAACCACTTCATCCCCAGGATGACGTCAGTGCTCCCCAATTCCAAAGGAAGGAAATCCTCCACCTGGATCCCTTGAATCTTCAGCACCACCCCTCTACACACTCCTTTACCCATTTCCACTTTCCCCGTGCCCATCATCACCCTATAGCCTCCGGTATCCACTAACTCCATCCCAAACAGCTCAACAATTTGGTTGGAAATAAAATTGTGGGTTGCCCCACAATCAACACAATCACCTCGCGGTCAGCTATCTCTCCTCTCACTTTCATAGTGTGACTCGGGGTGAATCCTACTACAGAGTTCAAAGAGACTTCTGCCATCTCCAGGTGCAGCTTCTCCTCCTCTTCAAATCTACTCCCACCTCCCTCCTCGTCTTCCTCGTCTTCACAGACAAGAACCTGAAGAGTTCGGTCCTTGCACCTATGTCTCGGCATGTACTTTTCATCACATCTGAAGCACAACTCCTTTGCTCTCTTATCCTGCATCTCCTTCTCTGTCAACTTTTTGAACTCTCCCCCATTTCCCCCTCCAATCTTCTCCTTGGGTGCTTCCTTATGAACCCCCTGGCGCTCCCCCTTTTGATGGTAAAAAGGTGGTAGTCATTTTGTATGATCCTCCAGAATAGTTCCCTCGAACTTCTCTTTCTGATTTCTTCTGATCTTTCACCAACTGTGCCAGCTCCATAGCCTTTCCTAGGTTTCTCAGCTCCAGCACCCTGACTGATGTTCGGATCTCCGATTTCAACCCTTTCATGAAGTTCCCTTCCAGGGCTGACTCTGAAATGTGATCCAATCTGCTAGCCAAGTACTCGAACTTATCCCGGTAGTCTGCCACGGTTCCCTCCTGAGTCAGAGCAAAGAATTGCTCATAGAAATCTCCTCCCCCATCGGCTCGGAAACGCTCCAATAAGCAATCCTTGAACTCTTTCCAGCTTCAGATGGGCTCCCTCCTGTCACGCCACTGATACCAAGCCAAGGCCTTTCCTTCCAAACACAATCCCGCCGCCGTCAATTTTTCTTCCTCTGTCAACTCGTTGACAGTGAAGTAAAGCTCCACCTTGTAGATCCAGCCATGATCGTCTTCACCCTCAAAGACAGGCATCTTCAGCTTTCTCACCCGTGGGTCTCTCCCATGTCCCCTGAATCCTCCATAACCTCTCATTCCTCGAAGATGAGGTGCTCCCCAACTGTCACGATCTTCCCTCCGGCGATTACACTCGAACCCTTCGTCATATTCTCCTCTTCTCCCTTCAAATTCAGCCCCTCGTCGATGGAATTCTTCCCTTCTCCCGATGAAATCAGCACCCCTCCGATCGTTCCCCAAACTCATCTCTTCTCTAGAAAGTGGCTCTAGAGGCGGCATGTCGTCCTCCCCCTCAATGACCTCCACTTTCGAATTTCTCCTCCCCCTAAAAGGGTTCGGATTTCCTCCTCCACCATGGCCTCCAATGGTCTCTCTTGCTTCCGATGTCGTAGGATTTGTCTTCAATTCCAATAGTTTCTTCAACATTTTTTCCATCACCGCGAATTTCCCTTCTATCCTCTCATTGTTGGAGGTGATTTGAGGTTAAAAGTCAAAGAACTTTCCCTCCAGATATGATTTTAGTTGTCCGATCTCACCTCCCAAGACCTCCACCTTCTTCCCGGCCATCGCTCTTCCCAAAAATCTCAAAGATCTTTTTCCAGGAACGAAAAAATCGCTGAAATTTCAGGATTTCAGCCGCCAACGGTCCCAAAAAACGACGCTCTAATACCAATTTGATAGGAAATACTTGAGTTCGCAAGTAACCCTAAGGTAATACTTGAGTTCGCAAGCAAACCTAATCAAGATTAGTACGAAAGCAGAAGAAAAACTGCTGTCCCAGCAGTAATAGAGCAGCCACACAGCAGGTTTTGCACCAAAACAGTGGAAATTTGGAAGGGAAAACCCAAATTTTCACTAGTAGATGCAAGAAAACAAAAAAAGATACAATGTTCTTCAATTCGAGAGGAAGAACCACTCTCCAAAACTCTCTAGCAAAGCCTAGAGCCCCAATCCACGAGTAGATCTCAAAATTTCAACAAATCTCAAGATAAAACTCTAATTCACACCCTTTCTCCTAATTAAAGCAAAAGGAATAATTAAAAATCCCTAAACAGCCCCTTAATTCAAATTTTCCCTCTTAAAGTTTAATACATTCATTGCTTGGGCCCACAAGGGCTGCAACCCCCCCCCCCCCCCCCCCCCACAACCCCGCCTGATTTCCGCCCAGCTTGGGCCTGCGGAAGTAAAAGAGGACCGGTCCAGCCGGCCCCTCCTGGGCCAGCGGCATAACAGATTAATAATAATTGCTACTCTTCTTCTTGCAAACAATGGAAGAAAACTTCTGAAGATAAGAGGCTAGGAGGAGCAAAACAAAAATTAAAATTTTAATGGACGTAGAATTGATAAGTATCAATCAACATTGTTTGGTGTCATAAAGATAAACATCTTGGATATATTATACAAAACTGAGAATATAGATGAAGAAAGACTTTTTAAATTAAGGAAATGAAGTTAAAATGAATAAGTATCTCAAAAATGTCACGAAAAGGGGAAATTATGTAGATAAGAGTAAATTTATCAAACTACGCTTGATGAGTTTCAATTATGGCAATAATGATTTGGCTAATAGAAAAGTTAAAGAACGAAAGAAACAGGAATGTCAAAGCTGGATATATGTTAAAACTAAAAAACCTACATTAACAAACTGTTATAACAAATAGAAGATAGAGCAAAATAGAATTAGGTGGTCGAGCACATACAAGATTAGAAAGTGGAACAATAAGATGATTAGATTATCATTAATTATTATTATTATGGATGGATTTGGATGAAAAAAAAATGATAGCAAAAGTAGCATGACTAAAAAGTAAATGCATAAAATGAAGCTAGCACCCCATGCAACATTTTACAAGAATGGATGGAGAATGGGGATTCATAAAGTAAATACCAAGTAGTTTGGAAAATATTAACTTAAAAATGAAAATAATCATGATATGCTAAAATATCTATCAAACTCATAGATCCCTTATGGGCCAAATTTTTTATAACAAATTACTCATAAGGTGGCAATTGAAGAAATCAAAGCGGGTGTAATAGCTTTTCTCAAGATAGTAGTGTCTATATGCTTTTATAATTTTTTAGGGCTGAGAACTAGGAGTGAAAATGACGAAGGATGAGCAAACCCCATAAGATGGGAATCAAAATATAAAATGTATATATATGCTCAGTTTGTTTTTTATGCTACAAAAAACATTTTAGAGCTAATTTAGTATTTCATACTTTTAGATTTATGTACCTAGAACCTTTCTACATGTATTTTTCTTTCATCAAATATTTTTTTAATAAGACCTATGCATTTGAGCCTTGAGCTTTGAGCCTTTAGACGTTGGTCATTATCATATAAGTTGCAGTGATATTCATTTAATTGCATTAAGTCATATATAAGCCTGAGCTAATCTAGCTATCTTCCTTAACCTTATTTTCACCATACTTGACCTCCGCATTATCATTTAACCTCCATCTCATCATTTGACCACCACATCATTTGACCTCTCTCTCTCAATAAATTAAAAAGACTGACTTTCGAAACACCTTTCAATGATTGTACTTCATTGGAAAATATATGAATAACTTGGAAATCTATAAATCCTTCGACCTTCATGAAGATTTCGCAAAACCCAAAAGAACATCAATCCCACTTCCTTACATATGTCCGACCACTCTCTTCTCATCTACACCTTGGCCTAGCTCTTATACAAGTCTATACATATTGGTATCCTTTTCTTCTAAAGATGAGGCATTGTTGAATGAAATTTCATAAAAAACAAGTCCATAAAATGTGCTTCAGACAATGCATTGTTAAATTTGTAGTCTACTCTTCTTAGTGCGCTTTTCACCCTAAGAGGACTTCTTGAGTGTGACTCACAGCCCTTGAAAAAAGGCCTTTAAGTAAGAAGATTGTCAAGATGAATGATAGTTGGTGGAGGTTAAATTTAGTTATCCCTCGCTGCACCTATTTAAACCTTAGCTCCCCTACGAGTTTGATCATTGCCCAAACTTATTATTTCAATGTCCGTTAAGTTTAATAAATCTTATCAGGTTAATGCTACTCCCATTAAGTATCTCAAATTCATCCTTGTTATTGTCTAGACTCGCACTAGTAAACAAGTGACTTAATTAAACCATCAGTGAATTTCACAAATTTTAATTCACTTCCATGCTCAAATACAATGTGCACATTCATCCTACACCAATTTGCAATTGTCCTACATCAAAACAAGTATATATAAAAATAAAGAAAATGATCAAAATGGTCCCTCAGCTCTTTGTTAGGGACAAAATGATGCCCAGCTCTTTTGAGTGACTAATTTGAACCGTTAACTCCTTTAAAAGAGACTTTTTTGTCCTAAAATCAAATTTTGAGGTTATTAGTGTTAAATCAAGGGATATTTTGGATATTTTTAATTAAATTATTTATTAAATATAATTTTCAAGTAATAGTATTTTTTTAAAAATTATAAAACATTATTTAATAAAAAAATTTATTAATTATTCTAATCTATAATAATCCTAAATTAAAACTATAATTATTGATAATTTTTAAAATTAAAATTATTATTATTATTATCATAACTACATCTCCCCCTCTCACTCACTATTTCAAACAACAGAGATCGATTGGGCATGCATTCCGTTGGTAAAGAAAGGAGGGACCTAGGCATGATTTGTCTATGCGTGGAAGTCGAACGCAGAGAAGGCAGATGGCAGTTCATTCGCATGAAGGAGGCTTGCAGGAGTATGGGCCGGGTGTTGCCGCAATGGGGCGGCTGCCTGGAGACGGGCTTGTAGGGAGGTCGGGTGCAGGTATTTGGGTTGGGACGATGTTGCCCGTGGGAGTCGGAGTCGCGAGAGAACAAGGAGATCGAGAGCCGAGGTGCATTTGGTCCTTCGAGAGTTTGAATGTATGTGTCCTTTCGATGTCAGGCTTGCTTGATGCCAAGCTATCAAGCTATAAGTCCATATTTTCCATCATGTCATATCACTTCCTCCCTTTTGTGCCTCCTTTGCGACATTGAGGGGGCACTTAGGGATTTTGTCACTCTTTCGGTATCTTCTCTACCACATTGAGAAGATATTTGGGCTTTCTTAGTTGACCCAACCAATTTGTTAGTCCCATTTTGACATCTTATCTACCACATTGGGGAGATATTTGGGCTTGTTCAATCACACGTATTGAGATATAAGTCTCATTCCTTGATGTCTACTCTACCACATTGAATAGGCATTCAAAATTCCACTCCTTGGACATCTCTACCACATTGAAAAGAGGTCTGTATCCACCTCATTTCCTCTACCACATTAAGGAGGTGTTTAGATTTTTTGGGCATTCTCAATCTCACATGGTTGAGTTATAAGCCTCATCTTGGATATTTTCTCTGCCACACGGAGACTAAACCTTCTTTCCTACCTGTTAACCCTAGAGCCTATGTAGCCTTGGAAGGTACCACCGCACAGTACTATAAGTCCAATCTGGGTTACTCCCTCATATGCCAATTGAGTGTAATTCATGTCTATCAGCCTAAGACTAGATTTACACCCTTAGTTTACATGGTCCCCTTAGTTGCTAAAAAGAATCCTCTCGTCATCACTTAACTAAGTAGACAAAGGACGTTGACGAACCCAAAACGATGGAATCATGAGATATTGACCAGGGGCATTATACCGACCTGGTAGGTTTGTTCTCGCTTCCTAAATGTTCACTCATTCTAGCTTTCACCTCATTAAACATCAATCACTTCTACCCAATTTGAACATGAGCATTAATTCCTTAATCAAGAGTGTTCTCGAACATACCTTGGATCTAATTAACCTTAGAAGCTTGCTCCTTTAGAAAATCATGATGCCCATAATTAAAATAAACCCTACTTGGAGCCTCATTCCTTGTAGGGAAAATCTCTAGGATATAAACTCAATCTGTCTTATATTGATACCCACGGGCCTATAGAGTGCATTAATCAATTTTTGGTTAATCCTCTACTGCAACGCCGCAAGTATCATTTAAGTCCACAACAATATGGTAAAATCATGTTAAAATTGGTGTGTAAAGAGTTGTGAGAGATGTGGTTGCTAAGATAAAAACTTCTACAATATTAATGAGTTATAAAATAACAAAAATGGATGTACTATGATATCATACAATTATAATATAATACCATAAACATGAATGGTCTTTAATTAAATAAAATAAATTATTATTTAAGTGACAAGATAGAAAAGCTAAAATTCATTAAAAAAACAATATCCTGAAAAAACTATCCTAATCACAGTTCCAAAAAATTGCTTTTTCAGCATTTTTCTGACCGGACATTTTCTCACAAAATATCATACCAAACACTTCAAAACTGCTTTTGTTGTCTACTGGAAAAGAAACAAGCAGCATAAAGCTATACCATAAACATGAATGGTCTTTAATTAAATAAAATAAATTATTATTTAAGTGACAAGATAGAAAAGCTAAAATTCATTAAAAAAACAATATCCTGAAAAAACTATCCTAATCACAGTTCCAAAAAATTGCTTTTTCAGCATTTTTCTGACCGGACATTTTCTCACAAAATATCATACCAAACACTTCAAAACTGCTTTTGTTGTCTACTGGAAAAGAAACAAGCAGCATAAAGCTATACCAAATAGAGCATAAGAGAGATGGTAGAAGTAGTAAGTAGACAAAATTAAGATACATAAATTGCAACAAACAATAGTCAACCATCGTGAACTTTTAAGTAAAACTCCACCTTCTTAAATGGAGTTAGCCCCAGCAATTTGAACAAGGTGGGGAGTGGATGAATTGTAGATTCATCAGTAGAACAATTGGTGACCTTAAGTGATGTTTGATGACTCTTGCAGAACATTGAACTTTTCAAATACACACTGCAACGTATATCAATAAAAAATAGATAAGTATAACCAGCTTGCTGAAGAAGTAAAACTGTATCTTTAGCTGTATAAGATATCAAATAACTTCCTTTAATACGATCCAATTACCTTAGGCATACCTGACTGACAAGAGAATTGTGTCCATTATGCCAAGAACTTCGGGAGCAAATTTACAGAACCCCACGACCTTAATCTTCTTTTCTCTTATGAGAGGTGAAAGGCAACGTGCCCACTCGTTTGGTATTCGACCAATCTTCAATGCAGAACAACAACCAAGTTCAAGTGAGATTACAGTGATGATCAGCCATCTCTAATATATATGAAAACAATAATTATGACAAGTATTCCTCGAGAAAATAACCACACCAACCTCACCATGTTCTTCGGACGAAAATCGGACAATCTCCGAACAAGATGCCACTGCACGTCCTCGGCCAGAAAATTTTGTGCACATTTTTGAACTTATAGTTGACGGGAAAGAGAATGTCACTGGATCACCCGCCCTAAGCCTTCTCCCCTTGCTAGTAGAGAGGCCAGCAAGCTCCGAACTTCCCAGAAGCCACCATTCATCGTTGCCTGGAGCATATGTACTTGAAGGAGCTTCATACTGTGCAATGGATCGATTTATAGGAGGATCTAGCTCTACAGGAAAATTAGAACATAAGTTTTGCTTCTGTGCAGACACTTCGCTGGGAGAGACAGCTTCAGGAGTGGCAACAGCTGGAGATTTCTTGACGGCACTCCCCTTCTCCTCGACAAGCCGAAGATGTGGGGTATCCAATATGATGTTGATTGCGGCCGAGGGATCGTTGTTAGCCATATGAAGAGCACGGATTATGTCCATTTCGGTAAAATTCTCGCCCAACACGGATTGAACGATGATTACTTGCTCGTACGATGCCATACTTCCCATAAAAATGGAATAAAAAAATGGAGAGGAAGAGTTCGCAAGAAACCCTAACCTAAGCTGCGGAAGCGAATGGAGCGCAGCGAGTTGAGCAGAAGAATCCAGACTCCGCACACCGCTCCACAGGGAGCATGGAAGTCGGCTCTCGGGGGTGAAGGGGGTGGAGGAAAACTCGGTAACAAACAATGCCGGTTGCCGCGAAAAGGCGACAGGTCTGGCGCGCTTTCTTTCTGTGGAAGACACCGCCCTTCCTTCCCGCCTACAAGATCTAGCAAAATAATGCCGCGCATTCAGAACTCGCGCGAGATAATTGATAAAATATTCATATTTTTTACGTTTTATACAAAATTATTCATTAAGTCGTAGTGCCTTTTTTATTAAATTATAAAATGCGTCATTTTAGCATCATTTGTCTCTAATAATAAGTATATAAATACCCACCATTGTTTGGTTTGGTTAGTGAGCCAATACGGTTGAGAACTCCAAACTCGTGCTCGATTCCGCTCGAACGACAGCACGAGGCTTAATCAAGTTCGAGCCAGGAGATTTTTGTGGTGGTTGTCTCTTCTAGGTCAGCCGATGATAAGTTACGCCGCCAAGCGCACTTTTGATATGACAATGATGGATACCCGTTCCAAAAAAAAAAACATATAAGTATTTATCATAGATTGAATGATACATAATGCAAACAGATGCGAAGTTAACGCAAAGTTATTGATTGTCATGCCTTCATTGACCAATTGTGAACTCAACAATTTGAAACCAAAGGAGAGACTGAGAGAAATAAAGTGGGTGCGACAACACGTTTATAACGGAGAGTGCGAAGAAGCTCAATGCCCTCAAAGCCTTTTAATTGTCATAGTCAATCTTTGTATTTGGATTCGTTGGCTATTAATAGCCTAAAAAAGAGAAGAATAATTCAATTGGTTACAATGTGATTCGATTTAGACCATGCAATGCTTGATGCAGTTGATATGGTCGATATTTTACTTATTATAAGAGATCTTACTCGAAAGAGTCTATGAGTAAATCTTTTTTATTGTGTATAGAAAATTGATTTTAATTAAGTAATAAGAAGACTAACGTTTTGTTTGGAACCGCTTATTTGTTGCTTATTGAAGCAAATTTTTAGTACAAAAATTTTAATTTTTATACTAAAAAATTGTTTAAAAAAGAAAAGAAAAAAATAGTTCCAAACTAAACATAAAAGAGAATAAAGGAAGTGAATGATGCTTCTTCTTTTAGCTCATCTAAAGCTCCAAGATTTTTACTAGAGAATGCAAACTCTATCATTGGTCCTTGATGTTTTCAGACATTTAATTCGCCAATGGTTTGTTCTTTCATGTATAATAACTTTTTAAAGTCATTAGCATTCCATCACTTTGGGATATTTCTCTCTCAGGCGTTTGTGGTTTGTAATTTCCTAAGCTAAGTTTGTGGTCGATGATACAAAGCTTTATTTGAGGCGGTTTTGTACGACTTTTTAAAGCAATATTTTAGTACAAAAATTTTAATTTGTGTACTATAAAGCTACTTTAAGACGTAATAAAAAAACTGTCTCAAACGAAACCTATATTATAAGCAACATTGAACGAACACGGTTTATTTTATCTTCTAGCAAATCTAAGTGATATATATGTAGTTTTTTTTGCTTTGGATCACTATTTCTTCCTCTCACTAGACTTTTTCCTGGACACCACCATCTCCCCATTGACTACGGCCTTTCCGACCTCCATCGCCCGCTGATTATGGCCCTTTCGACCATTGTCGCCCGCCGACTATGGTCATTTCGACCACCGTTGCCCACCAACTATAGTCCTTCCAACCACCGTTACATGACTACGGTCTTTTCGACCTTCGTCGTCCATCAACTACGGTCCTTCCGACTAGCATTGCTCGACTATAGTATTTCAGACATTCGTCGCCCGTTGACTACAATCCTTTTAACCACCATTGTCCCATTATGGTCTTTCTGACCTCTATTGTTTGTTGACCACGGTCCTTCCAACCACCGTCACCTCACTACGATCCTTCCGATCTCCGTCATCCGACTACGATCCTTCCGACCATCATCGTATGACTACGATCTTTCCAACCTCCGACCATCATCGTCTGACTACATTATAAGATACAAAATCCATTGTAGCCCAACTTGAAGATCAACTAAGAAAACAAATTCCATTTAGCACTACTTAGTTGGCTGTTTGGAAATGAATGACAAAAACAAAGACAAAAAACGCTATGCCACACTCGTTACAAAATTTCTCTTCAAAAGGCTTTTGGGATGTGATTTGCTTAGCGGTTTGACTACAAACATGGCAAAGAATCTTTGAGCCCATCCTTTGTCTTTTACTTAAAACCTCAAGACAAAAAAAATTTGTATATATCTTAAGCTTATAAAATTTCACTTAATGTATTTTAAGCACCGTTACATCAGCAATATTACTATTAAAAAAAGAACTCCTGCTGAAGCAAAACTCTGATACTTATTATAAAAACTGGTGATGTAAACATTCCATTTAAAAACTTCTATGAGAAACTTATTTTATTATCTTGAGAAAGTTCGGTGGAGAACACTATTCGAGAACTGTGTATCAGTTCTGATTCATTTGTACTATTTTTTTAGCTGTTTTATAAAATAATTTCTTAATATAATTTTTTTTATAATAGAAGATTTTTTTACTACTGATTTCATACTACTTTGTAGAGCTACTTTTTAGTACAAAAATTTATTGAAATATAAAAAAAATTACTAATCTAAAGCTATTCCAAACGAGAAAAACTATTCTGTGCGGACGCCGAATGTCGTCCGGAAACTAGCCAGAATACGCCATGTCACCCCTTCGCTTGGTATTGCGGCTCTGTGCCTCTGATGTAGTTGCACTTGATTCGCCTCCGGACGTAGAGCTACGTCTGGCATCCACAAAGAATAATTTTTCCTTAAACGAAGCCTTAGAAAACGGTAATAAAAATTGTCTTAAACGAAATCATAAAATTTTTGTAAGCTCGGATTTTCATAGGTGTTGCATCCAATGATGAGAACTTTTGAAAATTCATGTGAACCAAACATTTTTCTAACTCTAAAGGTGATCTTTGATATTCGCACAAGCATTTGAGAGTAAAATTCTATTGGGGTAGGTGAGCATTTGAACACAGCTCCTCAGAATTCTTAAATATTTTTCCAGCTAATTCTATACACATTTGAGGGCTTCAAAAGAGAATTTGAGGCGATCAAAGAGTAATACTTAAAATTTGAAATTACTTATACTTTTAGTATACGCCGCCAAGATTTGACCAAGTGGCACATTCAAAGTTTTGGCATTAAACAATAAGCTTTTTCAATATATATTTTTTTGTGAGAGGCAAAATGCTCTCATACTAGTTGTATTCTTCAATTTTTGCACCTCTAAATGATATAATCATGGTCATATAATTGACAATTAGTCGCTTTAGCAATGAGAGAAGTGTTGAGAAGTTCTGCCTCATTCTCGGAAGGCTCCTTTTTGTTTCTGAAATATTCTTCTCATTTTTGGGAGATATCTTAGAAGAACGAGAAAAATATATCTCCCAAGAACGAGAAGAATATTTCCATAAACAAAAAAAAAAAAGAGTATTTCGATGAGGATGCTCAGGTGGATGAGTAGCTTTACCCTTACAGATATGATACGAAATGAGCATATATGTGAAAATATTGTAGTAGCATCAGTGGAAGGTAAGATTAGAGAGAGTCGCCTTAGATGGTTTGGTCACATAAAACGGCGGCCTTCCGATGACCCGATTAGGAAAGTAGATATATGAGATTTGACTTATGTTAAGAAAGCTAGAGGTATACCTAAAAATAGTTGATTAAAAAGTATTATAAATGATATTTCTTTATTATATTTAAACTAGAATTTGACTTTTAATATAACAATGGAGAAAAAAAGATTACTGTAGTCGACCCCACGCAGAAAGTCTCGATGTTGTTGGTTCTTGAGATATATCTTATTGCTCTTGAGAGACTCTTGTGGAGGATTACCCATCATACTAGATAGGAAGTTTTTGACCTCAGCTTATTACATTTTCTAGAAAATCCCAAGAGGATATGGTCCACATATTAATGGCATAATATCGCAGCTACACATTCAGGTAAAGCTTGCACCACCATATATTGTGTCTTTCATAAATTTCATATAATGACTGAAATCCCTTAATTAAGCTTTACCATTATGTCGATATCATTTAATGATTCTGCCACATGTCATCCATCTCGTAAATACTCATTCAAATCGTTAGATCCTTGTGATTGTCCAAATAATGATCATGATTTTATGACTAAAGCCATAATGTATATGTCTATCATTAATGATAAGTCTTTGCCTATAAAAACCACTAAAAGAATTTACGTCAGGTGCAAGGGCGGAATTGTGTACTGCTGAGGGGTGGCAGTTGCTCCCAGTTGACCTTTTTTTTCACGCAATTTGTCCCTAAAAAAATAGAAAGCCTCTTGGCCTCCAACTATTTTCATTCGATTATGTTGAATTTTTCTAACACTAACAAGCAAGTCTGTAAAAAACGATTATCTGCAAAATAAATTACTTTTGCATCCTTATATATGATTTTATTTTTTTATAAATTTATCACTTGTCCTTCCTCTGAGAACTAAGGTTGATTCCGTCCCTGACCACGTGGATGGTGAGCTCACACAATCTCTATTGGATTCCAAAAGAATCTTGGCTAGGAGGTTGGGGGTATGGCACATTTATTGTTGGACTTTGTAAGGTCCTTGACTAAGTAGTTGGTTGGCATCATTGTTGTTCTTGGACACCAACCAAGCCATTGTTTCTTAAGAAATACATCTAGAGCATCACTTCCTATCTTTTCAGCTCTCTTTGCTAACCTCTTTTTGCTATTCTCTCCACCTCTCCCCAGGGGGCGGATTCAGCCTTAATTTTCGAGGAGGGTGGCGACAAAATTTATATGTAAAGTGTAGAGTATATATATATTTTAAATATCCTTACACAACCAAAATTTATTCCGAGGGCCTTGCCTCTCGACCCCTATTTGTTCATCGTTATATGCTTCGCAGATATGTCGTGGGTCCAAGGTGTAAAGGCTGATTCTCCCAGGATCGTCCGGGACGATATGTACAGAATTGTGAAGAAATCAGTGTGTTCGTCTGTACGAACCTGGAACAGTCTGGACGAACAGTCGGGACGAACTGAACCCGAGGGTTTCGTCCCGGGACGACGAAATTGGCATTTAATTTCTTCAGGACGATCTGTGTATATGGGAGATCGTCCCGGGACGAACAGGACATCGTCCGGGACGATCCTGAGTATTAAATATCTGATTTAAGTCATTTTGAAGAGAGAAAAAGTACAGAAGAGAGAAAAACCAAAGGAAAAGAGGAAAAAGTGGATTTTTGGGCGACTCTGGTCCGTTTTCGTTCGTCGCCGTAGTTGAAGAAGTTGACCGGCACGAGGTAAGGCACATTCCGCCTTTCTCAATTTTCAGAAACGAGGCTTTTGGCGACTTTTCTATTTTAATTTTCGTTTCCGTTAACGAAGAATTGCACTTATTTTGTATTGGAAGATATTTAATATTTTACCGCATAACTTTTGATATGATTCTGAGATGATTATTGTGCACATTTTGAGTATTTTCCGGAATATTTTTATCGGGTATTTTGGATTCAGCGGCGTTTTCATCTGATTGCAAATTATCAAGAGATTGAAAAATAGTGTGACAGTACAATGAAAATCTTATAATGTTGTTGTACATGTTTTGTGGTAATTTGGTAATTTTCTGAATCTATGAATTCTATGTAAATTTCGTACACTGTAGTTATACCGCTGAATTTTCGTACGATTTTTGAATTTTCTGAAATAAGATGATTTGAATGTTTGATGTGTTTGTGCTATCAGAAGGGAGTTATAAGGGGCCGGAATCCTACGTGATTCCGTTGTCTGGGTCAGGGAATTCTGAAATTTGAAATGAGCTCTGAAATCTAAAAATGTTCCGGAATCTCTGATATCTGTTCTGTTCTGATGCTATAAGTACAACGGGAGACATAAGGTGCCAGAATCTATTGAAATTCTGTCTGTGTCAGGGAAGGGAGGCATAAGGGGCCAGAATCCGTCGAGATTCTGTCTGTGTCAGGGATATCTGAATCCGTTATGTGAATTATTTGATTTCTAATTTCCGTACGATTTTGTCTGCTTTGTGATTTGAAAGTTTTAAATAGCTATTCTGAACTCTGAAATGAAATATGATTTATCTGATTTCTGGCCATTCTGTGATCTGTTCTGTTTTCTGAATTCAATTCTTCTGTATTTGTAATCTGATTCTGAATTGATCAAGTATCATATGTTTCATATACGAATTCCGTACGAGTTTCTGAATTTATGGTGATTATTATTCTGATATGTTTTGTGTGAGATTTCTGAAGATTTGGATTGGTGATTGATGTCTTGCTGAGTTGTTAGTTCATCCTTGTTTTCTGCGTGGTTTTCAGGTTCTGGGAAAGGGAAGGAAGTCTTGGATTAGAAGTTCAGAGTCTGATCATGTGAGATCTAGTTCTCTTACTGTTCCTCTCTGAATTGGATTTTCCTCCCAGGATCGGCCGGGACGATATTGAGATCGTCCAGGCCGATCAGTACATTGAAAACGGCTGATTTCTGGAGTGTTTTCTGGAATGATTTCTGGACTGGATCGTCCAGGTCGATTTTGGATCGGCCGGGGACGATCAGATACGACAAGAATCCCGAGAGCATCATCCTGAGAAATCGTCCAGGGCCTATTTGAATTTGTTCTGATCGGCCAGGACGATGTGGCGATCGGCCGGGCCGATCAGACTAATGTTATAAGCAAATCAGCTCGTTTTGAGGAGAGAGAAAAATATTTTTATAAAAACAAAAATATCTGAGGAGCGAGAAAGAGAAAGGAAAAGAGAAGAAAGGCTTGGTTTCGGAGGCCGCGGAGAGCTTTTCGTCCGACGCCGCTGTTGGGAAAAGTGTAGATCTCGTGGTAAGGACTCCGAATCCTATTTCTGTTTTCAGAGATGTTGATTTTTGATCGAGTTGTGCACTGTTTTGTGTTTTCGTAGTCGAATTTTGGACCCGGTTTTGTATTGACACAACTTTCACCGCACAACTTTTAGAATGTTATAGATATGAATATTGTACACGATTTTGAGTATTTTCTACGATGATTTTATCGGTCGGAATTAGTTCTATGCGATTTTAATTGAATAGAAAAATATCAGGATGTTATTTGATATGGATTCAGTAGAAGAATAGTCTTATATTGTTGTCGTGAACATTCTATTGTAATTTGGTGAATTGTGATTTTGTAGGATTTTATTGTAAATTTGATAGACTGCCGTTACTCTGCCGAAATTTCGTACGATTTCCGATTTTTCTGAGATTGATGAATTGAATAGATATGCATATGAATGTTGATATGATTGCTCTAGATTGTTCTTATATTGCCTATTGAATCGACTATTGAATTGATTATTGATTGATTATTGATACTGGAATACAAGTGGAACCTGGTTGAACGTTAGTTGGAGATTGAATTGACCTGTACAGGATGATGGGCCGACGGGCTTTCCTTTAAACATTGATTATGGATATATGGATGGGAGTCATAAGGGGGTTCTTATAGATATGCCGACGGGCGGCCGACGGGCAATAGAGTGACGACTCTTTTTATTAAAACCAACGTATTGATATCTACAACAGCAATATGGATTCTACAACAGCAACATAGCCAGTTGATTGTACTTGTTCAGTATTATTGTATTGAATGCATGTCTTCTGTATTGACATATGGATTTACTGCTTTATTGATTTGATCGGATTTGGATTTACTGTATCGTACGATTTCATCGATTTCATTGATTGATCGTTGAGCATGGATACTACTGAGTATAGATATTGTATTGATTCAATTGATGCTATGGACATGATATTATAGATTTATTGATAGTATTGCCTATAGATTCATTGACATTATTGATTTACATTATTGATTTTAGACTCATTGATATTATTATTTATGCACCGTATTACCTGCTGCATTGATTCATTGCCAGTATAGATTGGGATTTATCGTATTGCTTTTCCGATAGATTTTATTGACTAGATAGCATTGATTTGATTTGATAATAGTGACTGATTGGACGGATTGATTGATTTTCTACCGTGTACGGATTTCTTCGAGAGTGACGTGTATTGATTGAGACAGATTTATCGATTCGCCCGCCGCTGCATAGACTTGATTTCATTGACTATGGATTTCCATATTGCATAGACTCATTGACCATTGACTGATATGAATTTGATTGATTGACATGCATATTGATAGCATCGCCGTGCTTTGATTCCAGTTATAGGTATTAGGTGACCTGCTGGGCTTTGTAAAGCTCATTATATGTGGTTGATATTTTCAGGTCAGGGCAAGGGAGCAGGAGATAGAGATTGATCCGGATCTTCAGGTTTTAGTTCTTTTGATGATTTTGATTCTTTTGTACTCAGGATAGGATAGATTTCAGTACCTGTGGTTTTAGCATAGTTCATGAGTATTGTATATGATGTTTTGAGATATGGATCGACTTGTATATGGATATTTTAAATTTATAGACTGTTATTAATTGGAGACTATAGATGACTCTGGTAAATGGCTGGTTTGATCGACATTCTTTCCAAGTTAGATCTCGGGGCATGACAGATCAGTGATTAGGTATTTTATACCTTTTGATTTTTGTATAGTCATGACTTTTTTGTTCTGAACTATGTACTGTATCTGTATATGATTATTTTGATGAAAGAAAAGATAGATGAAATGTCCTGTGATTGAAGAGTATAGTAGCTCTGTGTTTTGTTGGATCTTTGAAAGAAAGACTGAAGTAAATTCCAAAGCTAGATCCTGGATTTATTTGGCTCCGTCGCGACCCGATGCGAGCGGGATCCGTCCCGGTCGGGTTGGGTCGTGACACAAGGGGATAGCGCTCCCTGGCAGGATTCGATCTATTCGATCAGGTCGCGGGGTCATTACTATTTCTCTTTGTATTTGGTTTATCGTTCCCTAATAATAAAATATGTACACAACGTGTTTAATTATGTTTAGGGTAATTGCCTAAAGATCATAGTATTTTAAAACTTCTAGTGGGGGCAATTGCCTAAAAATCCTTGTAATAAAGACTAACAAATAGATAAATAAAGACAAATTACCTAAAGAATCATATAATAAATAATTTTTTTTATTATTTCGGTGGGGCCTTAAGGTGGATCCGCCCATGCCTCTCCGCTATAGTAGGAGAGGCCAATCTTATATCCCCAATGTGACAATAACAAAAAGCAGTGGATGTCGGCCAATATGATCCAACCATTCTAAAATTCTATATGCTCTTCATTTTTTACATTGTCTGCTATGATTTCTCACTGAGATGTTAGAGCTCGCATTCCTTCTTATGAAGGAGTGCTTGCTCTTCAGATAAATATCCCTAACAAATATTATCACATAAGAATAAATATGTGCTTCTAATATTGATCAAGTGTATGATATGTTTCTTTTACTTTAACTCAATTCTTTTAAAGTAAAGTAAATATTTTTTATTTATATGTTTTTTAATATTAAATTAGATAATATTACTATCAAATAAAAATAAGTGCAAAATTAAACAATTATATTTTTTAAGTGAAAAAATTGTGTTAAATTATGATAAAAGTTAAAATTCTTGAATTCACTTTAAAATAAACATAATTCATAAAAAAACAATTATTATAAATCTTAAAATACATATAATTATTTAAAACTTATAATAACTAATTTATAGTTATAAATTATAATACTTTTTTTTTTATTTTTAGGAATGAGGTATCTACGCACTGTCACTCGAGAGCATTTTGCGGCGTAACTAATCCCTCGGTGGAACCTAGCTAGTCCACCCACCGGCATCGGACCCACACTTTGTTTGCCCAACTGAAGAGGCGATGTAGTAGTAGAGGGATTCGAACCCGTGATATGAGAGATTATTTTGTGCGTACGCCGAACACAACTCTACATTCGGATATAAATTAGAATGAGTCACGTTAGTAATACCGAGGCGTGATTCCGAGCGATATTGACAGTACCGAGCCGCGAGCCTATACACAGGTTTTGCTTTTTCCCTTGATAGGAGGTTTCCAACCTCGCCCACCACCTTAAGCCCGGAGGAAAATTATTGGGTCAGGTCACCGGACTTGTTCGGAGCCCAATGAAAATTCGTCACATCACCTCCTACTCGGTACTGAACAGTACCAGCAGTATCGAGCTCGATACTGTGAATATCGAACGTAAACTGTACCCGATGATCTGACCCAATAATTTCCCAAGCCCGGATGGATTTTTTATTGATTTTTAACCAACGTTTCCAAAAGTGGGCCTGTACGTAGAAGTCACGGAGCGCCTCAGCTACGGATCACTGCCATTTGGCTGCCTCGCAGGATCTGCTCATTATTGCGGGCGTGTCCATTCCCATTTGCCGCCTCATTTCCTTCTCTATATTGATTCTCTTCAATTCTCGTTTTTTTTTTTGCCGGTAATACTTAATCGCACGGCGGCGTTGAAGGCTTATGGTCTCTAATCATGGGAGGAAAGCTCAGAACCAAGCCATGGAGGTGGTTAATGAAAGGCTGGGGAAGGAAAGAGAAAGCGAGGCCTGTCATCGGCGTGCTAACCTTCGAGGTGTCCCGCCTCATGTTGAAGACCATCAATCTATGGCAAGCCCTCGACGATGATCGGGTTGCGGTGCTGAGGGACGAAACCCTACGCCTCCAAGGAGTGAGAAAACTTGTCTCCGACGAAGACGATTTCCTCCTCAGCCTCGCCTTGGCCGAAACAATGGACGCCGTCCACATCCTCGCGCGGGCCGTAGCCCGCCTCGGATCCCGCTGCTCCAACCCGGTCCTCCTCCGCTTCGATTACGTCTTCGCCGATCTGATAAAAACTGACTCCGACCTCTGCGGTCTCGAATACCCTAATAAGAAGAAGATGGCGCGCGAGGTCAAGAAGATGGAGAAGTTCATCGCGGCGAGCTCCAATTTGTATCAGGAGGTCGAGATACTCGCGGAGCTGGAGAATGATCTGAGGAGGATGCAAACGATTCCGGCGATGAATCGCCAGGGTTGCAGCTTAGGGATTTATAAAAAAAGGGTTTCGTGGCAGCGGCAGGCTGTGAAGAACCTGCAAGATGCCTCTGTGTGGAATCGGAGTTATGATTTCGTTGCCCGGATTCTAGCCAGGGCTTTGTTCACAATTGTCGCGAGGATTAAGTTTGTTTTCGGATTTCATCGCAAGGACGAGGCTTATAGATCTAAAACCACGGGGCATCTTTCTAGCATCTACTATTCTGTAAGTGGAATTTTGAATTCTTCTTTTCTCCACTCCTCGAACGTAAGAGGCATAAGA
The DNA here is from genome assembly GCA_022539455.1 of Dendrobium nobile. Classification (NCBI taxonomy): domain Eukaryota; kingdom Viridiplantae; phylum Streptophyta; class Magnoliopsida; order Asparagales; family Orchidaceae; genus Dendrobium; species Dendrobium nobile. The sequence continues at coordinate 4,126,818 of CM039735.1, read as the reverse complement.
AGTTTTGCATCAGGTCCTCTCATGAATCGTAGTAGTTCCAAATCTTCGCCGCACGGTAATTTTCACATACAAAACAATAATACTGCAAGCAAAGATATAAATGAGATCGAAGGAGATGAAACTGAACCTCAAACGAATATTTTCAATATGAAACTATCTCTGTCCTTGTTCGAGTCCAAACGCAAGCTGCTGAGCGCTCCGCCATCCACGCTGGGAGCTGCTTCTCTGGCTCTGCATTACGCAAATTTGATCATTGCAATCGAGAAGCTTGCTGCTTCTCCGAATTCAATAGGGCCTGATGTGAGAGATGAACTGTACAGAATGCTACCTAGCAGCATAAGAATCGCCCTGAAGATGAGGCTGAGTTCTTACGCAAAGAACTTAGGCTCATCTGTTTATGATCCAACTCTTGCAGAGGAATGGAGTGACGCCATGATCAAGATTTTGAATTGGTTGTCTCCACTTGCACATAATATGATTAAGTGGCAATCAGAGAGGAACTTTGAGAAGCAGAATTTTGTTTCAAGCACAAATGTTCTTTTAATGCAGACTCTTTATTATGCAAATCAGGCCAAGACTGAAGCTGCCATAACAGAGCTGCTTGTAGGTCTGAATTATTTGTGGAGATATGGTAGGGAGCTCAATGCAAAAGCTGTGCTTGATTGTGTTGGCAGCAGAACTTTTATGGGTGCTGGAAGATAAAGAGAATTATAATTTTTGTTTAAGTAAAATTGATACTAATTATGGGTTTTTTTTTTTTTGATAGATTGTTGACGAGTAAGGATGCTCATTTGATCGATTTGGTTGGTGTGATTTACAAATCAGTTAAATTAATTGATTTTGATTATAAAATTCAAAAAATCGAATTGATCAACCTATTATCAAATATGTTGCTGGTTAGAATATACGCGGCGATAGAGTTAGAAATTTTCATCTTAGAATTGTATGGATATCCAACACACAAACATAAGAAAAAACAGAACACCATAATTTTTACGTAGAAAACTCTAGAAAAGGGAGAAACCATGGGGCCAAGTCCAGTTGAAATGATTCTACTAGTGTTTGATTAGATTACAAGTGACTGATTCGTCCCTGAAATTGAGAACGACCACATTATAATAATCAATCGATGGGTTGAAATCCAGTTACGAATGGAGATTGGAAATCCGGCAATGTTTGGTGGTCGGACAGAAATCTGACTTAAATTGAAGGCCGGGCGGAAGTCCGGTGTCAACTGGCGGTCGGGCAGAAGTCCGGTGTCATTCGGTGGTCGGGAAGAAATCCGGCGTCAGTTAGCTGCCGGGCGGAAGTCCGACGTTAGTTGACGGCTGGGCGAAAATCCGACGACAGTCGGCGGCTGAGTGGAAGTCCGGCGGTGGTCGAGGAGGAGTCTGATGACAAGAGAACTCTCTTCCTCCTATTCCTTGCTTGAGTCCTCTTTCTATGAGGAATATATGATCTATTTATAATTTTTTTTAGTGTTGCATTACTAGTTAGTAAATAGGAGAAAAATTAAAGGTAGGTTGGGAGTGATTTGAATGAACGACCGACGTTGATTCCCTTGATGGTGAGCCATTTACTGGACATTTGAATGTTTTAATGATATCAAAATTCAGCGATATTGAACTCGTTGGATTCGTCTCATCGAGCCGCTCGATTCGACTATAAGCATGTTACATTTATAGTTTGTTTGGTTATTCAATTTATGGTTTTAACTCAAACGCATTTTGGGTCTTCAATTTGGGCTCGGTTTGAGCCGAATTCGGTATCGTTGGGTTTGTAATTCCAAGACATTCAATTCGATTATAAGTTTGTTGAAATCGGAGTTTGGATGGTCCCAAATTTAATTTTGGAAGTTTCCAACTTGATTTTGCCTGGAGATTCATGCCCGATCAAGATAATTTTTTGATAATATATCAAAATTTAATTAAATAAAAAAAATTTAATTTGATCTCTATGTACCTCATATCTTGGTGACCAAATTTTTGGGAGTTCAGAGAGGTATAATTAATTACCTGCTCTAAGGCCAAAAGTAAAAAAGTGTTAACATGTAAATTTATATAGTATTACACTTTGTTAACTTGATTGATGACTTTCAAAGAGAAAGGTTTCATTTGGGACGATTTTTTTATTGCTTTTAAAGCAGATTTTTAATATAAAAATTAAATTTTTTTAACTAAAATCTATTTTAAGAAGCAGAAAGAAAGCTATCCCAAATGGAGCCGAAGTCTTGACAGGTTCTTTTATGTATGCTGGTTCTCGTGTTAGTGGAGGTGGAAGGTAGGTTAGTGGCATAGGCTTGGTTCTATTAGGAGGGCTCCAACGCCATGGACTAGCTTAGAGAAAAATCGCTATAGCCACTACAATGGCATTGGTGGATTCAAGTTTATATGTGGGTGATATCAGACCTTTTTAGTAGGCGAGTTTTAAGAGTACTAACTAGGGATGCAAATGAACTGAATCAAGTCAAGTATGTGAGTGTTCATGTTTGAGTTCGTTTATTATTAGCTTGTTCAAGTTTAGTTTGTGTTTGATTCGAGCCTTATTATTTATGTTCATGTTTGATTCGTTTAAATTAATGATGTTCATGTTTGATTCGTTTAGTGTTTATCAAGCTTTATACAAACAATAAACGTTATTAACTTTTTTTTTTTAAAGCTTTATACAAACAAGCTTTAACGAGCTATGTTCGTGAACATATTTAGCGAATTTTTTTAAACTATCAAACGAGCATGTTTATGATTAATTCTAATGAGTATTCTTGAGTTATCAAATGAGCAAGATCATGAATAAATACATAACTAATGTTTTTGAGCTACCAAATGAACTCGTTCATGAATAAATGGTCTATGATTCATCTTATATTTGTTTGTGAACATCTTAAACAAACTATCTAGCAAACATTGACAAATATGAAATGTTTTTTGTTTATGAACAAATTCATTATATTGAATGTATAAAATAAAATAAAATAAAATAAAATTTATAATAAAAGCAGTTGTCTATTTAAAATGAAAATATGAACAATCTATATAAATATATTTATCGAGCTTATTCATGAGTTCTAAATCAAACACGAATCGAGCTTAATGTCAAGCTTGTTAACCAGCTTCAAATGATGTTGTTCGTGAACCTAAATGAACCGAACACATTAGTGTTCAAGCTTGTTTATTTAAGGATCGAATATTAAAAATGTTGTTCAAGTTTGTCCGTTTAATTAGTTAAATGATCAAACCGAGTAACAAGTAGCTCGTCGAACATTTGGTTCGTTTGCAGCCCTAGTACTAACTAAGAGAACATGTGAGAGAATAGAGAGAAGGAGAGTATATATATATACCACTAATAATTTTAATTTAATAATTGATATAACATTATAATCTATCAATTATTGCTTCTATTAAAAAAACTTTTATTATGATATTTAAATATATAAATATGATAAAAAATTAATATATATATTCTAAATTAATTAATCAGATTATTTAAATATCAAACTCTAATACAAATATATTTGAATATTTAGTGGGAGGTTTGTTCCTAGAATGGTAGTTACTATAAAACCTCTTCAAAATAATGAAAATACAGATGCAAAATCCCGATTTGAAAAATCATGAAACATATCCACATTACTAAAATATAGGTTGATGGGCTCAATTATGATAAGCTATTCTATATTACAAAATTTTATAAATTACAAAACTACTGCAACAACATCCAGCTTTTATCCCACAACATGAGATCAACTACATGAATCATTTTTTTTCCATTGTCTTATTTTAAGTCAAATTCTCCTTTAAATCTAATTAACAAAGATCATTTCTAATATTTTCTACCCGAATCTTTATGAATTCTATTCTAAACATTGACCAGGTTGTGACTTAAAAATAAAACTAAGGAAAAACTACCCTAAACAAATACTTTTTCTCTTTACATGAGAAAGCAACATCTTTGTACAAATTAAAGCAAAACTCTCAATCTTTACCAAAAGAATTTTCTAACAAGCAACCACAATCAAATGCTAATAATAATTCCATCTTCCCGTTTGGCATTTCAAAGCTAAAAACTACCAATAACAAGTTTTTTTAACAAAGCTTCTGCATCTTTAAACTTTGAACATCAGTGAATGGGAGGGAGAAACATGAAAGCTTAAACAGGCAATCTTTAGTTACATTCTGTTCTATGTTCATCAAGCCGATGATTCCTGCTTTGAAGTATGTCTTGTGACTTCCACTAGGAGTTGAGGATTCACCTGAGCTAAAAGCCCTATTCATCTTTTCACATTAGGTCGTGTAATACACATTAGTGGCAAAGAAAGGCTATTCAGTGGGGGCTGCAACCTTAACAATTGCAGAAAAATATGAAATTTTTGAACAAAAAAGGGAAAAAGGTAAGTGGATGTGTGCAACTTCAATTATGCTACGGCGTCAGTTCGAAGGCAACACAAACAATATAAAAGCATCAGAAGATCGAGGATGGCAACTCGGGGGATACTCGATCGGCCACTCGCCCATACTGCAAACAGAAATAAATACTTAGTCTTAAGCATTCCGTCATAGCAAATTAGAAAATGTACATTTTTATTTAAATCAGCTACGACAACATCAGCTAGTTAACTTTTTTTTTTTTTGGACATTTAGGTCATTTAAGGCAAATTCATACACATAACATATACACAAAGACTTGAACCCATGACCTCTTAGTTGAAAGCCTAAACTCTCAACCAATAGGCTAAGGTGAGTTGTGTTCAGCTTGTTAACTTGTTAAAGATTTTAAAAGTTGTTAAGATCCTGCGACCGAATCCTACTTTATCAATTTATGCTTTGACACTCTTGACTTTCCCAGCAAAAAATTGTTCAGACCGACGTTGGTGGAGGGAAAAACTCTAGATCGCTAGGCCACGGCTCTAATGTTTAACGTATATTCAAATATTCAATAGCATGTTCAATTCATTAGTACAATTTGTTAGGAACTGAGGAAAGGCATACAAGAGATGATGCTACACTATCCCACCCATTAGCCCAAGACTTTGGTACATTGAGTTGGTGAAAATAATAATTTGAGCAATATACAATCATATGGGCTGTTAATTTTAATTCTTATCTCCCTATATTAATACCAACACGTCAAAAGTTTTTCTGGGCATATTAAGCGGGGATGTGTAGCATTATTCCACCTACAACAAGAACAACAAGCATTTGTCCCACTACGTAGGGTCGGCTACATGAATCCTTTTTCCCCATTGTGTCCGGTTAAAAGTCAAATTCTCATTTAGATGTGTAGCATTACTCCATACAATTAAAAACAATAGTGATGAACTTTATGATCATAATCTAATAGATAACATGATAGAACAAGAGCCTCCCTATATATATATATATATATAATAATATATATATATATATATATATATATATATATATATATATATATATATATAAGAGAGAGAGAGAGAGAAAGAGAGAGAGAGAGAGGGTGAACTGTAATTAGAGAGGGGTGAACTGTAATTATATAAGAGAGACTTTAACGTACTTTTTCTTGCAAGTACTTGTCACGTATGGCACTGAGGAAGGAATTAGAGCAATTCTGCTGCAAAGCTTGCATAGCCAGCACTACATGTTGAAGATCTGAAGCTTTGTATGAGGTGTAATACTCAAGGGTACGATTCTAAGTAGAAGTAATAACTATAATAAGCAGTAGGCACATATTAAAAAAGAAACGAGCAAAGACAAACGTGTGTATATACCCAAGGGTGATCAGACTGATCCAATGTCCATCTGGCAAGGAATACAGCAGATGCAGCTATAACTGAAGGAAGAAACTCTAAGAAGCTATATTCCACCAATGTCAACTCAGCCAAGAAATTTGCCGCATATCCTAGAGTAAGCGAAGGAACCTGCAAATTGGAAAAGAAAAAAAAAACTGAGGATTTTTTCCATAAAAATTATTAAAAAAAGGGTAACAAAATCACTTATGTTTATGCCATAATAAGAATAACACTATAAGTGGCTATCAAAACAAGTCTAATAAATGCTTTGTAAGATTAACATAATATTCCGCAAGTCAACATCATTATAGAAGTGATCATATTGATGTGGGGCTCAAAGACTAGTCATATTTTCACGTTTGAAATAAAAAGTAGTTCACTTGCATTCGTTTTTCATCTTTTTGAGATGTATTTAGTTAATTGCATTCGTTTTATATGTTCATGGGTGAAAAAAACGAAACATATATTAAATTGTGGAATTCAAATAAGTCTACCTTGTAAGTTGACTGCGCAGCTCTGAGGAATCTCCTGCAAGTATAATAGAATTGTGATATTAAAGTATGAACCTTCATAATCTAGCATAAACTTAGTTCTGAAACAAACCTTAAAAATGTTTTTATTGTAGGGAAAGACAGTCTAAATTCCAAATAGTCGAGTACTTGAATCTCCATTTTAAGTACCTACAAGTGAAAAAGTTGGCCGATGATTATGGTATCATTGAATTTTCTCTTTTCATTTTTCATACAATGATAAAATTTCTCGGTTAAATTGCAATATCGTTCTGAAAGGAACAAGATAAGCATACATCTTCTTTGGTGTAGGTGTTATCTGTAATAAAGCAAAATTCCTCAACTCGAGGAGCACAAATTTCTTCATATTTTCTGCATAAGACAAAAATAGAAGAAACTGACGTTAACACTCCACTCTGCAAAGGTAACATAATAGTAATGAAGTAAAAAAAATTAAAATTAAAATTGACAATGTTCATGGAAATCAGGGTCGATGCCAAAAGAAAAATCAGTATTGATTATTAGGCGAGCATCCAACAAGAAAACTTTCGGAATGCAATCTGCGTATTTTTATAATGAAAAGAACAAAAGGATATGAAGAACGCATTAGAAATCACGTAACTTCAAGAAGAATTATGTGATTCAAGCTACAGATTCAATCTTACTGTCACAGATACTGGCAAACTGGTAAGAAAACTGAAAATGAAAATTAAGGTCAAGAGATTGAAAAAGATGCATTTAATCTGATGCTAATCTGCATTTAGCTTTCATTTACTTATTTTAATCAAGTAAATTTAACCCAAAAACCCCATTGGTTTGCACGAAACACCAACGCAAAAAACTTTTTTAACATAACAAAGTGCATCTTGATAAGAATATTCGTTCCATTTTAACACAGGAATAATATTAAAAATTAACAAGGAATTTTTAACCATATGGGTTAAACATAATCTATTAATCTACATAATCATTCTCAGTTGAACTTGCTAGAAAATTATTTCATATTTTCCGAAGTTAACCAAATATTGCTTTATATTCTTAAAAAGACAATGCAACTATGTATTCATATTAAGAGAGCCCTTCAGTATGTTCTACTGATGCGGTGCGCATTTTATTGCCTATAGAATGACATGGAGGAACCACTAAAATTCAAATGCTGAGAGAATAAAGAAAGCCTAAAACAGACCCAACTGTAAAACCTAAAAAAGAAGCTTTAAAAATCAATTTCAATAATAGTTTCAGACGTTACAATAAATTTCTAGTTTTGATTTGAATGAATTTGAATTTTCACTATTTGTTTTCGGTTGATTTTTTAAGAGAAAATGACTAAAATGGCTCCTTAACTCTTTATGAAAGATCAAACCGATCCCTAACTGATGTGAGACAAACATGCATATACTTGCTTTGGAATTGTAACAACAAAGATTGAATTTGCACGTTGCTAATTAGTAATTCATGCTTCTATCAAGTTAAATTCTTAGAACTTTTGGTTGGAAGATTAAATAATGGTAAGCCGTTACAAGAGGTTAGCAAGACAATTGCAATAACAACAAAAATTTAAATAGTAGTACTAATAGCAAGTAAGCAAGAATCCACAGCATAACATCAAAACATGGTCACTTAGAGTTCCTACTCACTCAATCACTCTTAGGCTTAGCGGTTGAAGATGAAGTATACGATGAGAGAAACTGCCACTAGGAAGATGGTACCGAAGGTCTTTGTTGATGGAGAGGTAGCCACGGACGGAGGAGTAGATCTCCCAACGAGAAGCCAAGGCGTCTTAGGCTTTTGGAGATCGATCATCTCCGCTAAGCAATAGAGGATGCGCTTGACATATCTTTCCACCGTTTCGTCGTATTCCCAGTCAGGCTCGTAGAAGAAGGAGAGGAGGATGTCGATTTCCCCTCGGTCGTTGTAAGCAAAGCCGTGGTTGACCTCAGGATCGGCCATGCACCATAGGTATGAGGAGGAGAGAACACCAAGGGAAGGGGCGGCCCAAAGGTGGAGAAGAGGGGGCAGCTTGGGTGGGAGAATTTGGTTTGATCCAAGAGAGGAAGAGGGGTTTTATTCCAAACATGAAATTAATTTCAGGATTTGAGTAAAGTTGGAGGGAAACCAATTTGAAATTTGATTTCAAATTAGTAGTAATTAAGGCATTAATTGAGGATTAATGGGAGGGGCCCAAGCATGGGGCCGACGGCATGGCGAGAGAGGGAGAGAGGTTTTATTCCCAAACCTGAAATTAATTTCAGGATTTGAGTGAATTTGGAGGGAAACTAATTTGAAATTTGATTTCAAATTAATTTGTAATTAATGCATTGATTGGGGATTTAATGGGGGGAAGCCAAGCATGAGGCCGACGGCATGGAGAGAGGGGCAAAAGAAATTAGGGAGGATTTAGACTCTTTCCAAACAAGATATGACAACGAGGCGGGAAAATAATGACTCCTCCAAAAATTAAATTTCGATTGGATTCAAATTTAGAAACTTTCCTTATTTAGATTTCGCAAATAAGGAAAATTTTGAATTTCGAAATTCACAAATTTCTTCCTTAATGCTAATCTAAGTTAGGGAGTCATTATGATGATTGAAATCATCATAATGGCTTGATGAATGAGGAGGTGGCCGGCGGTCAAAGGGGAAGAGGGATTTGCCGTCGGGTTGAGGTGGGCTTGGATGGTGGTTGGACTTGAAGCGGTGGAGCTAGAGGGTGAAATGGATGGGAGAGTTTAAGCAATCGGTGGAGGTTGGCTTGGGAAGGGGCCGGCGGGTGGAGAGGGGAAGGAGGATGAGGGAAACTCAACTAAAATATAAAAGAAGAAATTATCACGAGCCGCGGACTCTTCCAACGACTGGTGGGCCTTGCTGAGCAAGAGCTCTCTCCCTTCCCTCTAGTGATCACACAAGAAGAAGAAACACAAGAAATTTTCATTAAACATTCATCATCCTTTTACAACACAATGGGCCACTATATATAGGCCTCTCAACATGAAAAGAAAAGTACAAACATGCCCTTCGTGCTACAATGACAAGATACTCCCCATAAGGGTAAAAGCGGAAAAATAATAAAAACTAAATAAAACATCATGCATACAACTAGATAAAACATAAAGCGTCAAAAAAGAAGCTGAATCGTAATCGTCGATCTACGATTCCGTCGCCGGTACATGTGTCTGAATCTCTAAGCGATGTCCTCATCACTAACTATATTAAGTGATCATTTTGATCCCTAAACTCTTTTAAAATAAACCAAAATACTCCCACCATGTGGGACTATTTTGATTCATTTTTAAAAACATGAAAGACCAAATAATTTTTTAATATAGTTGGGGATCATTTTGATAAAGAGTCAAGAAACCATTTGTCATTTTCCCTTTTATTAAACTATCAATAATTATATGCAAACACCTAAAATATTCTATGATAAAAGTTATAAGTATTCTAACTTCTACGAAGTCGATAGAATTATTGATAGAAATAATTAACTTCAAGCTATTTCTTGGTTAAATAACAAAAATAAAATTTATCTTTATAATAAATTGACTTGGTAGATAGAAGATGAACCGCAACTGCAGTAAAATATGTCTATTTCCTTTTCTTGAAATAGGTGTAAATTTGGAGTAGTGGGCAGTATTAAGCAAGTATCTAGTGGCAATCGAATATGGAATTTCATCCCAAAGCTGCCTGGCAATAGGCCTTTAGTGGCCAATATTACCAAAATTCAAAGAAGCCAAAAGGTATTGGACAAAACCTAGATGATAATTTAATCTTAAATTAAGGCCTCTCAACTATAAACAAGTTAAGTTTCACATAGCTTTTTAATGAAATGAATATAAAGACGGCAATTCCAGATAGCTTAAGGTAACGTGAGGCAACTTTGAGGCATCAGCACCTAATATCTTCGAAAAACATAAAGAAAAAGAGTACATTAAGTTATACAAGGAACCTTACGATGCAATCAGCATGCATGTTATACCAAGAAGCTGCAACCTTTGCCTTTCGATATAGTTTTGAGAAAGAAAGCAATCAATGACAGAAACAGTAAGATAAAGTGTATCGGGAACAAGCCTATACTCCTCAGCAACCTGAAAACAAAAAATAGAGTATCAGCAATTTCTCGACATATAGGAAAAGTAAACAAGGTTAGCATTCGTGAATCGTACATTTTAAGTATACAGAGCAAATAATAGATCAGTAATAAGTATTATTTACACAAAAAAATAGAAAACTGATGTTAGTTAAAAAAAATGATGTATTTGATCATTACACAACAAATTCTTAGTTATTGACTCAATATCTATGTTGCACCGATACGGATACGGCGACACGGATACGACACGATATGGATACGTGACAAGTCAATTCTTAAAAATACAGGATACGGGTACGGCGCGGACACGGCATTATAATTTATAAATCATTAATAAAAATTAAGAAAACAATCAAAGTATAATATTTGAAATTACAAAAAAAATGACAACAACATCATTTCTAGCCTTGTATCTTATAATATCAAAATATAAGTAAGCATTAAATGTCTAGTACAACAACAAAAGCATAAACATAAATTATCTAGCACATGAAGTTTCAACTATTCAATAGAAGTAATGATATAATTATCTTCTTCATTGGTTTGTCTTTGAACTTCTATATCATCTTCAATAAATATCATAGCTTCTAATTTAGACTCATCAAGTGAAAGATTAGTGTTTTTTTATATTTTCATATAATCAAGAAACTCAAATCCATCTCGGAAATGAGAGAATCTTGCTCGCAACCGCAAAAGTAAATACGACACGTCTTTTTTTTCTTATTTCTTTTTGTTTTTCAACGGACACGCGTATCCAATACGCGTGTCCTTTTGAAATTAAATAGTGTTTTAATTGGATACGGCTTTGGCGTATCCGACACGTATCGGTGGAGTATCGGAGGCGTATCCGTGTATCGGATATAGCACGCCTTCATAAATAAGTGTATCGGTGCAACATAGCTCAATATGTAACATGAATTAAATGGTGAGGAAAGGTTCAGGCTTCTTTGCTAAAATCTGAAAAAGGGTTAGCTAATGTGTTAAGTATTGCTTGAGTATTCATGGATCGCATAATGAGGTATGCACCAAGCTCCTTGAGGGAAAGCTTTAAAAGTTAAAGAAAAGGATCAAAATGATCCTATGACTCTTTGTGAAAAATCAAATTAGTCTCAAACTGTATTAAAATACTTTTGATCACTTAACTCTTTAAAAAGGATTCCTTTTTAAGTACTGAGGAACAAAAATGACCATTTAATATAATTGTGATCATTTTGATCCTTCATAAAAAGTTAAGGGATCATTTTGATACTTTTCTCCTTAAAAATAATTAGATGATTTTATAAAAGTTAGGTAGCTTTGCCCTGTGTTGATGACTATATGACTTGATATATGAAAGCTTAATTCCCATGAAAATATGAGATAATTTTGAATTTTTTTTGAAGGATATGAGAAAAAAAAAGAGTGGGGAAGGAAAAAAAAAAGACAAGGAAATCACAAGCAATATCAATTTCAAGAGGTGAAAGTCTCATCACTACAAACCAATATCAATTTTAGATTTTTTTTTTTTGTATCTTAGTTATATTCTTTTACTCGTCTTGAGTGACTTGAAGCCTCTTTTTTTATTTATTGAGCAAGATCGAACATATGTTTCCGGAAGAGCTGGTGAGTGATCTTTTATTATAAAACATGATTATGGCTACTTAGTTAATAAATCAAATCCTCTCTCCTCTCCCATGAAAAGCTAAGCCAAAAAAGTTTGTGTTCTCTTTTTTTGTTTGATCATTTTATAATTAGTTTGTGATTCATCGTTCTTGCTCTTATGCTGCTGCATCCATAACATAGAATTAGGCATACTCTTCCCCTAACAACTAGTACCAAAGTAGGGGATTTTAAGGCATAAAATGATCATAAAGTTTTCAAGATCAAGAAGTTTAATGGCTCAAAGATTTATAGCAATGGAGAACCAAGATACGTAGTATTTAGTTCAGAAAAAAAAACAACTATAACAGGTTTGTGGCTTAAGTTGGATAGTTTAAGTAATTACACAGGGCCAAAAGCCTCTCCAATAAACTCTATTCAAATCAAAGACTCTACATGCTTTGTATGAAAAACAGTATGCCAATTAAATCGATAGAAAATATACAACCATCGAATAATGGCTTAAGTGAGACATGGAAAAAGCTACGAGGAGGAGAGAAGCATGAAAAACTTTTCATGAATTGCTTGGTAGAGCTGTAAGAACCGGTTGGTCCGGTTTAGTTGAACCGGACCATTTCAATAAAGCGGGCAAGTGTGAGCGGGATCGCGAGCTTAGGCTGTTCGTTCATGCTAATGTGCGAAATAGTGCATTTGAAAATGAAAAACGACGACTCCTTATGTGAGATAATTTTGACTCGCTCCTATTTCACCCCATTAATAGAAAATGCTTTGAGCAAGAGAAGGTTGACTGAGAGGAATAAGGGAAGTAAGGGAAAAAAAAAAAGAAATAAAGAAAGAAAGGGAGAAAGGAAGAGAGAAGGGAGATGAGGCTTACAAGCAAGCTACAAGGAGGAAGTGATTTCAACGGGAAGGAGCCGTTTGCGTGCGGTTTAGGGTTTGGAGAAGAGGAAGAAGGTAAACTTTTATTATTTTTCTAAAATTGTTAATATATGTATGCATTTAGAAAATGAATAAACTTAATATTTATATGTTAATTATTATGAATTTAATTAACAAGAATATATAATTTAGGAGAAAATATAGGTATTTTAAAAGGAGACTTGTATTATATATATTTTGTAATATTAAATTTAAAATATCTTAATATAAGAAATTTATTTAGAAAATAATGATAATCAAATTTAATTTTACATTAAAAACAATTAATTATAGAGAGAGTATGTTTGAGAGATTATGATTTCAAATAAAAATATGGATTTTAATTAAAAATGCTAATTAAGAGAATTAATTATACAAATAATGTCAGGCCAATAAAAAAAAATTATACAAATAATGAATTGAATGATTGGTGATAAATGATATATTAATAATAAAGAAAATATTGTTTATATATATATATATATATATATATATATATATATATATATATATATATATATAGAGAGAGAGAGAGAGAGAGAGAGAGAGAGAGAGAATAGACATCTTAAAATTTAAATTCTAATTAGCAAATTAACTAAATAATTAGAGCTACCACTACTTCCTCTTAATCATTTGCATACCTGATATATTTATAAATTAATTAATTATATTATTAAGTAAATATTTAAACTCTTCACAATTAAATTCATAAATCATTCATACGGCTCTTTCATTACGATTCACATTCCTAAGATACTCTTTAGGCTCTAATATCGCTTTTGTCACGACCCGGCCTGGAGATTCGAATTAACGAGGCAGGAACATAGGTTAGACGGTGATTTAAATTTTCATTTGTTAAACCCATTTCCAATAATCTGAAAGAGCCACTAAAACTTCAAAAAAATATAAATTGATTTAAATCGAATTAGATACCTTTTATGTGGTGAGTCATGTATAAGGTACACATTTTCTGATGTAGAACGGGTAGGAGGATTGAATCCTAAATATCTTGAAGAGCAAATCGAGGGGCAACTTTTGACTCTTAGAAGTCTTGGACAGCAACTCTTCTTCCAACACAGCAGCTAGAGGTCTTCCAAGGGCTGAAGAAGAATGATGGACAGCAGTTTTCCTCTTCCAGATCAGTAATTTCACGTTCCAAACCTTCTTAGCAACAGGTGTCAAGTGCTTGAACTGCGGAACCGCAACTAGGAGAAGTCTGGACAGCAACGGATTGACTTCTGGGGCTGACCAGCTAGTGTAGAACTGCAGATTTCTGCTGGACAGCAATTTATGGTCTTCCAAAGTGCTGGACAGCAAGATATTCATGCTGGAATAAGTGGACAGCAAGCAGAATTTCAGGAAGGCAGCAATTCGGACACTGGACAGGACCTGGACAGCAATCAAACAACAGGAGCAGCACATTTGGACGTGTGGAAGGCTCTGGACAGCAGGTCCTCAAGCTTCCAATCCTGGACAGCAACTCACTTCAGGGGAAAACAAAAATTTGGCTGATCCGTTGAAGGGAAGGAGGTGGAGTAGGGATCCAAACTTTCCTTAAGGCTCTCTCCTCCCAAGAATTAATCCAGGACTTGATTTAATTGGGGTGAGGGAAGGAGATGATATGGATTTAATTCCAAAGGGAGAGTCATGATTTTTGGAAAGAAATAAAGGAGGTGGGGCCTTGGGAATTTCGGCCAGGAGAGAGAGAGAGAGAGGGTGAGATGTCTAGGTGCAATGAATGTGGGGGAATTGGAATTAATTGAATAATCAATCTCAGATTTGTGATTGATACTAATTAAAGAGGCTTTCCAAACTTAGGCCATTTTATTTAGGAAGGTGTTAGAATTTCAAATTCATTTTGAATTTGAATTCAAATTCTTTCCTAAAATTCAAGTGGCTAAATATGGAATGCCTTAATGAGGAATTTTAAATCCAATCCAATTAGAGATTAATGTGGATTTGATTTGAAAACTTTCCAAAAATAGAGTTCTAAATTTGGAAAGATTTCAAAATTCAAATTTGATTATTTTGGGGGTTGAATTTAGAATGAATTAAGTCATCCTAATTAATTCAAAATCCAATGGAAGAAAAATTTGAAAACTTTACTAAAATAGATTTTATAATTTAGGAAAGAATTTGAATTTTAAATTTGGGAAAATTTGAATTCAAAGATCAACTAAATTATGACGATCCAAAATTAGGAATTATCCAAATTAGGCAATTGGGGATGGGAGAGTGTGGCCGGTGGTTTGAATGAAGGCGGGTAAGGGGCCGGCGACAAGGTGGAGATGGGGACGATGTGATGGTGGAAGTAGGGAGAGGATGAAGATAACGACTAGGAGCAATAAGAAGAAACAAAAACAAATAAACAAAAATATTAAAGATACAACCGCGAGCCCGGACACATCCTGCCGCTAACAGGTACTACGTTGCCCTTCTCCAAGGGACTTCAAGCCACGAGCCCAGACCCATCCTGCGGCTGGTGGAAACTCCGACTCCCTCCCATAGGGATTTCACTAACATTCTTCCCAAAGAACCCAAGTGCAAAACGCAAATTTTTTTTATTAATAATCCATCATCCTAATATAAGAGAAGGGGCCTCTATATATAGGCCTCAAAAGAAATTAAAAGACACATTTACCCCTTGGGCTTACTTAAGACAAGAGGGTAAAAAAGAGAAACTGTAAAACTAAATTAAAATACACTTAATAAACGAAAATAAAACAAAATGATCTCGGTCGTCGATCTTCAGCTCCTCTGATTGGCATGGACGGTTGGATGTCCGCATCATTTTCACATCTTCTACTCATTTTGATTATATTAAATTATACTTAAAAATATTATAGCAACTAAAAGTAAGCTGCAACTATGCGAGTAAATATGTTTCTAAATTACAACAATATGCATGAACATTTCAATTCATATCATAAGTAATTCCATTTAGATTCATTTCATTTCAATACTTTCAATATTATGCATCATTTAGGATGCTAAAGTCATTAAAATCAACCGCCTTCTCATAATCTTCATTGAAGAGTTTATATAAAATACCTCATTCACCTTTGTTGAATATCTTCTTTCTAATAAAAGCACTTTTTGATTTTTATCCAAATACACTTCACTTAAACTAAATCCTTACTATGCTTATCTTTGTGTTTGACTAACTTATACATATATCTTTCACCCTCATTAGTATTTAATCCTTTATATAAATCATTAAAAGCTAAAATCTTTACATCGCACATTGCTTTCTTACACTCTTTATGGGCATCTTTTATCTTTCCAATTATCAGAATTTTTACATCTAAACAAATTTTTATAACAAATCTTCTTATTTTTATAAATTCTTTCTTTACTAGATTTAAATGAGAATTTGACTTTAACCGGACAAAATGGCGAAAAAAGGATTCATGTACCCGACCCCACTTAGTGGGACAAAGGCTTGATATTGTTGTTGTTGTAAAACTTTTTAGTTTTGCCACCAACTATTTTTACTATTAGTAGCTTTTCCCTTTGATAATCCAAGCACATTTTTTTGCAACATTCTTAATATCACTAGTTACTTTTTCCCACATAATATTAGCTTCTTCATGCACATACACAATCTTAAGATCTAGCATCTTACTCTTAAAAATATTTTTATTAATATTCTTAAAATGTCCCCTTCTAATCCTAGAACAACATTTTACTTTATTTGTTATTTTCTACTCCTTTATCTTAAATTCAAAAACTAATAAGTAATGCTGAGCACATAAACTTTCACTTAGAATAATTTTACCATTTTTGCAACCTAAATGATCTATTTTTCTTACAATAAAATAATCAATCTGAGTTTTAATATCCATTCTTATAAGTGATGAGATGCTCGCCTCTTTTTTTAAATAAGATATTAACATTTACAAAATCATAAGTTAAAAAAAAAAATCTAATATGATCTTACCACATTTATTAGTCGCTCCAAAGTTATTTATCTCTCTACCACAATGTCAATTTAAATCTCCTAAAATAATTTTTTTCTTCAAATGGTATCTTTTGTATTAATTTTTCTAAGTTATTCTAAAATTTTAATTTTGAACTCATATCCAAACCTATTTAAGGAGCATAAACGCTTATAATTAAAGGTGCAAACGAATCGAGTCGAGCCGAGTATGTGAGTGTTCATGTTTGTGTTCATTTAATATCAGCTTGTTCAAATTTGGGTCATGTTTGTTCGAGCTTTAGCGTTTGTGTTCATGTTTGGTTCATTTAAATTAAGGAGTGTTCATGTTTGGTTCATGTTCAATTCATGTTCGTTCGTTTAGTGTTTATCGAGCTTGTTCACGAACATATTTAACGAATTTTTTTAACTATCAAACAAACACGTTCTTGAACATATCTATGAATAAACACATTTATAATAAAAACAATTGTCTATGTAACAAAGGTAATGATTATTTATATTTATTAATTATATAGTCAAATATTAATTATTTTTATCGAGCTTATTCACGAGTTCAAAATCAAACACGAATCGAGCTTAATGTCGAGCTTGATCACGAACTTCAAATGATGTTGCTCGCGAACATAAATGAGCCGAACACATTAGTGTTCAAGTTTGTTTATTTAAGAATCGAGTATTTAAAATATTGTTCAAGTTTGTTTGTTTAGTTAATTAAACGATCGCAAACGAGCTTTAATCGAACCGAACAACGAGTAGCTCGTCGAACGTTTGATTCGCTTGCAGCCCTACTTATAATATTAATAATTTTAGAATCAATAAAAATATTTTAAGCTATAATTTTATCTCCAATTCTGTTAATTTTGACAACATTATCCTTCAAACTCTTATCTACAATCACACCTACATCATTTTTAATATGACTCCTATTAAAATACCATAGTTTAAATCCTAAACTATTAATCACACCTACTATGTTTCTTGGTGACTGATTAAGTCATATGCAAAAAACAATGGCTTATACACTCGTTCAAGCCACAAGTATCTTATTTTAGATATATTTTTTAAGTATGAGCAAACAAGTCATGGAAGCTAAGTTTATATAAGAAGTACAATAATGTGCAAAACTAGAAGTTCTAACACTGTGAAGTTGAGGCCACATAATGCTGTGACTATTCATCGTCTGGAGATAGTGTTAGATTTAGGAAAAAATATAATGCAGTTAAGTGCTCTCATTACTGCAAGATGTAAGTGTTATGCCGGGCCTGGCTGGACCGGTCCAGACCAGACCGGTCCGGTTCTACGTGAGGAAGCGGGGAGCTCCAGGCGGAGCTAGCAGGGAGGGCGGAAGCCATGTGGAGCCCACCTTGGGTTAAATGCACTGTTTGGGGGGAAATTATTTGAGTGAAGGGCTGTTTAGGGAATTTGCTTGAGTCCTTTCTTTTTATGGAGGAGTTTTGGAGGGATTTGGGGGATCTTGAATTTGAATGAGATTGGAGATCTAGGGTTTCTTTTTCTTGGGCTCTAAGGTTGCTAGAGTTTTGGAGAGTTGTTTCTTCCTCTCGAATCGAAGGAACGTGTATCTTTTATTATTTTCTTGAATCCTTTAATGAAAGATCTTGTTTTGCTTGAGATTTCTTCCACTGAATTGCTGTAAGTTGCTGTTTTCTACTGAAAAACAGCTGTTTTCTGCTACAAAACAGCAGTTTCCTCTTCGTTTGTGCTGATTTTGGTAGGGTTTGCTTGCGAACTCAAGTATTACCTTAGGGTTACTTGCGAACTCAAGTATTTCCTATCAAATTGGTATCAGAGCGTTGTCTTGGGACTTTTGGAGGCTGAAATCTGAAAATTTCAGCAATTTTCCTTTCCTCCTCAAGAAGTTCGTCTTGTAAAACCTTGGAGGGAAGATGGCCGGAAAGAAGGTTGATGCACTGGAGGGAGAAATAGGCCAACTGAAGGCTGATTTGGAGGAAAGAACCATTGATTTTCACAACCAATTCGCTTCCATTCATGAAAAGATGGATGGGAGGTTCACTGCTTTGGAGAATATGATGAAGAAGATGCTTGAAGACAAACAAAATCCGGCGACATCGGAAACAAGGGAGGCCACAGGCGGCCATTCAAGAGGAGGAATTCTGAACCCATTAAGGGGGAGGGAGAACCCGGAAGTGGAGATCCTCGAGGGAGATGATGGAATACCTCCTCTAGAACCGCTTTCTAGAGAGGAGATGAGTATGGGCTATGAAAGGAGGGGTGCAGAATTTTTTGGGAGAAGGGACGAAGCTTACCGCCGTGGTGCCGATTTGGAAAGAAGAAGAGAGGAATGTGATGAAGGGGTCGGGTATGATCGTCGGAGGGAAGATCGTGACTACTGGGGAGCACCTCCTCCTAGAGGAATGGGAGGTTATGGAGGAGTTAGGGGACACGGTAGTGACCCGAGAGTGAGGAAATTGAAGATGCCCATCTTTGAGGGCGAAGACGCGCATGGCTGGATCTACAAGGTGGAGAGATACTTTACAGTCAATGGGTTGACTGAGGAGGAGAAGTTGACAGTTGCAGGCTTGTGCTTAGAAGGGAAGGCTCTGGCATGGTATCAATGGCAGGACATGAGGCGACCCATTCGCACCTGGAGGGAGTTTAAGGACTGTTTATTAGAACGCTTCCGAACCAGCAGGGGAGGAGACTTCTATGAACAGTTTTTTGCCTTGACACAGGAAGAGACAGTGGCAGAGTATCGTGACCGGTTCGAGTATCTGGCCAGCAGACTGGATCGGCTCTCAGAGACAGTGTTAGAAGGAAACTTTATGAAGGGGCTGAAAGCGGAGATCCGGGCAGCAGTTCGGGTGATGAGACCACGAGACCTTGGAGAGGCCATGGAGCTAGCTCAGCTCGTGGAGGACCAGAAGCATCTGGAGAAGGGGATTAGGGGAAGCAATTCTGGGGGATCTTATAGGATGACCACTACTTTCTTAGCTCAAAAGGCACCGGCATCAGGGGGGTTGAGGGAAATACCCAAAGAGCGAACTGGAGGAGGAAATGGGGGAAATTTCAAAAGGCTAACCGAGAAGGAGATACAAGAGAAGAGGGCAAAGGGGTTGTGTTTTAGATGTGATGAGAAATACATGCCAGAGTATAGGTGTAAGGACCGAACTCTTCAGGTTCTCACCGTCTGTGATGACGAGGAAGCTGAGGGAGGTGGAAGTGGGTTAGAGATGGAGGATGAGGAGAAACTACATTTGGATGTAGCAGAAGTATCCCTAAATTCTGTGGTGGGATTCACTCCAAATCACACTATGAAAGTGAGGGGAGAGATGGCTGATAGAAAGGTGATAGTGTTGATCGATAGTGGGGCAACCCACAATTTCATCTCCAATCAGATGGTTGACTTGCTGGGGGTGAAGCTGGAGGATACAGGCGGCTATGGAGTGATGTTGGGCACAGGAAAGGTAGAAATGGGAAGGGGAGTTTGTAGAGGAGTAGTGTTGATGATTCAGGGGATCCAGGTGAGGGAAGAATTTCTTCCCTTGGAGTTGGGGAGCACGGATGTCATCCTGGGGATGAAATGGCTGCAGACCTTAGGGGACACCAAAGTAAATTGGGGTGCTTTGAGGATGGAGCTAATGGTGGAAGGGAAGAAGATGGTGATCCAAGGCGACGCAGGGCTATCCAGGACCGGCGTGTCTCTCAAATCCATGATCAGAACCATACAGGAGGTGGGAGGTGGATATTTGGTGGAACTGCAGCGCTTGGAGAGGGTCAGTGTAGGGGATGAAGGAAGCCTTCCTCTGGCAGTACAACCACTCATACAACAGTTCAGTGAGGTGTTCCAACCGCCTCAAGGCTTACCACCACTCAGGGAGCAAGAGCATGCAATCATTCTGAAGGAGGGGGTGCCACCAGTTAGTGTGCGGCCCTACCGCTACCCCCAAATTCAGAAGGACGAGATCGAGAAGCTGATTAAGGAGATGTTGGACGCGGGGATCATCCGACCAAGTGTGAGTCCTTTCTCTAGTCCTGTACTACTGGTCAAAAAGAAGGATGGTAGCTGGAGATTCTGCGTGGATTACAGGGCATTGAATAAGGAAACTGTACCGGATAAGTTTCCCATTCCGGTGATCGATGAGCTACTGGATGAGTTGTATGGAGCAGTAGTGTTCTCTAAGATGGATTTGAAGTCGGGCTACCACCAAATCAGGATGAAAGGGGAGGATATTCCGAAGACGGCATTCAGGACACACGAGGGGCACTATGAGTTCTTGGTGATGCCATTTGGGCTCACCAATGCTCCAGCCACTTTCCAATCCTTGATGAACAGGGTGTTTCGGCCGTACCTGTGAGGTTTGTACAAGTTTTCTTCAATGACATACTGGTGTACAGTCGATCCGAGGAGGAACACCAGGAGCATTTGAAGGTGGTCTTTGGAGTGCTACGGGAGCACGAGTTTAAAGCCAATATGAAGAAATGTAGCTTCGCCCAGAAGAGTGTGGAGTATCTGGGACACTTGGTATCTAAGGAAGGGATGGCAGCTGATTCAGCCAAGATCGAAGCCATGCAGCGGTGGCCTCTACCTAGGAACTTGAGAGAGCTGAGGGGATTCCTGGGACTAACGGGCTACTACCGGAGGTTTGTGAAAGGGTACAGCAACATAGCCTTGCCCTTGACAGAGCAGTTAAAGAAGGATAGTTTCTTGTGGGGAGAAGCGGCTACTCAGGCTTTTGAGAAGCTTAAGAAGGCAATGACCACGGTACCAGTTTTGGCCCTACCAGACTTCAGCCAGACGTTCGTGGTGGAGACAGACGCATCCGGGTATGGGTTGGGGGCGGTGCTGATGCAGCAGCATAGACCCATTGCCTACTTCAGTCAGGTGTTGGCAGCAAGGGCAAGACTGAAGTCTGTATATGAACGGGAATTGATGGCCATAGTATTGGCAATTCAAAAGTGGAGGCCTTACCTGCTAGGACGGCATTTCGTCGTCAGGACGGATCAGAGGAGTCTGAAATACTTGTTGGAACAACAGATGGTGACAGAGGAACATCAGAGGTGGCTGTCTAAACTATTGGGATACGATTTTGAGATCCAGTACCGACCAGGGTTGGAGAATAAAGCGGCTGACGCCTTATCCAGGTGTGGGGGAGAGCTCCAGGCGGTAACCATGTCGGTGCCCCTAATGGTGGATTGGGGAGAAATCCAGCGAGAGAGTGAGCATGATGAAGAATTGAAGAAGATCCGAGTGGATCTATTGAAGGGTAAGAGAAGCCACCCAGGCTACACCCTTGAGGGGGAGAGATTGTTGCACCAAGGAAAGTTTGTGATACCACAAAATTCCATCCATATTCCTCAGCTATTACAGGAGTTTCATGGGAGCGCCATTGGTGGTCATTCCGGAGTAGAAAAGACATACCGGAGGCTGGCCGCAGAATTATACTCGAAAGGAATGCATAAGCAAGTGCAGGAGACAGTGGCGAGGTGCGAAGTGTGTCAGAGAAACAAGTATATGGCGATGGCTCCAGGGGGGTTACTACAGCCCTTGTCGCTTCCAAATAGAGTATGGGAGGAAGTGTCCATGAATTTCGTGGATGGCCTACCACGATCGGAGGGATTCACTGTTATTATGGTGGTGGTTGATAGACTGAGCAAGTACGCACATTTCACACCCCTTCGACACCCCTACACTGCAGTGACAGTGGCGGCTTCTTTCATCAGGGAAGTGGTTAGATTACATGGAATTCCAGAGTCGATAGTGTCTGATCGTGACAAGGTGTTCCTCAGCCAATTTTGGAGGGAGCTGTTCAGGTTATAGGGGACTATTCTCAAAAGGAGCACAACCTACCATCCGCAAACAGACGGGCAAACAGAGGTTGTAAATCGGAGCTTGGAAACTTAAGGTGTTTTGCTTCTGAAACACCAAGGATATGGGCCAAATGGTTGGCCTGGGCAGAGTATTGGTACAATACCTCGTATCACTCAGCTTCCCGGATGACCCCTTTTAGAGTGCTATATGGAAGAGATCCGCCACATTTGGTGCATTATGGAAGGGGAAGCACACCCGTATCTTCAGTAGAGCAGCATTTGGAAGAAAGGGATCGGATGTTGGAGGAGTTGAAGAAACATCTGATGAGGGCACAACATATCATGAAGAAACAGGCGGATGCACACAGAAGGGATATCCAATTTGAAGTAGGTGAGAAGGTATTTCTAAAACTACGGCCCTACAGACAGAGGACCTTGGCCAACAGAAGAAATGAGAAGTTATCCCCAATGTATTTTGGCCCCTATGAGATATTAGATAAAATTGGGGCAGTGGCATACCGTTTGAAATTACCCCCTTCGGCCACTATACATCCAGTATTTCATGTATCACAGTTGAGAAAAGCCATTGGGGAGTATGCAACCAGTGCTGAACTGCCAACAACATTAACTGAGGAGATGGAAGTGATCCTAGAACCTCTGGAGCTGAAAGGTCTGAGACTGGACCAGGAAGGAAACAAAGAGGTGTTGATCGCATGGAAAGGGCTTCCTGAATTCGATGCCACATGGGATCCACACGAGAGGATGATACAATAGTTTCCCGAATTTCACCTTGAGGACAAGGTGATTCTTTGGGAGGGCGGTAATGTTACGCCGGGCCTGGCTGGACCGGTCCAGACCAGACCGGTCCGATTCTACGTGAGGAAGCGGGGAGCTCCAGGCGGAACTAGCAGGGAGGGCGGAAGCCATGTGGAGCCCACCTTGGGTTAAATGCACTGTTTGGGGGGAAATTATTTGAGTGAAGGGCTGTTTAGGGAATTTGCTTGAGTCCTTTCTTTTTATGGAGGGATTTGGGGGATCTTGAATTTGAATGAGATTGGAGATCTAGGGTTTCTTTTTCTTGGGCTCTAAGGTTGCTAGAGTTTTGGAGAGTTGTTTCTTCCTCTCGAATCGAAGGAACGTGTATCTTTTATTGTTTTCTTGAATCCTTTAATGAAAGATCTTGTTTTGCTTGAGATTTCTTCCACTGAATTGCTGTAAGTTGCTGTTTTCTACTGAAAAACAGCTGTTTTCTGCTACAAAACAGCAGTTTCCTCTTCGTTTGTGCTGATTTTGGTAGGGTTTGCTTGAGAACTCAAGTATTACCTTAGGGTTACTTGCGAACTCAAGTATTTCCTATCAGTAAGTTCTCTAGTAATGATAAAGCCCTTATGCTTTATAGGCATACTTTAAATTGTATTGTGTTACAGCTTGAAAGGCAAAAACAGCGAGAAAACAACAAATAGATTAGTAGGAGATGAAAATTAAAATCCGAAATTATATTGTCGAAATAAACACGGGAAAGGAAATAGATATTAGAACACCACAAGATACAAGTGATCCACTATTGGAGGGTGGATAGACTCTCCCAAACCTAGGCGCAACTAGAAACCCAGAATACAACAACTCCTCTCTAAAAAAAATAGCAATCAGCACTTGGTAAACTTAAAGAAAATAGCCCTATTTATACACCACTTAGAACTTCCTTCTATGGTAGGTAATTAAAGGTGTGGAGGGTCCCAAGTGTGGCTTTCATGTTCCAAGGGTGACTTTTTATATCCCAATGGTGGCTTTTTCATGTCTAGAGGATGGTTGTTCATATCCCAAGGGTGGCTTTTCATATCCCAATGGTGGCCTTTCATGTCTCAAGGGAGGTGGACCCAAGAGTGCTAATCCCGTAATATATTGGCATCCAATGAATATAATGGAATCTATTCTTTTTTTAAGTGCAACGTCAAGAGTTGATGTATTGAATTCAAAAACATTATAAAAGCATCATAATTCGGAGGAAGCCAAGGAGAGTTAACTTCCAAGATACAAGAGATGTTTCAAAATAAATAAAGGAATAAGTTAAGTGGGAGACTTTTAAAGGCGATCAAGAAAATCAATCTTGTGTTGTAGAGTCTGATCCAATGCCAGATCATAATTTTGAAGCATTCAAGGCTAGGGGACGACTACTTAGGAGTGCAAAAAAATCAATGGCAAGTGCATGATCAGGATTGATGGTGCAAAAAAAAACAACATTTGTGTTACAAAAGTCTCTCATAAGTACTCAATTCAAGTGACGTTTAAGTAGGATAAGATTGCAAGGTGCTAAGAAGCCCTTTGAGGCTTTTGTAGTTTAGAATACTTGACCTGGAGATGAGGAATCTCTGAGTAATACATATTTTGCAATAATATTGAGTAGGGGGCATTTCTTAGGCATTGATTAAATTTCTAGAATGAATTATATGATACCACATATTTCAAGATTTTTTTGTGTGAAAACTTGAAAATAGGTTGAGCAATTTGTTAGGTATCAACCCGATATTCCCGTATGAATCACATAATGAGGTAGGTATCAAGTTTCACATACAGAAACTTAAAGATTTTGTAGCTTTGCATAAGGTAGGTGGTTATATAAGTTAATGCATGGTAGCTTAATTGGCATACAAGCATGAGGCGATCTTAAGATTTTTGTGAAGGATTTAAAAATCTATTGGGAAGAAAGATAAGAGGGGGAGAAGGTGAAATAAAGAGAAAGAAATCAAAAACTCATTTTTAGTAGTTCAAAGTGTCATCTTAACAAACTGTTGATACCTTTTTGAGGAACTTTAGAAGTAGCTAATTTTTTAGTATTCGATTGATCCTCCGCTTTGTTTATCTCTTACAATTTATTTTTCTTAATTATCTTGGAAGAATTGGGGCTTTTTTCTTTATTGAACAAGGGTGTATTCAAATTTGGGGAAGAGCTGGAAAGTATCTTTATGATATAAATAATTATGGATTTTTTATTAGTGACCGAATCCCCTCACCTCTCTCGTGGATGTAGGCTTAAATAAGTTGAACCATATAAATTTTAGTGTTCTCCTTTTAAAGCATTGCGTACACTTTTTCAAAAAAAAAAAACCCTTTCATTATCTACATCAACCGCTAATTACTAGTATTCGTAACACAAAAACATAGCTAAATTATCACTATTTCATATTATTGTGCAAGCAATTTGTCGCACATGCACAAACAAGGAATATTTAGACAAAAAAATTCTTAAATAACCAAAGTATCATCTTTTGCCCCATTGCTGCATTGCTGACATGTTAAGGGGCAATGTCTACAAAAAAAAGCCGCATTTAAAGTCGGCCAGCAGAAAGATCCAGCTATTTTTCCCATTTTCGATTTCCATTTTGATTACCAAATTCTTCTATAGATCAATTTTGCAATCTCTTTTATCTTTTTCATACAAACCATTGAGTTTATCATCATCACTTGTTCCGATAGATTTCTAGGTCCAATATTTTATTCCAAAATGGCTATTTTTGTATGATTTTATTAGTTCATTCAGTTAGCAGAGATAATTATAAAGGAATTGGAGGCATATTAAGTGATTGATCTTCACATATTAGTCAAAGTTTTTGAGATAGGTGCCTTCACACCTAGAGTTCCTACCAATTTCACTTCTTCTCCCTAGGAATTCCCTATATCATAGTGATGCAAACAGGAGATGGACAAAGACAACTAGAACAGCTATAACAGCAGCCATCCCAAATAAGACATTCAAAACATGTAAACAGTGGAAATTATATCCCAGCATTGTAGATGTAAATGCTATGAATTAAAAATATAATTTCCGACGCTCACAAGTTAATCACTTCCCACAAATTTCACATGCCAGAATAAAGAAAAATTGCATAAAATTTATATTTTTTATAATAAATCTGGCAGGAGAAGTTTTGCTTGGTGAAGCCATATTTATTTTTGTCAACTGCTCTAACTGGAAGATAAAGTGTTTGAATGTTAAAAATGATATGCATGCAAAAGAAAAAAAGTTTTGACAAAAAACATGAACTCATCAAACAAACTATTGAATACCTCCACTAGCCAGTCAATTAAGATGCCTCTCATTCTCTGAGTGATATCTCGCTGCACAGTTTCCAAAAAGTTTGAACAGGGTTTCCGAGTAAGCTGAGGATAGAAAAAAACAAACTCATGGAGTAAATCTTCAATTGGGCTGAAGAGAAGACGTGCAATTGTGCAAGAAATTTTAAAAACCATACATCAACTCTAGCAAAGAAGCCATAAATTGATTACTGAAAGGCCTTCAATCCAGATAAAAAGGATCGCATGATAGTTACTAATCTTTTTGTTGTATCAAAGTCAAAGGAGCAACATGGATCACCTCTGCAGTTCGAAGATTATAATGAATAACGCTGGCATAGGGGCTGCACATTTGAGGGTTTGAAAGGTCGGAGTCAATGTCTTGAACTCCCGAGCAACTTAAGCTGTCATGATCCTCAGAAAGAATGCCTTCAACTACAGTCAGAATTTCATAGAATAATTAACACGAGAAGAAACACAGAGAAAGAAAACTAAAATCAAGCATAGCATGTGCATTAGGCATTTATAAGTATCAATTGACTTATAAACAATCGAATTGAAACTAAATTCAAGAATGCCTTTAATGTTCAGGCCAATCATGAAACCAAACAATTTGACATCAAAGTTGCTCTGATTTAAAGGGGATTCAATTGACTTATGAACTGTCAAGTGAAAACTAAAATCAGGAATGTCTTCACTGTTCAGGCCAAGAATGTAACCATAAAATTAGCACATCAATGTTGCTCTGACTTAAAAGGGGATTTAGAATTCTAGTAGTTTCAGAAGTATAAGCCGGCCACAGAGTGCTAACCATTCGCTTTCTTACAGGTCTCTCCTAGTCTATTTCCCTCCACCATTGCTGCACGAAATGAGGTTCCCCGATCATTAACATTGTCTTCAACATGTACGGTGAACAAACTGTCCTTCGTGCAAATTGAATCTGTATTATCCTTTCTTTTGAAAATCTCCACATTCTGCATTTCTTTGTCTTTTCCAATGTTACCATCACCATGACATAGCATACTATTGGCAGAAGCGGCAGGGGAAATTTTTAGCTTTTTTTGGTCAGACATTGTTCTAGCTTTAGATTGTCCTGATATGACTTGCTGCGTGCAAGCCTTGATCTGAACAGAAATATCAAAAAAAGGCCAAAATCCACATTTAAATCCACATTTGAGCATATGAAAAGGGAAATGAAAGTGAAGCACTTATGCTTGATAAACCAATGATGGTATAAAAATACTCAATTTGAAGTTTACCAGAATAAAAACAAATTGAAAGCATGGATTACCTGCATTTTTGCTGCATTCAAGCAATTTCTATAAGAATTCTCACAGCATAAATCTGAGATATCCTTAAGCACTTCTCTTTTGTTGATCTGTGAAACTGCAACACTAGGTACAGCACAATTGTTCTCGTCAGAGTTCACTCTTTTTCTTCTTCCTATCAGTCTTTGCTTTTTATCTGGTTTTGGCGGTGGTCTAGGCAGCGATATCCTGCCATGAGAAGCTAAGGTGCCAGCTTTAGCTCGTGTTACCGGACCTGTGGTCTTCCCAAAACTAAAAGTTGATGAAGCTTGTTTCTTCATGGCGACACAATGTTAAGCTTGAAGGATAACAAAAAAAAATCTTCAATGGATGATGCCTGTCGGGCCGCCTCCAACTGAAGATAAAAATGAAACATTAAAAATATGCAGTCTTAAAAGTATAAGACATGCTTCAAGAACACTTCAGAATTATTCAATCTAGCATTTTTGGATTATTTCTAGCATATATTTTATTTTACATATTTGATATAAATATTATTTTCACTAGGATTATCTTGTATTATATTTATACTCTAATTGAAAGTCCAAATTTGGAGAGAAAAGAAGAGAATTACAAAGAAAGTTGTTACTTTTGCTTGATTAAGAGTTTGAAATGAGAAGAAAAAAAATGAATGAGGATAATTTCAAACTATAAAGAGGAGTTTGTTTCTCTCTAACCAGAAATCAGGGCAAGGAATTAATAAAGATGTGATAACCCACTTAAAAGAGAAATGAACCAACAAATGCCAGTTCGAATAAACTGGCAAGCCGGTTTTGCATTTAAAGCAGCAAGAGAGAAGGAAATGAGGATGAGAGCATAAGTGAGAAAGAGAAACATACAGGGAGACAGAGAAAGCAAATGAGCAAAGAGGTATAAGTAATTTGGGTGTACTTGTAATTGACTGAGAAAGATACTGAAGTGATAGAGTAAGCGGAAAAAGATCAATCAATAGAGAGAGACAGAGATGGCGAACCAAGGGATAGAGAGGGAGAGGCGAAACAAAAGGGCAATGACAATACCTTTTAATCAAATTCTTCTAAACTTTTAATGGATGGTGGTGTCAGGTTTTCTTTTCAAACAGGAATTCGGAAGATGATTGCTCCTCTTAAGAAAACAGTAGACATATGGATCACAGAAAACGTGAGATTTTATTTTCTGTAGTTCAAATTTAAAAATTTCTGTGCAAGAGTTAAGTTCTTATAATTACCAAAAATTTAAATTAATTAACTAATTAATTATTACATTATTATTTGTGTATTATTTAGATGTTATTGCTTAAATTCAAATTATTTTGAAATGAATAAATATAACATAAAAAGAGTTGGAAGTATAATTGATAACTTTTTTATTGTGATAATAATGTAAGTGTTTAAGAATTATTTGGATTTTGAAGTTGAGTATTTGTTTTGTAGAAGCTACTGCTGCTACTACTAATTGTAGGGTTTAGGGCATCAATGGATAAAAGAAGTCCCTTCCACACCCAAACTTCCATTCCTTCCAAAAAATGAAAATGACCGAGTACTAAAAACACAAATCGAACGAGAAACACATAGAAGACAACTATAAAGCCGTATATCAACACGGCCTAGAAAGAAATCCCCAATCTTATGCGTATTTTATAGGTACCTGAAGCTGCCGATAGAACTTCCAAGATGCCAACATTTGCGATTCAGTCGTTGGGCATAGAAAATGCTTCGTCTTCCAGCATTTACTGTGACTGTTATGTATACGAAGGGTTCAGTAAGTGGGATTGGTAAATGAAAACGGACGGGAATGCCGAAATCGAAACGAATGTTGATTGTGATCGTGCTGGACGTGATTAGAGGAAGGATACAGGAACCGAAATGCGAAAGGCTACTATGGTATTCTATTAATAGATAGATGTAGGCAAGAAGAACCGTTATAGTACAAGTTGCAGAGGCCGAAAATTTTGAAGAAGAAACCCTACCGGAGAAAATGACAGTGAGCGGGAAGTCTAGGGCAAGGCAAGCCGAAGAGTCCGAATAGGAAACAGGGGAAGTCGCAGTTATGTATAAGAAGCGATGGCCAAATCCCTCGCTAATAGGCAAAGGAGGGTTAACCGGTCATTAATTTGGGTTAAATGAGAATTAATTAGCCTATAGACAAGCTTAAATGAGATTTGGACTTTGGCCAGGACCACAAACAATAGAAATCGTCAATAATTACAAAAAAATATTAAGTATGGAGTTTTGATGCCGTCCGGACTCCAATCAACTGAAGACCCGTCGGGCTTAACTTTGTTGGTGGGCGAACGTGGTTGGGAATCCCCAACCTATGTTGGATTTCTCTCACAAGCGACACGACTCCTTAAGTGAGGAGAAAATAAGTGCTTAGTCCTGCACCTGTAGGAGCTGATTGCTGCTAGCCCCATCGAGGGATTAGTTACTCCGTCAAATGCCTTCTAGGACAAATACCCCAGTTAGAAAAAAAAAGTCAACTGAAGATATTCGAATTTTTTGCACTCTCTTGTACATATGATATATGCAAAATCAAGATTTAATATTGTAGAAAATTCAAACGATTTTTATAATAGTAAGTGTATATTTTATTAAAATCTAAGTAGTTTTCAAAAGCCATAAAACAATGATCTTAAACATTTGATATTTATTTAGGAATTAAATATCTTAAACAAATGATGCTTATAATTATTTAAAATTTCCTTAAAAAAAATTTAATAATTGAATGAATGTCATTATGATAAGTTGCATTGAAAAATCTCAACCAACATATCAAGAGATAAGAGATTTCTTTTCTTTTTTTTACTTTTCTTTTTATGATATTATGACCAAACCTTCTAGGGGTGTCAATATTTGACACGACCCGAAAATCCGACTCGAACCCGACCCGAAAAAAAAATTATGGGTTAGGGTCAACTCGGACCCGAAACGGGTCGGGTTCAACAATTCAACCAGTTTTAAAAATCAGGTCGGGTTCGGATTGACCCTTTGACCAGAAATAGACCCGAAAATCTATATTGACCCGAAAACTCAAGATTGACCCGTTTTCGACCAATTTTGACCCAAAAACGGAGATTGACCCATTTTTTGACCAAAAAAATAGCAATTTTTTCATGACCCTGGGTCATTCGGGTCATGTCGGATTGACCCGGACCTGAAGCTGGTCGGGTTCGGGTCCAAAAAATTGACCCGTTTGCAAAAATGGGTCATGTTCGGGTTGACCCGAATAGTGTCCGATCAGTTTCGAATTCAACCCGAACTGACCCGAAATTGACACTCCTAAAACCTTCATATGACTTGAAAATTGAAAAAGGTCAGCTAGATCCAAAATTGGAATAGATAAGATATTTTATCAACTCTATTTTAATTTAATATAAAAATAAAATATCCAAAAGTCTCTTTGTTAGAGATGAGAAAAAGGGAGTGTATTTAAGGAGTTAAAATAGGTAAATGTGTAGCCATCAATGGTCAGAAAGGTCAGAGATCACATGACTTGCATGAGAAAATGGTACTCCAAATCAAAGTCAGTTCAGAAGGAAGGTTGGGGACCATAAAGAGTTGGTTCCCCATAAAAATTTCTAGTTATATATTAAATTTTATTATTATTTTATTACAACTAATTTATCATTTCTTAATTTTAAATATTTATCACAATGTTTTCATGTATTTAAATATCTAACAATTACAATTTTATATATTTAAATTGAATTTATTTTACTTAGATTGTTATTTTTAATACATTCAAAAATTTTAGTGTTATATAACTAAATATAAAAATTTAGAGGGTAGAAATATAAATATATAAAAACATTAGGATATATATGTAAATCTAGTTATGATTGCTCCATAAATTTCGTGTTGGTTATCGAATAACTAATGCAGCCTTTCATTTTTCTTATTCAGAACTTGACCTTGTGACGATAGTTTTTATAATTATTTACCAAATAAACACCAATCAAAAATATATATAATTTTTTGCATTGAATTAAGCTTAAAATAAATTTAATATGTGCAAAATCTATCTTGAATTCATCATTAATTTATATAGGCCAGCTCTTCAATGCGTACAATTTTGAATTTGAAAAGCAATCAGTTATATTTTTTATAAGGAAAATTGTAAAAAGTTAGATCTTGAGACTTTCATAATAAATTCCAAATTTTTTTATTAATTACAAACCTACGAAATAGCAAATTACCTCTAAGATAAAGTCATAATAGCCATTCGGAACAACTTTTGTGACGGCTATCTTACTGTTTCTTAACACAATTTTTTAGTATAAAAATTTTAATTTTTGTACTAAAAAACTACTTTAAGAAGCAGTAAAAAAAACGTTGGGACGGCTTTCTTATTGCTTCTTAAAGCAATTTTCTACTATAAAAGTTAAGATTTTTATACTAAAAATCTACTTTAACATGCAGTAAGAAAGACATAAAAAACAGGTTATCAATGATAACAGTGGAACATGAGAGCCAAAAATACCAAGCTCAGAAAACTGGCAAAAGAACAAAAATTGCATGTTTTGCACAAAAAAGTAATTACAGCAATGTTCTTATAGATAATTTACAGAAGATAAATAAGTTACATCCATAAAGAGCCATTAATGTACCTCCAGTTGTTCTTTCTATATTCATTCTTCAGTCATCAGGCAACTTAATTATACAAGTCAGAATCCCCAATGCACAGCATGAATGAATAGTTTCCTAATTCTACCCTTCCTGCAGAAGCAAAAGAGCCTCTAGGTCCACATAAATCTAGACCATAGCAGAGAGAAGAAATCAAAATCCTAATAAAGCTGCTGGCGTTCTTTCTGTTTCTTAAAGCAGCTTTTTAATACAAATATTAAAATATTTATACTAAAGAACCGTTTTTAGAAGCAGGAAGAAAACCGTCACAAACGAAGTCTAACTATATACAAAGCACAGCTAACTAATTCTCCCTGACTGGTCAATAAGGGTGCCAACTTGGTCTCCACAAAGGGCCCTCGAAATATTGCCAGGTTCCAGAAGGTTAAACAGAACAACTACAAAAGAAGAGTAAATAACTAATAAGGGAAAGGATCATTTGGAAAATTGAAAAAAAAAAAAAAAATAGTTGATGGAAGTAAACCAGGAATATTGCTTTCTTCACAAAAAGAGATTGCAGTCATATCCATTGATGTGAAGCCTCTGTTGGCTAAATCCCTGAATGAGATGTGCTCAAATGTGGAGCTTTCATTCCTGGAGTGGCAGATATAAGCACCATCTGAGGTAGTTCCTTTCAACACAGCATCTGCATTAACTGTTAAATGACATATTATTAAGTAGATTGAAGAAATAATTAATGGGAGGGTAAATAATCCAGCTTCAGTAGAAGAAAATAGCAACTTACTCTCAGACGCTCTGAGAACAGCAGCTGTGTCAGTGGAAAAGAGAGAACTTCCTGATCCAGTTCCAATTCCTCCGAATATAACAATCCGTCCTTTTTCGAGATGGCGGATCGCTCGTCGCCGAATATACAGATCAGCAATCTCTTGCATCATAAATGCAGTTTGAACACGAGATTCGATGCCAATCTTCTCAAAGGAGGCCTGGAGCAGTAAGGCATTCATGGTTGATGCCATCATCCTGTTGAATTGTTAAATATTACAAGTATTAGCTCAAATATTTCTTGTCCATTCACAGAAGTTATCGATATAATAATTGCCCATGGAAGAGAATTAGAATAAATTAGCAATCAGGCATGGATGTTTGTTTATCAAGAATATGCATTGAGCCTCGTTAGCAGCAGCTAACTTGTAAAAACAATCAGCAGCCAGTTTTGAAGTAATTCATCACTTCATTCTATGTTAGGATTGCATGAATGGATAAATTAAAGCATGCAATGCAACGTGTGTATCCAGGAGTCCAAGAGTCTCATTGATGAGGACATCATTCAGAGATTCA
Source organism: Dendrobium nobile (assembly GCA_022539455.1). Classification (NCBI taxonomy): domain Eukaryota; kingdom Viridiplantae; phylum Streptophyta; class Magnoliopsida; order Asparagales; family Orchidaceae; genus Dendrobium; species Dendrobium nobile. The sequence goes on along the minus strand of CM039735.1, from coordinate 4,092,933 downwards.
GACTTGTGTACCGACGACAGAAGCGTAGATTGACGGCTATGATTCAGCGTCTCTACTTTTGATGCATTTCTTTATGTTTTATTTAGTTTTGTTGTTTTCCGAATTTACCCCTATGGGGAAGTGTTTTGTTATTATAGCTTGGAGGGCAATTGTGTACTTTTATTTTTGTCATGTTTGAGACCTATATATAGTGGTCTTATGTGTTGTAAAAGGATGATGAATGATTAAATGAAATTTTGTTTTGCCATCTTCTTCTTCTTGTGAGTGCACTAGAGGGAAGAGAGAGCCCAACGTGTGGGCAAGCACAATACCCACACCGGTCACCAAAAGAGTCCGTGACTCGTGGTCTTTTTCTACATTCTCTATTCTATCTTCATTATCACCCACCGACTCCTCTTCATTCTTCCACCTTCATCCCGCAACCAAGATACCTCCCGTTGATCCAATCCAATTCCCCTCCCAAAACCCCATCCGCTGGCCTAGTCCTTGGCCACCCAACCCGACGCCAAGCTCACCCTCTCCCTCCTTGACCGCCGACCCCTTCATTATCCCAAGTCATTATGATGATTCCAATCATCATAATGACTTCATAAATTGGCTTAAGCAATAAAAGGAAGGAGTTAGAAAATTTTGAAATTCAAATTTGAATTTCAAAAACTTTCCATATTTACAAAATTCCAAATAAGGAAAGTTTTCAAATTTGAATCCAATCTAAATTTAATTTAGAGAGGGTTTATTATTCTCCCTCCTAATTTGCCATAACTTGTTTGGAAAGCACTCAGCTCCTCCCCAATCCCCTCCCTCCTCTCTCTTGATGCCGCCGGCCCCCATTAATGGGCTTTCCCCCTTTGCTTCCTAATGAGGCCCTCATCTCTCTTTAATTTGAATTCAAATTTCAAATTAAATCCCTCCAATTCTACTTAAAAATCTGAAATTAATTTCAGATTTGGGCTAAACTTTCTTCTCCTTTACAAACCTAACCTAGTGCTCCCTCATCAACCCCCCCCCCCCCTCCCCCGGTTGTTTCCCCTCCTCTTGCCTCCTCGCCCTTGGAAACCCTAGATCTCTCATGTTCGTGGAAGCCAAGAGAAGAAGACAATCTCCTCCCTCCCTCTCACCATTGGTGCATGGCCAAACCTGAGGTCAACCATGGTCTTGCCTACAATGCCCAAGGAGAAATTGATGTTCTACTTTCCCCTTTCTATGAACCGAATTGGGAATACGATGACTCGGTGGAAAGCTACGTCAATCGCATCTTTCATTGCCTCGCCGAGACGATTGAACTCCAACAACCTCGAGTACCTTGGCTCCTCATTGGACGATCAACGACTTCTTCCCCTCCAGCTACCTGTCCGGCGAACAAGATCTTACGGGCCACATGTCTTGTGGTGGCGTCATTGGGATTGCTTCTACCATTCCTCTGTTGAACTCAACCCCAAGAGCGAGTGAGAAGGAACTCATGGTGATAGTTTCTTGATGTTACGCCGTAGATTCTTGTTTATTTGGTATCAGTATTATTATCTTGTTTTCGTTGTTATTTTGATTGTCTTGCTAATCTCATTGTAACTGCTTGCCATCACTTAATCTTCTAACAGAATTTATAAGAATTTGACTTGAGTGAAACATAAGTTCTAGCTAGCAAAGTTCATGCTCAATTTTTATTGTTAAAATCCAAAGCAACTCTTATCTCATGTATGTTTCACATCACTTACTTTTACAATGTAAAGTTATTTCAGGAGAAAGTTTGATTTCACAGTGTATGTGATGCGGACATCCGACGGTGGATGATATTCAAAGGAAGAGACGAAGCTCAATAGCCGAGATCACTCCTTTTTATTTTAGTTTATTAATTGTATTTTGATTTGATCTTGCATTTTTACTTTTTTACCTTTTTATTTAAGAGTCTTGTCTTATGTAAGCCCAATGGGCAAATTTATCTTTTAGTTTCTTTTGAGGCCTATATATAGAGGTCTCTTCTCTTGTATTTGGTATGATGAAATTATAATAAAAATTTGTGTTATGCACTTGTGTTCTTTTGAGAGGACGTTAGTGAGATTCCTATGGGAAGGAACAAGAGTTTTTGCCAGCTGCGGGATGAGTCCGGGCTCGTGGCTTGAAGTCCCTTGGAGAAGGGCAACGTATCACCCGTCAGTCTTCGGAAGAGTCCAAGGCTCGCGGTTTTATCTTTCTTTTTTATTATTATTCTCCTTATTTTCCTAACTGCCACTTCCCCATCTCTCTTTCTACTTTGGCCAAAAATTCTACCCAAACCCTAGGCCAAAAGACACCAAACTGCCGGCCCAATCCCCTTCCCAAAGCCGTCGGCCATCATCCATCCCTTGGCTCCAAGATTCAAAATCTAGCATTTAAATCCTTTCCTAAATTAGCTCCCGTTAATTTTGAAAACTATTTAAATTCATATTCAATTTTTTATTTATTTATTTAAATTCATATTCAATTGAATTTGAATTTGAATTTTACTTCCTAAATGAGGAAAACTATTTTAGGGAAGTCCCTCAAATCATGCAATTTTGAATTTTAAATAGTAGTTGATTTAAATTCACTTTCCTATTTTAAGATTCTAAATATAGCCACCTATAACCCCTCATATCAATCACCCATAATCATGTTAGCCGTCGGCCCTACCACCCTTCCTATTTCCTCTTTCCCTCCACTTTTCAAATTGATTATTGAAGGCATTCCTTATTCGAAGCATCTTATGTTAAGAAAGTTTTTAAATTCAAATTTAAATTAATTTGAATTTGAAATTCTTTCTTAAAATAGTATTAATTATATTAGGAGGCTTTCATTAATTCTCCAAATTTGAATTTAATTAAAGACCAGTCATAATTCCCCTTTCCTTATCTTAATAATTCATGTTTGGAAATTCCTTAAGTCCACATTCATCGTATGTGGACACATTCACCGTATGTTGACACATTCAACGTATGTGAACGCCTCCCCTTTTCCCCTCTTTTGGCCGACCCCCACCGTTCTACATCAGTATGGTTATAGTTATTATTAAATTCAGAGAATTGGAGAGAGAAAGTGCTTCATTTTTATTGCACAAAATTATTCATATTTATAGATCTATACAAGATATCTTAATAAAGAAATAAATAATTATAGAATGATGCATAATTGTCCTAATATAATCCTCCCTAAACAAGCCACCCAAATATAGAAGGAGATCGGCGTGATCCAGGTTAGCCTCCCACAAATTCCCCTGTTGGCCATGGGATCAAGGGCCAAGGGACAGCTAAGATTTAACAACGTGATCCATGTGAGCCTCTACAGATCCCCATGCTGTCGGTGGGATCAAAGGCCAAAAGATGGTTGAGATTTAAACACGCTGCCTCAAGCTGAGAAAGGCCAAAAGATGGTTGAGATTTAAACACGCTGCCTCAAGCTGAGAAATACAGATCTATCATTCCCAACTAGGTAATTAGCCCCGAAAAAGTAGAATTATCAAATCCCTTAGTGCATCATAGAGTCCTCCATTTAGTCAAAACTTTGAGGAAAATTAGCTTCAGACATTGCAGTGGCAAAGAGTAGTAGTGAAGGTTATATTAAGAAGGGCAGCAATGAAGGTTGCATTGGTTATAAATAGGATAGTAACCACAAGGAAGGCTGACAATGAAGGCACATCGGTAGAAAAAAAAATTGTTTTTAGGGTTGCCGCAAGATTCAAGGACAACAGTTGAAAAACACGGCTTCGAAAGAGCCAGGTTGCAGCAGGTGAAGGTTCTTTTGGTGGATCAGCAGAATATTCTGACTACCCCAATTGGTCGCAAGCAGTAGGAGGAATCCAGCACGACAGAGTATACGGTTTAGGTTCGCAAGCATATGCATATGAGGGGCAGACATCTGGTGGCTCCAGTTTCTTAGCTAATACCAAGGAGTCTTTATATACTCAATATATAACTGCCCTAACAGCCGAGCTAGAACAGGTAAGGAAAGCACAAGTTGACTGACAGATGCAGATGCATCAAGCTCAAATGTTAGAGGAAATGCGAAAGATGAGGGAGCATATGAGTAGTGGGAGGAGTAAAGCATAAGCTGAGGAGGAGACTGAATCAGAGTAAATGTTATTTATTGCACTGATGTGGACATCTATATTTATGTGTTTTTGGACATGTTCAGTTATTTATTATTTGGACATCTTGAATTTTTTTATTATTAGATATTTGTTGATGATACTCTTTTTGTTTATGTTATTGTGTATATGTTTATGTTTAATGGTGTAATTAGTGATGTTCTTGATCAGAAGTGGATGTATGAATGTATATAGTATTGTATTTTTTTCTATGCAAGTTTAATTGTGGAAATCAGTTTCAAAAGTTGGAATGTTGTTTTTTTTGTTTATGCTACATGTTTACGACAGATTTTTCACCTGAACCCCTGCCGGTAATACGATACGATGACGTTTCTGGCGGACATTTGTGCTGTTACTTCCGACAGATATTGAGATGGTAATGTACGTCGGTAACAGGACGATGTTTTTTAGGTGGCAAATTATCCGCCGGTATTTCCGGCGTAGCTTGTCCGCCAGATATTGCACCGGAATACGACACCAAAAAAAGGTAGCTCCTATTTTTTCATCGGTATTTTGCCAGAAAATCAGTCGGAAATATTTTCGGCGAAAAAAAAAATCACTGGTGTTGATTTTTTGACGCGTAAATTACCCTCGAAGCATTTTGCATCGGAAATGCGCCGGAAAACTCATATTTCCGACGGATTTTGATTGTTACCGACGATTCCATCCGCCGGTAATAGCGCATTTTTTTGTAGTGATGCTTGACTATTATTTTCTCTTTGAATATCTGATACGCCTTAGGTTTCACAAATTAGGGTTTGCCCTAATTTTCCTTCAAGGATGATGTTTCACCACCAAATCAAAGTTAACTCAAAACAAGAAGAATGAGAAGAAGAACAAAAGAGCTTTGCATTAATCTTCAAGACAAAACAAAAGACAAAGCTAGTCCACTTCGAGAAGGACCAAATCTCCCAAAAGAAACCCTAGAGAAAATAAGAGGGAAAAGAGAAAGAACTTTCTTCACATGCTCCCCAAAAATCAGCCCTAAGCCCCCCTTCATACCATCCCAACATCCCAACACATCCCTAAATTACCCCTCCCAATCCACCCTCCATCTCCTCTAAGGATTCCGCCCCACCCCCACCTTAGCCGTTGGATCAAAAAGGTGGACAATGGAGTCCACCGTGGCTGCCTCCCCCGTTTCCTTCGGGATGTCCGCCCGCCCTCTCCGCCTGTAGACCCGCGTGGGTCTAGGCGGATGGACCGGGTGAACCGGTCCATCAATACCGCCCTCTAGAAGATCAACCTTGTCCTCAAGGTTGAAGTCTGGAAATTGCTCCTGCATAGCCTCGTACATCTCCCAAGTAGCCTCATGTACCGGTAAGTCCTTCCACTCGATGAGCACCTCCCTCTTGCCTTGATCATTTTTCCTCACTTCCTTCACCTGTAGTGGCTCTAGTACAAATTGCATATCTTCTGTAAAGCCCTGAGGTATAGTAGGAGTGGTCATAATATGTTCCCCTATGCTCCTTTTCAATAGTGACGCATGAAATACAGGGTGGATGGAGGAGTGAGGAGGCAACTTGAGACGGTAGGCCACCATCCCAACCTTCTTTTCAATCTCGAAAGGCCCGTAGTATCGTGGAGAGAGCTTCTCACTCCTCCTGCTAGCTAGAGTCTTCTGCCTATAAGGCCGTAGCTTCAGGTATACCATCTCTCCCACTTCAAATGTCACATCCTTGCGGTGAGCATCCGCCTTGGTTTTCATGATCTGCTGGGCTCTCAATAGGTGTTCCCTCAACTCTTCTAACACCCTATCCCTCTCCTCCAAATATTGATCTACTAGGTATACAGGGGTTGTTCCCTTCTGATAATTCACCAATGGTGGCGGGTCCCTCCCATAAAGAATCTTGAAAGGTGTGAACTGAGATGCAGTATGAATATTCTGCCCATGGTAGCCATTTGACCCACTGTTTAGGCCTCTCCCCCACGAAGCATCTCAAATAAGTCTCCACGCTACGATTCACCGCCTCAGACTGTCTGTCTGTCTGTGGGTGATATGCGCTTCAAGAATGTACCGTGCATCTTGAAGATCTCCTTCCAGAAAGAGCTCAAGAATACTTTATCCCTGCCTGAAACAATAGAGGTGGGAATTCCATGCAAGCGAACCACCTCTCTGATGAAAGTAGATGCTACAGTAGGGGCAGAGAAGGGGTGCCGTAGTGGAATAAAATGGCTATACTTGCTCAACCGATCCACTACTACCATGATGACCGTATACCCCTCAGACTTGGGTAATCCCTCAATGAAATCCATAGTGACTTCCTCCCAAATCTTGTTTGGAAGCACTAAGGGTTGCAACAAACCACTAGGGGCACAAGCCTGATACTTGTTCCGTTGACAAATATCACATTTGCTCACCATGTCCTCGACATCACTTCTTAACCCCTTCCAAAAAAATTCAGCTTTTACCCGCCGATAGGTCTTTTCCACCCCTGAATGTCCCCCAACACGGCTGTCGTGGTACTCCCGTAGAAGAATGTGGACGAATGCTGAATTACGGTGTAGTACCAACCTCCCCTTGTATAACAAAAGAGAGTTCTCCAGGTGATACCCTTTGAACCCTCCTTCTCCCTTCTGGACAGCCGCTCGAATCTTCTCTAGCTCCTCTGCATGTTGATTTTCCTTCACCAATTCACCCCAATCCACCAATTGTGGTACCGATAGTGCCATCAACTGTGAGCACTCGACACGGGAAAGAGCATCTGCCGCCTTGTTTTGAGCCCCGGGCTTATACTGAATCTCAAACTCATATCCCAAGAGTTTTGCCAGCCACCTCTGATGTTCCTCTGCCACCAATCTCTGCTCCAGTAAGTATTTGAGGTTCCTCTGATCAGTACGAACTATGAATCGTTGCCCCAATAGATAAGGCCGCCATTTTTGAATGGCCAACACAATGGCCATCAGTTCCCGCTCATAAACTGACTTCAACCTCGCTCTAGGTGATAAGATCCTGCTGAAGAAAGCAATCGGCCTATGATTCTGCATGAGCACTGCTCCCAAGCCCACTCCCGAAGCGTCAGTCTCAACCACAAATTGCTGAGTGAAATCTGGAAGAGCCAAAATCGGGGCACTAGTCATGGCTTCCTTCAAAGTCTTCATGGCTTCCTCTGCCTTCTCTCCCCACTGAAAGTTGTCCTTCTTTAGCTGATCAGTCAAAGGGCCTGCTATGGAACCAAAGCCCTTGATAAACCTCCTGTAGTAGCCAGTAAGTCCCAAAAATCCCCGTAGGCCTTTAAGGGCTTTTGGTGTAGGCCACTTCATCATGGCCTCTATCTTGGTGGGGTCAGCCGCCACCCCACATTCTGAAATGATGTGTCCCAGATACTCCACCTTCTTCTGAGCGAAAGAACACTTCTTCTGGTTGGCATATAGCTGATGCTCCAATAAGGTCGTGAGTACCACCCCAAGATGGGTGATATGATCCTGCAGAGATTTGCTATATACCAATATATCATAAAAAAAAACTAGAACAAACCTCCTCAAGTAGGGCTGGAAGACCTGATTCATCAGGGCTTGGAAGGTGGAGGGAGCGTTAGTGAGCCCGAATGGCATAACCAGAAACTCATAATGACCCTCATGTGTCCGGAAAGCTGTCTTCTGAATGTCTTCAGTCTTCATCCTAATCTGGTGATAACCAGATTTCAGGTCCACCTTGGAGAAGATGGTGGCTCCCCCAAGCTCATCCAAAAGCTCATCTACTACCGGAATAGGAAATTTGTCTAACACGGTCTCTTTGTTGAGGGCCCGATAGTCCACACAGAATCGCCAACTACCGTCTTTCTTTTTTACCAAGAGCACAGGACTGGAAAATGGGCTCACACTGGGTTGGATCACCTGAGCCTCCATCATCTCTGCTACTAACCTCCCAATCTCCTCCTTCTGAGCATGAGGATATCTGTAGGGTCGCACACTGATGGGTGCTACCCCTGTCTTCAACACAATAGCATGCTCCCTGGATTTGATAGGGGGTAGCCCTTTGGGCATCTGAAACACTGTGGAATACTGTTGTAGAAGATCCTGGACCACCTCAGGTATAACTTCTGGCTCTCTTTCTACCTCCATGCCCACCTGCTGTAGTTCTATCAAATAGCCCTCCCCATCATCTCTCAAAGTCTTGAAGATGGACTTCAAGGCCACTCTGGTTCTGCATAAACTGGGGTCTCCCTGTAGTGTCACTCTCCTGCTCCCCTTCCCATACTCCATGTATAATTTCTTCCAATTCACCTTCATCTCCCCCAAGGACTAGAGCCACTGCATCCCAAGTATCACGTCAGTGCTTCCCAAATCTAGCAGTAGGAAGTCTTGCACTGTCTCCTCTCCTTGCAATGTAAGGGTCACTCCCTTACACTGCCCACTACAGCGCTCCTTCTGTCCCGTGCCCAAAATGACTCCTACACCTCTCCCCTGTGTCACTGGTAGCCCCACCCTTTCCACCAACCTGCAATCTCCCCTTCCAACAATGAAGTTGTGGGTGGCCCCACTATCAATCAGAACCATCACCTTGTACCCTGCAATCTCCCCTTCCAGCTTCATGGTGCAATGTGATGTCAGTCCTGCTATGGAGTTGAGTGAAACCTCCACCATAGCCAAATGAGGATGCTCTTCCTCCTCGCCCTCCTCCTAAGTTGCTCCTGCATCCCCTTCCTCCTCCTCTGAATCCCCCACCAGGATCACATGTAGGGTCTTCTCCTTACACCTATGCCCCGGTGTAAACTTCTCATCACATCGATAGCAAAGGCCCTTGGCCCTTTTTTCCTTCAGCTCTGAATCAGTTAACCTTTTGAACCCTCCTTGGTTCACTGCCGTAGTGGGTTTCTCTTTGGCTATCTCTCTAGGAGGAAGGATGGTCGTCGCCCTTGGGCCTCCAACCATGAGTGGTGGTCGGTAAGTGGGGTAAGACACCCCTGATCTCCTCGGTGGCTCCACCTTCAGCTTGTCCTCTACAAGCTGTGCAGTCTCCATGATCCTTACTAACCCATGTGGAGCCACTACTCTGATGGCTACTCTGATGTGAGGCTTCAGCCCCTTCATGAAACTCCCCTCTAGAAGGTCATCAGGAATCCCTCTCAATCTGCCTGATAGTAGCTCAAAGTGCTCTCTATATTCTGCCACTGTGCCCTCCTGCACTAGAGCTACCAACTGCTCATAGTGTGTGCCCTCGCTGGACACCCTGAATCTGTGCAGTAGGAGGTCTTTGAACTCCTCCCAACTTCTAACATGTTGTCTCCCTTCAAGCCATTGAAACCAGGCCAATGCCTTCCCCTCCAAACAAACCGGGACTGCCATCAACTTCTCCTCTTCTGTGACACCATTCACTGCAAAGTAGCGTTCCACCCTGTAGATCCATCCATAAGCATCCTCCCCTTCAAAAATAGGGATCTTCAATTTCCTCATGCGGTTGTCAGCTCGGTGGAAGGTTCTTCCATCTCCCCAAGTCCCCTGAGTAAAGCCCTCCCCTTGTGGCCTTCCCCTTCTCTCCACCGGGTAAGGATTTTGAAGCCCCCTCCATGGGGGTTCTCTTGGCTCTCCATAGCCCATGCCGTAGTCTTCCCTTCTTCCTCCCTGCTCCCATGTGGCACGATTTCCTTCCGGAAACCCCCCCATCTGATTCGGCCACCCTTCACGTGTGCCGTGGGGCCCCCCCGAGCCCATGTATGGCCGGCCCCCTTGACCACCGGTCATTCCCCAAGGGCCACCTACTCCCGACCCTTCTCCTCCTTCCCTTGGCCATTGCCCTTGCATGCCATCTTCGCTTTGATTTACCCCTTCTTCCCTAATTGGAAAATTAGGGTTAGGGTTTTGGTTCGTCACCGGAGATTTCCCTTTTTCCTTAGGGTTTGATGGAACAACTTGAGCTTCTAACAATTTCCGGATCATCTCTTCCATTCCCCCAAATCTTTCTTCTAGGGATGAAAATTTTCCCTCCATCGATGAAAGTTTCTCACCCACCTCCTCTTTCAATTGGCCCATCTCTCCCTCCAACACTTCTACTTTCTTTGACGCCATGCCTTCTAGGATCAAGAGCTCTGATACCAAATTGATACGCCTTAGGTTTCACAAATTAGGGTTTGCCCTAATTTTCCTTCAAGGATGATGTTTCTCCACCAAATCAAAGTTAACTCAAAACAAGAAGAATGAGAAGAAGAACAAAAGAGCTTTGCATTAATCTTCAAGACAAAACAAAAGACAAAGCTAGTCCACTTCGAGAAGGACCAAATCTCCCAAAAGAAACCCTAGAGAAAATAAGAGAGAAAGAGAAAGAACTTTCTTCACATGCTCCCCAAAAATCAGCCCTAAGCCCCCCTTCATACCATCCCAACATCCCAACACATCCCTAAATTACCCCTCCCAATCCACCCTCCATCTCCTCTAAGGATTCCGCCCCCCCCCTCCTTAGCCGTTGGATCAAAAAGGTGGCCCATGGAGTCCACCGTGGCTGCCTCCCCCGTTTCCTTCGGGATGTCTGCCCGCCCTCTCCGCCTGTAGACCCGCGTGGGTCTGGGCGGATGGACCGGGTTAACCGGTCCATCCAAAACCGGTCCATCAATATCTTGGGTGTATTGGGCTCTAGACTTGGTGTCTAGAGATTGGGAGAAAGTGATACTCCTCTCGAATAGGAAGAATTATTCTGTACGGAGTGTGGAGGGCATCCGGAGACCAATAAAAATGTGCCACGTCACCTCATTGGTGGGTACCCAGCTCGGTACCCGCACTCGATACTGTTGGGTACCACTGGGTCTGGGTGCCAAGTGCTTAACCAGACGGTTCTCCCGTCCGGTCTCCGTACATAATAAAAGCTCCTCTAATAGAGGATCAATTGTATCTTTTCTTTTGTTTGCTTTGTTTTGAGTATTTAATAAAATCTACGGTTATTTTGGGTTGTTTCATTTCGTTCTTGTGTCTTCTCGCTGTTTTTACCAACTTCTTGTTAGGATTGCTTGCGAACTCAAGTACATCCGATAGAATTACTTGCGAACTCAAGTATTTCCTATCATATTGCCCATTTTTTTACACTAGTACCTAGATTGATTATTAACACTAATTACCACGTGATTCCCTTTCTCCAGACACGCCTCTTAATGAAAACCTTAGTCTAGAACAAAATCTGAAGCTTAAGAATACGTAGACCAAACCTAAAAATAAGACTAGATTACTCCAAAAAATACAGGTAGGTGAGAAAGCATACCCTACTTGGTATAAAGTAGTTCTGTCCGTGTCAGTGGCAGCCACCCAAGCGTCACCACAGAAAAAATTTCGAAATCCAACAACTATTGCAACCTAAAAGTACATCACAAATCCAAAAAAAAAAAAGGAAGGCATGAGATAATTGTAAGTTGCTTTCCCCACTGTATCTACGGAGTACCTCAACGCCAACACGGCTTGCCATAGCAACCTCCTTAGCTATCAGCATCATCACCTAAGAAACCGAAAAGTGATCTGTATTATACTCGGGCAATTTCAACAGGCTCCCAAAGTTCCACTTTGGCTAAATGCAATCATAGAAGAATAACACAACAGAACCCATAAACATTAAAAGGAGAAGCAAACCTTTGGGTCAACATTCTGTGGGCCGGTCCCAGCCAATGCAGAACCACTAATTTTCAAGACAGCTCTCTTCCATCTTGGATTTGGTAGTGATTTCAACTTAATGTTACTTGTTAAGCTAGATGAACCAGGTGAAGTACCAGGATATCTGTAAAAGCAATCAATTGAGGATGAGCAAAAGAAAATTGCTGAAAGTTATAACACTACCATAATAACATAGAAAAATTAAGCTAACAGGTTATTAAACAATGGGGATATTCAGAAAGCTGAGTCAACAGACCTTTTTTTTTACTCCACATTGCTGGCTAAAAATATGATCTACTAAAACAACTCAAAGCAGTTCTTTTACCCCACAGAAAGCTTTAACTACAAAACCAATGCATTATCTGAAACTCTTACACTACCGGACTAATGTCAAAATTAAGCTATCTACCAGTAGCCAACTGTGGACTTTATAACTTAAAAATCCATTCAATTGAGCATTTTAGACTTAAAAAAGCCTTTGATGCTTCTTCCAACAAAAATCTAAAATTCTTTTAACTCAAAATAGCCGAGTTACATAACAGCTTTAGCCAAAACTCCCAGTAACTTCCTCAAAATCACACCAATACGATTTTAGCGGCTGTTTGGTTTGAAGTAAAGTAAGTATAAAGTAAAGTGAATAAAAGATTTTGAAAAGTTTGACGTTCAGTTGAATGAAAAATAAATCCAACATAAAGTACATGCAGCGTCTTTCATTCTAGTTCATTTTTAAAGTATATTGTTCTCTCCCAGTTTTGAGCAAGAACCGTTTACATCGCTCCAAAGCTTACTTGACCAATGCCAACGGCCACCGTCTCCAAAGCTACCCCGCCGTCGGCCACCACCCGCCACCATCCATTGCCGGTTGCCAGCCACCAGCCAATGCCAACCGGCGCTCGCCTCCCACAGTCACCGCCGCCTCCCACAGCCGACCACAGTCCACAGCCACCACCCTCCAACGTCAGCCACCGACCATTGCCGACCACCCCAGACAACCTTTTTGCACTTTACTTCAAACCAAAAAAAAAATTGTCATACACTCATCCAAATTACTCCAACATATTCCTTCTACATTGCATTTCTTTTTCAAGCAACCAAACAGTCCCTCACTGAAGGAGACATATCCTCTCAATCAGATCACTAATCATTTTTTCTGCCTTCTAATTTGATTCTCCTTTATGTTCTAGTATTATAATAAGCCTTGCAAACAGAATAAGCAACAAATTTAGTAAGCATTTTTCTCTTCTTGACTGTCAATTATATAAAGCAAAATATAGTGTCGCCAAGAGACTAGAACTGGCACCATTAGGGGAATAGACGAGCTGAAACGTAAAATATGGCTAAATGGCCAGTTCTGTATAAACATAAGTATTTGACAGAGTGCAGTGAAAGAAAACTTCTATCAGAATCTGATTAAAAGTAACCACTTAAGCGGTACTGTAGCCATATTTCACCTACAATGTGCCCAACCAACAATGACTTGAGAGCTAAAACCAATATACCAAATAAACTTGAGGATTCCATTACCAATAATGCAATAACAACGACAAAAACAAGTCAAGAATTTAAATTAGTGCACCAATTTCACACAGACCCAAACATTGTAAATACACGACATAGCAAATGACATGACATCATTGACATAGCAAACATTTTAAAATAAGGACATAGGACTCCAAGGTTGCAGTTATTTGTATCACAATATAGAGAACATAAAATTATAATATTGTTATACGCGGTAATGACATATTCTATAAGAGAAATATATACTGATCACATTAAGTTGGTCTGACTGCTCGATGGACTGACACTTAAAACAAAATATTAATCCAATTTTATCAAACCCAGATGAACTGGAACCTAAAATAAAACGTTGATCGAATTTTATCAATCCCTGGTTTAGAGCTTAAGCAAACCCTACACCGACTAGCTTGATTTGGGTTTGTTTAGCTCATTGGTCGCACCGCTTCGACTTGGATTATGCTTGCAACTCCCCCTACTCCACGCTCCTGCAAATATAATTGTTAAAATTTTTGCCACACCACATTTAGAACTCTATTTAATTCTTTCTTCTCAGATGGCTCAGTGCTTACTAGTCCCATATGACTTTTTAACTTTTTCTTTGACGCTGCCATAAACTTCTAGTCTCATATGACTTTTTAACATGTTCTTTGACATTAAGGGGTTGTTTGATTTCGGTATTTAGGATCGAAGTTTAATTAGAATGCAGTGTGCAGTAAAAAAAGTGCATTTTGATTTTTCAGCATAGTTTAATTGGTTCTAAATAAATGCATGGAAGTATTATTATGATTGGCTACAATTTCCTTTTATTATTACAATACTTTGATAAATTAACTTTTAAAAACATCATTTTTGTGTTTGCTTTCTTAGAGTTGTTTGAATAGCTCTTACAATTCCTGCAATGGATGTTATCAGCAGGAAGGCTGAAAAAAGAATCAACTTTGTTGCTTTCCAGAATAAATAACAATTAACTTTAACGAGCAAAGAAGCCATTAAGGAGGAGAGATAAAGAAGTACCATAATCCACACAAGTTATGGGCTTGTTTTTTATGTTTCCCTATAAAGATGGAGAAAATCAATCACATCCACCTTCAGGTAGAAAAAATTAGGTTTTTCATGAAATATTTTCATCATAAAAAATTAAAGAAGAAAAAGAGATGCAATAGAAGAACGGGGTTGAGGACCATGACAGCCTATAGATGTAGTAGGTGATGACTAGGAAGTCCCATAATCGATGCACGCAATGGGCTTGTTTTTTTACGTTTCCTGATAAAGATGGAAAAAAAATCAGTCATATCAACCATCAGATAGAAGAAATTAGGTATTTCATGAAATATCTTCATCATAGAAAAAATAAAGAATAAAAAGTGATGCTAAGTGGAGAAAAGGGCTAGAAGACCATGCAAAACCATAGTTGTAGGATGGTGATGACTAGGAAGAGAGAGAACAAAATTGAGAAAGGAGATGAGACAACATGCAAGAGTGGCAGTGTGGCCGGGGACAATAATGAGACAACATGTGAGAGTGGGAGCATGGTCGGGGATAATAATGATGATAGTCCATAAGAGTGAGCATTGTAGAGATGGAGGCAAATAGTCGACAGCAAAGGTCAAGTTCGCCAAAGAATGGTTTGCAATACATTTGGAATACAAATAATTTAAGAGAATTTGGAATTCAAAAATATTTGGGCCTTTGAGGCATTTCAAAATCCATAAATAAAAGGTAATAAGCATCTATTTTATTTCATGCGAACACTTGAAAAATTAAAACCCAAATTCATTTTATTTTAAACCCCTAATACTTGCAACCAAATAGCCCCTAAGTATCAAATGTATTCTATCATGTTTACAGCTAATACTTTTTGCCTAAATTTTTATATTTTCCATTCTAAATAAGTCACAAATCACAACATATGTATTATATGTGGCTATTCTATTAAGTAAAAATAGGTAAGATTCTGGTTAATTATCAAAATTTAGAACCTCTAATACCTTTATGAAAACCATCACATGCCCAACTTCAAATTAAAGTTTAGTAAAAAGTGTTTTTATCCGTAATGTTTATATGAACTCTTATAACGACTAAATTTAAAAGTCCTTATAATCATATACATATCATTAAAGTTCCTGAGTTGACTTATGATTGTGCATTGCAAGTTTGCAACAGCTAGATGATAAGTAGTATATGATCTATACAATCAATATTGTGGATCGCATCCAATGCCTTTTAGTTGGCTAGCTTCAAAGTTAGTCTGGGCTAGCTTCAAAGTTAGACTCAGACGCTTGAATAATACCGTGTAGCTGCTAGTCTCTCCACTTCAAAAACAGCTTATTATTCAACAAAAATCTGAACTACTTCGAAACATCACTAATACGTAAGTTACACTTTAAAACGGATTGATTTAAGACTATAATCACAATAACACCACAGGACCACATGACGATTAAAGAGAAAAAAAAAAGCAGAGTCTGCCACCTCCATAGCACACCCAATGTAATATAAGATAAAGCTTTGTTCTTGAATCTTAATTCACCATTTAGGGAGGACTGTTTTGTTGGAAGTAAAATGAGCGTAAAATATTCCTTTAGCAGGAGTTTGAAAATATTGGTGTTTGGTTAGATGAAAAAGTTATGCAGTGTAAAGTATTCTAAATGTAATGTAAAGTATTCCAGTTCATTTTTGAGGTAAAATCAACTCGTTTAATTTTGAGTGAAAAATATTTCACGGCAACCGATCTACCTTGGCACCACTCCCAACGACCACCACTCGCCAGCCACCAACTACATAGACCACCAGCGCCACCACAGCTACCAAATGCCGACCACCACTGTCGCCAATGCCGCCGACCAACCACCACCATTTTGAACTTTACGCTGCATTCAGTTTACTTCAAGCAACAAAAAAAAATCCTATGCATTCCTCTAACAATCATCCAAATAACTTTAAGCATTCAAATACACTACATTCCATCTATGCTTCATTTCTTTTACTCAACATTCTTCTTTTAGCAAACCAAATAACCACTAAATGAAAGAAAATTAATTGAATTGAGCACAAACTTGTTAAATTCAATTTTACAGCATAGAGTTATCTGCCTATTAATCCTAGCTTATTCCCTATAGACAACCCAGTTACACAAGCTTGACCATTGACCATTAACGAGCAAAAAATCAAGAGCATTTGCTTCAGCCTTTCATAGAGATGGAGAGGGCTCAAATATCCTCAAGAAAATTTATTCAATGACCACAGCCATACCATGAACAAATAAATTCAGTGTTTAAAACTAAGGTCTAAAAACTCACCAAACAAGGAATACTAAAAATCATGCTTCAGAAACATTGTTTTGTACTGTGATATTAGGATTGGATATATTAGGTAATTGATTAGATTGTCTATAATCATGTTTTGGGCATTAGAATGTAGAAATATTAAAGAGATCATGTTCATTGAACTTTTAACGGCCTGATTTCTCCTAAAAAAGTGTCGATGGTGGTGATTCTCATATTACACTGTTGAGATCGAAGAAGATATTGCCAGGAATTCGTAAATGTGGTCGAATCAGCAATCAATTATCATACAAAGGTGAACAAAGCTCTAAAAGTAAGAGCTTTGGATAAAATTTTATATTATAAAAAGATGAGGATGGATTGAATTTTTTTCTACTTGTTTGAATAAATTGTATTTAAACTTAAATTTAGAATAGGACAATTTTGTAGTCATTACCATTTTTTTAACTTGCATTATTATAGTAGATAACATTATCTTCTCTTCGTGGAGTTTGTTCAGGATTGCCAACAAATAGAATTAATTTCCTACAATAAAATCAATCCGATAATTCTCCCCAAACAATTTCTTTTTCCTCTCCTCCTCAGCCATTTCTCCAAAAGCCCTCAAAGTTCCCAACCCCAGTACCATAGCAAAAATCATAGCTAAAGCATTCAGCTACTGTATCATTAACTGCCTCTTGATGCCACCGTTTTACCAATGTGCCTTGTTGTTGTTGGCTTATGTTGGTTTGTTGTTTTGTAAAATACAGCCAATGCTCTCCCTATTGCTGTCAATTGCCACTCCACTGTTGATTGTTGTGCACTGTTGTCGCTTGCTATCCACTATCTTTAACTTACTGCTTGCTATCTACAACAATCTAAGCCTTAAAAACAGCTAAGGCCTCGTTTGGTTCCCCCCGGCATTTTTTTCTTTCTTAAACGGAGGTATTACAACAGAGAAGCAGATTTTTTTTTTCTCAGATCGGAAAAAAAACGGAGGTGTAGCAAAAAGTATTTTGAAAAACTGGCGTAAAGCCGTAAACAAATAGTAAAATAATAAATTTTTCACCGATTGAGTTGTTTGCTTTACCACCATGGAATCAATCCCAAACAGTAAAACCAAAGGTTATTGCAGTAAGCCGTAAAAAAGAGAAACATTGTGTTTCCATCCAAATAAAAAGGAATAGGAAAACAGAAGGAGAGCTTTCTGTTGCTGGAACATTGATTAGAATGAGAAAAAGAAAAGAAATGTCATCTATAATGTGAAACCGTGCTCGAGGTATCCTTATTTACTTGAAAGATTAAGGCTAAACCTCCAGAAAATTTCTAAATATTTTTCAAATCCATTCTAGCATCCATTGTAGACTTACACAATAGCGTTGAGAGGGTAATTAATAGTCAATATCATTAACTTATTTTAAACAGAATCTATCTATACATATAAATTTATGTTCAATGTCAAAGAAATTTAGAACTGCTTCACTACATTCAAGCTCAATTCAAACCAAACAACTTCAGTATGTGTCGAATTTCTACAATTTTGATTTGTCAACTTAGAAAAAAGCAAAAATAAACAACCGGATACAGCAATATGTAAGCTGCTTTGCATTGCCTTATATTCATCATAGGCACAAAACAACAATAATTTTTTAAAAGCAACTAAAATAAAAACAAATTTACAAGTAAAAATAGCTTCATATATGCTGACAACTCCGAGGTAACAAAATTGGAATATATGGAAAAAACAGATTCAAACACTTGACATTGAGGAAATATAGCTATAAGAAAATGAACTCTTTCTTTTATTAGACCAATGAGATCTCCCAATGAGCAATTAATTTGTTTTCCGTGCTGAGGATTGCATTGATATTCAAACAATAAACATTGTATTTATCAGCTAATTCACTTGATAAAAATCTGAAAAGATGCCGAAGTCATGAAATCCAAATTTGCCTAATGATACATCAATTTGTGAAAAGAAAAACAAATAAAACCATCAACAGCATCTCAGACACGATAGCATATTTTCCTGTTAAGGTAACATTACCAAATGAATATTGAATAAACAATATTTCTTTATCGTAACCTACTATTAATTAATTCAAAATATAGTTACGTTAAATTAGTATAAAAAATTCTTCTTTATTTATTTATTTTTTTGGTACAGTCCTTTGCTGAGTAGTAAATTCGTAGGAAGAAAGATGGATAAAGTAGGATTAAAAGGAAATAAATTTTGTTTCTTTGATAAGTATTAAGCATAAATTTAGTTTCTGCATAATTACAAATTTACTTATTGAATATTTTTCTCTATTTTATATTCGTTTTAGAAGCCCAAATTCAGTTGATTGAGGAAACGTTTCCTCTGTTTTATTTTCATTTTAAGCTCGCTCAAAAGCAAGTGTTAAATTTTCTTTTAATCTTTTGTTTTCTCTCCAAATTTTTATCCTCAATTAGAGTGCAAATGCACACCTTCTGCTCGGTTAGGGCATCAAAAGAGAAAATAACATCTAATAAGGCCATAAATAATGAAAATTGTAAAGGAAAAGGAGATGGGGCCAAAGAAATGAGACCTCTTCAATTGTCTCGAAGCAGGACAGGAATCACCAAGTGCAGCAGCTTTATCATCATCCACAGCAGTCTTGGAGGAGGAAGAGGAACCGACAATTTGCTCCATCTTCTTGAACCATAGCCAATGGCTAACAGCGATGCTGCCACTGCTAAGGCGCTGGCATTCAACCTTATAACGCTTCTTAAGGTTATCAACCTTGTTCTTGCACTGCTCCACAGTTTTCCCGGACTTCTGCTTCTCGCATCGCTCACTCACTGTAGCCGCAACGTCCTCCCAGTCCCTTCCCCTTAAGTTGCCCCGATTCAGCTGTATGTACTTCTCAGTGAACGCATCAAGTAGACAGCCAATGGCCGAATCGCTCCACTCCTCCCGGTCCTTGCGATAGTCACCGGATGATGACGGCGCGACTGAAGACGACCTTGACCTCTTGTTGCTCATGTTGTAGCCATAAGGGGATTCTTCATCGCTGAGCTCGTCCCGATCCCTGCGCTTCTTTTCAGCATGGGAAGCTTCCAGCTGCTGCTGCTGCTGCTGTTGGTAGTGGAAGTGAGAGACCGATGCCACGGCCGCAGCCGCAGCTGCGCTACACCTGCGGTCGGGGCTATTATCCCCGTCGACGCCGTCATCCTCGCGAGGATGAAGCGGCTCGAATGGGTTCGATACAGGGTCGTCATCGGCGAAGCAATGGCTTTGTGTATTCACATCCGTCGGGACAAAGGCCTCGGCGTAGCCCGCTTGATCTTGGTCGTCTCCCACAGGGCCAATAGGAACTTTCTTCCTGATGATATTGTTGAAAACAAGAGAACGGGAGTGGATCGGAACGTTGGCCTTGGAGACGTACCTATGGGTAGAAAAGTTAAGAACACCAGCGGTGGCGCCAGCGGCAACGGACGCTGAATCTTGCCGCTGCTGCTGGTGGTGTGGGTGGTGGGAGTGCACTTCGTCTCCGAGAAGAGAGAAGTCGTCATCGCATGAGGCCATGGGTTGGTGGCGGCGTTAGGTTAGGGTTAGGGTTTCCGATTCCGAAGCAGGCGGGGCCACGCAAAGATGGAACGGGAGGCAGACGACGTTAGCGAGAAGAGCATTGACCTCCGCACAAGGACGATTAAATGGGTAACGGCGGAAGTTCGCGGTGACCCACGGGATACGGAAGTGTCACGTTTCGTAACGGTACCGTTAGGTAACTCCGCATATAGCACGACAAAAATACGCTTACCTGCCGTCATCTCGGACACAATTTCGACAACCCTCCACTTCCGCTTCCTATTACGGGATTTTATTTGGTCCGGTGTCAAGTCGGTACTAAAATCCCGCAAAATAATTGAGTATTTGTTCGGTAGTCGGTATTGTTAGGTATTATTTGATAATAACGAAGAATATTATATTATGAAGATTCAATGTCAAGCTATACCGAGCAATATTGAGTTGTCTAAAAAAATACAGAGTTGTACTCAGTATTTTTTTGGACAACTCGGTATTGCTCGGTATAACTCGGTGTTGGCTCTTCACATGATGGTATTCATCATTATTGTTTGGTATTACTCGGTATTTCTCGTTTTTTGTGCGATTTTAGCTCCGATCGGACGTTCCTCTACGTCCGATCGGAGGACGTAATAATTAGGCAAGGACTCAGTTCCACTTTTTATGTACGGCAATTATCGGCTGCAATTGGATGCGAATATTCTCACCAATATGTATGATAAATTATTAAATTTATTTTGAAATAAATTTAATAATTTTAATTATAGTTTGTATACCAATATAACTTTTGTTTAATATATTTTTCACAATAATCATATTTGAATTGCATATATGGTGTTATTTTTTTTAGTTAAAACACGCATAGAGAACTACATACACATTGATATAAATAAAAATTATAAGTCGTAGAAGATCAAAACTAATTAATGATAAGAAGAGCTACATCAATAATCAAATAAATCTAAGAGCTAACTATCCCATCTAAGTACAAGTAAAAACAAAAGCTAGGAAAAATCTGGGATGGCCAAGAGTCAACAACCAAATACAAGAAAGAGATCCACCATAGAGCTTTCAACACAATCGTCCTGAAAAAATTAGAATCTGAAATAGCTAAAAGAACAGGCAAGATCTGCAACAAAATAGGGCCTAAAAAAAAAGCTAAGAAGAACCCAACAAAATATAATAATAAAGAACCTTAATTAATATATAATAATAAACCAAATAGCAACTTAAATAATGCCAATCCATCAAAAGATCAATATGAACTTGTAGGGGAACCAGACGGGATAGAGTAACAACAAAAACCATAACAAAACCAGCATTATCACAAAGACTAACCATCAATTGAACATAATAACCATCCAGAGAATCAAGACGGGAAGGAGTAACATCAACAAAGGAATGAAGAAAATTGTAGACCCAAAAAACAAAATCAGAAACAGGCAAAAGATGGAAAGACATAGCAACACCAACATCCAAATCAAAATCAACAGAATTCCCCATACTAGCAACAATAAACCCCTTCCTCATATGAGAACAACACCAAGACTGGCTCAGATAAATCTAGTAAAAAGCAGAACAATCAAAGGCAATAGAACATCCCAAAATAAAAGTCAGGCATCCCTCAAACAAAATGAATCACTTAAGATCAGAAACCAAAGAATAGAAGCACCTGAGGAGACCAGCAATAGACAAAATGCCACAACCCCTAAAGAGCAAAAAAAAATTATTGCAGGAAAACATAACAAAGACTTGAATGCGAAAAATTCAGAAACAACACCATGGAGAAGAAACCTTGACCAAAAAGTAACAAGGCAAAAAAATATCAATAGTTTAAAGTTTAACATAAGGAAGCCTAGATTTATCCAACCTAGTTAAACCAACAAGGTGCTTAGGGAGGTTAAAGCCTAAAAATTCCATGAATCCATATTAGCTAACTAGTCAGCACAACTACTGGCTTCTCACCAAACATGAGAAAGATGGTAGTGAAATTTGTGCATTAAACTTTTAATTTCCCCAATTAAATAGAAAAGCTCAAGATTACAGGGATCAGAAGCAGTCCCTGCATAAATTTAATCATAAGGCGTCCACCTTAATCCATATATGAGTAATGTTCAAAGCTAAACAAATATTGAGACCATAAGAAAGATCTTTCAACTCAGCATAAATGATAAAACACTTGAGAAGAGGCCCAATATACACAATAATAATATCCCCCATATGATTTATAATGATACCACCACAACCACATGAGTCCACCTTCAAAGAGCCATCATAATTGACTTTCACATAGATATTCTTAGGTTTAATTCAAGACAAAAATTTAGAGCTATTAGAATAAGCCTCCAAAGCCAAACTCAAACCAAAAACTTGCACCACTCAAAAACAACCTTTGAAGTTTTTAGGTTTTAAAAGTTTAACATTGAAAAGGTGACAAACTTGATGCTACTTTTTTTTTTTTTAAAGACTTGATGCTACTTGAAAGTATAGCATGGGCCTCATTAGGATTACATTATTTAAAAAAAAAATACATTTAACAGTCATATATTTCTAAGAAAAAGGAGCCTTCATTTAAGAAGGTGAAAATTGAACCACTAAAAGATGGTGGTTAAGAGTTTGCTCCTTCGTGATGAGGGGAGTTCCAAACAAAAGGAAGTTGTGGCTGAGTAAGCTTCCAACGAGCTAAGCTTGTTGTAAATGTTAGTTTCATAGAGGGCAATACAATTGAGGCAATTGTTAAAAAGGCATCATATGAGGTTAGGATCATTATTGAAGTTCAAATGACTTTAATGACAGTTCTAATAGCTAAAATGGATGTTTTGTTTATATAAATTTTCAACTTGATCAAAGTTGATATCCCTTTTAAAGGAAGTAGTAGCAATCACGCACTCCAAGATTTTCTTCATTTTTAAGTTATTAAGAACTTACAATTCGATGGTCCTTATATCAAGGAGTTAGTCACTAACTTGGTTTCAGCAATCCCAAAACCAAAATGGAAGAAAAACCCTACTATGGGGTCAATTTTGGGCTTACTGAGTATGTGCTTCTAAACTTGTAGAGAAGGAGAAAAATCATGGGAAAGAAAAACAATGGGTAAACAAAGTGGAGAAGCAAGTTAGAGTGCCCCCAACTTGTGGGAAGAGACATGCTATGTGAAGTTGTGAGGATTATAAGGTGATAGATTGGGACCTAAAATATGGAGTTGTAATTGGATAGAATAGAATGTAAAGGTTGACTGAGGGTGACAAAAATTATGAGCAGACTTATTTCTTTTATAGTTGGATGGATAGGATACATATTGTCTATAGCTCAAAGGGATGAAGATAGATAGGATAAAATAATACTTGGGGAGTATTCAACTTCTTTGAAGGAGATTTTGTGGGAAAGGATGAGAATTTTGATAATCCACAATCCTTCCGCCCTTTGGAAAATATCAATGTAGAGGATGCCTCATTCTCAAGTAGTCTGAGGAGTCATAGGATGTTAACTTTTTCAAAAAAGCATAATTGTGAGATAAAATGAGATGTGATGATTTGGTGTGGAGGTAGAAAATTATGTTATAGGATTTGGTCAAATAGTAAAGAATGATGAGATACATCCACATGGGCGGATTCAACTTCTTTTTTTAGGGTGGACAAAATTTTAATTAGTTAGGCAAAATTAAAATATAATAATAATAATATAACATCAAATAGTAATAATAATAAAATAAATTTTTTTAAAAAATTAGTTAGCATAATGCTATCAAATTTAAAAGAGAAAATTTTTATCATTTATTTTTTAATTTAATATTGATTTTAATAATAATATAAGTTGTAGTAAAAAAAACTATTGCTTCATTGTTTTGACTTCCAAAATCGTTTTCAAAGTTTGAGTGCAAAAATTTCTTCTGCTTTGCTATTCACAATGAAATTAAACCCACACAAAATGAAATTAAATAAAAAATTGACCACTTGTTGGCTGAGGAGAATCTAAAAATTGAAGATAAAAGCAATCAAAATATTTCTGATGGATGGGCAAATAATTTGAGATGAGTCATATTAGGGCAAAAATTTATTTTTGAGGGGGGCATAATTCCAAAATTATGCATCTTCAATATTATTATTATTATTTTTACCCTCACCTAAGTGGGGATTCGCCTATGTACATCCATCCCTTTGGCTTGCAAAAAGGATCTTTCTTCTACTTCCAAACCCTACCTCTGAGTGTAGCACCGTTGAGACTCCTAGAGTAGAGTTTACTATATTTGAAGTTTTATCAAAGAGGTTCATTATGAGAAAAAGTTCCACCAAAGAGGAGCATAGAATAAAAAGAATATAACTAACATGTTGCAATAATGTTGTCAACATCTATAGGGAGTGAAGAATGTGTACGTTATAGAGAAGGATCACTTTGCCCATTAGTAGACATCGATAAGGAAAGGGAAAAGGGTGAATGAGAGAGAGTGGGAGACTTCTATCATGTATAGAAGAGTTCATAACTCAACAAGGTCTAGGGTTTTTGACTTTTGGGCGATTTGATTCATAATCCACTTTCTTGATGGAGGAAGATATGCATGTAAATGAATTGGGGGATCAAAGTCGATGTGACATGATAATGATTATATGAAGTGACATGGGGTATGGAGACATTGGATTTTAAATATATGAGTCTTAATACATCCCATATATTAAGGCATTAACATGATATGGGTTGTAGGACACATGTTTTAACTCATGGAGATATCCATAAAGGTGGTAGATGATAAGTAGATGTAGCCGTAGGGGTGTCAATTTCGGGTCACGGGTCGGGTTCGGGTCGAACCCGAAACTGACCCGGCACTATTCGGGTCAACCCTAACCTGGCTCGTTTTTAAAAATGGGTAGGTTTTTCAGACCCGAACCCGACCCGCTTCGGGTCCGGGTCAACCGACCCGACCCGAATGACCCATTTTCAACAAAAAAAATGCTAATTTTCGAGTAAAAAACGGGTCAATCTCCTCTTTTCGGGTCAAAACCGAGTCAATCTCGGGTTGCCGGGTCAAAATCGGGTTTTCGAGTCAAAATCGGGTCACTTTCGGATCACTTTCGGGTAAAAGGGTTAACCCGAACCCAACCCAATTTTTTGAAACGGGTCAAAATGTTGAACCCGAACCCGACCCGTTTTGGGTTCGGGTTGACCCTAACCCGAAATTTTCGGGTCAGGTTTGAGTCGGATTTTCGGCTCGTGTCAAATATTGACACCCCTAGAAGTAGGTATGTGAGGGATCATTATGTTGGTAGGCATTTGTAGCCTTTGGAGTGGCTAGAGCACTTGGCATGTTTTAGGGAAGGCATGATCTTCTTTTTGATCAGTGGATGTATATTAAAGACCGGCTTCAGAAGTGAGCCATTCCTTGGCTTAAGATTTGTCTCTACTTCTGAAAAACCCATCTCGAATGCTTACATACCAAGTGAGCTTTTAGATCCTAAATCATTGTATTTTGAAATAATTGGTTTTAAAACCCAATTATATTGATTTAGATGCTAACATTTTGAGAATATTCACGAAAAAGAGATGAAAAAAAGTAAAATGGCATAAATTTCTCAATCATCGATGATTTTATTTTTAAAGGAACCCAATTACCCATTCATTTAGCTTTTCACCTTGAAGTTATTTCTAATTTGCATGATTGTGGTTTGCAAGGACTTTCTTAAAGATGGAAAACTTTAGCTATGATTGTTCAACATTATTTTAGCTAAAAATGAAAAAAAATAATAATAATAATAAGCGGGGCATTTTGTACAGTAATATGGTTTTTCAACTATTGTCTATCTTCCTCAAACCGATTGGCAGATTAAGGCTTCGATTGGGACAATTTTCTTACTACTTTATAAAGCAACTTTTTAGTACAAAATTTTTGTTTTTTGAACTAGAAAGTTACTTTAATAAACAGTAAGAAAGCCGGCTCTTTGTTTGGAATGGCTTTTTTACTGTTCCTTAAAAGCAGCTTTAAGAAGCAGAAAAAAAAAATTTGTACAGTACAAAAAAGCTAAACCTTTTAATTTTGTTAATAGAAAGTTACTTTAAGAAGCTGTAAAAAAATGATCTCAAACGAAACCTAAGGCTCCGAACAGCTTTCTTACCGCTTCTTAAAGCATCTTTTTAATACAAAATTAAAATTCTTTGTACAAAAAAGTTGCTTTAAAAGCCGTCCCAAACTCAGTCTAATGTGGTTAACCAATTCCCTCATGACATACTTTAACAACTAACTAGTTGAAAAACCAAGAAGTCCAGGATAAGAAGTTGGACAATGCATGTTACCAGCGATTCAGCCTAACGTTCATATCACCAGCCATTTAGGCTTCGTTTGGGATGACTTTCTTCTCGCTTTCTAAAACAATTTTCTAGGACAAAATTTTTTTGAATTTTAAAATTTTGTACTAAAAAGCCAATACAAAAGTTATCCCAACTGAAGCCTTAATCGAGATATTGAAAATTTTCTGAAACACAGAAATTATGCCTACAAGAAATACTGTTGAGCTTCCTTCCTATCACATCCAAATTTGTAATCTATAAAGAAATGATGGCCTACAAGAAAGACTGTTACTATTATCAGATCCAAACATTTCCATGCTACATTCACCCATCTCCATACTTTTTTTATTCCAGTTTTCAGTCCAAAATTGTTTCATGCAGGATGCTTCACATGCAAAACTGCTTTATGATTTTTACTTTATATTTGTATTTGCAGGCCTAAAACCGAGTTATCTGGATATGCTACGTCTGGAGAACCTTCCCATATATTTCTTTATGATCATAAAATGATTTTCAAGCTCTCTGACCTTAGATTGCATTCGTTCCATGTCTACTCTCAGGTATTGGTTCTCCCTTGCAACAGCAACCCAGCCTTCTCTCTGTATAAACTCTCCAGCAATTTCATTTGCATTTGCGATCATATTATCTTCGTTGTGTGTAATGAGATTTAATTTGGAAAGGGTAGAACGGAGTTGTTGTTGCTCAGAGAACAGAACCTGAAGGACAGCTCTAAGTGGAAGGCTCTTATTCTGTGATGCATGAATGCAAGCATCGGTCGAAAGCTTCCTAAAGTTTATCACTCGGTAGAGCTTCTCTCTCTCGTTTTCTTGAAGCTGCGGATGCTCCTGCACAAAGGTATGAGATGAAAGAAAATTATTACTTGGGACGGTTTTCTTCTTGCTTCTTAAAGCAATTTTTTAGTACAAAAAATTTAACTACTTTAAGAAGCAGCAAAAAGTGTCACAAACGAAGCCTTAGATGCAGCATTTCATGAAGCGCTCAGTTTCTGCGGTCCAAAGCTTATTATTTGTCTCAGTAGCCAGTAAATGGGGTTGAAAGCTATCCTTGAACTTTGAAGAAGATTTGGGAATAATGAGAAATTAATTGACAAACACGATAGAATGTAAAAGAGAACTTTCATTGTGCTATTATGCTGTTCATCTCCATATAACTAAGCTAAAGATAAATGGATGCTTTAGTTTACAACTTACAACTGACATCGACAAAACAAATGAGCTGTCTAGATCAGCATTTTCCTTTGCAAAATGAACTATAAATTTTCATTTATCCTTTTTAGTTAAAAAACCCATTTCACATATTTAAATGTACCATCATAAGAAAATAATTTTGATGAAAAAAAATTAGACAAGATGAATAGAGAGGAGTCAAGGAAAAAGTACAAGTCTAACTTAATGTATGGAAGCATTAGCCCAAAAGTAAGTATGATATATCATAAAATAACTGCAAAATAGGTGAAGCACAAAAAATTACTAAAATTTATATGATTCAGCTTAAGACTACGTACATAAAAGCAAAGAGGATTAGGTACACTAACAATGAAATCGCAATCATGGTGTAAATAAAATTAAAATTACCAACCCATCCTAAAACTCGAATACACCCTTACTCAACCCAAAAAAAATGGAGAACCTCGTCTCATACGAGTAAGGGAAATATTACGTAGGAGGTATAACAAAAGAAAAAGAATTAATCAAATTCAAGAATGTCGAATTTAAAAGTTTCTAGAACATAGTACCATCATTTTGTTAGATCTACTTTGATCTCATGGAAAAGAACTTTTGATTTCCTTTTTAACTCCCTTCGCATCTTCTCTCTTCTCAATTCCTACCCAACACCATAAAAAACCCAATGTTGCCATAAGCTTCTACAACAACTAAGATTCATAAATTAGTTTATATAGCCACCAACCCAAAAGCAAACCCACTTAACTTACGCAAACGATGGTTGATGAGCATGACACGTCATTTTAAGTGACGCACAAATTTTGAGACAATAGCACGCAAATCGAGGCCCATTAAATGATCTTTCTTTTTATTTCTGTCATTTTAATAATTAAAGACGAAGCAATTAATATGGACGAAGATGACTCAGCAAAAGCGTAAATGAAGTTTTGAGTTTTTGTATATGATTCGTGTTTACACTGTATGCCTATTTATAGGTTGTTCAGGCTTTTGCCTTTACACGTGGCTTAATCATATTGAATGTGTCTGTTACAATCGGACGGTTGATATCTAATCTCATCCTATGCTCGTTCCTGTAGGTCTCCTTCGTGGCTGTCTTGTTTGAGCTGCGGCGAGGTGGTTGTTAGCCCCCCGCAAACGGACGGCGAAGCTTGAGCTGTGAGTTTGGATCGTAGAAGACGAAACCGAGTGGTAGAGAGCGGCTTCGTAAGAATGTCGACCACTTGATCAATGGTCGAAATTGGAAGAACAACAATGTCTTTGGCTTGAAGATGATCACGAATGAAGTGTACGTCTACTTCAATGTGTTTAGTCCGTGAATGAAAAACTGGGTTGTGTGCCAGAGCAATGGCTGACCGATTATCACAGTGGATCTCAGTTGGATTGGTTTGTGGGAGCTGAAAATCAGTAAGCAGACGTCTGAGCCAAATGACTTTAGATGTTGCGGCGGCGAGAGAACGGTATTCAACCTCTGTGGAGGACCTGGCGACTGTAGTTTGCTTCTTCACTGTCCAAGAGATCAGCGTCTGGCCGAGAAATGAGCAATACCCAGAAATTGACCGGCGAGTGGAGGGATCGGTGGCCCAGTCAGCATCGGAGAATGTTCGAAGGGTTAAGTTGGATTTGAGAATGGGAATGCCAAAGTGGATTGTACCTTTGAGATAGTGAAGAAGATGTTTGAGAAGATGGAAGTGAACCGGTTGAGGATCATGAAGATGCTGACTGAGAGTGTTGACGGCAAATGAAATGTCTGGTCTCGTTATTGTAAGATATTGAAGGGATCCCGTTAGCCTGCGATAGAGGGTGGGATCAGCGAAGTGCAGGGAAGTGGAGCAGTTGGTTAGTAGTTTAGTGGGAGAAGGATTGGCTAGAGATTTACAGTTGGATAAGCCGGCTTGTTGAAGGATAGCTGTAGTGTATTGTGTTTGCATAAGAAACATTTGATTGGTATGGTATTCGATGTCAATACCTATGAAGCGTGAAGGTTTGCCCAGATGCCTGATGGAAATTTTATTTCCGAGAGCAGAGATGATGTTGATAAGGTGTGCTGGATCATTTCCAGTGAATAGAATGTCATCTACGTATAGTAGAAGATATGTGTGAGTCGTATTTTTGTGATAGGTGAATAGATAGGGATCTGCCTTACTGACGGTAAAGCCAATGGATAACAGAAAGCTGGAAAACGTATGAAACCATTGGCGGGGAACCTGTTTAAGACCGTAGATAGATTTTTGAAGGAGGCAGACATGATTTGGTAGATGATCGTCTTCGAAGCCGGGAGGCTGTTTCATATAGATATGTTCATTGATTGAGCCGTGTAGGAAGGCATTAGTGACATCTAGTTGGTGAAGAGGTCAACTGTAGTTGAATGCGATGGTGAGAAAAATGCGCAGGGAGGGAAACTTTGCCACGGGGCTGAAGGTCTCCGTGTAATTGAGACCGTATTCTTGACGATGCCCTTGCGCGACTAAGCGCACTTTGTATCGAGCTACAGTTCCGTTGGGATTTGTTTTGATTTTGTATGTCCACCGAGAACCGAGTATGGTGTTAGTAGATGGAGCGGGAACTAGTTTCCAGGTTCCTTGTTGTTGAAGGGCAAGAAATTCAGAGGCCATTGCATTCCTCCAGTGCGAATGTTTAGAAGCTTCATTGTAAGTAGTGGGAGTAGTGGAGCTTGCAGTGAGTTGATGTTGTAGATCTAAAATTTGACGAGGTTTGAGAGATCCCGCCTGTTTTCTCGTGATCATGGGATGATGAGGAGGAGTAGGTGGTTCAGCATTTGATGGTGGAGGGGTGACTGACATGGGTGAAGATGAGATGGTTTGAGGGTTGGAGGAGGAAGTGTTTGGAGAAGCAGAGGATGTTGGACGAGGAGTGGAGAAAGTGGATAAGGAAGGTGAGGAAAGTAGAGAGGTTGGAATTAGAAGATGGGGATTAGAGGTAGTGTTGGTTGATGGATTTTGTGGTGAAGTATGTACATTGGATAGAGGAAATACATCCTCATCGAATATGACATGCTGTGATAGGTAGATTCTCCCTGAGTTGGGCTCATAGCATTTATATCCTTTGTAGTTGGATGTGTATCCAAGAAAGACGCAGGGAATGGATTTGGGAGCGAGCTTATGATGAGTATGAGGAGGTAAAAGGGGAAAACATTGACACCCGAAGACTCGTAAGTGTTGGTATGATGGTAGTTTACATAAGAGGAGATGATGAGGAGATTTGTTGCTGGTATTGGATGATGGCATGATGTTGATGAGATATACGGCAGTAAGAACGGCTTCCGGCCATAATTTGTATGGAAGATTGGCGGATTGAATAAGTGAGCTAGTTGTTTCTATTATATGGCGATGTTTTCTTTCCGCCAAGCCATTTTGCTCGGGTGTGTAGGGACAACTGAGTTGTGATTGTATGACATGTGATTGCAGGTATGATTGGAGATTGTGATTGGTAAATTCTATGCTGCCATCGCTTCGAAGGCATTTGATCTTAGTAGAAAATTGAGTTTCGATGAGTTCGTGAAATTTACAAAATATAGCAAACACGTCGTCTTTTTGTTTAAGAAGATATAGCCATGTATATCTGGTTGCATCATCAATGAATATTATGTAGTATTTGAAATTCTGATTAGATGTAATAGGAGCCGGACCCTAGAGATCAGTATGTATTAATTCGAATTTGTTGTATTGATGATTACTGGATAGAGAGAACGGTAGTTTATGACCTTTAGAGGTCTTACAGTGTATGCAAGAAAAAGGAAATTGCTGAATTTGAAGATAACTGTTCTGTTTAGCAACGGTAGCAAGCACTTGATTGTGGGGATGTCCGAGTCTATGATGCCATCGAATAGCTGATGCTTTTGTTGCTGTAAGAGCTGATGTATGGGGGGTGGAGGAGAGTTTTGTTGAGACTGGATAGATACCGTCACGGCATTTTCCCGAGAGCAGAGTCTGGTTTGTCGTCGGATCCTTGATGACAAAACCAGAGGAGTTAAAGCAGATAGTGAGTTTGTTGTCGTTAGCTAAGTGGGAAACAGAAAGAAGATTATAAGATAAATTTGGAATATGAAGAAGTTGAGAAAGAGTTAGCATACGAGAGGGAGTGGGTAGAAGTCCTCTTCCGGTGTGAGTAATGGGTAGATTACGGCCATCTCCTACCAGAACACTGTCTGAGCCACGATAGTCCTCGGTGTAGCTTAGATTGTCCAGGCTATTAGTCATATGAGTTGAAGCTCCTGAGTCGAGAATCCACTCTGCAGTGTTGTTCTGGTTAGAGACGTTGAGAGCTGTAGGCTGTGCAGACGATGCTTGATATTGAAGATTCGTCCTAATCCAGCATTGTTGAGCTGAGTGTCCACGTTTGTTACAAATCTGACAGATGATCGGAGGTCTGTTTGATGACCGACCATCGAAATTGTTGTTTCTGCCGCGACCTCTGGACCTTCCTCTTCCTCGACTGGAATATAGAGCTGCGTGAGAATTATTAGCTGCAGTAAGTTGTAAGTATCAGCACTTCAGCAGTAATATTAATTTCTTCACTAATGAGCAAAGAGTACAGATCTTCAAGGCTGATTGGTGTAATTTTGGTTCGGATGGCTGTTTTGAATGCTTGATATTGATTTGGTAGACCATTCAGGGTGTATAGAAGGACGTCTTCACTGTCGAGGTTTGATCCTGCTGCTGCGATGTTGTCTACTAGTGTTTTAATGTTTGTGAGATATTGTTGCATGGTGAGGTCGCCTTTGGTGATATGATGAAGCTCGTTCTTCAATTGTATGACCCTTGAACGGTTTGTTGCTTGTAGTCGACGTTCAAGAGTCATCCAGATTGCTGAAGCGTTGTCGAGATTCAAGACATATGGTATGATGCTGGTGGAGATGGTGGAACAGAGTGCGGCTGCTAAGTTTTGATCTACTAATGTCCACTGAATGTATGCGGGATTGATCAGAGGACTGTCATCGGTAGCCTTGAGGAGACGGGATGGAGCTGTGGATGATCCGTCGAGGAATCCGGCGTAGTTGTTTGCTCGGAAGAGTTTGATGTTAATAGTTTCATATGAGGTAATAATAAAAAAGGAGAAAAAGTATGCCTCACCTGCAATTCTGGCCGACATCATCATCTCCCAAAATCTCTAATCAAATCCCGCTCGAGGAAGCACAGGAAATGAGAGGAAACGACGACCCTGGTTCTTCCTCACATGAGAACAACCCCAATCCCACGCCCAGCTCAACCTGCCGACTGATCCACTCACGACCACAACCACGATCGACCTCCCTGTTCTCACAGCTGCTGACCCGAGTTACTTCCCACTCCTTCGTTCGAAACCCCCTTCCCAGCCACGATCCTCACGACCTTTCGATGCCACAACCCTCATTTGTGCCGATCAATCCAGCCAACCAAGACGCTCCCCAGGCAGAAAACCTGCTACCAATAGCCTACCGACCTTCAAGCAAATTCGATCATCACACACGCACAAGCCTAACCGAACTCCAACCTCCAGCCGATCGAACTATCCCCCCAATCCCACTGCTCGCTCCGACTCCCTACCTCACACGAACTCATCCTCCCTCAGTCACAGTAGCACCCACTCGATCTTCCTCACGCATCAAACAATTGAAGACCCCAACCACCTACACCCTCCGATCGCAAACTGCCTGCACTATCCGATCCCAAATCACACCCTATCCGACCGACCCTCAAGCCGCTCTCCACTCCACCTGTTGCTCTCACCCAACTCCCTCACATTCCCTTAGCTGAACCCAACAACAACAGCAAGCTCATTTATCCCATAGCCCAGCCCACACTACAACCTGCCCTCACTCCACCTCAACTACAACCATCCCGCTTCAAAACAACCCATCGCCTTCTCCCTAGCTTCTAGCAACTTACACAACCACTCTCATTCAAAGTCAAATTATCTGCAGTCTAAAATACCTTCGTAACCCATTCAAAGCCATAGTCCACCTAAACCTTTACTCAACCCCTCAAACAACCACCTCTCTCCTTATTATTATTATTATTATTATTAAAAAGAAAAAAGTGAGAGAAAAAAGAAATTCAAAATTCAACAAAAAAGGAAGAGAAATTAAAAAAAATGAAAAGAGACAGGATTTTTGTGTCTCGATCCTTGTGCCCTCGACATCGTCGTCGTCGTTGTTGTCACACTTTAGGATCTATATTTGAAGAATTATATTTGTCTTTTATTTTAACCATTCAACAAGGGCTTATCAATGAACAACGAAAAGAACATGATTCTATTTTTTTTGTTCGGAGCCTCATATCATAGGATCCTTACCCTTTCTTGAAAACATGTAAAACCACGTAATGAGCACATAGCACAACAAGTAACTAAAATCTTACAATTGAAATCAATGCAAGATAAAAGAGCACAATATGATATTAATCATATAAAGAAATATATATGCATCAATCTCCATACTGATTATCTATATCAATTTATCATTCTATAGTTCATCACATCTCAATCTACTACATCATCAATCACAATATCAGTAACAGTCAACAATACTAATGCCAGTAACAATATTAGTATCATGATCAATAATGTTAAATAACATTAATGACAGTAAACAATATTAGTGTCAATCACAATATCAGTGCAATGCTCGAAACAGTGTCAATATCAGAATTCAGACAATCGATGAGTATATCTTAAGAGTATCTTGCTCCTGCATTTATGACTCATAATCAGTCGCCCCTTATAACTCCTCTCAATCAATATACTCCTTATAACTCCCCTTAAATCATGTGAATCAGTCGCCCCGACTCTTTATAACTCCAATAAATCTCCAGCTCCTTATGACTCTCAATTAGTGAATCACGTGGAACAGTAGGGTATCACATAGAATTATCATATAATGTATGTGATATCATTCAATACTTCATTTAAAACAATAAAATCAAATCAAATAATTCATAATGATCAAATTTATAACATATCCAAACTTGCACGATGAAAGCTTATGAAATCAAGAGATAATGCAATGTTTGCAGATTTATGAGAGATAAAATTTATAGAAATCAAAATCATCGTAAACAGAAGTAAGAGATTAGTTGCTTACAATAAATAGAACAAAATCTATAACACTAATAACTGACAAATATGATCCAAATACCTTTCTATCTCATCTCTCTTCTTCCCTTCTTTCAATTTTTTTCTGCCCAAGCAACCAAGTGAAAGAGTTAGTAGAGTCAGGCAGTGATTTTTCATTGCCTAGTGCCACAGTGCTCACCAAATCAGCGCCAAAGCGCTCTACTTCAAAATTTTCATGTTTTTCAAATAAATTTATTTCACATATTTGAGTTATTACAGTTGTCGTCCCTCACGCAAGGTATAAATTTTCTAAACTCATAAAAACCTGTAAATCCTGGTTTCGGCGCTTGCAACACAACAGATGGACCATCTATGCACGCTTTTCTTCGTGTGATGGGTTTGAGCTCAGTGCGACGCTTGCGGCAAGGTGGGTGAGCCATGTCATGCTTTTTTACCGTGGTGGGTAAATTTTAAGTATCCTTACGTGCTTTCAGGCCAGCGGAAAAACTTACAAGTTTTCGCAAAAGTACCCTTGCAACCCATGCAAGTATTTCTTGGTGAAGTGGGGTAAAAGAAAACGGTCACGATGTCGCCCGACACCGATCATGCACGTCTTTCTTGACGTGTTGGGTAGGCCTAGACTCCCAAACATTCCCCTAATCAGTGGAGATGTCGGGAGGCTACCGAAATTTGAACTGAGAATGAACAAGACTTAAGCAAATTACAGGGAACCGAACATGCAATTAAACTTACAGGGAGCTGGACTCTAAATTGATGATGCAGTAAAATGAACAGTTGAATGTACAAAATGCCAACTAACAGACCTTGGTCACCCAAAAGAATATAAATGAACAAGCCAGGGGGGCATATAGTGGACAAATTTCCAAGCAAATGCACAAAACTCTTAATAAGCATTATAAATCACTTATGAATGGTGGTAATCAACTTATAACACTCACACCAATGATGTAACATCGTGCAAAACATTGTGCACAAAACATTGTGCAAAACAGTTGAATGCACAAAACATTGTGCAGCGAATGTAACAGCATCCCTACAGTCGATGTCGACTAACCTACATAAAGAAATTAATAATGAACACAATTCACCAGTAGTAAATATCAACTTACAAATGAACACGCTAATATGCCTACAAGCAATGATAGAAGATATGTTGCAAGCAAGATGGGTCCTAACATATCGTCTACGAACAAAGATAGAACCTGCAATGAATACGAACCCCTATGAGCCACTATAGGAGACTCATCATGCACACAACAGTTTGCCTATGAGTTAAAGAATTAGGATTATGGCAGAGCATACGAGCTTGTGATGTATACAACACCCCACTTACAAACGATGCTAGAAGATTCACATTCAATCCAACATCCCCGCAAGTAATAACAAAAGGCTTGCAATAAATACAGCCCAACGTCTACGAAGAAAGGCAATAAGTTTGTAATAAATGCATAGACTCTTTGAGCATATTCACACCAAAAATTAAGATCCACTTAGAGTGAGAAAATTTTAAACCTTATACCATCATCCAAAAAAAAATCAGAGCTTCAAAACAAAAGAAAAGCTATATCTCCATAGGATAGGCGCTGGTGGAACCATAATGAGAAATAAAATAAAAAGAACTCCCAATTAACCCCCATTTATATTAGCACAATAGCTTTCGCATTGAGTAATAATATTATAATAGTAATGTCTCCCTGACACTACATCTATCTTAATCTACTTGAGCTACTGCTTGCTATTGTTACACTATTGGGTTGCCACGTGGATTACTAAGGAAGATGAGTTATCACTAAAATAATATCATAACTTTGTGCCTCCATCTGCTATAAACTTTGACATTGCATCAATAACTTGATTACTTAGATTTATGATTAAGCAAACAATTTTTTCCAGGTTTGAGATCTCTAGAACAGCTAAAAAGCAACCTAGATATATTAGCAGTTTACGTGAAATAAGTATCCAATGAAGGATAACCCTGATTTCAAAAAAGAAGCAAACCTTAAAATAGATGTCAAGTGCTCTATAAATTCCATCATCTAACTTGCGCAAGTACTCGGGGAAAATCTCCAAAAGGGACTGCATCTTTTCAGGCTTCAAGTTTACATCAGAGGCAACCTCAGCAAGATAATCATCGATTAATTTTGTTGCCTTATCTAAAATAGTAGAGGATCGTGGAATGACAGGATATGATGATGATGCTGAAAAGGGTGTAATTTTCGGTGAATGAAATGACAAAAAAATCCGAATAATCCGCTCAATGCAATCGGTGTCATATAAATGATCAGAGTCTGAGAAATTAGGAATAAAGAGCCTATCCAGTGTCACCAGCTCAAGCTGCATCCCTATTTTTCTCTCCAAAGAGTCCCTGCAAGACCGATCAACACCAAGTATCATAGCAAGACATAAAAGTCCCAACAAGAAACGGCAATAAGACTTCCCCTTATTTTCAGGAAGGAGCTCTACAATGCTTTCAATTAAAATCTTTTGATCAACTGCCGCCGAATCAATAGATAAACTTCCAACTCTCCTGGCTCCTTGCCGATTCTGCCACCTATCAAGACCAGGAAAATGCTTCATAGCATAGAACATCAGTGCACCAGATAAATTTAGTGATCTTATGCCACGCGTGTTAATAGTTTCAATAAATTTCTTAAACACTGGAAAAGATAGAACTGAAATGTCTTCAAACCACCAATCAGATAACGAGCTGTTAATTCTAGCTCCAGTATTTATTCCATTCCAGAGTATACTTCCACCAGGACTCTGTAAGTTTCCATACATTATAGGCTTTCTGACCAAACTAGGATCCAGACATGCCATCTGTGACACAGCATTAAGACACTTCTGCACAATTGCTAGGTTTTCAGCTTCTAAAATATAATTCTGAGAGTTCTGAAGAGCTGATATGCAATCATTCCAGCTCCGAAGAATTACTCTGTGAATGAAACTTTCTGCCTGCATCAATAAATTATCTTCGCTATATTCCTCTGTCATTTCAAGAAAATCAGCAACCAAATACACCAACAAAATGTTTTCTGGCTTAAGCATCACTTTATTCTCATAGCAAAATCTTGCTGCAATCAAGAACCCATCAGACCCTGCAGGACATCCGTTCAATAATGTATGCACGTCATCCTTTGCATCTTGCAAAGCTTTTATTATTCGTGCAATCTTCCCACATTTTGAGATAAGAGGAAACTAAAAGACAAAAGCCTTCATCAATAATATGCAACAATATTGAAACTTTGAAAGAGGTAAAAATTTTAGGCCATTTAAAAAAACCATTATCAATAATCATTGTATATCTGCAACCATAAAGCAACTACGGTCCAATAAGAAAATGAAAATAAGATAGCAGAGAAAAATACCGAAGAGGCAGTAACATAAGCTATTTTAGTTAATCTTTGTAACAAAAAATTAAAGGATTATAGTATAAGAAATTATGAATACAAAAATGATGCAGAAAAAATAAAAATAAAATATATTTCTTTCCAAAAGCCTGCCTAATCCTCAAGATTGAAGATGAAAAAGCATGGCCTTAAAATTTTGAGATGCGTGATTTAATTTATGAATGTTGTTACCATTGTTTCAGTTTGCACTCTGGGTTTCATTTAGCATGACTGTCTGGTTGTGGAAATAGTTCAAATGTCTAGGCAGGTTTCATTTTTCACCAGCAAATTACTGGTGATCCACTTTCAAATTATTAGTGTCCCTCCCAAAAGGCCATATGAAACATAGAGCTTCTGGTCAGCTAAACAATTCAGAAGGAACTCAGTACTTCAGTTGTCTTCACAATCATACTGAGGGATGCTTTTTCCACAGCCACATCTCATGGCAATGCTAATCAAGCAAGCATTCAAAAAGAAATTTCTCCTTTACTAAATCAACAGTAAAACCACGCGCAATGCTCAAAATTATAAATTAATTTTAAAAATATTTTAAAAGTTTAAAATTTAGCATTAAACATATGATTTAAGTTTAAAGTAAAACATTATAAAACCTTTATGTCCAAAACTATTCATATCTTCTAAACATAAAGGTTGGACACTCAAACATATTTTGATGTGTCCAGTTTATTATTTTCTTATATTTTCAATCTAGCGTCACATTTGCAAATTTATTAGAAGATATTAGAATAATTTTATAACGTTGAAGAATTAAAATGCACAAAAATACAGTAATATTATGTTATGAGACAATTAAACACCATCTTCTCAACAGCGTTTGCAATATGTTCACTTCATAACGTATGGCTTTTCTGTTCTTCATTCAAAACTGTATTCAAGCTTTTTTTGTGGGGACGCATTTAATTTTGCTTTCCAAAAGAGCCTTTTTTCAAGCAATATGTCGGAAAAGCATAGAAAAGCTTTCTTTTTTTCATCCAAGCCGCCTGTCTTACTTTTTTAATCAACTTTCCCCGCCTCAGAATATGTACCAAGCAGGAATTATAACAAAAATGGGTTCTTGAATATGTTTTCATTATAACAAAAATAAAGCTTCAGTCCTCCAAGAAATTCACAAAAAAAGAGAGAAAATGAACAAAATAATCCCCTACTATTTGTGAAGATTCAAAATGGTTACAGATTATGTAAAAATCTTAATTTAGTCCCTAGACTCTTTAAATGATCAAAATGGTCCCTACATAAACTGGGATCATTTCGGTCCTTAAAAAAAGAAAATGGAGTGCATTTTACTTAAGAGGGCCAACTACATATTTCATGCAAAAATGCAACGCAATCTCTCCTATTTTTATTGCATCACCTGAGAAAATTGGATCCCAATTGATTTTTTAATGCACGCTAGTTTGGGAGTAGAATTCTTTTATAACAGATATTTATGTCCAGTAATATTCAAATTAACTATCAAGATAAAAAATACAATATAAGACAAAACTTCCATTCATATACGAACCCTTAAAATAAATATTTCTTAAAAAGATTCGCTTCATTATTTTAAAACAACTTAATATTGAAGTACCCAATCTACATAAAAACACCCAAACTGTTCTGATATATTATCACCTTGGCATTCACAAAGTTAAGAACAATTGCAAGTCTGACCATTTCGCCTTCCGCACCCTACTCCTCAAACTTATCAACGATCATGTTGCCCTTGCCTTTGTCAAGAGAGACATGTGACGATATTCAATCCTTGTTTTATACGTAGTTCAATTTCAATGACATCAACACCGAAATAAAAATATTATGAATAGTTAAATTCCAATGACATTAATTCTGAAGGGACGTTCAAAAATTTGACTTGTTTCATATCCATCCTATTATCAAGTTATAACTACTTAACACTTCTCAGTCCCCAACCTCAATCGTGCGTGATACTTTTTTTTTAATTGTTTGCATTCTTTGATTGCTCTTAGATGTAAATTTCATATTTTTTCTATAATTATAAGTTTATAGAAATTTTATTCCAAAATCTAGCTCCTCAAGGCAAGCAATTTTTCAAGATTTTCTCTTTCTTCACTTGTTAATTAGTATATTCTATGTAGATATATTTGCGCTCGAAAATTCATTATATGAATTAAAACAAGCTCCTGAAAAGGTTGGTCTAAAGGACTTCAATTTCTTGTATATAACATTTTTTTGTTAAAGAAAAAGTTGGCACAAGCTTATACATAAAAAAGCACAAAATATTAATCATTCATTCGTATGTTCATATCATTTATCATGCTACTAACATGTAGATAACGTTTTTATCAAAGAGAAAGTTGGCACAACATTGTTTATAAGAAAAAAAAATGCACTTTATTAGTAGTCTGATCTCATGTTAATATTGTTTGGCATGCTACAAACAAAATAATTTGTAAGGAATTTGCTATAATGAGTATAATGGGAGAACAAAATTATTTTGTTGGATTACAAATCAAGCACAAAGAAAATATTGATGAGTCCTTTCATAAAGCTAGCTCATAATGGGCATAGAAAGAATATGAATAAAAAAACTTTGTTGTATGATTAGTGCTTTAATTACACATGCAAGCAGACCCAAAATAGTCTCAAGTGTTTGCATGTGTGAAAGATTTCAAACCTCTCCAAAGAAACCTTCTTTAAAAGCAATTATTAGATATCTTACTAGTGCATACGCAGAGGAATTTGATACCCCCAAGGGTACCACTCAACACCAAGTAGGATTTTCCCAAATTGATTTTTTTATTGTTAATTTATCGTAAGAGTATGTACTTACCAATTTTTTGTGGAATCCCCTAAACTCTTTGTCAAGTCACAAGCAACTCCATTGCACTTTCTACGAAGCTAAATATATTGTGCTAGTAGTTGTGTTCAACTCATATGGTTAAAAAAAGTAAAAAACTAATTGATTATGGTTTATCATTGAAAAATAAGTTTATTAGATGTTATAATACTAGGATTCCACTACTAACTAAAAAACCTATCCAACACATAGTACATTGAAATTAAATGTCGTTTATAGATATAATATTCACAAATGAAATATTTTTTAGTGTTTGTAAATATATAACATATTTTTCCTAAACCATTGCATGGGGATCAATTTAATACCATAAGATTAGATTGGAATGAAAGATTCATTAAGCCTAATTCATGATATACGGACAAGTCTCTAAATATATATAAAATAAATAAATAAAGGTATGCCAAGTTATGTCACCATATCAACTTTCAATTGATGAAGTATCTTGTGAAAGTAGCCCAGCCATATTAAGGGTTTATCGAATTTAGTTAAATAGACCAACTCCCCACTCAATTTGAGCACTTCACAAAGTTGAGACAAGCCAACTTAGTTGAACTTGACCAAATCGTTCAGACTTGCTTACTATAGTCTAGGTTTAAACCTAAGGAACCTTACACTCCATCCCTTTTCTCCTCTTAGCCGCCAAACCCTCTTTCCCCTCACCAAAAGAAGTCTCCTCAAGCTTGCGAAACCTCTCTTTAATGCTTAAGTAGAAAGGATATTCATCCATTCTAAAGGTCTGCTCTAAGGTGAACAATGACAGCCCTTGCAATATCCACTTCATCTTTTTTCCTTCACAGATTCTTCTCAACACATCTTAGTGTTCAAGGAACTTTAAATCTCTTCTTTGACAAATTCTCCTTCGAGAAGAGATAATAGGAAAAAAGAGATAAGGACTATCAATTCATCATCAATTGAAGTGTCACTCTATTTAGTGCTAATGAGAGACACAAGGTTCTCCAAACCAAACTCCATCAAAGGATAAAATCAACCCCAAAGTTTTAGCCATTATTGATCACCAATAATGGTTAAAGTTCTTGACTCCACAGGACCCCTTGCAAACTAAATGTAGTAAGGGAGTTTTAAGCAAATTTATGTCAATCTTCCAAATATAAACTTGACTTTTAGGGTGGATGTAGTCAATAGTCACATGAATATTCACACACTTAATGATGCACATTCATAAAAAGGATATTCAAATTGATTAGTAAATAAATGCATATTAAGTTCTACTCTTTGATTCGTTGAAGCAGTGACAGAGTGACATATAATGTGTTGGCAAGCCGATTGAAAAATCATCCTCTCAAAATGATATTTACAAACATATTTGGTCTTTCATGAAGACAAATGTCATTTAGGTATGCATTCACAAGATCGATTG
This sequence comes from Dendrobium nobile, assembly GCA_022539455.1. NCBI lineage: Eukaryota > Viridiplantae > Streptophyta > Magnoliopsida > Asparagales > Orchidaceae > Dendrobium > Dendrobium nobile. Next base: position 4,050,773 of record CM039735.1, on the reverse strand, counting down.
AACCAAATTACATTTGGTCACTGCCTAGCAACTTTTGCAAGGTCATTTTCTTAACATTATATATATCCTCTTTTAACTTTCACTTCTACTAGTTTGACAAAATGGCACAATCTCTATACTATGGCAATGTAATTTGTTAGCTATTATCCCAAAAAATCAATCAATGCTTTAATGAGGAGACGCTTGGACCCTCAACCTATTCTTCTCACCATTCCCCTCACTTAGATGAGGAACTCATTATGGAGCATTTACCTGAGCTCCAAGGCACTTCAACTTCTCAGGAAACTAGCTCAAATTTGTGGTGAGCAAGGGAATTTCATCAAAATTCTCTATACTATTTGTCATTATAAAAAAAGTAGAGTGTTGAAACCTCATATATTTTGATAAATAAAAATATTCTAGTATTTTGGACTAGCCCTTATCTTTGATTATTGCTGAAGTCCAAGGTTTTTCATACATAAAGGGCAAAACCTTTACATTCCTATATCTTTGGTTATATTTTATAAGCCCAACAAGCCTTGCCAAGTCCTAATTTAAAGGGTCTTAATTTCAACAATTTCTTGCATAATTAATTAAGTTACCACCATAAAATACCACATGAACCTCCATTTAGAGAGAATGCAATAGTTGAAACCTAATAAAATAGCCGAAAATAAGTTAGTAAACCAAGTTTCTAGAAAACCAAGTTCACCAAAGTTAGTCAACCAAGTCTACCCAAAAAACTTAGCGAAGTTTCTCAGTCGGTCAAGTTTGTCACCAACAAGCTCTGTTGTGAGCCATTGGGCAAAGTTGACTACCCAATCAAGGCCATGCACTTGGTTGACCCACTCAAGGTGAGATTAATCAACCATATCATAGTTAGTCAAGTTCACAAACTTGACCAACCTTGTTTGGCCCAAACCATCCAATCAAGTTTATGGTCCACCAAGTTCTAGAACTTGGTTAGAATAGGTATTCTTGTCTTTTGGGATAATGATTTCTTAACTTATCTCTTATCCCCTTTTACCATTGGGTAAATGTTTTCATAATGTTACACCACTAAAGTGTCCTAACTGGTGAAAGAAACTTCAATAGATTAATTTGTCTTTTGAAGAGAGAAATTTGATTAACCAATAAAGTTGCATGTTTGCAATATTACAAAACCTGATTCGAACTCATTCCAACAACTCTCCCTCCACTTTGGCCAGCATCCAATGTGCCTTCTTGATCATAAACAATGCCCATACTAAAGCCATTTTAACTCTTCATGCCCTTAAGGAAAACTCTAAGCTCTCACTTGCTCCCCAAACTTCCTTCTCCAAGCATAGCCGAGTTTCTATTTGCAAACCACTCTAAGGTGATCTTGTGACTTGATTTCTCTAGTTGAGTTTTTCATTCTTGTAATTCTTAATCTTCTCAATGATTTTCATAATTTTCATCTCATGTAAGTCAATCAACTAGAAAACTTTGGTTTTGTAGAAAGCTCCCCCTTCTAACATTTTTTCTCTTACTTTGTTGTAACTAAGCTAGTGTATCTAGCATTTCGTGATTGAGTTATCGTCTATTATTCACCTTGAAGGGACAAAGGTCTTCATTTATTCTCCAAGACACCAAAAAGGAGTGTTGGTTTTTTTCTTAATGGATTGATAGACCAAGTTTAGCAGAGTTACTAATGGGACTTGGAGAGTGAATATAAGCATATGTAAGAATTCAAACCACTAAAAAAATGAAGTCTCTTTTGTGAATAAGATTTGATATTCCTGCTTCACTATCTATTAATCTCTTTTTTTTTTCTGTGTGTGAAATAAATTGATTTAATCATTCATTTTTTATTAATTTTTAAAAAAATTTATTAACCAATTCTCATCCCTTTTTAGTGTACTCAGACTAAAATTTCCCAACCACCCTCTTTATATCTCTATTATAATGGGAGATGACAACATTAGTCCTGATTAATTTAATAAATAAGAAAAAAATTGCAAATAAAAAATACTTCCAACATAAAACAAGAACCTAGTAACCCAAAGAAAGAAACTTGGCATCCAATCAAATGAAAGAGTTATGCCATAAACTCTACTTCATATCACAAATCAAGCGTAAAAAAACTCTACCATGCTTTAGCATGATTAGATCTTTGAAGCTATTCAAATACATTTCTATTATTGGCCTTTAGTAGAATGCAATAAATTTAATCTAGTTAACTTGAGATTTTAATGAAAATTGGTTTTTCTTAGAGGGAGTCTAGTAAAATCTAAACTTGAGATGTTAATTATTATCATTGTTATGCCTTAATCATTCTAATTACTAACATCAATTCCTATGACTGATGCAAATTACCATCACCATGCAATATAATTCAAACAAGGATGTAAATGAAACTCATTGCACTTGTTAGGCCATGGAACATCAAACTACTCAAAAACATGTATGGTTCATTAATGTCTCCTAATAACATATAGTCCAGTCCATTAATTAGCGTGGGAATTATTTAGAGAGGGCAAATACCTTATATTATTGCATTTAAGAATACTACTTATCCAATGTGGCAGTTCATCGCACATGAAAGAGAGCTCAAGTTGAGAAGCACTTACGATAGTAAGCTAAGCAGACCCGTCAGTAGACTACAATATTCACCCAACAAACTATGAGTGTAACTATTTTGATTCCCCGTTCCTATCTTCTTCAAAATCAAGGGCTTTCCCTTCTTTGGAACAACTTTAACAATCACTTAGACCACTTCTATTTTCTTGAAATCCCTTATCAGTAGACTCTCATAGGCTCCCCCATTTGTTCATCAAGGACCATCACTAGAATGCTCCACATCTTTTCCCCCATAATCCACAAGGACCAAACTAGAGGTTGTAGGCATGCTGATCACCTCTAACGTTCACCTGACTAACCCTCTTGGTTAGCAATGGGCTAGATTCATCATTTGAATGCAAGTAGTTTTTTACCAGTTTGGATCCTCAATAACACAACATATTATGGATGTCCTAACATGGCCAAGCTAAGTAATAAAGGAATTATTAAGCCGTAAAAATTTGAAATGTGCTCTCGAGTTGTTGCTCACATTGACTTGTGAAAGCTCCAAAATAATTCATACACTTAGTTCATCCTAGAATCTGAAGGAAGGTTGCTCCCATCCCATCTATAGTTCCAGACTCATCTTCTTCGCCTCCATCCATCATATCATTATTTTAAGTATTTAAAAAAAAAAAAGACACGAAGATATAGTAAGAACATAGTCAACAGGCTCCCCGAGGCATTTGACAGATGGAAAAAAATTTTGAAAACTCCAACATGTTACCCCGGCCTCCTCTGTTATGTGAAGATTTATCTGACTATTACATAAGCAATTCAATGTCCAATCCCTTCCCTTGTCATGCTATATGGCATGGTAATGCAACCTACCAGTCCTGGTTTTAACGTGCATTTGATATACCAAAGAAAATAAGTTGCACTGACAAACGAGCATGGATTGGATTTTAGTCATTTCATAAAGAAAATATGTAAACAACTGCATAGTACGAACTGAAACTTAGATATACATACCTTGTGAAGATGAAAAAGTGTTCCCTCAACTTCAATAGCAATATCACTCTTAAGACTGGTACTACAAAACCTGTAACGCATAAGAAACCATACAGAAACTCAGGAATTGAAAACTGCTTCACGAGGTATATTAGAACTATCACAATGACAATACCTGGCATCAAAGCTCAAAGTTATATATCATCTTCATTTGTTATTTGATGAATTGATAGCGTCAAAAAGCATATTAGATGAACAACATAAACATTTATAAATTGCCAATATTTCCTAGCCTTTTTTATCATACAGAAAAATCACAATCCGAAAGAAGCAAAGAACCATGTAATGATGAGGGTCATGTGTCAATGTGTAAGCATATGTTTATGTGGTTCTCTAACATCAATAATGACATTTACTCACTTCTAAAATGACTATAATTAATTGAACAGAAACACAACTATGAAACCTGCAATACTAAAAAAAATGACACAAAAGTATTTGATAATGCCTTAAACACATCTCTACTGTAACAAATGAAATAACATCTTTTTAATATCAATATTTTCTAGTCTTCATATTAAGCAACAACAACATACAGCAACAACATCAAGCCTTTATCCCACTACGTGGGGTAGGCTACATGAATCTTTTTTCTCTATTGTGTGATCATGTTAAGAGTAAAATTCTCATTTAAATCTTATAAAGAAATGTCATTTCTAATATTTTCTAACAAAGTCTTTTTAGGTCTACCTCTACCTTTTTAAATACAAGCCAAATCTAATAAATCTACCTTCCTAACCGGGTCATCAGAAGGCCGCCCTTTTATGTAACCAAACCATCTAAGGCGACTCTCTCTAATTTTATCTTCCACTGGCTACTCCAACCTTTTCTCATATATGCTCATTTCATATCTTGTCTCTAAGATTAAAGCCACTCATCCACCTAAGCATCCTCATCTCTACAACACTTAACTTTATATTATGCTTTTCTTTTAATTGTCAACATTCTGCACCATAAAGCATTGCAGGTCTCACCACCATCTTAACTTTGTGTGTGTGTGTGTCTAAGAGAGAGAGAGGAAAGAGACAAAGGGAGAATAGGGAAGGGTTGGCTACTCCTATGAGAGAGGGATGTGAAACTTTGTGAATTTCTTGTATTCGTATTATTATTAAGATTCTCTATCAAAGTGTCTTCCATGTTAAATTCAAAGAATTGAAGAGGGAAAAAACTTAATTTATTGCACAAAGTTATTCCTATTTATAGATCTATACAAGATATTATAATAAGGAAACAACTAATTACGGAATAATACATAATTGCCCTAAAACAATCCTTCCTAAATCAGCCACCCAAATCAGGAAGGAGATTGACGTGATCCATATGAGCCTCCCAAGGATTCCCATGCTGGCCTTGGGATCAAGGGCCCAAGGGACAGCTGTGATTTAATAAGGTGACCCTCCCATGGATCCCCATGCTAGCCATGGGATCAAGGGCCAAGGGAAGGCTGGGATTTATCACTCTATATATAAGAAATTTTGAACATTTCACACAAAGAGATAAAGGAAAACAATCAAAATAAAATCAAGAGAAATAACTAAAGGAAAAAGGAGATAAAAGTTATCTTCTTAATGGAATTAGTCATCTTATCACACAATAAATTTGACCCAACCAAAGAACTCTTAAAGAGAGAAAGTAAAACAATCAAAATACAATCCAGAGGAATAACTTAAGGAAAAAAGAAATTAAGGTAATCTTATTAGCGGAGATAGTCATATGATCCCATATTAGATATGATGCAACAAAATAATTCTAATATACATCTCCTATCAACTTAATTTGAAAATTAAAAGAAAAATTCATGTTTTAGATTCCATTATCTTATTCAAGTACAATTATTTATTTTGATCATTTTCTTTATTTTCTTAAGATACTACCCTATGCTATTTGGTCAAACCCTCTCTTCGAATCTCCTTACAATCATTGTAAACTAAAAAATTTCTTTCCATATAAACAAAAAATTAATCTGTTTGTAATTTGATAATCCACTTTTAAAGGAAATTTGGTGCTCTTTCTTAAAGTATGCATTCTCTATTGCAACATAACTTCTCCTATAGATTTTGATCTCATAGATTTTGATCTCCTATTTCACACTCCATCAATAATTCCTTCATAGTCATCCTGCTATATCCTATATATCTATTTAAGTATTCTCTTCCATCTCTCCCCAAAATTAATTTTTTAAGCTATCTTCTTATTCAACTAGAGGGTCATATGCACTGACCACATTTATAATATTCTCCCCAATAATTATGTTAATAACAGTCATCCTAACACTAACCCTATTTACCTAAATAATTTTATCTTTCAACTCCCTATGCACTATTATCGAACAAAAATTCTATTGTTAACATTTCTAGCATGGAATAACTTAAAATTTTCCCCAATATTCTTCAAATGACTATAGATAATTTTAGAGGAAAGTAACTTTCTAAAATTTTAGAATTTTCCCCTTTTCCATCAAATTTCTCACCAAAGAGCACTATTTATTTTTCTTCTAATCATTGCATGCACAACTACTCGTCTTTCTATTCAAAGCACCCAAAATCTAAGTACAAAATCTAATCCTTATTTTAGACCTATATAACCCTTGCTTTCTTATTAACATTAGGTTAAATTGTGGTACATTCCTAGAGAGAGACTCTAGGAAACTTGTGCCTAGTTTTCACCGTAATGGAGTGAAGTTGTATCGCATCATTTCCGATCGACTTTCTTGCAAATCTTTACTTTTCAGGAAAAATGGTCAAATCCTAACACATGACTTATGGATAACATCCTAGTTAATTAATAAAGTCAATATAGCAAATCTACATTGATACTTAGATCAATTAGGTTATTACAATCAATCAAGTTACTATTCAAAACAATGAACTTGGATATAGTAAAAGTTATTCACTAAATTTAGCAATGTTATGTTGTTTATGTGTTGTTTGTATGAAATACAGAAATGGATGAATTCTACAACCATGTTTCCTAGTGTACTGAAGCACTAGAAGAGATGTGCATGCAATATATGACCTTGAGTTGCATATTTCTTTTAAAATCAAATATGTGGTCTGAAAGGCTGAATAAAAGTGCTATAAGGCAAAACATTACAAACTATACTTACAACTGTGGATCACTGTATGAATAGATTAGTCAATTTTTTATATTAACCATCATTCATGGTTTTTGGAATCCTTTTCTTCTCTCTGCAAATAGCTCTTCACTGAAGTAGAAGCTAGAGGTGTCAACAAAGTTGACATTCACGGATAACTTTTTCTTGTCTTAATAACTAGCATAAATTCAATTCATTTGAAAAGAAAACAAGTTGAAATTAACAATCATTTTCCTTTTTGTGTACTAAAAGAGCAAAACACAAATAACAACCAACTCGAATTGTTCAACTACACAGACCAAATTAAGATAGTGTACTAAATAAACTAAAAATAAACAATAACCAACTCGACTATGTTCTAATTTCTAAACTAAGATTCAAATAGCTGGGTCGTGACATAGTATAAAACATTCCTGTGTCCATGGGACACAAACTATGCCCGCCATATAACAAATTTTTAGATTTAAATTCAAATGCATTTAAACTTGAAATCATATCATGCATCATTATTAAATCATATGAGAAAGCTTTGAATTTGAATTACAAAATATTTGAAGCTAAGAATCACATCATGTACGGCATTACTTTTAAATTTGAATAATGACATAGTATAATTTTCAATTTAAAAAGTAAAAGCATTTTACTAAGAACTTAACTATCACACCATGCATGCTAGTACTTTTAAACTTGAATAAGACGTCAAAATTTATTTGCTCGATCTTTAATCACTTCAATTCAAACAGGGTCATTTACAGTACAATTAAAAATTTAACTTGGTTTGTTGTTTGTTCGATGCATTTTATATCATCAATTTGGCTATTTGTTTTGTTCAACTCGACAATAAATAAGCCTAACCGAACTTTTTTTTTTTTTTTTCGTTCCTTAACAAATTTTAGCTCATAATAGTTCAACTCTATGGTTACTGAAGCGAACAAGACATTACACAGTACTTTCATGTTCGACCTGTTTGCATAATTAGTCCAAACTTTGGTTCCCTCCAGCCAATGATAGAAAAGATGTGGTTAGAATCAAGCCATTTCACTTCCACTTGCACAACTATGGTGGTTGTCTCATATCTCGTGTTCAAGTAATAACACAGAGCAAGCATAAATCGAACGACTAAGTATCGATAGTGTAAGGACAATATTTCATGTCCAGTCCTCGCTTATGAACCAATCAAGTTATTAAGGCGACAGTGCAAGCAAGACTTGACGATCAAAAAAGAGCAGAGATGAAGAAAAAACTAAAAGAACTACTGAAAGATGAAATTAAAGGGGAAGAGGTGTACCACTCGTTGCCCTGACGATATAAGCGGCTGGCCCTACCACCGCTGTCGTCTGCCACAATCTTAGTCGTCATACCCCGTCGCAAGCCGAGTCAAAACGAAACTCTGCAAACTGCGACGAGAGAGTTCAACCCTTCTGAAAGTTTCTATAAATTCCTTCCACATATAGCCGCAACAATTTCCGAGTCGAACTGGGAAACAAATAATTGCCGAGATGAATACGATAATAAAGGCGGGAAAAAGAGGGAGAAGAGACGATCGCGACCTCCCGTTCCTCCCTCCCCTCCACTTATGATGATGACGCAGGTGTGACCAACGTCTGACTTGAACATCACAGCAAGAAAGAACATAAAAGCTATTAGAAGTTGCAGACGACGACAAGTCTCGAGCCCCTTGACCTGCCGGCCGATGATGAAGGTTATAGAAGATGGGCTGCCGGCGGTGGACCGCTCCCGCGTGTTTTGAACCTTTCATGATAGCGATTGCCTTGGATTTTTACCGAGCAAGACGGACTGATCCGAGATGCTTAGTGGCGCCGGTGCGGGAAGGGGTAGCCATTTTGCTTCACGATGTTTGGTTAAAGGAGTGAAAGTTAAAAAGGATGGTGAGTTTATTGTATAAATAATTATTATTTTTTATTTAAATTTAAACTTTAAAGTTAAGAGTTTTAATTAAAGAATTTGATTATGATAAATTATAAATTTATTATTTTATTTTAAGATAACTAAATTTATGAGAAATTTTATTGCAAATCTATTAAAAATTTTTCCAGAAAACATTATGAGTATAAACAAAAAGATATTCAAGATTTTTTACTTTTTTTTAATATTTGGTTTGAATTTAATGCATCAACAAAATTCCTTATATTTGAGCACGAATTTTAAAGCAAAACTTCAATCGAAAATTTCCTAAATTAAATTATTATTTTTTTCAAATTTATTATCAATGTGATGATTTTAGCTAAATGAATCTAACTATCTAAGACACTAAATTATTTTGATTCGATTTCAAGTTAGCCAAAATTAAGCACTTTTAATATAGCTGAAAACTTAATGATAGTATTTAAAGAATGAAATGATCTCTAAATCTTACATATTTATAGTCACAATGAAAGTCTTGATTGGAGAAATCAAATTAGTCTAATATCACTTAATTAAAGGTCATTAAAAAGTTTAAATGTCCAAGGAATCATCTATGATAAGAAAAAAATCAATATGGGTTATTCGATGAAATATTTCAAGAGTTTAGCTTAAATTACTAAAATGACACTCCAATAAATATATAATAGACGCCATTATTCACATGGAAATGCCTTATAATTAGGATTAATTATTTTGTGCGGACACTAAACACCGTCGGGAGACCAACCAAAATATGTCATGTCTCCCATGTGCTTGGTACAGCTCGTTACTGCTGATGTAGCGCATTCTGATTGGTCTCCGAATGATATTATGCATCTGATCTCTGTACAGAATAATTTCTCCATAATTAGAGAGAATTTAGAAGCTTGAATATCCTAAAGTTATTTCTAAAGAACACCGCCAACAATTGTTGCCAGACATTTTTTTGTCTATCACCTAATCAATATCAGACGACTATCACGTAACCAACATCTCTCAACTATTGCCGCCTAACTATCAACTATCCTCGCTTGACACTTTTTCTCTCATTTCAACATTGACATTCTTTTACTAATGCATGTCTCTTGATTGACATAATCACCCTTCATCGTTTCTTTGATATTCTCTACAACATCCTCATAAGGCTGAGCCAACAATTCATAATTTGTAATAACATTTTCTCAAGCTAATATGAAGAGCAAACTTATCTAACATTTTATTTACATGGTGGGCTATTTTATCCTAAACTCTAGTATTTCTTGTGAAATTATATTATATGTGTATGTTCGGATCTTTAAAAGGTGCTACGATAATAAATTTTGACTCTATTGTCACAAACTTTCTATCCCACAACAAAAGAAAGTCAAATATAATGCATTTGTTCAACATATTTGAAATCCCTTATAATGTGCATTTTTTTTATGAATTTGATATTCTTTTAGATCATGTTAATTTCATATGCAAGAAAACTTGTAGCCTGCAACCTCATCGTCCCTATCCCGACCACCGCCCACGACCATCATTATCCACCAAGGCCCACCAACATTGCCACCGCCACCAACATTGACAACCAATATTTGTTATATATTATCTTTAAAATGTTAGTAAAAGAGTTTGGAAAAAAAATATGTAATACAATCATGTCATTAGAATGTTGGAACATTAACTCATCACAATTAAGGTTTTATTTGGGACAACTTTTTTACTGTTTTTTAAAATTGTCCCAAATGAAACCCTAAAGTTTATTCTAAACAACACAATTTTTTTGAATTGCTATAAAAAAAGGTCAATCATATGCTGATGTAGAAAAAAAATGCTACACAAAGTTGTTCCAAAGTCATTCTTAGGTTTCATTTGGGATAATTTTCTTACTGTTTTTTAAAGTAATTTTCCAACACAAAAAACTATAGTTAAAAAATTTTGCACTAAAAAACTGCTTTAGAAAACAATAATAAAGTTATCCCAAATGAAGTATTATCTAAGCAACAATAAAGCTCTGCCTACATCGATCAAAGGCATCGTCATAAAAGGAGAAATTATTGTGTAGACAACAATTGTAACCTTTTGTATGAATAACAAGATCACACAGCTGTGTGTTATTGTACTTTACAGTTTACACGTAAATCTTCTTATACATTAACTGCGTCTATAAATTTCTCTATTAAAAGAGACTGCACCATGCGGGTCACCTTGGTCTCTTGGTTGGGAGCTTAGGCTACCAACTAAGAGGTCTTTAGTTCGAGTCTTGTGTATGTAATATGTATATAAGTTTATTTTAATTGACCTAAAAGTCCAAAAAAAAGAATGCTGCACCTCCATCCCACGCAGCGTAGACATAGCACTCATGGTAGAAGAAATTCAACCTACCGAAAGATCTCCATCTACAATCCAAGCTATGATAACCTGAAGAATGATAAATGAAGACATCAACCTATAATAATATACTGAAAAAGCATAGAAAAGGCAGTAGGAGGAAGATGAGAACTAACCAAGGTGGAAACATCAAGAATTGCAGGTGGTTGGGGAACTACAAATAAGCTTAACTTCCCACCTTAATTTAATTAAGGCTTCGTTTGAAACAGTTTTTTAAAACAACTTATCAGTACAAAAAATTCTAATTCATGAAATATTTATATTCAAAAATTATTTTAAAAAATGATAAGAAATTTGTCCCAAATAAAAGCAACTTTGTTTATATGTATTTAGTGCATAATTAACTTGATCATATAAAAAAATTTGGTACCCTTAAAGACTAATCATTTAGCAAAATAAATATTAGAGAGAATAAACCAAAAAAAAACTCTTTGATCCAATAACTAAGGACAAAGAAGATAATGAATTAATATCTACTTAATGAGTGCCAACTGTTCATGATCATGGCATTATAAAAAATATGATTTCTAGGATGATTATTGTTAATGATAGTTGAAATTTGTGGTTGAACATATTGATGAATAATTACCGCAAAATTTCTAGGCATGTCATCGAGCAGTCTAGGAAAAAGTATTTGAAGAGGAGAAAGAGAGAAGCTTAAAAATAATGAAATTAGTTCAGCAAGATTTTGCTTACTAGCGCTTGTTGGACATCAAGCCGAATAATAGGTTATATATGTCTAAAGCTTTATTTGGGACGACTTTTATAATTTTTGTACTAAAAATTTGCTTTAAGAAGCAGTAAGAAAGTTATTCCAAATAACCAAACAAAGCCTAAGGCTTCATTTGGGACAGCTTTTCACAATTGTTTCTCACTACTTTCAAGATATATTGGTACTAAAAATTTATTTTAGAAAGCAATATATAAACTACCTCAAATGAAGCCTAAGTGTGTAACACGTGCTACAGCATAAAATAATAAATGCTAATAAGCAATAACTTATAAATTATCGAGCTTTAATTTATAAAAAAAGAAAAAAAAAAGTTAATTAATAACTACCTCTAACCCATGTCTCTTGCCGACTACTGTCCTACCGAACTCTGTCACCTACAACGATCCTTCCGACCTCCATCACCTATTATGGTCATTTCGACCTCCATTGCCAGACAACGGTCTTTCTGACCATTGTCTCTTGCCGACTACGGTCATGCCGACCTCCGTCACCTACTACGGTCATTACGACTTCCATCGTCAGACAACGATCTTTCTAACCATTGTCTCCCGACGACTACGGTCTTTCCGACCTCCATTGTTAGACAACAGTCTTTCTAACCATTGTCTCATGTTGGCTACGGTCCTTTGAACCTCTCTCACCAAACAATGATCCTTCAGACCACCGTCACGAGACTACGGTCTTTCTGATCTCCGTCGCCCTCCGACTAAACAAACATTTCAATACTAATTCTTTTAATTCCCACAATGTAATATGATGTACATTTGCTACATCAACTCAAGGCCCTCCCCTCAATGAAGGGCTTCATTTGTAATTGACTGCAAATAACAGTGGATTCATTCAAACTGGCCCAGACCCCATGGGTTTTCCCCCTTTTCAGGGGTTTCCACGTAAAAACTCTAGTGTCTCATATGAACGCTACATTCTCTTATATATATATATATATATATATATATATATATATATATATATATATATATATATATATATATATATATATATATATATATATGCGTGCTGGATCTTCGTACAACCCTAAGACGCTAAATTTTATACTTCTCTACTTCCACGAATATTCTAGGACCCAATAATAATAATATTGGAACCAATTCATTCACATGGACAACATGTATAAGGAAAAAAAAAATAAGGGTGTTGTCGTGTTATTTACAAGTGGAAATATTTCAATATGAATGATATTTAAACAAATAAAAATTTGATTGATAAGTATTTCATCGTAATTAAAAACAGGCTTAGGTGAATACAGCTAATCATATTATTCATTATCTCAAAATTGTGTTATTCAATATTAATTAATTGATTATTTATTTATTTTGAATTAAAAAAAGTACTTTAATTTTAGTGGGTTTATGGAATAATCTTACGTCTGTCGATTAATAATTTATAATTAATCTTTGATATTGTTAATAATGTTAATCTACCTTGTTGGTTCTTTGAGTCCTTCCAAGTGATGCAGGGGAAAAAAAATTAAAGCTTATGTGAGAGAACCAAAATGAACTGATTTAATCTATATATAAGAGAATCAAAATTAACATTTTTTTGAGAGAACCAAAATGTCTGGCAATGGAGGTCGGCAGGACTGTAGTTGACAAAATATAGGGGTCAGAAAGACCGTTATATGGCGATGGAGGTCGGAAGGACCGTAGTAGACGACCGAGGTCGAAAGAACCGTAGTAGGTAATAGAGGTCAGTGGGATTGTAGTCGGCAAGAGACATGGGTCATAAAAGACGATTATTTGGCGATGGATGTCAGAAGAACCATAGTTAGTGGAAGACAATTGTCGGAAAGATCATTGTCTAGTGAGGGAGGTCGGAAGGATTTAAGTCGGCGGGAGATACTGTTCAAAAAGACTATTTGTCTAACGATGGAAGTTGGAAGGACCGTAGTAGGCGATGTATGTCAGAAGGACTATAATTGATGATGGAGGTCAGAAGGATCATAGTCAACAAGAGACAGGAGTCAGAAAAATCGTTGTCTGACATTGGAGGTCGGAAGGACCGTAGTAGGTGACAGAGGTTTGAAGGTCCATAGTCGGCAGGAGATAGGGGCAGAAAAATTGTTGTCTAGCGATGAAGGTCAGAATGATCGTAGTAGGTGAAGGAGGTCGGAAGGACCATAATCAACAAGAGATAGGGGTCTAAGAGACCATTGTTTAACGATGGAGGTTGGAAGGATTATAGTATGTGATAGAGGTTGGAATGATCGTAGTTGATAGGAGACAGAGGTTAAAAAGACCATAGTCGTAAGGTGGTGGTATGACGAAAGTTCGAGTGTTATTCGATGGTCAGGCGGAACTCTGACTTTTGTCGGTGGCAGGAAGAAAGTTTGGGCCTCAATCGGTGGTCCGACGGCAGGCGGTGGTCTGGCAAAATTCTGGCGTCATGTAGTGGTCCGGTGAAACTCCAACGTTAGGCGGTGGTTTGTTTCGACGTCAGACGATTTTCTTAACAGGAGTCCGACGTCAGGCGGTGGTCTGGTGGAAGTTCGGTATCATATGATGGTCTGCAGGAACTCTAGGGTTAGGTGGTGGTCCGGCGGAACTCCATACATCAGGCGGTGGTCTGTCGAAACTCTAGGCGTCAAGTGGTGGTCCGGCTGAACTCCGAGCGGTTGTCGAGGAGGAGCTAAGGGGCAAGACTGATCTCTCTCTTGCTATCTTGCTTGGGGCTCCCCCTTTTAAGAGAAAGGAGGGTCTATATTTATAGATTTCTGAGAGTGGCATAACCCATAAATAGGATGAAGATCAAGGTTAAATGGGGAGTGGTTTGGATGGACGACCGATGTTGAATCCCTTGATCATGGACTGTTTGCTAGCCATTTGATGGTTTTATTGATGTTGTAATTCAATGATCTTGGGCTTGTTGGATTCATCTTGTCCAGCCGCTCTATTTGATTATAAGCATGTCAAGTTTGAAACCCGTTTAGTAATGCAAATTGCTATTTAAACCTTCCAACAGTGCTTGGGGTCCTTGATTTGAACTTATATGGGCTCGAATCGAGTCGATTTTAGTGTTGTTGGGTTCGTAATTCTGAGATGCTCAGTTTGACTGTAAGTTTGTTGAAATCGGAGTTTGGATGGTCCCATTTTTAATTTTGGAAGTTTCTAATTTGATTTTGCCACGAGATTCGTGTCTGATCAAGATGATTTTTTTTTAATGATGTATCAAATATTATTTGGACATTTAGGCTAATTAAGGAAAACTCATACACACATCACATACATAAGATTCAAATACAAGACATCTTAGTTAGTAGTCAAAGCTCCCAATTAGGGGTGCAAATGAGTTAAACTGAATCGCGGGCCGGCTCAAGCTCGACTAGTTAACCAACTCACGAGTTGAGCTTATTGAGTTTTGAGCTCGAGTAGAATTTAGAGCTCGTTGGATTATCAATCTCGAGTTTGATCTACATGATACTCGGCTCAATTGCTTGTCGAGCGGCTCAGAAGGTGGAAGGCAAACCGGGTAAGTGTGGAATGCGAACTGGCAAACCACGTGAGAACCACGGAAGGTGAACTAGCCTCTGCGTGTGCGAACTGCATCAGCAATTTGATGTCTGCATGCTTGAATCGTTGAATCGAGCCCTTCGATGAGCTCATTTTTGTGGCACAGGTCATGCTCGAGCTTGCCTTTTGAGCTGAACTTGTGTTCGAGTTTGGGATATGGCTAGCAAGTCGAATTCGACTTAGTCTTAACTTGAACTCGACTCGATTCGTTTGCACCCTTACTTCCAACCAACACATCAATTGAGTTTTAATTGGTTCGGACATTAATAATTAAAAAAAAAAGTGTACGGTGTTTTGGGACTCTTAAAATTTCATTCACAGCCACTCCTAAAGCCATAAAATTCGCTGCTGTGGTTTAATTTAAAACAATGGACGTGGCTTCTTTGTCTTCGCATGCACGAGATAACAGATTCTTAATTTCTAATGGCATCCTCAAAAATAAATATTAATATTTAAAAGAGAACAAAAAAGAAATAATTTGTCATGTAATTAATTTTAATTTGGGATTTTTACATACATAACTCTTAAAACATTTCAAAATACATATTTAACACTCAAAGTATTATATTTACTAATATACCACTCAAATAACATTTCTATAGTTTAAAATACCACTCCGTTAACGGAGAGTTAAAACCCTGTCCGAGGCGATCCCGTTCGTAGCTATTCCCGCGCGTTCCTGTTCCCGAGCCTTCTTCTTCCCGCTCCTTCTTGTTCTCCGACGAGCGACCGTCGCCTATTCTTCGATAGAGAAGGTACCTGTTCCGACGACCGATCGTCGCTTCTTCTCCGAAGACCGACCGTCGCTTCTTCTCCGACGACCGACCGTCGCCTATTCTTCGCTAGAGATCGAAGGTATCTGTTCCGACGTCAGAGCGTCTTTTCTTCTTATGAGATTTACTGTAAGAAAAAGAAGAAACGGGTCTGTCGTTCACAGAAACTGGAACCAATCCAGGGAACTGAAAATCGAAAATTTGCATTGGACATTCTCACACATGAGCTAATCTCTTTACATAAAAGTGACAATTGAAAATTTTTTAGTTCAGGAAAGTGAAATTTTTGATTAGTTTGGCTAAATGAAAAATTTTAATTGAAATTTTACAGGAAACTGAAAAATAAAAACTGAAATTTTTTAATTGAAATTTTGAACAGAAAACTGAAATTTTTACAGGAAACTGAAAATTTTGATTAGTTTGGCTAACTCATTATGTTTCCCTTTTTTCACTTTGTCTAACTTATTACATTTATGCATTCACAGAAATGGATTCAAGTCATATTTGCTCCATTATTCTCAAATTCGGTGGATATTGGAGTGAGGTGCAGGGTCAGGCTCGAATGAAGTATGTGGGTGGAAGCCAAAAAAAGTTTAAAGTTTCGGAGAGATGAAATCACTATGTTGTTGCTAAAAGAACATGTTGAAACACTTTGTCATTGGCTAAGGGGTCAACCATTCGACTTACACTATCATGTCAATGGAACATCACCAAAGAATTACTTGTTGATTTCAAGCGATTCAGATGTAGTTGAAATGCTTGAAAGTTCTTATGAAAGGAACAAAATTGAGGTGGTAGTTGCAATGAAATATAACGAAGATGATATGTCCCAATCACAGGACATTCACACTGAAATGCATCAGTTTAGCTCAGAGATCAGAGATAATAATGATATTGTAGTGAATGATTTGTGTGATGAGTTCTTTATATCTCAAAGTAATGAGGCAAATACTCTATTTGTTGGTTCGCGGTTCGAGGATTCCCAAAGTTTCAAGCAAGCAGCTAGGTCTGACGTAATTTTACATAATTATGCAATCAGGATAAATGCTAGTGACAAATCCAGAATAATTATTTGTTGCGCATACAGAGGTTGTCCCTGGAGAGTACGTGCATCATTGTGTCATGATGGCACTCCTTCGAAGTTAGAAAATTAGAAACATCTCATTTATGTCCCGGGATTAATAGAGCCGGAAACAAGCAAGCTACTACTACTTGGGTAGCTCATGAAATCAAAGACATTGTAAAGAAAAATCCTGAAATAACCCCTAAGGAAATTAGCAATAACTTGGAGACAAGTTATGGATTATCCTTGCTGTCACGCCCCAAGATCTAACTTGGAAAAAATGTCAATCTATTTCTCAAACAATTTACCAGAGTTATCTAAAACTTTCAATTAAACAGTCTATCAAACATCTATGAAATTTAAAACATCAATATACAAGTCGATCCATATCTCAAAAGTTCATGTACAATACCCAGGAACTACACTACAATCACCAGTACTGAAATCTATCCTGAGTTCAAAAGAATCAAAATCATCAAAAGAACTAAAACCTGAAGATCCGGATCAATTCCTATCTTCTGCTCCCTTGCCCTGACCTGAAAATATCAACCACATATAATGAGCTTTACAAAGCCCAGCAGGTCACCTAATACCTATAACTGAGATCAAAGCACGGCGATGCTATCAATATGCATGTCCGTCAATCACAGTCAATCAAATCTATATCAGTCAATGGTCAATGAATCTGTGCAATACGGAAATCCATAGTCAATAAAACCAGTCAATGCAACGGCATGCGAATCGATAAATCAACTCAATAAATCCATGACAATCACGAAGAAATCCGTTCACAATAGGAAATCAATCAATCCGTCAAATCAATCAAGTCGTCGAATCAATCAATCCGATAAATCAATCGCTATCAAATCAAATCAATGCGGTCTAATCAGTAATATCGGATCAATAAATCCATAGGTAGTAGTAACAATGAATCTATAAGCAGAAATCAATGAATCTATAGGCAACAGTGTCAATGATTCTATACTATTCATGTCCATGCTATCAATGCAATATCTATATCCATCCATTTATATATCAATGCTCAATGTCGATGCACAGCAATCAATCAGTGAAATCAATGAAATCGTACGATCTAGTAAATCCAATCAAAGTCGATAAAGCAGGAATCTATAAATCAATACAGTAAACATGCAATTCAATACTATATACTGGACAAGTAAAATCAACTGGCTATGTTGCTGTTGTAGAATCCATATTGCTGTTGTAGATCCGTACGTTGGTTTCAATCAATAAGAGTCGTCACTCTTTTGCCCGTCGGCCGCCCGTCGGCATATCTATAAAAACTCCTTATGACTCCCAATCGTTATATCAATGATCAATGGTTTAAAGGAAAGCCCGTCGGCCCACCATCCTGTACAGGTCAATATCAATCTCCAACCAACGTTCAACCAGGTTCCACTTGTATTCCAGTATCAATAATCAATCAATAATCAGTTCAATAATCAATATTAAAGCAATCTATAACAATCATATCAATAATCATAAGCACATCAATCTAATCTATCAATTCCAAGCAAATCAGAAAATCTACGAAAATCGGGCAGCGTAACGGCAGTCGGTCAAATTTACACATAAATCCTGCAAAAAGCACAATTTCCAAATTCTTCCAAATTACAGTAGAATATCTATGGCATCAATACAAGACTATTGTTCTATAGAATCAAAATCAAATCAAGTCCTGATATTTTTCTATTCAATAAAAATCGCGTAGAATCAATTCCGACCGGTAAAATCGTCGTAGAAAACACTCAAATCGTGTGTCATAATCATATCTATAACATACCAAAAGTTGTGCGGTGAAAGTTGTGTCAAATCAAAATCATGTCGAAAATTCGACTACGAAAACACAAAACAGATCACAACTCGGTCAAAACTCAATATCTTTGAAAACAGAAATAGGGTTCGGAGTCCTTACCACGAGATCATCACTTTTCCCAACAGCGACGTCGGACGAAAAGCGCTCCGCGGCCTCCAAAACCAGGTTTCCTCTTTTTCCCTTTCTCTTTCTCTCTCTAAAATCAGATTTTTTGATTTTAAAATAATTTTCTCTCTCCTCAAAACGAGCTGATTTTCTTATATCATGAAGCAGATCGGCCCGGCCGATCGCCAGATCGTCCCAGGACGATCAGACCAATTTTGATCGTCCTGGACGGTTCCCAGAACTATTTTCAGGCCGATATTTTCTACAGTGCAGATCGGCCTGGACGATCTCACTATCGTCCCGGACGATCCTGAGAGAAAAATCCAAATCAGAGAGGAACAGTAAGGGAACGAGATCTCACACTTGCCATATATGAAACTTTGGCGTTCAAGGGAGTTGGCAAGAGATATTATGTTTGGATCTGTCGACGATAACTATATGTGGGTGCCTACGCTGAGGTCTGAGTTAATCAACAGGAATCCTGGCTCTCACATTACATATATGTGTGACAGCAAAACAAATGCATTCTTGCGATTCTTTGTTAGCTTCAAAGTATGCATTGATGGTTTCATTACTGGATGTAGATATTTAATTGGGGTTGACGCGTGCCACCTCAAATCAAAATATCTTGGTGTACTACTATCCGCAAATTGCTTGGATGCCAATAATGGTCTCTACACAGTAGCATTTGCCGTTGCTGAATCGGAGTCCAAGAAATCTTGGGAGTGGTTCTTAAGAAACTTGTCGGAAAGTTTTGGTTGTGAAATTGAGCAATTAGCTTTTATCTCTGACATGGAGAAGGGACTTATTGAAGCAATAAAGCTTACTTTCCCAAATGCTGAACATAGAGTGTGTATAAGAACCTATAGAAGAATATTAAAAAACTCTTTCGTTGTGAAGATGGCAATAAGCTTCAGGAAATAAAAGAAAACTTGGTCATAAGTGTAGTCGTTGTAAGTTATGGGGCCATCATAGAAGCACTTGTAAGAATCCTTTAAATGTGGGAGGTGATGAGATTGATTATGATGAACGGCTGCCTAGTACTTCTAATGCTCAGCCAAGATAGGATGAATTGCTGCCTAGTACATCTAATGCTTAGACAATATAGGACCGAAATGGTGATTTTGTACACATCAGATGTTTACAGTAGCTTTTTACAGTTGTCTGAAATGGTGATTTTGTACATCTAATGTTTACAGTTGTCTGAAATGTTTTTTGGAAGAAATACTGTTATTTCTTTACGGGATTGACGATGCAAAGCAGTTCTTTATATTTTTTTTATACGATGGTACACAGCAGACGATGCACAGCAGTTCATAAAAGATCAAGACTTGTCTGAGTTCATAAACCCGAATTGCTTGTCTGAGTTTGGTTTTCTTTAGTTTGGTTTGCTTGTCTGAGCTTGGTTATACCAGTCGTTGCATAGCGGTTCCCTTTTTTGGTAGTTTAGCTCTACATGAAACCTGTTTTTGATAGTTTGCTATTCATAAAAGATACAAGGAATCCCAAGATACAAAGCCATTGGCAAAATATTTATATTGCTCTTAATAAAATTTACATAGACTCAAACAGAACACATGTCAACTATTACATTAACTGAAAGTTACATTCATTGATTCAAACTTACATTGACTCGAAGTTACATTTACTCACACCTATTGCTATAATCAACATTAAAATAAGCAGTACAACCAACAAGATTTTTATTTGTAAAAGCTCGGCTTTAACATGAGTTAAGCTTGTTTCGACAACATTTGAACTTCTTCGATAATTCATATCATGCTCCGATTCATTGATTTCATCACACCACCGAAAAAATTTACAATCTTCTTCTGATCTATTCCGGGAACATCTGTAGAATTTTCTTTCACAACTACGCGATTTGTATGATGTATACATTGTATATTGCAAATTGCAATGACAATATACTTGATTATTCGGGTTTCCAATTGGTGTTGCCGAAGAACTTGAACTCATTATAAAAAAATGCTAAACCTGTAAGAGAGAAAGAGAGAAAGACAGGTAATTAGCTATACAAGCGTATAAGTAAATTTCTCTCTAAATTTGCTACCTTTGCATTCACTCTAAATTTGCTGCCTTGGCATTCAATCAAACAACACATAAGTTAAATTTGCTGCCTTGGCATTCTCTAAATTTCCAAACACATCAAGCATTCCAGATTATAAGTAAAATTGATGCTTTGGCATTCAATCAAACATGTCACACCCAACTGTTAATTTTCAATGAAAAAAAAGCTAGAACAATGCTCGCCAAGCTCATCCGGCCAAACAAAACAAAACGAAAATGATACAAAAAAAAATTTGAAAATGAAGACAAGCTCATCCGACAAAAAAAAAATGAAAATGAATACAAGCTCATCCGACAAAATGAAAATGAAGACGATGCATATCCTTGCCCAAACAGAGAAATGAGAACCTTGCGGAAAAAGAAAAAAAAAAAAAACTGATGAGAAATAGATGATGCAGGGTAAACAATACATTCCTTGCCGAGCTAGATCAATTTAAAAAAAAAACTAGAACCCTAAATCCCGGACAAGGCTTTAGACGGGGAAGACGATGCATACCTTGCTGAGCTCCTGCGAAGTGATCGAACAGTACGAAATCAATGGTGAAGGTGACGGCTTTAGCTGCGAAAGACAATGCACAGCGCGAACGAAATCGTTGGAGCTCGCTACGGCTAAAAGGGGGAAGAAGCTGCTCGCCCGAAATGAAGAACGAAATCAATGCTCGCCTCGGACAGGGTTTTAACTCTCCGTTAACGGAGTGGTATTTTAAAGTATAGAAATGTTATTTGAGTGGTATATTAGTAAATATAACACTTTGAGTGTTAAATATGTATTTTGAAATATTTTAAGTGTTATGTATGTAAAAAACCCTTTTAATTTTTGTCTAAAAAAGTAATATTAATTAATTATTTAAAATTATAAAACTAACGTATGAAGAAGGCATCATAAGATATTGGATTATTTTTTTTAATATTTCCTCCCTTATATTCCCATTACCAAAAGCAAATAAACGCTGAGCAAAGCTTCTTTGTCTCCGCATCGAATACCCAAAAATTCAGCAATTTATAATCTCGTCCGCTAGAAAAGTCTATGCGACGAACATGCCAAAAATATCCCTTTTTTCTTCGCTTTCCAGAAAGCGGGAAGCTTTCGGTCCAATATTTCTAGAAGCACTGCTTTTCCCCCCGCCGTTTTCTGAAGGTTGGGACGACGAACCGAATAACCAGGCCGACTATCTTGAGCAGTTATAGCAGCTAATAAATGAACGATGCAATAAGGAGAGCCAAGCTATTACCCTTTCACTTATATTAATTTATATTTTAGCTATCATTATTTTAGTTAGATTGTAATATAAATGATGAAATATTATTTTTTATATAAATTTGTATGTGTCACCAAAATCTTTTGATCGGATACAAATCTAAAGGCACATTTGTTTTAGAAATTTTATTGATATGATAATCTTACTTTTGATTAATTAATCTAAAATTTATGATTAAATTTTATTAATTTTTTTAACAAAAATAGTTTAACATGTCAGATTCAGATCATTTTGCTTGCTAGTGGATTAGGATCGAGTCCATTTTAGATTTGGGTTAATATGATTTAGGTCAGATTATAATCAGGAATTTTTATTAGGTTCGTACACCGGACGTAGTTCTACTTCCGGAGTTCAATAAAATCACGACATTTGGCATGTACACATGGATATTAATTTATATTTCATTTTTTTGTTTTTTCTGGCCTGCCCGACAGACTCGGCCCAAATTATTCAATTTGAAATTTAGAATTTCGAATTAGAGCTCTTTTTTAAAATGAAGTAAAGCGAAATGTCCAAAGTTTTTAGGATTTCAGTTCAAAATACATTTTCGTAGCTGCTGAGAAAAAAAGGGAAGAGGAAAAGGCGATGAGGAGGAAAAGCCGATGAATATGACGATATTCAAACATTCAGGAAGAGTAAGAGGAATAGCTGTAGTCGAAATAAGAACATGTTGTAGAATGATAGTTTTTTCTGTACATTTAGGGAATATGTTGGGGGTTCTAAGGTGGCAGTGCCCCTTGGATGGTTTCCGGGGGCAGCGCTCCCGGAACAAATTTTTATTGTAAGAGTAATTTTGAAGTTTTATTTGTTTTCAAAGTTTGTAAGTCGTTTGTACTCCATGATTTGTAGTAGTAAATGCGCAATCATTTGTAGTTCGTGATTTTCAAATTTTAATGATATTTTAGTCCATTTAAAACTTTATCATCTTTTTAGAAACATGTGTTACAGAAACTTTAAAGCTTTCTAAGCTTGTTTATATGCACTAGCTCCTCGGTGCCGCTTCTCGGTACACATAATGAGCACTCGGTATCGCTAGGTACCTTCGATACAACTCGATACCGCAATGTACCAGCTAGTAAAAAACATACTCATAATTGAATAAGGAATAGAACTCCCATTGATACCGACAAGTTTCAAGCATGGTATCGAGTGCTGCTGAGAGGCACAAACCAGTACATACCAATATCAAGCAGTATCGAGTTACGATACTGAGAGGTATCGAGCATGATACCGAGCGCTGCAGATAGTTACTGACCAATATTGAGTTATACTGAGCGGTGACAAGTTTGGATACTGAGTAGTACTGAGCATTTGTACTGATAGTTCATCGATGTAAACATTGAATTGATATTAACAAAAAATTTATGTTCGACACTGCTGTATACCAGTCATATTGATTCAGATGTCAGAAATCTGATTAAGAAATACATAGTTATTTAGTATTGCTTAGTGAGAGGTGCCGAGCGGCACCGAGCGTTATTGAGCATTGGTGTCGAGCAGTACCGATCATTGGTATCAAGTGGTACCAACCGTTACCGAGATCTACAATATCAAAATAAACAAAACATCACATAAACGAATGTAGTGGTACATAATAAATTTTTAGTTTTATTAAAATATCTATTGATGCGCTCTAAAGTTTTAATATCACAGCCAATATAACATATACATAACAATATATAACAGACTTTATTTAAGAATGTGATGTTATATTATCGGTGGTGTTTTTTCCAATAGTCACCTACAATGAAAAAACATCAATAAACAAAGCATCTCTATCTTCCCGCTCAATCTATAGGGAAAAAAAAACTATCAATATACAAATAATACTTCAAAATTACATATTCCCTAAGTGTACATAAAAACTATTATTCCTCATTTATTCATCGACTTTTCCTCCAAACCAGTCTTCATCTTCACCTCCTCCTAACCAATCTTCATCTCATCGACTTTTCCTTAATCCAGACCAATCTTTTTCTTCACCGACTTCTTTTCCTCCAAATAAATCTTCATCTTCATCACCTTGACCTCCTTCTGATCAGTCCTCATCTTCAATTCTTCATTGCCTTGATGACCTCCAGGACAGTCTTCATCTTCGTATTCATCAATTTTTCCTCAATTTTTCTTTCTCAGCAATTATGAAATGTTTTTTGAACTAAAACCCTAAAAAATAGCACCTAATAAAAGTTCTATAATCAGACCCATTAACTTATTTTGACATCAAACAAATTTATTCTGTTATTAATTGTTTTATTTAAAATATATTTTTTTGGGGGAAATATTAAAAATATTTTTAACCATTAACTGGCTCGCGTGTGATATGACCTAATGCGCGTCAAACCACGGGGCCGTCAAAAACAACGGGAGCCAGGCAAAGAATAAATAAAGGGAAAATTGCGAATTCCTATTGTTTTTTTATTAATAGAACGAGCGGTTGGGAAGGAAAATCGCCCGGACTTTGGTAGACCATCGTAGCCGCCTCTACTTCCTCCGATCATCCGCTTCTTCCGCTATTTCTCGTTGCGATCTGTGCCATTCAGGAGAAGTTATATTTCTTAGCATTTGTTGGAGGGAAGCCAAAGGCGAAGTGTAGTTACAGAGAGAGTGCTAATCGAGGAAGAAGATGCATTCGACACACCTACTTCTCGAAGAGCCAATCAGGATGGCTTCCGTCCTTGAGCCATCCAAATCCGTACGTCTTCTTGATCCTACATCCGATCTATCTGATTGTTTGATTTTTCCCCTTTCCTAACCCTACTGCAAATTTTGTGTTGTTTTGTAAATCTGGCTGGGAGTTGTAAGATCCTCGGTATTTTGTTAGTTTGGGTTGATCATGTTGTTTGTTTGCAGAGTTTCTTCCCGTCGATGACCAAGATTGTTGGGACGCTCGGTCCGAAGTCGCGATCTGTGGAGGTGATATCGGCCTGCCTTAAAGTTGGAATGTCTGGTATGCTTCCGTCTTTTACATAGAAATAACGAGACGGTTATCGTTTTATGCTGTGCTTGCAAAATATTGAAGGGCGTTTGTTTTCATTAATTTTGTCAGTGGCGCGCTTTGACTTCTCTTGGGGAGACGTGGATTATCACCAGGAAACTTTAGAAAACCTCAAAACGGCTGTGAAGAGCACCAAAAAGTTGTGCGCTGTAAGTTTTCATTCATCGCTGTGCAGTTAACTTGAGTTCAGGTGTTCAGTTGTCGTAATATCTTATAATTTATAAGGTATGTATATGTTTTGCATCCGCTAGTAATTAACAGCGGCTGTTAAAAAAATTGACAGCCATGTTTGGCTAGAATTATTCCTTTGGTTTCCACCCTATGAAGTCTGTTGCCTCTTATTGTTTTTAAATATAGTAATAAGCTGATGAGAATTAGGTCAAGACCTTAAGCAAATCGTCTAGTGCAAATAAAGCAAAAAAAGAAGATCAACACACATAACACCTCAATATTTTTTATATTAGTTCACTCAATTGATGACTAAATATTTTTGTTGACGTTACGTATTTTACCATGGTTTCAATTGTGGATTTTTTATATCTCTAATATCTCCAGTTCTACCGAAAGACACCCCTTTTATAAGAAAAACTAAGGTATCTTTAAAATAAAAAAAAAAATCTTAAAACACACTTAATTAAATAACTCACAATATTATATGCCTTTATGAGGGGTTCCCACTCACTTTTCAATCCCATTCATGACTGAGTTTGCATAATATGTTTATTTTCTTCACTGGATATAAATTGTGCTCCACAACTTAACATAACCTTAGTAGCAACTTACTGGCATATGACATTTGAAAACTAGTCTCACACCGCCTGCCCTTTTCTCAGTGCATTTGTGAATTTTATGTCTCTATTTCAGGTAATGCTGGACACTGTTGGACCTGAGCTGCAGGTTGTCAATAAAAGTGGAAATGCTATTTCTCTTGAAGCTGATGCAACAGTAATTCTTACTCCTGACCAAAACAAAGAAGCCTCCTCTGAACTTTTACCAATTAATTTTACAGGTCTAGCTAAGGTAAGCATCTGGATTGTTGAAAACCTTGGTGCATTTGCTATAAAAACATGAAGTGCATAGAAGTCTTATAAATTCTAGTTTTTATTCTGTAAACATTAAATGCCATATTTTCATCAATTTATAAATATATTTAATAATGACATTCAGCGACGCAGATCTTTGTGTGCTAGATAATTTTTCAGGCTCATGCATTATCCTTTTGTTAAAATTCTCTTTCATAAATTCCTAGCCTTTATATTTTCCATTTGAAATGATGGATTTAGTTTCTTCTAATCTCCATGTCTAGTAAACATAAGTAGCCGATATATGATATTCATCTTATATCTTTATCAACCAACTTGAACTTTAAGCTAACTTTTTGAAATTATTGTGGCTCTTGTTTTTATTGAATTTTGTATTTGAAAATTAATTGCTAATGATCAAGTGATCAATTTGTCCTTAATTATCATATTGGCTCTTTGAAATTTCATTATGTTCCTATTCTCATGTCTCATACCTTTTTTATATTTTGTCGCTTTGCAGGCAGTCAAATCAGGAGACACAATATTTATAGGTCAATACTTATTTACTGGAAGCGAGACAACTTCTGTTTGGCTGGAGGTACTGCATTACTTATGAATTCACTCTAAATTTATTTTGGTTAGA
Organism: Dendrobium nobile; assembly: GCA_022539455.1. Classification (NCBI taxonomy): domain Eukaryota; kingdom Viridiplantae; phylum Streptophyta; class Magnoliopsida; order Asparagales; family Orchidaceae; genus Dendrobium; species Dendrobium nobile. The sequence goes on along the minus strand of CM039735.1, from coordinate 4,023,786 downwards.
TATTGGTATTCATCTGTTTCTACTTTCTCTGCAAGAAGAACAATCAAAATTTCTAAGAAAACAAGTATTTGGTTATATGCTTGTTCACTTGAATGGACTTGCTCAAATGAGCAAACATGAGCAAGAAATTTGTCAAACCTAAATTGATGTTTCATCAGCATTGCAGCCTTCATGCAGGTTTACCTACTATTATTTTTAGGGAGCTCACGTGTTTTTCAGCTCGAGTTGTTAAGGAAATGCATAAGAAATTTTATTACGCTTGGCTTGTTTGCTTATCAAGTTGAGCACTAGCTATGCACTAACATAAAGACTACTTGAAGTTCATATATAAATAAAATGGCGTGCGCTTACACACTAAAAACCTGAGCTTTTCAATTCAAACTTGGCATCAAAATTTTTTTACCATCCTAAGTATATTTTCATTGTTTTACGTCATTAAATTATCATTTTGAGTTAACTTGTGGAGATATCTATTGTACAGGTAACTGAGACACAGGAAGATGATGTTGTCTGTGCAATAAAGAACTCTGCTACTCTAGCAGGGTCCCTATTCACATTGCACATTTCTCAAGTCCACATTGATTTGCCTACACTTTCTGAAGCTGACAAAGATGTATGTAATGGATTTTTTATCTTTTTTTTGGAGTTTATTTCATCAATGACTATTTATGGACTATACTTATTTTATAGAACTATGTATTTCTTCGATATTCATTGGTTAAAATTTAAATCCAAGCTGCTATCATCTTTTTCTCTTTTGGTATTAACGTGGGCTTTCATTTAATAACGTTCAACTGGAAGTGAATGATACATGATGCAGATTTCTTACTTGTGTTTTCCACCCATTACTCACTCCATGCTGTAAAATGTCTTCAAGGTGGTAGAAATATAACAGTGATTAATTTAATTAAGTTTATGATAAATATTTATCTCACCCTAAAAAACTTAGAAAAGGACACTTAATGGGGAAGCTGTAATTTAGGATATAGGTACATATGCAATAAGATTCTTATGGTCTGATATATTTGGCAGTTGCCATATATTTGATGATATTTTCTGAAGAAATACCCAGGAAAAAATTGTTCACATGTCGCAAACCATATCATCCTCCTAAGCTAACTTACCAAGAATGCAACTGTAGAGGATATTCCAAAAGTTTCACCATGACCCTTATAAATGACATGACTATAGTGGTGATGTGAGCTTAGAGTTTACCGCTATCGACATCTCCAATCATTGGGATTTTGTTGCTGCTTTCACTAGTTCCTTATGTATTTTATTTTTATTATCTATTTTCATTTAAGAGAGGATTTTAGTGAGGATATTTTGTATTTGTTGTTCTTTGAAATTTCATGGGTCTTTTTGAATCCTTGGGTTAACCAGTTATCATGTCTTTGAATTTTTTCTTTTGTTATTTCTCCCTTTAGGCTGACCAACTCACCTTTTACTCTCCCATAATTTTCAAAGTCTCCACAATTGTAAATTTGTAATTACCTTCATTGTTTTTTTCTTTCTTTGAAAATAAAAAACCACTTTATGCACTTGTCGTTTCATAACCCTTCCCCTCTCTTTGTTGACTTTTTGGAAATTAAATATTAGGAAGCCCAAAGGTCTTTTGGAAACTTTAAAGCGGAACTTCTCGTGTAATTTTGGAAGCTTAATATTAGATTACAAAAATTATTTGATTTGCATCTTCTTGATGTTCCAGTGTTTAGGATCCTCATGTGGGTCCTTTGAAAGTGCTCCAATCATAGGTCTAGGCCTCTTGTTATAATCTCCAATCTTTCCTATTGTTGTAGCTTATTTTTTCTTTGTTGTTTTTGGAAGGAACCCTAATCTTCTGTTTTCAAACTGTACAATATTGCCATTTTTCTTCTACCACATTGTTTTTAGTTGCCACTCCATCCAGAGCTTATTTTGCTAGTTACAAATTTGTTGTTCTTTTTGTTTTCCCTTAATTTTAGTGTTCTTGTTATCTACAACAATTTTAGTAAATTTTTTTGTCATGTTTTGTTTGTCCGAGCAGCACATAATCATGTTAGACTATTATTTGTTTAAATTAAGGTGCGATTATAACATTCTCTTGATGTTCTTATCATGTAGTTCATGATTATTGTAGCTTTATGTGGTTCTCACCTTTAATAGTATCTTGTGAGGAACTTGAGGATTAGCTATTAAATTGATTGCATCTTAATTCTACAAGTAATTCATAACCTAGTGCATGCTCATTTTGCTTGGAGATTTATTTCTTTTTGTACTTGTATTCATGTTTGATACATTTATTTGGTTTTAAGATATTTAGTGTTAAGGAACCCCTTTGGAAGCATTCATTGAAATGGGCCCATTAGTTCTACATCATATTTGGTAGTAGGGCCCATGGTTCAACTAGCGGTATATTTGAATTTAAAAAAAAAATCACAATATATGGTTACATTCTCATGACATCACACTATGTTATTTGATCCTGTCGCCAGTATGAGCGGTTTCCTATTTCATGGTTGTAGTCTAAATGCAATGCGATGAGCTTTTTTTTTTTTCAGCTTCATGAGCGACTCTGTAACATTATGTCATATCCGTTCTTTTGCTTATTGAGATGCATTGTCAATTAGACTTTTTGGAGATGAGTTTGTTTGGTCATCCACTTCAAGTTGATTAAAATGAAAGTTTAAACCCACCAATCCACCTTGATAGGTGTGATGGCTATGCTGAACTCAATTTGTCGAGCCATGGATTCCCTCAACTCATAATTCCTCTATGTGTCCATGCTCATTTTTATTCTGAGGATGGAACAATTTTCACCTTAGGATGAAAGAGTACCCCCCTCCACAACCATTAGCTCTTGTTGATTTATTTGGTGGTTATCATTTGCACCATAGCGTTGTCCATATTTATAATATGATGATCCCTACTATGGGTAGTATTAAGAGCACCCCATCTATTCCATGTGCACCATAATGCCCATATCATGGATCCCATTAATACTATTTGTTTCCTTGATGAGCCCTTTATGTAGGAGATACTTTTAGATGGCATGAGCAAGACCCGGATGTTAATATTACTTGAAAAGTGAATATTGGGCCACCCATCTTTAATGTTCGTCTTCACTAGAAAATATTAAATGATTGATTGATATGAATGAGTATTTAGTTTGGGGACTAGAAGTTTAGGTTTATTTGAACAAAACTGGTTGGCAGTCCAAAACTTTTTGGATCAACTAAGAGTATCCGGTCTGGCGTTTGTGGCCGCTTGCCGTCTCGCTCGCGACCTCTATTCTCGTTCGCAACTCGTTGCTCGTTGCCTCTCACGTCTCGCTCGCAGTGCGTGCGTGTCATCTTGAAGTGCATTGTCTTGCTTGCAACAGTCGGCCATCACTCTCGCGGTCCCTATCTGTCGCAGCACGTTGCCTTGCTTACAGTTGCAGGTCTTCCCCCTTGCACCATTTGATCTATAGCTCGTCTCCAGGAAATTATAGTGGGAATGTGAGGGATTATATAAAGAATTATTTTCCTAAAATACTCCAAAGAGCCAAACACTTGCGGGCTTCTTCCATTAATCTGAACGAAAATTTTAACGGAGGGACCAAATTGGACAATTTCTAATAATCAAGGGACTAAAATGTGGCAATGCAAAACTCTGGGATTAAATTTGGCATTTATTGATAGTTGGGGTATTATTTTGAGCTTGTAATAATTTATTTTAGTATTTGCATTCACATCCCTGTATTTATTTAGCTTTAACATATTTAGTGATAATTCCCCTTAAGAAGTTCCATTGGATTGAATTTTAATGCCCGTACAACACCAAGTGGCTGTTAAGTTGCTAGGCCCTTTTTTGTTTTTCCGTTTGCCACGTTTACGCATTTGCCATGTTGGGTTACCAAAGCTGCTCAAAGTTAATAATATGGGAACTAGCTTTACATAAATGAAAAAAATATTCTCTCTATTTTGCTAAGAATGTGCTATTGAAAGAAATTCCGTTGGGTTATAAGAAATGAATAAATTGGATCTGATATAGCTAATAGACTAGCTATGCTGAGATTACGGGCTGAACAATACTACGACTTTCTTTTGATGGTCTTTTACTGTATTGCAATTCTGTTCTTATTGTTTGATATGAAAATTTTGAAGCAAGTTAGTGGTATGGAATTATAGACTCTACATTCCACTTTTTGTTGTCCTTATTTGAAAACCTGATTTTTTTGGTGTTCATTATCATTAGCCTTATGCCAAATATTTGGTGGCATTTCTCAATTGTTTAGGCTCTGCAAATATTTATTTTAATTTTTCTATGAGAAAGTAATGCACTGAACATTTTTTCAATCATTTCAGGTCATCAGTAAATGGGGTGTTAGAAATAAAATCGATTTCCTATCACTTTCTTATACAAGGCATGCAGAGGATGTTCGTGAAGTAAGTACTGCCAGTCTTCATAGTTACTGGTTTCTCCAACTCCATTCAGGGGACTAGATTACAACTTTCTTCCTTTTATTTTTATTATTATTATTCTCTCGAAATGATTTGGTTTCTTCAGTTCCAATTTGTGATTTATCAACCAATGGTCTTATCTTTCTAACCCTTCTGTCGATCTTTGGACTCCAGGCACGTGACTTCCTATCAAAGTTGGGTGAGCTACAACAAACTCAAATTTTTGCAAAAATTGAAAACATTGAGGTAAGTTGCAAGAAGTATTTTACTGCTCAAAAAAGTTTTTGCAGTTCATAATCTACGTGAATAACCCATTTTTGAAATTTTGTACCTTCTTAACTTTCCTTATTTCATTCTAGGGATTGAAACACTTTGATGAAATTCTTCAAGAAGCAGATGGCATCATTCTTTCACGTGGAAATCTTGGAATTGATCTTCCTCCAGAGAAGGTTCATTATATAACATTTATGCTGGATTTGGTTTTATTTAGGTGACATGCAATTGTTAATTATTCTTAGTTGGTCCCTATGTGACAACAATGCGGTTAGGTACTTTATTTGACTAAAAACTATTTCAAAATTGTAAACATTTATAGAAAGCCATTTACTTCCATTTTAATTGACAGAAAAAAAAAATCAATGTTGATGCGAAGGCGTGTAAAATACTTTCTCAATTATTAATATTGTTTTTATTGTACTCTTCTTTTTTGCTCTCTTTTTGTTATAGTTTGTGCGTCTTTTTGTTTGTCTGAAGCTTTCTTCTGTAGCTTAAACCATTTCTACTTGCATCACATGTTTTGTTTCTGCTGTAGCTTAAACCATTCCTGGCATTATCAAGTAATTTATAGGTATTTGTCTATAAATAGTGTGTAAATTTGCTGTCGCTCTTTTCTTAAAGCATGCTGAATGCATCTATTTGAAATATTTTTCTTGGTTAGACCCAATTAGCATTGATTTCCTTTTCTCGTTCATAGCTTTTTAGTTAGCATGATGAAAAATATGTTTGGTAGCTCTATAAGTTTGTTTTGTGCTTCCGACTTGATTGTCGTCCTAAACCCAATTGACGATACTTGATTGATTGTTTTTTACTTGTTTAGGTTCCAGGACATACTGCAGTAACTTGCTTGCATGAAAATTGTAATTTGTCAGGCAGAAGATACTAATAAATTTTCGTGATGGTTTAATGATGGATTGATTTCCTCATATCATATCTTAAGCCCCTTTTGGGGCAGCTTCCCCACATTGGCATGTTTCTTGAACACGCCACGCCCAATCGGGTGTTGACAGCTGTCTTTTAGCATGCTCAGCCGGAAAGGGAGCCTGACCGCTGCCACCACATGAATTCTGCGTTCTACCAGGGCGAGTGTGGCAAAGTTTCTGAAAATGGTAGATCGTTTAAGAGACCAAAATTTATATCAGGCGTATCCAACTTAATTGATGAATTTTATCACCGTTGTATTGAATGTTTCATACTTCGCAAGCTTAAAAATAAAATTGTCACTTTTTATAATAATATTTTATCAATTCTTAATTCTGTGGTTTCTTCAGGTGTTTTTATTTCAGAAAGCTGCTGTATACAAGTGTAACACATCTGGAAAACCTGCAGTGGTTACTAGAGTGGTGGACAGCATGACTGATAACCTTAGGCCAACTCGTGCAGAGGCAACCGATGTGGCAAATGCCGTGCTTGATGGTATCTTTGTTTCCTAATCCTCTTTGATTTAGTGCTCTAATGCATGCCATTCTGCTCATTGTAATTAATCATCTAAAAAATGTCTGAAATAATAATGACTTGTATCTTTGTGGCTGCCTCGCATGCAGGGAGTGATGCAATTCTTCTTGGTGCTGAAACTCTTAGAGGATTGTACCCTGTTGAAACTATTTCAACAGTCGGCAGAATATGCGCAGAGGTCAGTTTATTTTTTTATGTAGTTTCTATTAATGCTGATTTTTATTTATGGTGGTGGTGACGAATGCTTTATGAATGTCGGTGTCTATGTTGTTTTATCATTCATTTAAAGCATATAATCACAGGCGGAGAAGGTTTTCAACCATGATCTATATTTCAAGAAGACAGTAAAATATGTTGGAGAACCAATGACCCATTTGGAGTCCATTGCTTCATCTGCTGTATGTCAATAATTTCCTCTCTTGCCTCCGATTTAACTTTTCATCATGCCAGCTCTTCCTCATACTTTTTTTATGCATTCTTTGATTTATGTTTATGATTTTTTCTTAGGTACGTGCCGCTATTAAAGTTAAGGCTTCTGTCCTTATCTGCTTTACTTCATCTGGAAGAGCTGCTAGGTAATGTTTAAACTGCACGAATCAAGTATGGAATTGCTATTTGGGTTCTAACATTGCAGTGCTAGTTTTAGCAAGTTGTGCCCCTTTCCATTTGCTAAACATCCTGAATGTTTTCAATGTCTTTAGGCTAATTGCAAAATATAGGCCTACGATGCCTGTTATATCTGTGGTCATTCCTCGGCTTAAGACAAACCAATTAAGATGGAGTTTCACTGGTGCTTTTGAGGTTAGCAGAATATTTTCATGATTTCATTAATATGTTCATGCTTTATGCTTCTAGAATTGACCATATATGTAGTATTCACTTTTGCAAATGATCTCTTTAGCTTTTTCTTGAGTGCATCAAAGTTGTGTAGTAACTGTTTTTTCTCAATGGAATCTGCAGGCAAGACAATCTCTCATAGTGAGAGGTCTTTTCCCTATGCTCGCTGACCCTCGACATCCTGTAAGTTTTTCTCTATTTTTAGGATTCTATTTCTAGAACGCCTGAAATAATAGAATTTATTAGTTTTGTGCGGCTAAATAACTTTTGATGTGCTATTTATTTTTTGTGTTTTGTGATGTGGATGACCTAGGAATTTTTGCGTGATATGAATGTTGTGTAGGCAGTGTTATATGTTTTACGTCTAATAAAGTTGATGCAGGACTAACATGCATTAAAATGGATGAAATAATAATTTGCACGATTTCCTGAATTAAGCAAGTAAGATTAAAATTGTTAGCAATCAAAACGATAATAGAAAACAAGAGAGGGGTGCCTACGTTTAGACCAAGTCACATACCGAGCGCTAGGATTATCAAATTAATAGCGAAAATCAACAACATACGAATGAAGTAATTTTCAAGTAAAAATCTCTAATCTAACAACAAGATTAGAAGCACAGAAAGCACGCTCAATTCTACATTTACTAAGCTTCGGCATAAGGCGAGGCACGACTCCTTGTGATTCGTCATCACCTACAAGGTTAGTGGAAAAGGGGAAGAAGTTTACCTTTGTCGAAGCCTGGAAACAAGTAGTGATAGATTGAAGATGCTCGTCGTAGCGTCTCTTGAAGGTTTAAATTAGAGAGAAAGAAGTTTCTCTAGTGTTGAAGTGTTGAGCACGCTAGTTGGTACTTCCCTTGAACGACTTCCATAGGAGGGAGATGAGGGATTTGTTTCCAAAACTCAATATTAGGTTTTGGAAAGTAATTAGGAGGTGTGGGGCTTTGGCAATTTCGGCCAAGGAGGGAGCATGAGAGGTTTGAATTAATTCCAAAAGGGTAGAGGGGCTTTAGGAAATAAATCCAAACAATTGAGGGAGGGGCCGGCGGCTTAATGAGATAGGGAGAGATTTTGGGGAGAGTTTTGGGTTACTTAATTTGAGATTTAGGAATTAGGGAAGAAATAATTAAATCCCCTTTAATTTGAAATTCAAAAAGGGGTTTAATTAAGTAACTTTCCTAAAATAGGTTTCCTAAATTAGGAAAGGATTTCAAATTCAAATAAGTTTGAATTTGAAATTAAATCTTCCCAAATTAAGAGTGGATGCTTATGGGAGGTAATCAAGAGGGAATTTGAACTTGGAGGAAGGGGAGGGGGATGGGAGGCCGGCGGCTTGGTGGGCTCTATGGGGGATTTCGGTGGGGTGAGGGTGAGGTTAGGTTGGCCGGTGGTTTGGGTGGTGGGGAAATTTTAGGTGGCGGTGGGAAAAGAAGTGGGAAAAGAAGTGGGAAAAGAAGTGGCCGGAGACTAAGGGTTGGAAGAGCCTTGGTCGGCGGCTAGGAGATGAGAGGAGATAGATAATGGGGTAATGACGAGGAACCACAAACCCGGCCGTCTTCAAGGTTGGTGGTGATCCGATTTCCCTCTCATAGGGATTTCTCCAAGACTCACAAACTCTCACATCAAGAGAACAATACGCAGAAAATTTTCATAATATTTATTCATCACCTTCAAAAAGAAACATAGGGGCTATAAATAGTCTCGTACAAATGACTCAAAATAAGAAAGACGACAATGCCCTTAGGGCTTACATACGACCTCCCTTAAGTAAGGGTTAAAAACGAAAAACAACTACAACATAATAATAAAAGAAAACAAATACATGGAATGACTTAAAAAAAAAAAAAACATCGACTCGATCGTGGCCGTAGATCGGCGGCCACGCCTCAGATATACTTTTCATGCTCTGATGTCCCCATCAAAAGTCCTTCATGGGCGACAAATTTGATCTATTTTGTTTTTTACATAATACTTCTTACTGGTGTGTCCTCATCAAATTCTTTTTTTTTTAAGCAACAACTGTGTTATCTGAAGATACTAAAAAATGCACCATAATTATTGGGTTTATTATTTGGGAGACTTGGGCGTCGTTTGGGGCGGCTTTCTTGCTGCTTTTTAAAACAGTTTTTTAGCACAAAAATTTCTAATTCAAAAAAATTTTATACTAAAAAACTGTTTAAGAAAGCAATAACAAAGTCATCCCAAACGAAACCTTAATGATATGTGTGTCCTCATCAAGTTCATTTTTGAAGCAGCCATTGTGTTATCTGAAAATACCAAACAAAGCACCATAGTTGTTTGGTGTTATTTTGTGGGAGACTTAATGATCTGGCTATCTGTATATGAAATTATTCTTTTTCATTAAGGCTTCGTTTGCTGTCAGCTTTTTAGTTTGAAAATTAAAATTTTTATACTACAAAGTTGCTTTAAGAAGCAACAAGAAAGCCGTTCCAAACGAAGCCTAAATTTATAAATTGCCTTATGACCTGGTAGTCCTGGTGTTGAATAAGTCATTTCAGTTGCTGTTATGATGCAATTTAATTTTTTTCTACTTGGCTTTAACTTTTATGTCTGCTCTATTGCGGTTTGTTTTAATGGTTTTCTCTTCACAATTTTTTAATGATCTCCGCAAAAGATTGCGTGCTGCTGATTCATGTTTGACTCTTTTTCACCCCGCAAACTCTGGAATTGCTAATTTTTTGCATTTGGCCCAGGCTGAGTCCACTAGTGCCACCAATGAATCAGTTCTGAAGGTTGCGTTGGAATATGGTAAGGCCTCTGGTGTGATCAAGACACATGATCGCGTTGTTGTTTGCCAAAAAGTGGGGGATGCTTCCGTGGTGAAGATCATAGAGCTTGAAGATTGAGCTTCTGAACTTTTCTTAGACTGCAAAGTTTTGTATTTATAACTTATATTTGGCTGTTTTGACAGCTTTTTGAGGTTATTGCAAGGTTTTTTACATGCTTTCAACTGGCCCTGTTTGCCAGCTAGTAATACATAAGAGACTAGAACTTGATTACAAGCATTTGGGTCTCTATTAAAGTTCTGCTGTCTGCACTGTTGGGTGCAGCAGGTTGATCATAATCATTAAATTATTTCTGAAACTATCTTTATGTATGAATTTTCTCACCCTTGTTTTGTATATTAATTGCAATGATGCAAAACGGATTTATTCGTTTATCCAAATGAGAGTGCAAATCAGAAGAGGATCTTCTCCGTCATATGATAGGACCTTCAAGGAATAGTTGTGAACCATCTACAAGATATGATGATCGTTTTTCACATTTCTCTTGCCATGCTAATTTAGTAATTTCCCACCTCTATGGTTGATAGAAAAAGTTACTCTTTGGATTCCTCAAGTTCTGCTCGGATAGCATTGCTGTGCTTAATCACGAAAATAAAGCATTACTCTCTTATAAATAGGCCTCAATGACAAAAGAAAGAACATTAATCCCTAACCTTAATATTTAAGACAATTTTAAATTATCTTACTAATCAAATTTAGTTAGTTAACCAATAGAAGAAAAAAAAAGGCCAAAGGCATCCGTTTAACAGACAATTTGTTCTTTAAGATAAATCGCCCGTTAAACAATCGACTTATATTTTAAAATTTTTGTTAAAAAATATTTAATATTAGTCATTCAATGTAATTTTGAAGATATGCTTTATAGAGATGCATAATACTTGAGCTAAATTTTTTATTTTTTAAGCTATCAAGTTGCAGGGAGCAGTCAAATTATATGAGTTGTAAAATTATCTTATCAAATCATGGTATATTATCGATTCATATTTATAGGCATATATTGACTTGTCATATAGATATAACAATTAATTTTATTAAATGTTTTTCATATTTCAGTTATATCTTAAGAGTGCTTTTATGTTTATATAAGTTATAGATTTATAGGTTCATTTGATGAGCAAGACATGAAACTTGTAGCCTTAAGTTTATTTGCCAGTGTTGTCCAACCTCTGATACCTTACTTCACAATGTATTTGTCGGTGATGGATAAAATTCGAAGAATTTTCACCAAGTTGATGATTTAAGAGGGAAGCACTAGTTTAAAAGAATGTTTGGCTATACGTTATGATGAGAACCTTTAAGAGAAGGTCAAATATAATAATTTTTTTGGTGTGTTATGCATTTCTGAAGCGAATATGAAGATTGCTTGTTGTTGCATACGCATGATGAAGTTATGAAAATAATGTTGTATAGGGTCAGTGATGATCTTAGAGATGTGGGGTGGAGATATGCACAACATAGATTCATGGAACATGGTGGCATACACATGTTATATAGACAATATCAATTAGTTTTATTAAATGTTCTTCATATTTTAGTTATCATAGCTTAGGTGTGCTTTTATGTCTATATAAGTTGCAGATGTAGAGGCTTATTTGACGAGCAAGAAATGAAACTTGTAGCCTTAAGTTTATTTGCTAGAGTTGTCCAATCTCTCATGCCTTACTTCACAATGTATTCGTCAGTAATGGATAAGATTCAAAGAATTCTAACCAATCAAATGATTCAAGAGGGAACCACTCGTTTGAAAGAAAGTTTGGCTATAAGTTAAGATAAGTGCATTTAAGACAAGGTCAAATGTAACAAAAAATTTTAATGTGTTATGCATTTCTGGAGCAAATATGAAGATTGCTTATCGTGTTATACACATGATGAACTTATGAAAATAAAACTGTACAGGGCCGACGATGATCTTAGAGACACGGGGTGGAGATATGTACAATAGTGATTCATGGAACATGGTGGGCATTTTGATTTCGCTGGACTTTCTCAGGGGTCGTCGGGTCAAATTCGTTAAAGCGATTGTGATAGAGAATGTTTTGTTGAGTTGATCATTGAAAGGTCAATGGTTGATGAAGATAATTGTATTTTTTATCATAAAAAGTATCATAGACACAATGAATTTCTATTATAATCCTATAAGATGGTTATTGGAAATGTTGTAGTAGGTAAGAAAGAGTTTTTGAATGGAGCGGACTGACAGTATATTCAACAAGAGTTTGAGTATCACTTTAAACTCACATGCATATGATAACTAAAAATATGTAATCTGTTGTTTATGTGTTGATGTCAGTTGAAGTTACTCGTTATTTTTTCCTTCAACTATTTTGTTAATGTTATGTTATTTTTTCTTTGTTTTGTAGTAGTTGTTGAATGAATGCTAGTTTGATGTGATTTGAAAAGATTTATTCAGGAGTAAGAAAGTTGTTAGTTTTTTAAAATCTTCAAGTTCAGGTTAATCATTTGCGAACATGTATAACATCATAATGACATCAAAATAAAATAAAATGTAGTACATAAACCATGTATAAGGAGTACACTTTCAAAATCACAATATAAGTTAAACATCCATAAGGTACATAGTGGATATCACTAATGCCTCATTTTATGCCGATGTGGTATTGCTTTAGTGTCTGGAGAGAAATGCTGTGGTGCACGCACTGGCTTGGTGCATAGATGTTGCTGGTCCTCAAGACTGACATCAGAATGTGTGACTGAAGGCTTGTCCAAGGATGAATGTATGAAATCTAGTGTGAAGTTGATATGAATGTCTAAGGGTGTTGGTATCGTAAGGTAGCTCTGAGAGGGACCCTTATCGAGGTAAGAGGATGACCAAACACCGCATGGATCTGTAGCAGCAGGGGCCTTGTTGAATGGTTGTATGATCACTAATTGTCTCATCAAAATTTCGTTCATCGTCAATGTATATCTGCTGGCGTAATATGTGGCATAAGTCCCATACTTAGTTAATGTCACGACCCGACCCGATCCGGGACGGATCCCGCTCGCACCGGGCCGCGACACGGAAACGAAACAGAACGAACTGACTAGGATCTAGTTTTGGAATTGGTTTCGGAACTGAATCTTCCAAATAATTAACTCAAAACCACCACAAAACACAGAGCTACTATGAATCACCAAACACAGCGGAACAAAACATCTATATTTCTTTTTCCTCAAAACAATCATCTACAGATACAGTACATGGCTTTTGAACAGAAAGAAAGACAGAACAGAAAAGCCATGACTGTACAAAAATCAAAAGGTACAAACAATACCTATACTGATCAGAACTCAGAAATCTACTCCTGGACTTCCTTCCCTTTCCCAGAACCAGAAAACCACCAGAAAACAAGAGTGAGCTCAACAGCTCAGCAAAGCAACAAACCTCCAATCAAAACTCTCAGAATCCAAAACCAAACTCATCAGACAGAAATCCGTACAGAAATTGGAACAGAACCAGACAAATATCCAAATCGGAACTTATCAAAACGAAACAGAACAAATCAGAACAGATACGGACATATATCACATCAGAATCAGAATCGTACAGATCAGATCACATCAGAATACAAATCAGAACAGATTAAATCAACAGAGTCAGAATCGTACAGAAATCAGAAATTCAGATCATATCATATCAAAATCATAATTGCTTACAGAACAGATACAGAAAGCAGAATCAGATCAAATCAGATATCAGATATCAGATATATATTTAATAGCTAAATTCCATGACACTGACTGAATCTCTTTGGATTCAGACCCCTTATAACTCCCTTTGTGCTCACGGCACCAGAACAGATGTGCTTACAGCACTAGAACAGATGTGCTTATAGCACCAGAACAGATTTCATCGGATCCGGAACAGAACAGATATCAGATTTCAGATTGAGCTCATTTCAGATTTCCCTGACACTTACTGAATCTCATAAGATCCAGGCCCCTTATAACTCCCTTTTGTAGCACATACAGATAGCATTTCAATTCAGAAGAAATCCGGGCAAATCAGAAATCAGACAAAAATCGGGCAGCACAACGGCAGTATACGGAATTTACACAATTTTTCCTGCAAATCAAAATTCACCAAATTCGTACAGAATGTAGATAATCATATTTCAGAACATTTATTCTACTGCACAGATAATTTCCAATTTCACAGAAAAATGCAGTCGACTAAAAACACCGCCGAATCAAAAATACCCGGACAAAAATCTTCAGAAAATAACCAAAATGTGCACACCCGGCACGTCAACAATATACAGAAAGTTACGCGGTAAAAACTGAACCAATCAAAAGATACGGACGAAAATCATTAACGGAAACGAAATCCGGACAGAAAATACCGCCAAACACGACGGTTCTGAAAATTGAGAAAGGCGGAATGTGCCTTACCTTGCGTACAACAATTTCTCGAACAGTCTCCTCGGACGAAAACAGCTCCGCGTCGTCCGAAAATCAACTTTTGCAAATTCCACCTCGACTTTCTCTCTCCTCAAAAGATATTTTTCGTTTTTATAAAATTTTCTCTCTCTTCCAAATGAGCTGAAATCAGCTTTATAATCTTCAGATCGGCCCGACCGATCGCTAGATCGTCCCAGGACGATCAGACCAATTTGGATCGTCCTGGATGGTTCCCAGAACTATTCTCAGGCCGATATTTTCTACAGTGCCGATCGGCCTGGACGATGTCCTCAATCGGCCTGGACGATATGTACAGAAAATCACCTGGAGCAAAACTGGGCACATTCTGGAGCAGAATTTCCACTGATCGTCCCAGGACGATCCAGATCGTCCTGGACGATCCTGGAGCAGATTTTTGATATTACAGTTAATATCCCGTTGTGTGGTTTTATCCTCAGCCCCTCCAAAGTATGGTTGTAATCTTCTCTCCACGGTCAGAAAGAAATCACGCTGCACATATTTTCAAAGTTTGTTAAGTTCAATAGTAGATAATGTAATTTAATAAAAGGAGACTCACCATATGTCGTTCCGCTGATGCTCTTGTATAGCATGTCCTAAGCGAGTCCGTCGGTGCCTTAAACATATATAGTGTTGCCCAAGATCAGAACTAGTTCAAACACTGAGACACTCTGTAGTCATATTCAAGACCACAGACCTAACCTACCACTATGTATTCCTTCTCTCACACATAACAATGTAGGACTGGTGGTATCCAAAGTCAGTGGAGGGGAAGTATCCAAATAAGCGTATCACCCTATCTGGAAGGTGCCACTAGACTATCTTCCAACTGATCATAGGAACTCTGTAAAGCCATATCTCCTCAGTTTCTAAGCAAATATGGTGAAATTGTGAGCGAATTTCTTCCGTATAGGGCTCCCATATAACCTGAATTGTTGTTATAGATATAAGGTGTTTAACTAACTTATATATATATATAACATCTTGAATTACATCACATAAATTACTTGACTATCAATTAACCCATCTAGGTCATCTTTGTACGTTGCAACATTTCCAGCTAATATCTCATGTAATCCACCTATAAACAACTCATTCTTATCATATGCATTACAAACTTACTTAAAAGTGATAAATGAATAAAGAAATGGTTAGTATAGTTGAACCCCACACTAATGCCGAAAAGGTGAACTGGGTATGGAATGTGAAGCAGTGGTCTACCAACATATAAATGCTCCCAAACTCAAATTTGTAATAAATGGATGCAACCAACTATGTTAGCCCATTTTTGCCTTCTAGCTTCAGAAAGCTCTCTGTATAAATGGGCTAACACTGCTCTTCTAAGTTGAATATTGCTAAATCTTCCATCAAAGGTAGACACTGCAAGTGAATTTCTAATCCTGACGTATCTAGTAGCAGGTGGAAGCCTAAAATGAATAAGATGTATGCACGTACATGCCTAAAAAAATTAAGCTCAGAAAGGTCCAAGTAAGAGTCATGCCAAAAAGTCCATCTCAACCATCTCAGTGGAACACATGTCTGAGTGTGTGCCTAGTCCATCCTGAACTTAGATGTGATGCGAGGGTCGAAAGAGTCCTGATAAGAACATCTGTCTCTGGATGCCTTCCAAGCAAATCATCACAACAGTCTGGTCAACTCAACCATCATCTGCCAGAACCAACTATTGGGTGTCCAATAAATTTTGGCCGATCAACTTGCACCGCAAGAATCATTGATACAACATACTTCATATAATACAATTGTCATTTCACCAACAACCAAATGAAATGTATTCATCTGTGGTGACCAGCTCTCAACCAAATCATTCAACAAATGGCGGTCCATCCTAACGTAACTCATCTGGCTCACTCAGTCTAGTCCAACAAACCTCAAAGCATCCTTGAACATGAGACAATTAACTAGCCAATCATGAACTTGTGCAAATGTGAAACAGCTTCCAATATAGTCCCCAGAATAAATTAAAAAAAAGTTAAGAAAATAACACTTAATAATTTAAATAATCAATTAAATAATCAATCAAACCTGCTTAGGATGAGCTGCTCGATGGTTACCTCAAATTGAAGCAATGCTAGGATGAATGATATGTAGAGGTGGCTGTGTGGATTCCTCCACATGTGAAATTAAACCCCGCCTTAGAATGCTTACTTTCAATTGCACCTTACATTTTAATTGTAGCAGCCTTTTCTCCTCATCGCAGCTGAATACAGCTTGCCAACCTCAACCATGTTCTTCACGTTGATGCATGTAAGTTCAATCAGAGTTTAGAGAAATTTTATCCTACTTTTTGCTATCCCAAATCAAATTTTGTTTTATGTAGATTTTCCTAAGATATAAAAGAACTACAAGCTCAACAAGCTCAGCTATACCGAATCTCAAAGCTGATCTCCATTGTCACCCTATCATCACCTCTATTATTGACATTATGTGCTTCATCACCTCTGTTGCTAATGTGGGTGTTGTCGTTACCATTGCCATGCCTCAACTATTTACAAACAACTAGTTTTGTTGGTATGTTGCTGATGTTCCCTTCTTCTTCGTTGCTTCAACTCATTTCGATTTTTCTTGATTAATTTCATTAAGATGTGTAATTGTCTTATATATGTATTGCGCAGTACAATTTATTTTTAGTTTGGCTCATATCATAGCTTCATTCTCACTGAATTTGATAATTTTAGTTGGGTTTGTGATTTAGATTCAAGCATATTAAAAAAAGGGGATTTTTTACATACATAACACTTAAAACTTTGCTATTTACCTATCTAACACTAAAACTTTCATATTTACTGTTCAACCACCCAAAACACCGTCCCTCTTCAAAACCAACTCTCCGTTAACTGCACAACCGACCGACTGCTTCGCTTGTTCGATTGCCTCCTGCTTCTCGGTCAGCTCTTCCTGCCTTGGTGTGATAGTGGTAATGGGAGGAATTCAGCTTTTGCGCTCAGTCGACGCTTCCTCGCGCGCTCGGACAGCTCTAGGTTTGTCGTTGAATCTCCTTTTCATTATCTAGGTTAGATAATACCCTTTTTCTTTTACATTTAGAACCTGACCATGAGGAAATTCCAAACCATTAAAAGCTTCCGATAAATCCATTAGGCATATCGGAAAACCGGCAAGTTGCTATTGAACGCATAAACGGCGCTCTCTGCTCCCTTTTCTGTCTCTCTTATCACCATCTTCCTTTACTGATGAAATTAAAAGCATAATTTTTGGTATTGTGAATCTGTTCTATTTTCCTCCAATGGAGGAGGTATTGTGAATCTGCTATGTTTTCCGGTCAGCTCTTCTATTTTCCTCTAATGGAATTACCTGAAGTTGATTTGAGCTATATAGAATATGTATTGCAAGAATATCACATCTGCCAGATGAAGGTATAGATTATTACTAGATTTTTTGTTCTGATATTCGGTTGAACGTTGTATTAATAATATGAAGGTATAGTTCCTTTCTTCTTAGAAGGAACAAGAATATTGCAAATTGGAGTCGTTAACGGAAGCAGTGTGGAGACGACGAGCAGCGGCGGGGAAGAAGCCTGAGCGGAGTGGAGAAGAGGAGTTGCGGCGTGGAGAATGCTGAGCGTTTTGGAGAAGACGAGCAGTTTGGAGAAGAGCTGCCGCGTAGAGAGATCGACGTCGCTCGATCGAGATGATTCCCGCACAAAAGACAGGATCGGGGTTGACGGAGGTAACGGGAGTGGTATTTTAGGTTACTTATTAGTGTTTTGGGTGGCTAAACAGTAAATATGAAAGTTTTAGTGTTAGATAGGTAAATAACAAAGTTTTAAGTGTTATGTATGTAAAAACCCCAAAGAGTAAATGTAGTTTGCCATCAAAGAGTAAATGTAGGTGAAAGGTTTTTGGTTTAACAAATTTAAAAAAATGAAGATAGAATAGTCTCATTAGAACCACAAATTTTTATTTATTTTGAAAATAGATGTCAACCTAAAAAAATAAAGTAATAATAAAGTATGAGTAAAACTGAATTACAATTCAACAATGCATTTTTAGTTAGTTTCCTAAAAAGAAACTAATTTATAAGTCATTTTGGAAATATTTAAAAAATAATTTTTTTTAATTTATATGATCTTATAAAAATATAAAATTGCGTCTAATATAAATTATTAATAATAATCATTATATTTTTACTGATATTTACAGAAAATTCTATTTTTTTTCCCACGGTGTTGTGGATAAAGTCTGCACCTTTACCATCTTCCACTGCAACTGAGCTCCGCTGCTTGCGGGTGTAGGGCGCAGTTCTTCTCATGGCGACTATCGGCTTCCAATCGCTCCGAATTCGAAGCCCTCGACCGCATTCACCAGTATCAACTGCCATCTCTTATCCCCGATCCATCTCCATCCCGCTCCCGCCGTCGAGGAGATTGCTCTCTGCCACCGCCTCAACACACCGACGCTTCAACTTGATTAGGCCGGCGAGCTCCGTCACGTCGCCCAATGACAACGTAGTGCTCGAACCAGAGGCAGCTGAGGAAGAAGACGATGAAGTCGATCCGACGTCGGAGGTGTGTTTCTTGGACCTGGATGGTGATCGGACGGTGGGGAGCATCACGGAGTGGGAGTTGGACTTCTGTTCGAGGCCTATTCTGGACGAGAGGGGGAAGAAGGTGTGGGAATTGGTGGTATGCGATTCGTCTCTGTCCCTTCAGTACACCAAGTACTTTCCCAACAATGTCATCAACAGCATCACTCTCAGGGACGCTATTGCTTCCATCACCCAAGAGCTCGGTGTGCCCTTTCCCGAAAAGATTCGATTTTTCAGGTCTCTTTTTATCTCTCTTTTCCCTCTACCTTGCTTGTTTCTATTTGTTTTTTATTTGGAGATAGCGTGACTAGGGTTCCTTTTCCTTCTTGTAGATCGCAGATGCAAACGATTATAACCAAAGCTTGCAACGAGTTGGGAATAAAACCAGTTCCTAGTAAACGGGTATATTATAATTGATGAACCCCAAAAAACACTTAGTAATTATGCTTATATTACTTCCTAAATGGTTGGGCTGCATGACCATTTAATTATCTGGTGTATCAGTACCGAAATAAATCCGGCCTATTACCATGATTTTGAGTCTTCCATTTTGCTATTGTTTCTTTCAATTCTTCTTCCCCAAGTAGCTTACTTTAAACTGCCATAACCTGTTGCTTTCATTTTTTTTTACTCTGTTCTACTTCGATTCTAAGTATCATCCATGCCTCTGAGATACATAAGGAGTTTTTAGAGGAATTGTTGATTATGATTTCGAAGGGCTTTCTCAAGGCTTTTGTTGTGCATGTAGTTATATAGAAGCAGACTTTCATTATAGAAGCAGCTTTTCGAAGGGCTTTCTCAAGACGGTGGATTGTGTTTACCTTTATTTCAAAGTTGAACTTGCTTGAAAGGCTATCACTGAATCTCCTTACTGTGAAATGTGAATATATTGATTGTCTATGAATGACTGCTCTATAGTTTGATGCATATCGTCCTTTACCATGTAGTTTTGATTGGTTGAAATGCTTGGTGGCAACACTATATTCAAAGTGTGTAAACCTATAAAATCCAACTAATAACTTTGAGATGAGAATTGTGGGTTGAACATGAACTTCTGAAGATGTGATTTCAGGGAAATCTTTCTTATTTCTTGAATTTTTTTGGAAAATAAGATTCGATATCTAAGAAATGAGTACTCGTTGTTATGTTCTCTCTCTTAGTGTCTTAGCTTGTTGGTGACTATCAGATCTCAAGTTCTAAGCCCTTCCAATTGACTGAACAAACTTAAAAGTGTTGTTGTTGAAATAATGGATATGATTACTTAAAATATTAGGCATGGACGTTGACTTCTTGATTGTGTAATTAGAATTTTAGAAATGCGAACTCCGTATTTCAATTTCATTATTTTTTTTCTTAATTTTGTTACTAAAATAATGACTTTGATTACTAAATATCTAAGAATGATTAATAGTATAGTAACATGGTTATTAATATTCAAGAAATGAGTACTGATTATTTGAATATAATTATTGTTGTTTTGAATATGATCATTTTAAAAATTTCTTCAACTGCTCAGTTCTCCGACAACAATGATCCATATAAGTGAGCATCAACCTTATCTGTCACGTCTTCAATTGGTTGACACTTTGGAGGATCCCTTTTTATTTTTTTCTCGCCTGAATATGGAAGTAGGAGCACTCATATATCTATTTCAAGCATGTTCAACTTTGAAATAGAGTTAAACAGAAGCCATTGTCTTCGACATGAAATAATACTTGAATGAGGGGATGGTGTTATGAGAACACTACTGAATATCTGTTTTTATATGACTACATGCACAACAAAAGATTAATAAAGATCTCATTCACCATGATAGGAGTACTTCTATAAAAATTGATAGATGCTTCATAAAAAAATTTAACAATATTGATATATTATCCACAACATAAATTTGTATTCAATTGAATCAATTTTATAGAACTTCGAGCTAAATTAAAATTTGTCAATAAGATTGAATATTCCATAAATTAGATTAACTAGTTTTTCCTCTTTCATCTCTTTTAAAACATAAACTCTTCTTTCCATCTAAATCTAAAAAAGTTTTCTTATGGGTACTAGATAGCTATAGAGTAGAAAAAATAGACAACAACTATAGAGATAAGTATAGTTGTAACTGTTTATTTGTTTTCTCAATTATGTTATTTTTTAGGGTCTCGTTAATCATGTCTTGAAGCGTCAAACTACCTCCAAATACATGCATATACAAAACAATAAACTTAACGGCACATAACATACATTTGTCAATATAATAATGAAATTATTTTGATGTATTTTTTAATTAACGGGAGATCTTTTTTTGTCTTAATTTTTTTATGGTATAATAAATGGACCGTTATTTAAAGAGAAAAGAACATGTAGAGATTGATATTAACAATTTCCCAGCTAATCCTGAATTTCGATTTGCTATTTGGAGTTAAGATGTTAATGATAGAGATAAAATTCAAAGAGCATATCTGTTGAAGGGACCCTATAAATGAAAAAGTCATCAAATGCCCTAAATATTATTTGAAGATATTGCACGTATATTTAATCTTAAATGGTTTTATGAATGTGCTGATTGGTTAGAGTACGTGTAGAAATATACTATTTTTTTGTCTTTACTGCTACCTATTCAAGCTTCAGAGCAAATTATTCAAGGCCAATGTGGTGGAAACTCATTTATCGGGGAAGAGTTTAAAAATATAAAAAAAAATCTATTAAGTCACGTTGGGGAGCATAATAGTATACAAAATAAGATTTAATGAAGAATCAAGAATACAGTCTTCATGCTTTATGGTTGAGTAAAGATGAGAAGATTTTTTTAACACATTTATTGATATGTAACTTCAAGAGCTGAATAATAGATACTTTGAAACTAGTACTGAGTTACTTCTTTGTGTTTTCTTTCTAAATCCAAGTAGCTCATTTTTTTATTATGATAAGGAAAAATTAATTAGCCTGTAGAGCTATATTCAACAGAATTTTCTGTAGTTGAACTTATGACTCTAGAGCACCAGCAATTCACATGCATTTCTTATATGTGTACAAGAGAGGAGTTCTCATCTTTGAGTAACATTACTGATATTGCAAAACTATCTATAAAATTAAGAAAGATGTTCTGTATCCCTAAGTTTACAGGTTTATTGTCTTGACATTAGCTTTGCCAGCTGTCACTGCTACAATAGAGATAACATTTTATGTAATGAAATTATTAAACATTGATTATACAGTAAAATGGGTGATGACTAGCTCAGCAATTGTCTAGTGTCATATATTGAGAAAGAAGTATTTGACTTAATTCCAAATGAAGTTGTAATGTAATATTATCAGAAAATGTAAAATAGAATGCAAAGCTTGTATTTTTTTTAATTTAAGAATTAAAACGCCATATGAGAATTTGATTTAAATTTTGTCTTATATGCATTTTTATTTTTTTATAAGCATGTCCCCACTAAGAATTAAGGCTGGTTCCGCCTCTATTTGCATGAGAGCTTGAGAAGCTTCTTCACTGATGTAAATTGGATATCTAGTTAATTGGATTCTCTAAGTCTGGGATAGAGTACTTCTAGTTGAATTTGAGATTTCCTTGTGTGGGAGCACTAGGAAATGGAAAACACATTTATCATGCATGAAGAGTTCTTTTAAGAGAACTGAATTCATAAGTTGTGCCTTTAGTAAAGGAGGATGGGTGTTCATTCATTTCTTATATTTTTTTACGCCAAATTACCTTAAATGATGCACATGGAAAGGTACTTAAACTTTATAGAGTGAGCTTATGCGGGCTGCCATATTTTTTGCTACTAACTACAAACAAATTTGATAGACAGCGATCTATTTCTGTTTTCTTTCAGAACTCCATACCTAATAGGTATAATTTATGGTTGTGTTGGTACATGCCATGATGTTTAGCACTTTTTGTTTTCTATTAGTTCATGTTATTGTTGTTTTTAAGTTATTATGATTTACAAGATATTTTTTATGCTGATAGCTGTCCTCTGATGACTTAATAGTGCATTTCATTGCTTCTATGGCTAGAAGAGCGTTATGAGACTGTATATACTCGTCATCCTGGCTTTCAAAAAGGATCTAAGCCTCTTCTCGCATTGGACAATCCATTTCCTATGGAACTTCCCGAAAACCTTTTTGGAGAAAGATGGGCTTTTGTCCAATTGCCTTATTCAGGTAAATGTCCAAAATCATAAAAAGTCCATTTATCAGATAGAATTTTTACCTCGACAGCATTTTTTATTTTTGTCTTCACTCTACAAGCCTTCATCCTATCTCTTCTGTATCCACATGATTTAATCATCAAACTTAGTAACGATGATTACTATAATTTTATATAACTAATCATATATGCACATCTGTGATGCAAACAATTTAATGTTTGCGTAGAACATGAAAAATAAAATGGTTATATGCACAATGCATCAAATGAAATTAATATTTATTGTGTTCTAGAATATTTGCAATAGTAGAGAAATAATCAATTATTTTAGCTTTGAACATGAATTATGCGAGCAGTCTTATGAATTGTACGCGTAAGGAACATGATTTTTTATGTAGAACTCTGGTAAGGAAAATTCACAAGGCTTTCACCAATTGAAATAGTTTCATTAGTTATAGTCGGGAATCACAAAGGGCCACCCGTCGCAATTGGAGATGATTTGACTACAATGTAAATGACTTGAACTAGGAGAAGCGTCTGTTGTGATAGTAAAAGTCCGAAGGTGTCAAATTTGATGGTGGATGTTGGATGATTACAAATGTTGAGTGATGACATGCATCAGAAGTTGTGTTGGAGTGCATCTATTAACAAACATTGGGTAACCCAAAGTAGTCAACATGGTTGTTCTCCTCAAAGGAATAGTGACTAGGTGTGACATCCCAAATCCAAGGAAGGCAGTTAGAAGAGGGTGGATAATGATTGGTAGGGTAGAGGTCTATATAAGGAGTGGCTTATGATAAGCTTTAGGAGAAAAAAAGGATATGATTGAACTACATCGCATGTCAAAGGAGCAGGAAATTATACTAGCTATAAAAGTAAAAGGTTAGGTTGAATATGTTAGGCACCTTTTTGCATAGAGGAAAAATTTCTTTGTTAACTACACCATTAAATGTTTTCATGGTGTTGCTATCTTTGGATGAGTGAATCCTAATAAGTTACATCAAAATGAATAGCATTGTGAGTTTTGGCCTAATATGGGATGAACCAAGCCAAAATGGGTAATCTCTCTCATAATATGAGTTGTGTCATTACAAGTACTATCAAAGCCTGACCTCCTCTAGTACGATATATGGTTTGGGGACGAGCCAAGCTGAAGTTGATGGGCTTGTGGCATCTTGAATTTAAAGGGGATGATTTGAAGAGGCTGGGGAGTGATCATCAAGATATAGGCCATGATATGGAGTAACTCCTAGCAACCCTCTAAGATGACATGCTTCCATTAGAAAATGTGGGCATGAATGAAATAAATCTCATTTTAGAAGGGAGGGATATGATATTGGCTAGTTATCTCTACGCAGGGCTTTAGCTTTAGGCAAGTTGTAATTATTTCTCTTTTATTTCAATATTTTTTCTTTGGGTTAAATTTCAAAATAGCCCCTGACTATTAAAATATGACCATTTTAGCCCCCGAGTATAACATTGCTCCAATTTGAACCATCGACTATACAAAATTGATCCAAAATGGCTCCTTTGCGACTAAATTGGGATTAATTTTGTAAAGTCGAGGAACTAAATTGAGATCAAATTTATATCACAATTACAATATGAGGGATTATTTTGATTCAATTTTATGAAGTCGAGGGATTAAATTGGGACAACGTGATAGTCTGAGACTAAATTGGCCAACACGAATAGTTTGGAAATTATTTTGATATTTTCCTCCTTTTTTTCTGTGTTTTTCCATTATTTGTGTTTATGCTTGTAACAACGTAGGTTAATATTAGCTAAACCATATAAATCCAGGTATTATTGTCATTTTGGTTGTTTAATTATTTCTTTATTGTATTTATATGGGCGATGCTAGTTTCGTTTTTACTAGATTAGTCGAAGTGCTTTATTTTACGTTTTCAAATTGAGTAATTTGGGCACTTCAGTTACAACTTAGCATTTGTGAATCATTAGACGTCAGCCTCCAAAGAAGGACGTTATCACCATAGTGACTGAATTTTTTTGATAAATGGCCTTGTTGTGCTTAGAAAATTTTCTTGATCATTCATCTAGCATACAATTAAATGAGATAAATTGGAATTCTCATATCGAGAGTTATTGAATGAAAGCTGAAATCTAATATTAGTTGGATGCAGGATGCATCAATATCTAATGCTAGAATCGAAATGAGCCTTCTGAACTTTATATACACTAATCTCTCCCCAGATTCTGTAGTTGGAGTTTCATGCACCTCTGTATGCCTTATTAAACTAAAAGGCGAATTATAACTTCCACAAATATGCCAATAAAGGTAATCTAGCAATTAGGAGGTTGCAAATGTACTTTAACCTTGGAAGTGTAGAAATCACAAGAGTTGAGGTCATCTACTCCTTGAAGTTCTTTGAGTTGTGGTTTGATCCATATAACCAATTGCGGCGAAGTCAGATGTTATCATTTACTCATCCAAACTAAGAAGAAAATCAAATAGAAAACGAAGAAGATGATAACATAAAGAGAACAACGGAGGAACGGAATTTGGTGCAATTCCACTGATTCTTTTCAAACTTCGAACTTGGAATTAGGAGTTCGGGTCCAAAGTGAGAGAAGTTCATTTTGGAAAGTTCAATATTGTAATCAAAGGTTCCTCAAAATCCAAAGGTTGATAATCATGTATGGATCTTGAATTAATACCAAACTAATGGGAACCTACTGTACTTTTCATGTAATGCACTAATGTGTACATTCCTGCTCAATAAAGCATTTATTGGATTCCACAAAAGGTACCTTACAGTATGTTACAGTAGAAGGTATGGCATGTTCCCCTTCTGAGTTCTGAAAACCATTCAATTGCTCTAAATTAAAAAAAAAAAAAAGCAACTGATTGGTGTTCCTTTCTTAGAGGAGGTTCATATCAACATATGACAAATTTCGCTTGAATATCAAGTATTCTCTTAGAATATGCATCATAAATGCCAATTTTCCGTCCATGCTCAGCCTCCTGAATGCCCTTCGCAAGCCTTTTTGACAGAATACAATTTTGATATTCCTCCTTTAATTTATACCTTCTCTCAGATTAAGCTCATTCTAACAAGCATTTGAAACTAATTTGCTTTGACATCTATTTTTTTATGTAATTAACGAGTGCTTCAATGTTCTTTCTCAAGATAAATGACTCATAATTCCTATATTTTCAGCTGTTAGAGAGGAAGTCTCATCACTAGAGAAAAGAAGAGCATTTGGTGGAACTCTAGATTTGGATCTTTTGGGCCTAGAAATTGAAGACAAAACCTTAGTTCCTGGTGTTGCTGTTGCATCGTCCCGTGCAAAACCTCTGGCAGGTACAATTTTCTTCGCTTCAGATTCATTAAGCTTCCATGAAGCCACTAATAACCATACATTAGTTATGCAGGTTGGTAAGCATACATGAATCACCATCTTTCATTTGTTAATTACTCATTGCACTTGGCTGCAATTATAACTGCGATCAATTCTATCTGGAGCCATTCCTATTCCGGTCAATATCAGTTCAAAAGATCAGCTCAAATCTCGAGTTGAGCCAAGCCTGATCATAAGATAGTTTGATCTCTTTTCGATCCAGGATTAGAAATAATAGTTCATTTTCAATAGATTTTGGATTTAAGACAAATTCCTAGCACAAGTTACAAACAACCACCTGTGCACATATAGATACATATATATCAGTGCTTATGTATCGACTGGCTTGATTTGATCTTGACCTGGCTCAATTTAAAAACTGTCAAATACCGTCCCAACCATTCTAGCCGTCCCTTGGCTCTTGATCCTATGACCTGGATGGGGATTTGTGGGAGGATCACGCCGATCTCTTTCTATATTTGGGTGGCGGATTTAGGAAGGATTATATTAAGGCAAGTATGCATGATTATGTAGTTATTTGTATCTTTATCAGGACATCTTGTATAGATCTATAAATAGGGATACTTTTGTATAATAAAATTAAGCATTTTCCTTCCAATTCTCTGAATTTAACATGGTGTCAGAGTAAGGCATTTGGGTCTTCTTAAAAAATGAGAGCGTGAGAGAGGGAGAGCTGGTTCTTGCGTTTTGTTCCTGCTTGTGTGTGTCTAGGACAGCCGAGCAAGTGAGAGTGCTTCCCCTTTGCGGTTTTCTATGAGCGGCTCTTGTGCGTGCCTACCTGGGGGCCAAGTGAGTGAAGAAGAGGATCGAGAGAGAGAGAGCATGAACTATTTGTGTGTGCGCCTGAGCAAGGATGACTAGCCCTCATGTGTGTACTAGAGCCGAAACAAGCAAGGAACAAGCGGTTGAAGAGCTGTTGTACACGCCATCAAATCCTCCACTTGAAGAGCCCCTCCTTACCCAAAATCTTGACTGCTTCTGCATGTTTGCAATCCATTACCCTCAAATCTGGGAGATGTCCAAGAAGGCTAAAGCCTCCTTCTGGACAACAGACGAAGTCAACCTCTCCCAAGATCTTCGCCATTGTGATCAATCCCTCAAATTGGACAAACGCCACTTCGTAACCCACATTCTTGTCTTCTTCGTTGTCATTGATGGAATCATCATTGAGAACCTTGCCAGTCGGATTTGGATTGAAATCGGCTCATTGTATTCAATTTCCAAAGCTCGCCAATGGAACAATCCTGATACGTGGAGTTGCCCAGACGATGCGTGCAGTGGAGAAGAAGATGACTTTCTTGGTGATAAGGCGATTTACTGCTATGATCCACAACGTGCTTACGGTGACCGAAGAGTTGGGAGCACGCTTATGGTGAAATACGCTACTTCTCTAAGTAGGGAGTTGATCATAGATATCGAAGGTGAGGCTATAGAGAGATTAGAAGCACTTTATCCTACCCTAAAGGAGCTAGCACTTGCTGTTTCTCCAAGTTCTCACCACCGGTCTTCATTGTCAGAATTATGAGGAATACATGTTCCTCCCACCGGCCTTCATTGCTAAAATTTTGAGGAATACAGGTTCCCACCACTAGCCTTCATTGTTGGAATTCTAAGTAATACATGTTCTCACCATCGGCCTTCATTGTTAAAATTCTGAGGAATGCATGTTCCCATCATCAGCCTTCATTCCTGAAATTCTGAGGAATATATGTACCCACCACTGGCCTTCATTATCGAAATTCTAATGATTATTGGTCATGCTTCATTCATGCATCCAAGACCCAGGAGAGATAGAGTGGGAGTGCTCCTTTTGCGTGCAATGTCTGGAGTAGACCGAGTATAAGCGAGAGAAGTTGAGCGCATGACCTCTCTTGTGTGTGTATGTAAAGAGCTGAGAGTTTCCTCTTGTGAGGGTTTAGGGCCGGGACAAGCAAGAGTGCAAGACTTGCACTCCTTCTTGCGATCAGACCAAAGGGATCATGCCTTGTGTGCGCCTGAATGGGGTTGATCAAACAGGAGTGTTCTGGTGGAGTCGGATGACTGATTTGCATTGGGCTGAAGGCTGGCTAGATCAAACGGAAGGAGATTTGCATACTGAATGCTGAGCTGCTTGAGGGTTGAGACATGTTTTTTCTGTTGCTATCCCTGAAGCTTATTGTAACCCTTAAAATATGTTAATTTTTTCTTTCTACTACCGCGTCTTCATTGTCGACATTCCATTATTGGAGTTATCCTATCTATCCAACCTTAATTGTTGCCCTTCTTAATATATCTTTACCTTTCTAGGATTGATTAACAAGCTTGGAATGACAAATATAAATTCTCCAGTTTGAGGGGGAGTGTCAAATACGGTCCCTGCCATCCTAACTGTCCCTTGGCTCTTGATCCTATGGCTAGGATGGGGATCAGTGGGAGGATCACCTAGTTCATACTTCATGTTGATCTCCTTCTATAGTTGGGTGGCTGCTTTAGGAATGATTATATTAAAGCAATTATGCATGTTTATGTAGTTCTTTATTTCTTTATTAAGACGTCTTGTATCTATCTATAAATTGGGATAATTTTGCAGAATAAAATTAAGCATTTTCCTTCTAATTCTATGAATTTAACAAGGTCATCCTGAAGTTTGAGCAATATTTGATTTCCAAGTCAAATTCACAATCTGATCTGCTATGGATGGTAAAATCTGTGGTGATTTTGATATTTCTAGCTTGGATGAATGGATTGGAGGTTGATTCAATGGAGGTAGATACCAGCAGAGCATGTCTGATCTTATCAGCTGGTGTAGCAACCAGATATGTCTACGCTACATACAAAAAAACTGGTGTAACAACTAAAGAGGCTGAAGCATGGGAAGCAGCCAAGAAAGCATGTGGAGGCCTGCATTTTCTTGCCATTCAAGAGAACTTAGATTCAGATGATTGTGTTGGCTTTTGGCTCTTACTGGACTTACCTCCTCCCCCAGTGTAAATGCAACAGATTTTGCAGCTGTACATCTATATAAGGTAAATACTACATTGTGTTGGCCTTTTAATTTATGCATAAAATGTGCACAAATCATAATATAGTACATTAAATGTTTTTCTTTTCTAGATTTCACATTTAATGAGAGTCTCACTTGTAGAGTTACTTATGTGTCTTTGTAACGGTTCAAAGAAATTTAGATTTTTTTTTTAACAACTTTTTTACTGCTCTCAAAGTAGCTTTTTAGCACAAAAATAAAAAAATTTTATTGAAAAGTTGTTTTATAAAGCAGTAAGAAAGCCGTCCCAAATGAAGCCTTAATTTCTCATGATGGATTATAAACATAATTTCTTAAAGGATTTATGTTATTATTATTCGACAAGTTCTATGCAGGCTGTCGACTACCTAACATAATCCTCCATTTTTCTCATCTAGGACTTGGGACCTAGCAACGGTAGTGTTAAACGTAGTATGAATTTCTTTTGTCGGGATTTTTATCATAATTTTATGACATTGGGCTTCAAAATCTTTGCTTGTTTTTTATGAGCCATAGCCATGAATTCTTACTTCAGTTCTATTTCTAGCAATCTTTGCTTGTTTTTTAACTCTCCAAGTGACAAGATTTACTGACATGAATAAATAATGGTCAGACAGTTATGAACTTAGCCCAATTTGTATTCATGAATATGTTTATTCTCCTGTTTATCTCCTTTTTGAAGAACAACCCTTTTCTTAGGGGTCAAGTTTATAGATTCCTTAGTATCATGTAGATTGCATCAAAACATTTCTTAGGCTTGGTTTGGGGCGACTTTCTTTCTATTTCTTAAAGCAGCTTTTTAATATAAATAAATTAATTTTATACTAAAAAATTGCTTTAAGAAGCTGTAAGAAAGCCGTTCCAAACAAATCCTTAGAGTATTCATAAATCGGTTGAGCACACTAATAGTGTAATAGTGATAAGATGAGTATTGAGAAATACATAATATTTTTTATCCAGATGCTAGTACATTTCTTTGTTAACTTGAGAATTCTCATAATTTATTCCTATTTTTTTTACTGTTACATAGGCGTATTTGTGAGTTTGCTTATCACAATCCCTTACTTTTTTAAAGGTCCATCATATATTCTCATTAAGAGATAAATCTACCTTTCTTCAATCTTGGGATTTTCATACCAAGAAAACATTTTAGGGAATTCAGATCCTTAATTCCAAATTCATTTGCTAAGATCTGTTTTAGGTTGTGTTTGGGACGATTTTTGTATTGTTTCTTAAAGCAGCTTTCAAGTATAAAAATTAAAAATTTTTAACTAAAAAACTGCTTTAAAAAGCATTAAGAAAGCCGTCATAAATGAAATCGTAGCATCTTAATTTCTTCCTCCTCATCACAAGTTATGATAATGTTATGCACATAAACGATCAGGATGATGATTTTGTCAGTGGCTATTTTCATTGCAAATAAGGCATTAGTAGCCTTTCCTTGAGTGTCTTTATGCTTTTTAATTGTAATGATGAATATTCGAAATCTTACTCTTGGAAATTGCTTTAGGCTATATTAAGATTTCTCTCAGGTTTACATATTTTACATTTATTGTCAGCGATCTCTTATTAAGTCCTCTGACCGAACGTAGAGCTACGTTCGGCCGCAAATAACATGTCGCCACATACTCTTACTCTATACCGCGCGGCCCGACGAATTGATCCAGACCGGAACCCGGCAATGCTATGTTCGCGTATTGCGAGGTATTACTTGGTATTTGCTCGATATTGCATGGAAATAACGAGAAATACCGCTCTGTGAAGACCAATACCGAGCAAATACCGAGTTGTACCGAGTTGTTCTAGAAAAACTTGGTACAACTCAGTATTACTCGGTATTTGCTTGGTATTGGTTATTGCCAAGCAAAATCGACCAATACCTAGCAATACTGAGTAATACCGAGCAATATCTAGCAAAATCGAGAAATACCGGGCCATCCTGGGTTCGTTCCGGGTCGGGTTGTCGGGGCGCGCGGTAAATAGTGAGAATGCGTGATGCGATTCTACTGGATGCGGAACGTAGAGCTACGTCCTGTGACCGGACCAAATAAATGTTCCAACTTTAGGAGGAATATTCATATACACTACTTACAAGATATCTATTTAAAAAGGTTTTTTTTTTTTGGACGTTCAGTTGATGAATAGGTGAGTCAAAATTCACAGATCTCTGAGAGATTTAGGCTTCATTTGGGACGGCTTTTTTATTGCTTTCTAAAACGGAGTTTTAATACAAAAATAAAAAATTTTGTATTAAAATTCCGTTTTAGAAAGCAATTAAAAAGCCGTCCCAAACGATTTAATTCTCCTTATACTTTTCTTGTGGGCAGTTGGGGATTTTAATGTCAACATGTTTGTTGTATGTGAGTTTTTAATGTGGCCAAAGTTTTTAAGGTTTTCTTTGGGACGATTTTCTTAGTATTTTTTAAACTAATTTTTAATATAAAAATATTTTTTTTTTATTAAAAAACTGATTTTAGAAACAGGAAGTCATAGGAAAGGAAGAGATTTATTTATATGTAGTATATTCATAAAAAAATATTTATCGAATTTATTGATCAATTTTCTTTTTTGTCAAAATAGATCATAAAAGTATTGTATTTATTTTAAGATATGTGTAATATACATTTTAATTGAATTTTTTATGTTTTGCAATCATTTTAAAACGTTTTTATAAATAATAAGACCTAACAATTCTATAATTTAACATGCAAGAATATACTTTAGTCTTTGTTCGGAATAATTTTCTTACTAATTTTCACAATAACTTTCTTATAAAATTTTTTACTATAACAACAATATCATATCACAGGCCCAATTAGATACTACTTCTAAATGGCTTACTTTTCCTCGACCCAAACTAGCTGCTTTTTTTTCCTCTTTGTTCATCTCTCGCAACTCGCAATCTAGAGCACAGCTTTCCTTTTCCTTTTAGCTCCTCTCTCGCCATGTAGTTTGTATTCTTAATTTTGATTTTACAACTCATCTTAGCTCCAGTAATGAGATGACAAACAGAACTAACTATTTTAATGTATTCTAACTTTCAAGTTGAGATGACAAACCGTCATAAAATTGACCGTTGCAAAATTAACCGTTTGAAAATCGTCGGAAAATTATGCCGGTAATGGGCGATTTTCCTGTAGCGTTTAATTTAGGCCACCCCCCGTGTGAATACACTGGTTGTGAATATCATTTGGGTGGACAGCTCGTGAAACTACAAATGGTTGTATCCAGTTTGATTAGAGATTATTACATGTGAAGTTTGGACCAAATTTCATCTGGTTTTTGTGAGTGCGAACAACAAAAGCACAATAAAAACTCAGTGGTGAATATTAACTCCGTTTTTACTATGTATATTTATAAAGATCGCATGATTCTTCGATCCAGAATCCGCACGGAATAATCTCTCCGGTTTGATTGGAGATTGCCCTAAACCTACCAACAGTTTCATTGTTCTGCATTCAAAATGTACCTATTAACACAGAAAAGCAAAATATGATAAATCCAAACCCATAGCCTACTTTGAACGACGGTACCGACCAAGTGAAATAAAAAGCTTCAACTTTAATTTAGTTGTGGTTCCGATCCGCCGCCGTGAACTGATAGGAACCGTTCGAACCGCCGTTAGCGTCGCCGCCGGCGTTTCCAGCAGACTCAAGAAGGCGAATCTCCTTCTGCTGCAAAAGCAGTAGCATCCGTTCGTTCTCCAGCCGAAGCCTCTCGTTCCTCAACCACGTCTTCTCCATTTCCCTTTCCTTATTGCTACTGAAACGCAGCCATTTGAATCTCTGCTTCTCTAGCTGTAGCGCTCGGTTCTGGTAAATAACCCGCTGTTCTTCGAGTTCCGCCGCCTTCATTCTCAGCCACTGTCTCTGCTGCTGTTCTCCCTGCACCGACGATGATCCCGAGGGCGAAGACAGTGATAACGACAATGGAGACGTTGCTGCCGGCGACATCACAGCCTTCCGCTTTGCACCCAAGCTGCCGTTATCCTCCTCCTCCTCATCATCATCACTTTCATCTTCGTTGTAGTCATCTTCTTCTTCCTCATCGTCCGCCACGTCGTCGTCATGGCAAAGGTGCCCGCTTTCTTCCTCTACGGTGCAGAGGCTGCCGCCCCCTTTTCGGATCTTGATAGTAGCCGGAGAAACAGAGGAGGAGTGGTCCGGCTGTAGAGCGGCGGCGGAAGCGGAGAGGCAGGTGTTGTGATACGCGCACATCTCCCGGAAAAAGAGGTGTTTTGAGCTAAGGAGTTTGCGGGCTTCTGCCTTGGCTTTATGAGACAGGTGATCCATGGAGTCGAGGAGGGCGGGGTTTTCTACAACCTTACAAGCCGTTCCCTTTCCGAGGAGCTCATTCACCCGCTTGTAACGTTTGTTCAGATCGTTGAACTTATCCTCGCACTGTTGCGGCGAGACGTAGAATCCCTTCTCCAACATTGCCCTCGATACTGATTTCCACTTTCCTTTCTTCAGCTGCATTCCAGCCGCCGCCGCCGCCGCCGCCGCGGACGACGATGATAATTGCAAAGACGACGACTTTTTCCCCTTCTGCTGTTGCTCGGGGCATTCAACGCCGGCGCCATCGTCGCCAACGCTATGGACGACCCATACGAGAAGACGAACCATACTATCAGTCCACTTCATCCTCTGCCACGGCGATGGTGACTGCGGCTGCGAGACACGTTCAGCAGCGGCGGCTGCGGCCGTGGCGGTTGCTTCTTCTCCGAATCCGAGCTCATCCTCAGAGCTATGGGTTTGCTGCAGCTGCTTTCCGCTAACTCCACCGCAGCCGTACGCGTGTTGGGATTGCAGCTGCGAAGCAAAAGGTGAAAGATTTCGCTGCTGTTGAGGCTGAGAGAGAGGATTTGGAGTAGAAAAAGCTTGATTTTGCTGTTGAAATGACATCTTTAATCAAACCATCTTTCTTCTATAAGAAAGGGAGATCGAAAGAGGAGAAATGTGGTTAATTTCCTGTGGTTTCAGAGCCTCTCTGTAGTAAGGAAAATTTGTGAACTTTCTGTTGGGGCTCTGCATCTTCTTCAACGATGGAAATTGTAGGCGGAGTTGCCGCGGTTTAGCCAGGAAGAAAACGGCGGGCGGTTTTGGACCAGTTTAAGTATTGGGAGCAGCAGATACAGAAGGGTTGGGGGGAATTACAAGAACACCTGAATTATACCTATTTAGTATTTACAGAAATAATATAAATATTTTTAAAATATCATATTTATGTATTTACACAAATTATAATTAAATCATTAAAAATTTATTAAAAATATAAATTTTAATATTTTGGTGATAATTTGACAAATAGAAACTGAAAGATATTGATTTTACAAATATACAGAATTACCCTGTATATAATTGATTTTTTTAAGGGAAAGATTTTGAATAGGATATTCTAATTAAATTTTAATCATGATAAATTTAAAATTACTATATCTATTTTAAAATTAATATAATAAAATAATTCAGTCAAAATTTATATTATATTCATATGAAAATAATCTATTTTAATATTCACATAACAAAATAAGTAAAAATTTTAATTTAGTCCCCATTTCATTTTAAAGAAAAAATAACTTATTTTGATTTTTTTTTCAATAAAATTTAAATTTATTGAATATAGTGTGGTATATTTTTAATATAATATTTAATTTAAAATAATTATAATGATTTTAATATTTATTTTTATTAAATTTTACTGACTAAAAAATTCTTATTACCTGAGGAATCCTGTGAACTTAAAAAACAGAAAACTGCCATAGGATTTCTGCCCATGGTTTTGGTGGTAGTGAATGGTGACTTCAAATCCATAGGTTAAAGAGTTTAGTCTTTTAAGGTAAAACCGGTCGAGAGGTTTCTTATTATTATTATGCAAAAATTAATTTTTTAAAAAGTAACACAAAGGACTTTCTACCACAAAAATTTCTTAAATCTACAAGAAAGTAATATTAAAAAAAAAATAATTATAAATAAAAAACAAAGCAATAAGAAAATTATAATATAAAATTTAAGAGATTTACATAATAAATATATTTTTTTTATATATTTGCATATACACAATCTAAATTTCTATTTAAGCAAATCACACCAAAATATATACATAAAAATTATTTTTTATTTTATATAATTAAATATACAATAATAATTTTTATATAATAAAAAGCTGAATATTATATTAGTTTTTATATAAATAAATAAATAATCACTCATGAGTCAAGTGGCAAAATAATTTTTTTTTATGGTTTTATTAAGTGTAGGCAGGGAATTATCTAAGAAAAAAATGCATTTTCTCACAATCTAATAATCATATTCCAACTAAATACCCAATATAATATTATGAAATAAAATACAATTAAAAGCCCCCTTAATTACTCCAAACCAAACACAAATAACATTATATTTACATGTTCCAGTTCTATGTGCATGGATTAATATTGAAATCATAATCAAACAGTTTGCCTCTTCAATAGCAAAGCTGTCCCAAACAAGCCTTACTCTGTATCAGTGGTCTCTGCTCTGAGCAGATTGCCACTGCTGCTGCTGCTGTTGAAACCTTGGAAAAAGTAGATCATGGGTCTGCTTCTCAGCACTGAACTCTGATGTTGCCT
Organism: Dendrobium nobile; assembly: GCA_022539455.1. Taxonomy (NCBI): domain Eukaryota; kingdom Viridiplantae; phylum Streptophyta; class Magnoliopsida; order Asparagales; family Orchidaceae; genus Dendrobium; species Dendrobium nobile. The sequence continues at coordinate 3,987,861 of CM039735.1, read as the reverse complement.
GAGGAGTAAATAGAAAACTAAAATGATCGCATAAATTCTAAGAAAATAAAAGAAGATTGGACTTGTTTTGGATGGAGAGATTATTCTGTGCGGATATTGGACACAACTTATTATCCAGAGGTGAATTAGGTGCAACCACGTCATCCAATACCGAGCTCGGTACCGAGCCGCGGTACCGAGTAGGAGGTGACGTGGTGCATTTTCGTTGGGCTCTGGACGGCGTTCGACGTCCGCACAGAATAATTCATCCAGTCAATGACTACGCGACAGATTTATGAGGAAAATGATCTGCTGAATCAGAATATTTGCTTTATAAATTTTTTCCAGATAAAATTCTAAGGCAAATTCAAAGGAATACTGCTTTGCATTGACTATTTTTTCTATCAAAAGAACAATTAAAAAATGATCTCGAAGGAAGTTTAAATCAACAAAGTTACACAATAGACCAACGGGATTTTACAATCATATCAAAAGAAAACAATTTGGTTGGCAGTAAATCTTCGTTCAGAACTTCTATAAAAGTAAAGACGACTAAAGTGACTGTTTGTAGAGTTATGAAGTAAATGTTCTGAAACACTTAAACACTTTTTCCACCAAACCAAACGGTTAAATTAACTTACAAGTTCTAAGGATGAAAATTTGGAAGAATAGACTCAGATGCGCACACATCCAACCAAATTTAAATATCCTATTAATAATGATAATAGCCAGTCGGCTGGCTTTCCGCTGGTAGATTCCTAGAGCCATGAAGTCAACTTTAACTAATCACATTCATAGTTGCAAGTCAACTGAAGCCGGGATATACTTTTCTCCTCACAAGAGAATTATCAACATTTTATTTAGATTTGATTATTAAGACCTTTAAATATAAGATCTAAATAATTCATTCTCTTTGACATCACTAAAATTAGTAGCATATATGACATCAATTTTTTTTAAAATTGTTCGAACCTGAATTGAATGTATCAAAATTTTCACAATGGATGGCTACGACTACATGTTGATTTCAAAATACAAGCTTTTAAATGGCTTGGAATAAAAAATATAGGCTTTTGATGATATTTGAATGTATTAAGTTCTTTTGAGTGGTGAAATATATGAGTTAGATCAAACTACTTTAAAAGTGTCTTTATATGATATTTCAACATCTTTATATTTTCATATATTTGACAGATTATTAGCTCATCACAAAGATTGATTAAATTCAATCAAAATGTAATTCTTATGTTGTAGATATCAATCAAAAATATATTCTTGAATTTGAAGATTATATAAAATAATTGATAAAAAATAGAGAAAATGATCAAAATAGTCTTCCTCTTTAAGGAGTTGAAAGATCAAATAGTCCTTTAATATAATTGAAGATCATTTTAATCCTTCATAAAGAATCAATGGGTCATTTTGATCATATTCTCTAAAAAAAATAATATTGAGAGAAAATAATCATATCCATTGAATATTCTCAGATTATGTTATCATCTATTTTATAATGATACGAATGATCATATTTATCATATATATAATTAGATTTAATTATATTTCGAAGATTCAAATATTTGATTTGATCATGATATGATTAGATTTGATTTTATGACAAATTATTAGATTTGAATTTATAATACATTGTTTCCAATCATATAAAATCCTATGTTCTCCAAATAAGGGTACCATGTATTGAAGATAGATGATATTGATATTTAATTGAAGTATGGTTGCATGACTCTCTCTCGCCCCCTTTTGTGTAAGAGATATACTAGGTCTCTCTCTAAGCATTGATTCCATTGTGTCCATTGTGTTCAATTCACATCATTTTGATATCCTGAATTTTTTTCCTCACTTCTCTATCCCTTAATTTCCACCTCTACTCCGTTAGTTTTCACTTTGCATGACTATCTTACTTGAGGAATGTTTTAGAGGGGTTACAGGAGTACCAGCTCAGAGCCAATCTAAAAAAATGTTATTTTTCACAGGCCAGTGTGGAGTACTTGCGGCATATAGTCTCGGGAGTAGCGGCGGATATGACCAAAATTGAAGCTATGTTGAGAGAGTCATTGCCCAAGAATTTCAAAGAGTTGAGGGAATTCCTAGGGCTGACGGGCTACTACAAGATCTTTCTGAAGGGGTATAGCACCATCGCAAAGTCACTGACAGAACAGTTGAAGAAGGATGGGTTCTTATGGGGGGAGGCAGCTGATAGGAAATACTTGAGTTCTCAAGTATTTCTAATCCCAACCAGTAAATATACAGCAGCCACTGCTGTCCACAGCAGTTAACAACAGGAATTTGATGAAAACGCAGCAGGAAATAGGAAAAAACAGGAGAAAAACACAAGATATTACTTGTATTTCAATAGAAATCAAAGAAAGCAACAAAGATACAATATGTTCTTCAATCCGAGAGGAAGAACAACTCTCCACGATCTCCGGCAAAGCCAAGAGCCCAAAGCAAACCCTAGATCTCAAAGAGAAAACTCAAATTCAAGATAAGATTCAAATTCCCCCCCAAACTCCTAATTATACAAAATTAATCATAAAGGACAATAATAAACTTCCTAAAACAGCCTTCTCATTCAAAATTTCCATCCTAATCTCCCCCCCAAGCTGCCTACGTGGACCTCACGTTTTCCGCCCCGTCTGTTTTCTCCGCCTGGAGTAACAGTGGACCGGTCCGGGTTGGACCGGTCCAGCCGGCCCCTCCTGGGCCGGCGTAACATTACCGCCCTCCCAAAGAATCACCTTGTCCTCAAGGTGAAAATCAGGGAACTGCTGCTTCATCCTCCCGTATGGCTCCCACGTAACCTCGTAGTCATGAAGGTTCTTCCACTGGATCAACACTTCCTTAGTATTATCTTCTTTCTGGCGAACACCCCTCAGCTCCAACGGTTCCATGATCACTTCTAACTCCTCCGTAAGTGTGGTCGGCAGCTCGGGAATAGTAATGTGGTCACCAATGGCCTTTCTCAACTGTGAGACGTGAAAAACCGGGTGTATAGTCGCCGATGGGGGTAATTTCAGTCGATAAGCTACTGCCCCAATCTTTTCCATCACTTCATAAGGACCAAAGTACCTTGGAGCCAGCTTTTCATTCCTCCTATTGGCGACTGTCTTCTGCCTATATGGACGAAGCTTCAAGAACACCTTATCCCCTGCCTCAAACTGGATATCTCTTCTATGTCCATCTGCTTGCTTCTTCATGATTTGCTGTGCCCTCAGCAAATGCCTCTTCAACTCTTCTAGCACTCGGTCCCTTTCCTCCAAGTACTCTTCTACAGACGAAACTGGGGTACTACTGCTCCCAAAGTGTACCAAGTGTGGGGGATCCCGCCCATACAACACCTTGAATGGAGTCATTTGTGAAGCCGAGTGAAATGACGTATTGTACCAGTACTCAGCCCAAGATAGCCACTTTGCCCATAGCTTTGGTGTCTCTGAAACAAAGCATCTTAGGTACGTCTCCAAGCTCCTGTTGACAACTTCCGTCTGGCCATCCGTGTGTGGGTGGTAGGCTGTGCTCCTCTTGAGCACTGTTCCCTGCAATCTGAATAACTCCCTCCAGAAATGACTGAGGAACACCTTGTCCCTATCTGATACGATCGCTTCTGGTACTCCGTGCAGTCTGATCACTTCCCTAATGAAAGCTGAAGCTACTGTCACTGCGGTGTAGGGATGTCTGAGTGGAATGAAGTGTGCATATTTGCTAAGCCGGTCCACCACTACCAGTATCACCGTGAATCCTTCTGACCTGGGTAATCCATCGATGAAATCCATGGACACTTCCTCCCAGACTTTATTTGGAAGTGCCAATGGTTGTAGTAAACCTCCTGGGGCCATGGCTATGTATTTGTTTCTTTGGCAGACCTCACAACCCGCCACCATCTCCTCCACGTCTTTATGCATCCCCTTCCAATAAAGTTCTGTTGCCAGCCTCCTGTATGTCTTCTGAACTCCTGAGTGACCCCCAACTGAGCTGCCATGAAATTCCTGCAACAGGTGGGGAATGTGTATGGAAGTTCGTGGCATCACGAACCTCCCCTGGTACAATAGTCTCCCCCCTTCAATGTAGTAACCAGGATGACTACTCCTGTCTTTCTCCAGATCCTCCCTGATCTTCCTCAGTTCCTCGTTCAGCATACTTTCTTCTTTGATGGCCCCCCAATCTACTATCAATGGTGCTGACACAACCAACTCCTGAATCTCCCCAACGCATCTGGATAAAGCGTCGGCCGCCTTATTCTCCAAACCAGGCTTATAGTGGATCTCAAAATCATAGCCTAAAAGTTTGGATAACCACCTCTGATGCTCTTCGGTCACCATCCTTTGCTCTAACAAATACTTCAAACTCCTCTGATCCGTCCGTACAATGAAGTGTCTTCCCAAGAGATATGGTCGCCACTTTTGGATTGCCAAAACAATGGCCATCAGCTCTCTTTCATATACTGACTTCAATCTAGCTCTGGCTGAAAGCACTTGACTGAAGTACGCTACTGGCCTGTGATTCTGCATCAACACCGCCCCTAACCCATATCCTGAGGCATCTGTCTCTACTACAAAAGACTGATCAAAGTCTGGAAGAGCTAGAACAGGGACCGTCGTCATGGCCTTTTTCAACCTCTCGAATGCCTGGGTGGCCGCCTCTCCCCAGCAAAAATTATCCTTCTTCAGCTGCTCAGTCAGAGGCCAGGCAATGGTACTGTATCCCTTCACGAACTTCCTGTAGTATTCAGTCAATCCTAGAAAACCCCTCAATTCCCTGAGGTTCCTAGGTAGCGGCCATTTCTACATTGCTTCAATTTTAGTTTGATCCGCTGCTACTTGTGATACCACATGACCCAAGTATTCCACACTTGCCTGAGCAAAACTGCACTTCTTCAGGTTGGCTTTCAACTGGTGCTCCTGTAGCACTTCCAATACCAGTCTCAAATGCTCCCAGTGTTCCTCCATAGTCTTGCTGTACACCAGGATGTCATCGAAAAAGACTAGGACAAACTTCCTAAGGTGCTGCTTGAATACCCGATTCATCAGGGATTGAAATGTTGCAGGAGCGTTAGTCAATCCAAAGGGCATTACCAGAAATTCATAATGCCCTTCATGAGTCCTGAACGCTGTCTTTGGAACATCAGTCTCCTTCATCCTGATCTGGTGGTAGCCAGATTTTAGATCTAGCTTAGAGACATCACTGCACCATGTAGCTCGTCCAATAGCTCATCAATCACAGGAATTGAGAACTTGTCTGGTACAGTGCCTTTATTCAGAGCCCTGTAGTCCACACAAAATCTCCAACTCCCGTCCTTCTTCTTAACTAGGATGACTGGACTGGAAAAAGGGCTGTTGCTGGGTCTGATAATCTCTGCCTCCAGCATTTCCCGGATCAGCTTTTCAATCTCATCTTTCTGAATCTCTGGATAGCGGTAAGGGCGGACGCTGATCGGAGTCTCACCTTCTTTCAGAGTAATGGCATGCTCCAACTCTCTCTGAGGAGGTAACCCCTGGGGCGGTTGAAAGACTTCGCTGAACTGGTGTATGAGCGGCTGTACTGCAGAGGGAACATTGCCTTCCTTTTCCAATCTGACTCCTTCCAAGCGGTGTAACTCTACTAAGAAGCCTCCTCCTTCCTCATGAATGGTTCTGATGAGGGATTTGAGAGAAACCCCTGCTTTGGTCAGCCCGGGATCACCCTGAATCGTTCTCTTCCTGCCACCCACCACCAGCTCCATCTTTAGTGTTCCCCAATTGATTTTGGTCTCTCCCAGTGTCTGCAGCCATTTCATCCCAAGAATGACATCCGTACTCCCCAATTCCAAGGGAAGGAAGTCTTCCTTTACCATGATCCCTTGAATCTTCAATACTACTCCTCGGCAGACACCTCGACCCATCTCCACCTTTCCAGTGCCCATCATTACCCCGTAACCTTCGGTATCCACTAGCTCCATCCCCATCACATCCACAATCTGGGTGGAAATGAAATTGTGTGTTGCTCCACTGTCTATCAATACCACAACCTCATGACCAGAGATCTCTCCTTTCACCTTCATAGTGTGACTCGAAGTGAGTCCCACTACTGAGTTCAGAGAGACTTCTGCTACATCCAGATGCAACTTCTCATCCTCCTCCACCTCGGGGTCATTCCCACCTCTCTCTTCGTCTTCCTCATCTTCGCAAATGAGGAGAACCTGAAGAGATCGGTCCTTGCATCTACGCCCCGGCATGTATTTCTCATCACATCTGAAGCACAATCCTTTTGCTCTTTTGTCCTGCATTTCTTTTTCGGTCAGCCTTTTGAACTGTCCCCCATTTCCTCCTCCAGTCTTTTCCTTGGGTGCTTCCTTTTGACCCCCCGGCGCTACCCCTTTAGAGGGTAATACCGCAGTAGTCATTTTGTACGACCCCCCTGAGTAGTTGCCTCGAGCTCCTCTTTCTGATCTCTTCTGATCTTCCACCAATTGTGCAAGCTCCATAGCCTTGCCTAAATTCCTTGGCTCCAATACTCTGACAGCTGTTCGTATCTCAGGTTTGAGTCCCTTCATGAAATTTCCCTCTAGGGCTGATTCTGAGATGTGATCCAATCGGCTAGCCAGATACTCGATTCTGTCCCGGTAATCGGCCACGGTCCCCTCCTGAGTCAGAGCAAAAAACTGTTCATAGAAGTCTCCTCCCCCATCGGCTCGGAAACGTTCTAATAAACAATCCTTGAACTCTCTCCAGCTCCTGATAGGCTCTCTCCTGTCTCGCCACTGATACCAGGCCAACGCCTTCCCTTCTAGACACAATCCTGCCGCCGTCAGCTTCTAATCGTCTGTCAGCCCGTTGAAAGCAAAGTAACGCTCCACCTTGTAGATCCAGCCATGGCCATCTTCACCCTCAAAGATGGGCATCTTCAACTTCCTCACCTTCGGATCCCTTCTGTTACCCCGGAACTCTCCATAACCTCCCATTCCTCGAAGATGAGGCGCTCCCCAAGTGTCCCGGTCCTCCCTCCAACGCTGGTATCCGAGTTCGTCGTCATAATCCCCCCTTCCTCTTTCAAAATCAGCACCTCGACGCTGATATTCTTCTCTCCTTTCTCCAAAATCTGCACTACCTTCATATTCCCCCCACCTGCCTCCGAAATCAACACCTCGACACTGAAAATTAGCCTCGACGATGAAAATCAGCACCTCGACGGTCATTTCCCATGCTCATCTCCTCTCTAGAGAGTGGCTCTAGAGGTGGCATGTCGTCGTCCCTTTCAAGAATCTCCACCTCCGGATTCCTCCTCCCCCGGATTGGGTTTGAATTTCCTCCTACGCCATGGCCGTCAGTAGTCTCTCTCACTTCCGATGTCTCCGGATTGGTCTTCATCTCCAATAGTTTCTTCATCATTTCTTCCATAGCCGCAAACCTCCCTTCCAACCTGTCATTGTTGGCGGAGATTTCCATGAACTTTCCCTCCAGATCTGTCTTCAGTTGTCCGAACTCGCCTTCTAATGCTTCCACCTTCTTTCAGGCCATCTTTCTTCTAACGGATCCCAAAAAAATTCTTCTTCCGGAAAAGAAACTTGCTGAAATTTCAGAATTTCCGCCGCCACAAGTCCCACGACGATGCTCTGATACCAATTTGATAGGAAATACTTAAGTTCTCAAGTATTTCTAATCCCAACCAGTAAATATACAGCAGCCACTGCTGTCCACAGCAGTTAACAGCAGGAATTCGATGAAAACGCAGCAGGAAATAGGGAAAAACAGGAGAAAAACACAAGATATTACTTGTATTTCAATAGAAATCAAAGAAAGCAACAAAGATATAATATGTTCTTCAATCCGAGAGGAAGAACAACTCTCCACGATCTCCGGCAAAGCCAAGAGCCCAAAGCAAACCCTAGATCTCAAAGAGAAAACTCAAATTCAAGATAAGATTCAAATTCCCCCCCAAACTCCTAATTATACAAAATTAATCATAAAGGACAATAATAAACTTCCTAAAACAGCCTTCTCATTCAAAATTTCCCTCCTAATCTCCCCCCCAAGCTGCCTACGTGGACCTCACGTTTTCCGCCCCGTCTGTTTTCTTCGCCTGGAGTAACAGTGGACCGGTCCGGGTTGGACCGGTCCAGCCGGCCCCTCCTGGGCCGGCGTAACGGAAGCCACAACATCTTTTGAGAGCTTGAAGAAGGCCATGACCACCGTGCCAATCTTAGCCCTACCAGATTTCACTTAGGTCTTCATCATGGAGACAGATGCCTCAGGATATGGATTGGGAGCAGTACTCATGCAGAGCCATCGACCCATCGCCAACTTCAGCCAGGTGTTGATTGCTAGGGTCAGGCTGAAGTCAATCTAAAAGAGGGAATTGATGGCCATTGTGTTAGCCATAAAGAAGTGGCGACCCTACTTGTTAGGCTAGCATTTCATTGTTATGACGGATCAACAGAGCCTGAAGTACTTGTTGGAGCAGATGATGGTGACAGAGGAGCACCACAAATGGCTATCAAAGTTGTTGGGATATGATTTTGAAATACAATATAAGCCATGGATGAAGAACAAGGAAGTATATGCCTTGTCCAACTGTATGGGGGGGTTACAGGCACTAGTAGTGTCAATACCACTGATGTTGGATTGAGAGGTCATTAAGGAGCAGAGTGCACAAGACGAGGAGTTGGGAAGGATTAGAGCTGATTTATTGAAGGAGGTGAGTATCCACCCAGGGTATTCTGTAGAAGGTGAAATGCTCCTGTACTAGGGGAGATTCGTGATGCCTAGAACTTCAGTTCGCATTGCATGCCTGCTCCAGGAGTTTCATGGGAATGCTATTGAGGTCATTCAGGGGTGCAGAAGCATACAGGAGAGTAGCCTCAGAGTTGTACTGGAAGGGGATGCAGAAGGATATGGAGGAGTTGGTAGCCAGATGTGAGAACTATCAAAGGAACAAGTATATGGCCATGTCTTCAGGAGGATTATTGCAACTTTTATCTCTCTACCAGGTTGGGTGTGAGAGGAGGTATCCATGGATTTTATAGATGGATTACCCCTATCAGAAGGATTCATAGTGATTTTGGTGGTAGTGGACTGACTGAGCAAGTATGCTCATTTCATTCCCCTACGACACCCCTACACGGCAGTAACGGTGGCATCAACTTTCATTAAGGAGATGTTCAGACTGCATGAGATACCTCCATACTGGAATCTGTAATATCTGATAGGGATAAGGTGTTCCTCAGATATTTTTGGAGGGAGCTATTCAGGATACATACGATAGTACTGAAGAGCACCGCCTATCACCCGTAGAAAGATGGGCAGATGGAGGTGATCAATAGGGGCTTGGAGACATACCTACGATGTTTTTTTGTCAGAGACCCCCAGGTTGTGGGCCAAGTGGTTAGCATGGGCAGAGTAGGGTGTTCCTGAAGCTTCGGCCTTACAAACAGAGGACGGTCGCTAACAGGAGAAACGAGAAGCTAGCTCCAAGCTATGATGCACCGACACTTCTCCTCAAGGAGGTGTGCAGTGTCCGACACGACACTCGCCCGACACTCCTCTGACACGTCGAAAACATGTCCGATTAAAAAATATTAAATACAAATTGGACACGCATGTCCGACACACGTATCTTAAATATTTTATGAATTTTTTTAAATATAATTTCTTGTATTTGGCGGGATTTAAATTAAATTTCTTATTTCTTATACACAATACCAAATCAACGTCCGCACTTAATACCCAATCATCGAATATTCTCATTTTCATTTCTTTTTGGCAGTGAAGGTATTTTCACTCATCTCTCGGTGACTGATAAACGGCATCGACGTCTTACTCTCGACATCCTAATACTAATCATTTTAAGAACAAATTATAGTTAAATGACTTATTATTTTCAAATTATATTTATTTAATTTTTATACACTATTTTTTAAATATAAAAACTATAATATCGTGTCCAACCCGTGTCCGTGTTTTATATTTTCAATAACCGACGTGTCCCGTATCCGTGTCGTGTCGTATCCATGTCGCCGTGTCCGTGTCTGTGCATCATAGGCTCCAAGATATTTTGGCCCTTATGAGATATAAGAGAAAATTAGGATAGTTATGTATCGTTTGAGGTTGCCCCTCACCGCCACCATACATGCAATGTTTTATATCACAACTGAGGAGAGTTGTAGGGGATCACACAGTGAGTTTAGAGTTGCCAGCAATACTGACTAAAGATTTCAAAGTGGTATTGAAACCCCTTGAGTTACAAGGGGTGGCGCTAGGGAGGAGGGGTGAAGGAGGTATTGACCAAGTGGAGGGACCTTCCAGAGTATGATGCGACATGAGAGCCATACGAGAGAGTGCAACATCAATTTCCGTCTTTCCACCTTGAAAATAAGGCGGTTCTTTGGGAGCGGAGTATTGATACACCTAGGCTGGTCCAAGAGGGGTCGGTCCAGTCGGCCCAACCCTTGGGCCGGCTCCAAACCTACAGCAGGTGGAAACTTGCTGGGTCGCAGGCTTGAATTGCCGCCCCCTTGGGGGTGGGGTCCACGGTTTAGGGAAGAGAGAGGGGGTTGTTTAGTTTTTTTGGTTATTTTTATGTTTGTTTTAATTAGGAGTTTGTATTAAGGCCAGGGCATCTTTTTGGTGGCTAATTCCTAAAGTTCTCTTTTGTTTCTTGGGCTTTAGCGGCGTCTAGAGAGTTTTGGAGAGATTGATCCTCCTCTCAAATAGGGCAAATTATTGCATCCGGTCACCGGACGCGGAGATAGGTCCGGATATTAATAAAATATTTGATACGCCCTAGGGTTCCCAAGTTTGGGTTTGCCCTAATGCTCCTTCAAAGAAAAGATTTCTCCTCCAAATCAAGGAAAAAATCAACACAAGAGGGATGAGATGAAGAACCAAAACATTTGCATTCAAAATCCAAGGGAAAACAAGATACAATTTGTCCACTTCGAGAAGGACAAGGTCTCCCACTACAAACCCTAGAAAAACAAGAGAAAGAAACTGAGGAGGCTAAGAGAAAACTCAAATCTTGCATAACCCTAGAAATCCACCCTTAATCCCTACTTATAGCAAGCAAAAGACCCAACCAAACCCACTAGTGGGCTGCCCAAACTGAACCGCCCAGCTCATGCTAGACCTGAGCCAAACCGGTCCAAAAATGGACCGGTTCCGCTCAAGCCGATCGGCCCCGTCCCGCTCCGCGTCCCTGCTTCGGCGGATCGAACGGCGCGGCGCTCGTTCCGGCTGCTTCCGCGCGCCGCAGGGTAGCCGGCCCTCCCTCTGCCGGTCGGCGTCGGCGGTGGCCTGCATCAATACTCCCTCCTTTAAAATTAACCTTGTCCTCAAGGTTAGAGAATGTAGATTCCTTGGTGGTCGAAAACCCACAAAGGCTAGGGTCACCCTGTAGTGCCACCCTCCGACCATTACTCTTGTATTTAACCAGCAACTTCTCCCAATTGACCTCCATGTCTCCTAAAGACCGAAGCCACTGCATACCCAAGATGACGTCGGCGTTTTCCAGATCAATCAGCAAAAAATCTTGAGTAATTACCTCCCCTTGCAAGATAACAGTGATTCCCTTGCATTTCCCATAAATACGGGCCTTCTGTCCTGTGCATATGGCCACCTCTACCTCTTTGCTTGTTATCACCTTTAGACTCAACTGTTCCGCCACTCGATAGGCCAAGGAGTTGTGAGTAGCTCCACTGTCAAACAAAACTCTCACCTTGCACCCTTCAATTTCACCCTCCATCTTCATGGTGGGGTGGAATGGTAAACCTTCCATCGAATTCAGACTCACTTCTATCATATCTAGGTGAGGATGCTCTACCTCACCTAACCTTTCCCTTGTTGCCCCTTCATCTGTGTCCTCATCTGAACCCCCCACCACTATCACGTGCAGGGTCTTCTCCTTACACCTATGCCCAGGTGCAAATTTCTCGTCACAACGGTAGCAGAGGCCCTTGATCCTCTTCTCCTTCAATTCGGAGTCAGTCAGTCTCTTGAACCCTCCTTGGTTCACCACAGTGGTGGCTTTCTCCTGTTTTACCTCCTCGGGGTGAGTAGTGGCAGTCACCTTAACTCCTTCGAGCACGAGTGGTGAGCGATATGTGGGGTGAGACCCCCCTGATTTTCATGTCTGATCTGCCTTCTGCTTGTCCTCAACAAGCTGAGCTGTCTCCATAATTCCCACTATCCCTCGTGGGTTGACCACCCTGATGGCGGCTCTGATGTAGGGTTTCAACCCTTTCATGAAATTCCCCTCCATGGCGTCATCGGGCATTCCCCTCAATCGCCCGGATAAAAGCTCAAAGCGCTCCCGGTACTCTGCCACTGTGCCTTCCTGAACAAGAGACATGAACTGTTCATAATGGGTGCCCTCACTGGACACTCTGAACCTGTGCAGTAATAGGTCCTTGAACTCTTCCCAACTCCGTATAGGTTGTCGCCCCTCAATTCATTGAAACCAAGCCAATGATTTCCCCTCCAAGCAAATCGGGACAGCCATCAGCTTTTCCTCCACCGTGACGCCGTTAACAGCGAAATATTGCTCCACCCGGTAGACCCATCCGTACGCATCTTCCCCTTCGAATACGGGGACCTTCAACTTCCTCATCCGTGTATCTGTCCAGGGAGGATTCCTCCCATCCTCCCATGGCCCATGCTGAAATCCCTCCCACTGAGGTCTTCCCCTCCACTCCCCTGAATACGGGGTCTGCACCCTCTTTCTTGGTGGCTCCCAAGGGGCTCGGCCCCCCTCGTGTGTACCTCCCGGTTGTCTCGGCCAACCACCCCCGACCTCTCCTGTGGCTCGGCCCAACTCCGGCGGCCCTCCTGGACCTCTCGGTTACCCTCCTTGTGGCTCCCAAGTGGTGCGACCCATCTCTTGCACTCCTCCCGGCCTCATCGGCCACCCTCCATACGGACCATGAGGGTCACGTACGGCTCCTCCCCCTTGGCCGGCGGCCCCCTCCCACGGGGCACCACCCACGCCGAATGCCTCCCACCCTTCCTTTGACCAAGGCTCTTGGCGCGAGATGTGAGGTGGTGCTTACATGGCTTCCCCCGGTTGGCTTGCTCCATCTTCCCTAATTGAGAAATTAGGGTTAGGGTTTGACATCGGCGATTTCCCCTTTTTCTTAGGATTTGATTGAGCAACTTGGGCATCTACCAATTTACGGATCATCTCTTCCATTCCCCCAAATCTCTCCTCTAGGGATGAGAATTTTCCTTCCAACGACGAAAGCTTCTCTCCCACTTCCTCCTTCAATTGGCTCATCTCTCCCTTCAAAACTTCTACCTTCTTTGATGCCATGCCGTCTAGGATCGAGAGCTCTGATACCAACTTGATACACCCTAAGGTTCCCAAGTTTGGGTTTGTCCTAATGCTCCTTCAAAGAAAAGATTTCTCCTCCAAATCAAGGAAAAAATCAACACAAGAGGGATGAGATGAAGAACCAAAACCTTTGCATTCAAAATCCAAGGGAAAACAAGATACAATTTGTCCACTTCGAGAAGGACAAGGTCTCCCACTATAAACCCTAGAAAAACAAGAGAAAGAAATTGAGGATAAGAGAAAACTCAAATCTTGCATAACCCTAGAAATCCCCCCTTAATCCCTACTTATAGCAAGCAAAAGACCCAACCAAACCCAGCTCATGCTAAACCTGAGCCAAACCGGTCCAGAAATGGACCGGTTCCGCTCAAGCCGATCGGCCCCGTCCCGCTCCGCGTTCCCCTCCCGCGCCCCTGCTTCGGCGGATCGAACGGCGCGGCGCCCGTTCCGGCTGCTTCCGCGCGCCGCGGGGTACCGGCCCTCCCTCTGCCGGTCGGAGTCGGCGGTGGCCCGCATCAATATTATTTTAAATTAAGCACGTCAAAAGCGCAGGTAAAGCGCAATCAAAGTGCAGTCAAAAGCGCATGTAAAGTGCAGTCAAAGCGCACCTAAAGCGCACTCAAAAGCGCATGTGACATGGCATGTTTTTATTGGATGTCCGAACCTATTCTGCGCGCCCGGTGACCGGATGCAATAATTTTCCCTTGAATAGATGATCATTTGTATCTTGCTATTTCTTTTCATCTCCTAGCAATCCAGAGCGTTTTTCTTGTGTTTTCATTTATAAAAACCTAAAAATCTGCTTGGTTAACCCGCATAATTTCTGATTTCAGCAATTATTTTCCTGTTTTCCTAATGTTTCCTATCATATCCATCTTGAACACTCCCTATGCAACACCTTGAAACCCCATGCCTCCATGCCACATCCTGAAAGTTTGGAGGAAGATCTCAGCTTCATTTTGCATGCCATTAAGTAGCATCTTAAGGAAATATAGATTGTAAAGTATCAACTTTAAGAAAAGACAAGAATCAAAAGATATTAAATGAGATTGTGAGGAAAAATTAGAGAGGAAATAAAAATAGAATAAATTATACAGTTTAATAAGGCACAATTTGTGCTTAATTTGTATCCAACTTGTGTTTGTGTCAAGCATCTTGGCATCCAAGAAGGATAGGCGTCTTTAGAGTAGGAGTAGACTCCAAGAGAAGAAGAGGAGAAAGAAGAGAGATTAGAAAATGAAGAAAGCAGATGTCTTATTTCCTGAATTCAATTACAACATTTGAAGTCTATTTATAGTGTTTACATAAACCAGTTTTTGGGTTTCATAAAGGATTAGACTAGCTTGTTCAATCCAAGTAAAATAAAGAATGAAAAATGGGTTTAAGACCAGTTTAATTCTGAAGTAAATTGTACCATGAGTTGTTATAGCCGTTCGGTTATTGTACTGTGCCCAATATTCAAAGATTTGCTTCCTTCTTCATCTATGATAGACTTTAAATATTTTATGATCATGATGCCGATTTTCTGAATTTCACCCATTCTTGACGTTGTTGTTGTACTATCTTTGAATCCCGAAGAATATATTGTTGCTTAACACACCCATAGTCATGAAAAACAACCTTTGTCCTCAAGGTTGAGAGATGAAAAAAAAGCAGAAAGAGCTTTCATGCGCACCCCTTGCTTGTAAGAATCGGAATTTCAGGTACGGTTTAATAATTAAGTATTATAAAATTAATGTGTTAGTTTAAATAATTATTAGAATAACTTAACTAAATATCTGAATGGATGTATGTAATGGAAGCTTTTGAGAAAAGGTATTATGATAAGAGGGCGGTTAGAGACTTGATGGGGCTTCACATTTGGATAAACCGTGTTCTTCTCCTCCTATTACTGTGTTCGCTGGGTAAGGAGGCAGGGAGCAGGAGTCTGCAAAGAGTGTTGTTGGAGATAGGGGAAAACAGCATTCAGCAGAGAAAGACTGGTGGACTTGGGCGTCTAGTACAGGAAAAAGAATTTGAACCTGTTGCCAAGGAAGGTGGGCGGCTAGTGTAGGAGGTGGGCTGGAAGGAGTTCGGCTAGGGTAGATTTCCTTCAGCATTACAGGAGCAAATATGGAGGCATTCAGCATAATGTTGAAGTGAAGGCTCGGTTGCTGGAAGGGAGGAATTCAACATTATTACTTGGAAGAGAAATTGGTAGAAGCAGTATAATTCAGATTTTTTGTTGTGTAGGGATGTGCTTGTGGAGAAGATACATTTAAGTATGTAAACTTAACTAACTGTAGCAAGATTTGCTAAGATTTAAATATAATTAATGTGATAAGTGTGCAATCTAATTTATAAAACAGGGAATAATAGGGTTTCAAAGGGTTTGGAAGAAGAATCTAAAAGAAGAATAGAGATATAGTTGGAGAAAAGGAATTTTGGAAAGAAAGGTAATGATAGTGATTCATTATCTTTTCTAGAATATAAAATCAGTAAAGTTTATAGAAATGTATTATAATTCTTATATTTCGATGTATCAGTCTTATAATGCAGAGAGGAGAATCTGAATTGGTTTATCAAAGGAGAAAGTTGCGGGGTGTAGGTTTGGAAGGGACCACTTGTCAAGAAGGTAAGTTATGTAATTATTTATAATTGTAATGATCATGAATATTTGATATATTCCTTATGTCTTTTCATTTATTTATAAAAGAAATGTATTATGAGAATTTTGTTAGTCATCATGAGAATACTTTGGGGTATTTACAACTGTTTATACATGAGAATAAGAGAGATTTGATATATGCCTAAGTGTGCTTATTTAAATCTTTTCTTAATTGATAATACTATGCAAAGAAATTTTCTTTTCAATTTAGTGTCTATCACATTCTTACTACACAAAGATGTATGAATAATTGAAAGGTTATAACCAATGAAATCAGTTATGAATAATTGAAGGTATGATGTATCGAATATCAAGTTAAAAGTAAAGATTGGCTATTTTATGATATGATGTCTGCAATATCAGATGGGCAAAAGGGACCCAAATACTATACCTGTATTGTAGATGGGACAAAAGGGACCCCAAAATAAAAGATACATGCAAAGCAGGCGGGGCAAAAGGGACCCATAATGAGGCAAAATAGATCTCAATGTAATTCAATTGCGATAATGTCAGGTGTACCTGGGTTCCATTGAATATTATTATGAATGTATAGCCAAGTCTTTTGCCTATTTAATTTGATATTAAGTGTAACTTTGAAAAAGTAAGAAATAATGTTAATTAAGATTATAATGTTGTTACCAGTAAGAGTAAGTTTAATGATTAATGATTTCAAAGTTTGATTTACTTCTTTTTTTGTATTATAAATGCTATTTAGATTATATAATTTGCTGAGTATCATAACTCACCAGTGTTTTCTTACTGGCTGTTGTTACAGGAAAGGGAAAAGAGAACATTGATGCAAGCTAATTTTATGCAAGTGTTTCTTCTTTTCATATTTAAGTTATCTTTGTTTTTTAGTTTACTTTTAAAGGTATGAAAGCAATTTAGATATGTATTACTTTGGATTTTGTAGTAACTTTGTAAGTATCTTATGTTGAACTTTAAATTATTAGTTGTTTGTGTGTGACGAGATGAATGAGAATTGTTGGCTGTTTTTATAGATATATCAAATGTTCAAAAGTATGATCAAATGATGAAATGGTTATTTTTATGTTAGTAATACTTCCCGTGCTGTTTAGGGGTATTGTGGGGTGTTACATTGATACTCGTAGTCGCAGATCCTTCAAGATAGAAGGAAGCTATGCTATCACTATGATAATCAGGATTGTTGTGAAAATCGAAGAATTCCCGTGGTTTAAAAGTCCACATTTCAACGTCGAATCCATTAAAATGAGAAAGTTCAATTTTCATTGATTTAAGAAAAGAGAAACTTGTAGGAGGAAGTAATGGTTGTGGAGAAGGGATTGGATCGATGGAACGCCGGAACCAAAGATGCAGACAAAAGAGAAAGGATCTTGATGGAGTGGAGGATGTGGGCGGCCAATGCACAAACTATCAAGTTTCTTGTCAATAGAATGAATGAAAGCACGAAATGCTCGTTATAGAGATTTTTGGAATTCGGGAAATTGTAATTCATGATTGAATACTTTTATCCAAGAAAGAGTTATCGTATGGGCAGAATCTTGTAGCTGAGGAATTCCTGAAAGGCTTGGATTGGAGGAAAGAATCTGTAATGGTGAGATTAGCACCGTTTTTTCCTTGATTGCTGCAGAATTTTAAATTGAGATATAAAAATGAGCTGAAATCTGATGCTGGACAGGTTATTGATGCCTAGGAGCAATTCTTGATGTTGAGGCAATGTTTTGAAGATGCAGGAAACAGGAAAAATAATGATATGGAAGGCTAGTTTTCTGAAGAAAACAACAAGAGTGCAGGAACGGTCTTTGGTAGCAAAATCTTACAGATGGCTGACTGACGGAGCTACACCGGACTGCAGGAAATTGGCGAACTGCAGGAAATTAGAGGAATACATGACAGCAGGAGTGTAGGCAAAGAGGTTTGATGTTAATGCAACAAGAGCATCATTTGTTAAGCTTCTTGACATCCAAAAAGGGTAGCCACCCTTAGAGTAGATGTAGATTTCAAGAGAAGAAGAGGGGAAAGAAGCGAGATTAGAAAAGAAATAAAATAGAAATCTTATTTCCAGAATTCAATTATAACATTTGAGGTCTGTTTTAAGTGTTTACATAAACCCGTCTCAAATCCATTTTTAGTTGTTTTATTTTACTTATATTGAACAAGCTGTTCTAACCCTTGAAATAAATTGAACCACGAGTTGTAGCCGACTTGTTGTAATGCTCCCAATCTTTGAAAGATTTGTTTTCTTCTTCTATGATAGAATTTAAATATTTTATTATCATAATGTTGATTTTTTGAATTATTCATACTATCTTTGAATCCAAAATAATATATTGTTGCTTAATAGTTTGGAAATAGCCCAAGTATCTAAAAAGGGAAAAAAAGCAAAAAAACAAATGGCACATTCAAACCAACCTGAACAATTACTTTAATGTTTGAGACTATAGAGCAACCCTCTAGAAATGCTCGTACTAAATAGTTTAAAATCAACATCATCATTGTCATTCGCCTTACCCCAACTAATTGCGTTATAAAAATCCTTATTCTTTATCCATCCCGGCTAGTTTTGCATGAGTTGTTCAACCTATTTCGTGCAAATATTTTTGTATAACTTCTGTGTAGCTATCTTTAGGCTATCCCCTTTTACTTCTAATTCTTTTGCATTAATTTTATCTACTCATTGCTAGTGCATCTTCTAACCTATGTTATACTAGTCCAAAACATCTAAATGTATTTTCCACTATCTTATGATCAACTGATCATGCTTCCATTGCCTCTTAAATATAATCATTTATCAATTTACCAAGCATTTATATGATTCTCATTTCTATCATGCTCATCATTATTTATGCTTAATATTTTAAAATTAAACTCTAAGAATAAGAGTGCTTATAAAAGAAATCATAATTATGAAACTACTATAACTTTCATATTTCATACTTCATCATTCCGTGTTCATGGAAATAGGCATTATTGGCATAACAATCAATTGCATATAAAATGATGCCAATAGAACAATTAAATTGAGCTATATCATATATGGATATTCCATAATTTTGTTAAATGATTTTTACAACAAGCTTACAGCAGAATATTACATACTCATAGCTCATCTAGCAGTCATTGCATTCTAATGTTAATCGTTGCTGAACGAAATCTGCTTTTAGGGAGGTAAACTAAGAAATGAGTAAGAAAATGTGCTCCCAATTATTTATAAACAAAATATTATCAAGCACATAATAATATTTAAAAAATAAATTTAAAAAAAAAAAAAAAATATATATATATATATATATATATATATATATATATATATATATATATATATATATATATACAACAACAAACCCGGGTTTTGAAGCCAAATCTTAAGGTTTGAATTTGTGTTCCTGAGCAAACTCTCAAGTCAAAGCCGAGACTATCCAATCCAATGATGGAGGCCTCCTGCAGTATATTGCAGAATGTACTTTACAATGGAGAAAAGAATGCTATCCTTTTCCAAGAAAAGTAAAGCCTAATTTGTGTTATGCGTATGATCAGAAAGATAGCACATCACGCATTCAAAAGTTTCAGAAAAAAGAAAAAAAAAAAAAGAATGCAGGTGGTTAGGCCATGAGTCCAATCCGACTTATCCCATTCTATTGATGACAGCAAGCATATTGTGATGTCTTCTAATAAATGGCTTAGTCTATGCAATGGTTCAACAAGTCTGCAGCATTCCATTTAAGTAATTGAAGCTTAAAGAGGATTCACTGAGAATGAATTGTTCATAAACTCATGACATAAAAAGTAGTGGTGAGGAGTAAAGCTCAAGTTATTCATGCTTAAATCTTAGGTTGATAGGTATTACGTATACTTTTATTAGGAAATTCTATGTTCTGGTAAATGAAGTAAAAGAATTCATTCATTTCATGGCTTTAAAATGACATGTAATAGAATCAACACCATATATCACTTCTTGAAACTCCATGGTTTTAGGCACACACTTTAAAACTAGCCAAAACGGCAAACCCTTTGATCATTTCTGATGCAAGTGCACGCAAAATGGCATTTGGCATGACATACTAATATTTGGGCTAAGCATTAATTTCACCAAAATTTCACTTTTAAAGTTTGTAATTACTCAAGTTATGATATGGCTCCAAGTTACAAGACCATTAAGCTTGAATTCATCAAATTCAAAGGTCATGTAATTTAAAGATTATTAGCTATTCTAATGAACATTCAAATTTGAATATATATATATATATATATTAATACAATGAACCATGATAGTCCAATGCCGTAATTGATGAACATTTAATTTTAAAAAAATTATAGCAATTTATAATTTATTTTTTAAAAAGAATTGAAACAACAAATTGTTCATCATATCATCCCCTGGCTCTTTACAAAGGATCAAAATAGTCTCCGAACCCTGACTACTTAAAAATCTCATTTTACTCCCTTGACTTTTAAATAAAGACCTAAATGATATCACGAAATAACTAATTTGATCTCTATTTAAAGCATAAAGATACTAAATTGATAATTTTATATAATCGGGAACTAATTTGTTTCCTATTTAAAAGCAAAGCAGAGAAACCCAAACATACTTTTAGTCTAACCCTTTACTTATCCCTCTTTTCTTCTAGAAGTCTACAACAAGGAGTTCCTCATCTGAGCCTCAGACCAAATAACCACCTCTCACTCTCTTCAAATTCGGGATATCACAATTTAGATCTCCATCCAAACAACGATTATTTAAAAACTAATAAAGATAAAGATATATATGCATAATGGTAAATTATTGCAAATTAGAAAAGTATACTAAGCCTTATATTGAAATAGAATGTCATTATGGCAGCATGCATTAGTGAGCACAAGCTCAACGGACCCTAGACCAAATATTGAGATCTACCAGTAGCACAATGCATCACCTGAACTTGTATACCCTTCTGTCTCAAACAAAGTGCCTTGAGAGCTTGTGTTGTCTTCTCTCCACCAGCTTTTAAACGTGAAAGTATATTCGCTGCAGAATGAGCAATAACATCTGGACGAGCTAGATGAAAATCTTGAACTTTCACTGTGGACTGAGATGATAATTAGAAAGAGAATGATTAATGTTAAAAATTGTTTGTATTAACATGTGTTAACAAAACTAATGAGCGCATATATCTTATAAAAACAAAAGCCTAATCAATGTCAACAATCATTTAACTTTAGAGCATTAAAAATAGCCTAATTTTCATGTAGTTGTTATTAAGTGTTTAGATGTTAATATGCACATAGAAAATCAATTTCAATAGTACAGCAAACAGTAAACTATTCAATTATACAATACCCTTTGATGATCTTTCATAAGTATAGATAAATAACGGAATATATATGATTTAAATCTATTTTCAGAAAGAAGCAAGCTAAATGACAATGGTATTCATCTCCATAGCAACAGGTATCGTGTCACAGTCAATGGATGCCCACAAGTAGCTAGCTAGTCTTTTTAAATACCCAAAATGGATTTCAACAGCATACAAGATATTCCAAATATCATATTTTTCATAACTTGAACAACTACAGCCTCTTTATCAAGATATGCATCTTATGCAAGGTTTTTTAGATCCCTCATGTTTGCCCAAGGCGGATATAGGTCCTTGATGATTTAAGACAACCCAATTTGATCAACTCATCTGTAATGGCTCTCACCTGAAAATACCCACAGATTGTGGGTTGAAAATAGTGGCTAGATGATTAGCATTATCTCTCTCAGTAGCCTAACACCAAGTCTCCCATCACCACCGGACCACCCTTTCCTCTCTTCTTGCTACCTTTAATGGTCGGAAAGAAACAAAAGAATTTACTTGAAAAATAAAAGTTAAAGGTACATAAGAAATTATGAAAAATAACATAAACATGAGGGACCTTGTAAGGATCACAGTAGCGGTGATCAGAGAACATATTTTGACTTGATTGAATCTAGTATGTGACGCATTTATTATTTAGTTTTCGTAAATGCTTACATTAGATTGAGTCCCAGAGTCAAGTGTGTGAAAATCTACATGTATTTGAAAAGTCCATTAAGAGTGCTGAGGCGCTATCTTCTTTGTTATTCGTGTCAGAGGAATAGCAATCTGAGAAAATTTTCACAAAGTTCTTGTAGTAATCTATCATACCCAGAAAACTACATATCTCAAATACAGTAGTAGGCCTTGACCAATTTACAACTGCTTGCACTTTATAGGTTTTACAAAATTTCGTCATTGTTCACCACATATCCCAAAAATGAAATATATTTCAACCATAATTCACATTTAGAAAAATTAATTCTATTGTTTGTGTTGTCTCAGTGTCTCCAGAACAATTTTCAAATAAACACCACGGTCTTCTTCATATTTGGAATATATCATAATATTGTCAATAAATACAATAACAAATCTAAATATATCTTGAATATTCTATTCATCATATCCATAAAGACTACAAGTGCTTAGCTACCCCAAAAAGCATAACTAAAAGCTCCTAATGACAATACATTGTGCTAAAAGCAGTCTTTGCTACATCTTATTACTTCACTTTCAGTTGGTGATATTAAAACAACCTCCAACTGATTAAACAAATCATAAATTCAAAGTAGAGAATACTTAATCTTAATTGTCACTTTGTTCAGTTCGTTGTAATCTATACATATTCTCATTGTTACGTACTTTATCTTTAAAAACATAATAGGTGTACCAAAGGAGGATGCATTGGGTCTAAAAAATTCCCTCTCCAACAACTCTTGCAATTGCACTTTCAACTCCTGCAATTTCTTATGTGCCATTATATACATAGCCTTAATAATAGGAGTTGTACCTAGTAAAATCTCAAAACAAAATTTCACTTCTTATCAAATGGTAAATTAACCAATTCTTCAGAAAATACATCAGGAATTCCTTCACTACAGGGATTTTCTCAATTGTTTAAAAAATCATTCTCTTTTCCCTCACATACTAGAAATACGATATTTGTTTTTTTCCCATAATTTATCAACCTGCAAAGCGGAAATCAAAGATGTCAATACTTCTCTAATTCCCTGAAAAAAAAAACTCTCACTACATAGAAATAGTGTCACTCACTTTTCCCTGAAAATCAATCCGAGCCTCATACTGACTGAACAAGTCCATACTAAGAAAAACATCGAATTCAGATAGAAGCAATACTATCAATTCAGATTTCTATTTCCTATCAGAATTTTATATTTCATACATAGACAAAATTAGCAACAATATAATCACCAGTAGGTAGAATAACAAACAAAGTTTATTGTAATAATAGAAAAGATAAATTCAACAGTGTAAAATATCTATCAACTATAAATGAATGGCTAGCCCCATAACTAAATAGAAATTTACACGGATAAGCAGAAATAAAAGTTGTAGATGTTACCACACCAGGTGAATCCCTGGCCTCATGCCGAGTCATTGTATACTCTGGCCTGTACTAGAGCTGGAGCAACAAAAGCACCAGACTCTCTCTGGTTGCCCATAATATGTCTCCCTGCTAACAATCTGCCACCTCAACTAGAGGATCCCTCACTGAAAACACGGGGTGGGACTGCTCTTGATCTCCTCATTTGTCTAGAGCTCTCTGCTCTCATATCAGAATGTTCATTAGGTCCAACATGTGGACACTCTACCACCCTATGTCTCGTGTGGCCACAACGAAAGCACCGTCTAGTTGCCCCATATATCTTCTTCCACAGCTTAGAAAGCATTGTGGCACTCCTAAGGGACTTTTTAAGACGCATGCAGATTTTCACATACTTGACCCTCAGAACTTGATCTAATACATAAGATACACACAAAATATTTACAGAAAAGACAATAAATATATCTGATGCATGCAAATTTTAGTTTATTTTCGTTTTCTTTTATTGTAATTTGAATGTTATAGTTTTTTTGAATTTTTTTATGATATCCTATGATGGAAAAGTAGGTAGTGCTTGGGCATGACAAACCTTGGGTGTGCTAGCTACTTGGGTTTTTTTATCTTTGGGCTGCTGGTTGCCTCTCGGGTTAGGTTTGGCTGCTTGTTTTTTAGCTTTGTTTTTTGGGAGTTGCTTGGTTCTTGCTCATAAATGCTTGAGCTGATGTTTAACTCATTATTATGTAAAATTATTCCATTTGTTAGCTTATTATGTGGAGTGAAATCTTGCCTTTTTCTATTCTCTGTGTCTCTTCGGTTTTCCCTGCCTGGTTGCCTATTCTGGTTCCCCTGGCTGGTTCCGGCTCCCCTGGCTGCTAGTTCTGATTCCATGTGCTGCCCCTTCGGTTTCTCCCCTGGCTGCCTGTCTCGTGCCTGCTTTACCCGGCTTTCTGAGGTTTTTTCGGGTGCTATTCTGGAATGATTTCTGGCCTTCTAGCTCCCCTTACCTGATTGGTTCGGTTGGAGGTTGAATGGCTGTTTGGCTGCCCCCCTTTTCTCTTATAAATTGGAGATGTTTTGAGACATAAAAAGGTTATTGAATATTTGAGCAAAGTCCCTACAAAACCTGAGGGTTTTTTCCTTGGAAAAGCTTGAGAGCTTGTTCCATTTGTCTCTTCCTCCTATCTATTTCAACATGGGCTTCTAACCTCTTCTTCTCTCCGCAAGTTCCACTCCACTTGTATCCTTCTTCTTGAGCTATTGGAGGTGTTTGTTGGCTGATTTGGTGATATTTGCCGGAGGAGTTTTGTTGGACATTGGACCTTGTAGTTGTGGTGGACCCTTAGTTTGCAAGCCCTTAAGCACTTATTTTACTTTGCCTACTTTTTTGTTGCATGTGAGGAAACCGCTTGCCGGTTGTTCTGAGGGTAGTGTTTTTTTATTTTAATTTTGTTTTGTTTGTTGGGCTTTCATTTGGTTTGGTGTTTGTTTGGATGTCAGTATTCTAGCTTGAATTGAGTTTTGTTCTACTAGTCCAAGTGTTCTCCTCTTTTGGCTCTTTCTTTCTAGTTTGTCTGCATCAATATCACTTACCAAATTCAATTCAAGACGTAATAGGTTCTCTGATCACCGCTGTAGTAGTCCTTATAGACCTAGCTAAGCACCCAAATCAAAATCAACACCTTTTTTGCAAACATGAGGCCTATTCATAATTTACACTAGTTTAATGATGTTGCTCTTATAATGATGTACCTACATAATTTGAAAATGGTGATGCAATTACATAGAATGATGTTTATGGATGCACTGCTTAGGCTATCTTTTGGAAGAAAATAATAAAAAAGATGGAGGCTAAAGTGCTTCAATAATTAATATGACAAATGAGGTAGTTGTTACTATTGTTGTTCACAATTTTATATGGAATTTTTGATAGAACAACAGGCGACAACAAGCGGATGAGCACAAAGCGATGAGGTCAGCGAGGCAAATCATGGTCAGGATGTTGAACCCAAGGTGACGAGGACGTGAAGGCCACTAGCTTGGCTAGCTAACTACCACTTGGGCAAGGGCAAAAGGGATTTTTAATTACATATAGTTATTTTGGACTTTAAGATGAAAGGGCAGAATTTTAAAAATAAAGTAAATCGTTGTTCTAGGATTAGATGGTGGCCTTTAAAGAATTTTAATTCTAGATCTTAAGATTTTGTCTATATATAAGGAAGTTAATATTATGTGGAAAAAAGTAGCTAGTGATATTAAGAATGTTGCAAAAGATATGCTTGAAATATCAAAGGAGAAAACTACTATTAGTAAAAATAATTAGTGGTGGAATCAAAATATATTATAAAAATTGGTTTAGCAATAAAAACTCTGATAATTGAGAAAGATTTAAAGAAGCCTGTAAAGTGTTTAAAAAAGTAATTTGTAATGCAAAGATTTTAGCTTTTAATGATTTATATAATATATTAGATATTAGATATTAAGGAGGACAAAAGATATATGTATAAATTAGCTAAACAAAGAGAGGAGTTGTAAGGATTTAGTTCAAGTGAAGTGTATTAATGATGAAGATCATGAAGATCAAAAAGTGATTTTATTATATAAGAATTTTCAACAAAGGTGGATGAGATATTTTGCAAAAAATTTTAATAAAGATTATGAGAATGCAATTTATTTTAGTGACCTTAGCATCCTAAATGAAAATAAATAATATTGTTTTTATTGACATATTAATAAAACCAAAAGTTAAAGAGGCTTTAAAAAAATGAAGTGTGGAAAAGCTGTTGGACCTGATGATATTCTAACAGAGGTGTGGAAATGCTTAGGAGATGAAGGAATTTATTGGCTTACTAAACTTTTTAATATTATTTTGAAGACTAAAAAAATGTTAGATGAGTGAAGAATGAGTGTATTGATTCCTATTTTTAAGAATAAAGGGGATGCATAGGATTGTGCGAATTATAGAGGAATGAAGTTAATGTGTCATACTTTAAAAACTATGGGAGAGAGTTATGGAGCATAGGTTGCGGCGTAACACTAATGTTTCTAAAAAATCAATTTAGATTCATGTCACGTAGGTCTACTATGGAAGCTATAAATTTATTGAGAGTTTTGTTTTAGAAGTAAAGAGAGAATAAGGAGGATCTACATATAATTTTTATTAATTTATAGAAAACATATGATAAGTTCCAAGAGAGTGCTATAGAGAGTTCTACACAAAAAAGGGTTAATAATGTTTATATTCAAGTCATTAAGGATATGCATGCATGGGCTGTTACTTGTGTTCAAACACAAGGTGGTTTGACCAAGTATTTTGCTATTTGGGTTGTATTACATCAAGGATCAGCCTTAAGCCCATATCTTTTTGCTTTAGTCATGGATGTTCTCACTAGACATATGCAAGAGGTATTACAGAAGATTTGTGAAGGGATATAGCACCATAGCATGGCCACTTACGGAGCAATTGAAGAAGGATGGTTTCCTGTGGGGAGAAGCAGCCACATCCGCGTTCGAGAGCCTAAAGAAGGCAATGACTACAGTGCCGGTCCTAGCTTTGCCGGATTTTACTCAAACATTCATTGTGGAGACCGATGCATCGGGATATGGATTGGGTGCAGTACTTATGCAGAACCGGAGACCCATCGCTTGTTTCAGCCAGGTATTGACTGCTCGAGCAAGGATGAAATCAGTATATCAGAGAGAATTGATGGCCATCGTGTTGGCCATTCAGAAATGGCGGCCCTACCTACTTGGAAGACACTTCGTTGTCAGGACTGATCAACGAAGCCTGAAATTTCTCTTAGAACAGCGGATGGTGACGGAAGAGCATCAGAGGTGGTTGTCCAAGTTACTGGGGTACGATTTTGAGATTCAGTACAGGCCAGAGTGGAGAACAAGGCGGCCGATGCCTTATCCAGATGTATGGAGGAATTGCAGACAGTTGCTCTATCCGTGCCTTGGATGCTTGATTGGGAGGCCATCAGAGAAGAAAGTGCTAAAGATGAGAGTTTGGGAAAGATCAGGACGGATTTACTGAAGGAACCAGATAGCCACCCGGGATACTCCATGGAGGGAGACAAGCTGCTGTATCAAGGGAGGTTTGTGATGCCCCGGACGTCGATCCACATCCCAAACCTACTTCAGGAGTTTCATGGGAGTGCAATAGGGGGCCATTCAGGCGTACAAAAGACATACAGGAGGCTAGTGGGGGAGCTATACTGGAAGGGGATGCATAAAGATGTAGAGGAGATGGTAGCCAGATGTGAGGTCTGTCAAAGGAGTAAGTACCTAGCTATGTCACCAAGAGGATTACTACAACCTTTAGCCTTGCCGGGTAGAGTATGGGAGGAAATCTCTATGGATTTCATAGATGGGCTGCCCCGTTCAGAGGGGTTCACAGTGATCTTAGTAGTGGTGGACATGTTGAGCAAGTATGCCCATTTCATTCCCCTCCGACATCCCTACACCGCAATAACAATAGCATTAGCCTTTATCAGAGAAGTGGTCAGATTACACGGGGTGCCAGAGGCGATCGTATCAGATAGGGACAAGGTGTTCCTCAGTCATTTCTGGAAGGAGCTATTCAGATTGCAGGGAACAGTGCTCAAGAGAAGTACAGCCTACCACCCACAGACGGATGGACAGACGGAAGTAGTCAACAGGAGCTTGGAAACGTACCTCAGATGCTTTGTTTCAGAGACACCAAAGCTATGGGCGAAGTGGTTATCCTGGGCTGAGTACTGGTACAACACGTCATTTCACTCGGCTTCACAAATGACCCCATTCAAAGTGTTGTACGGACGGGATCCCCCACACTTGGTACACTTTGGGAGCAGTAGTACTCCTGTTTCATCAGTAGAGGAGTATTTGGAGGAGAGGGACCGAGTGTTAGAGGAGTTAAAAAGGCACTTACTGAGGGCGCAGCAAATCATGAAGAAACAAGCATATGGGCATAGAAAAGATATCCAATTTGAGGCAGGGGATAAGGTGTTCTTGAAGCTCCGCCCATACAGGCAGAAGACAGTCGCCAACAGGAGGAATGAAAAGCTAGCTCCAAGGTACTTTGGTCCTTATGAAGTGATAGAGAAGATCAGGGCAGTAGCATATCGACTGAAATTACCCCCATCGGCGACTATACACCCAGTTTTTCACGTCTCACAGCTGAGAAGGGTCATTGGTGATCACATCGCCATTCCCGAGCTACCGCCGACACTTACGGAGGAGTTAGAGGTGATCCTGGAACCTTTGGAGCTGAAGGGTGTTCGCCAGAAAGAAGATGAAACTAAGGAAGTGTTGATCCAGTGGAAGAACCTTCCTGACTACGAGGCCACATGGGAGCCATACGAGATGGCGAAACAGCAGTTTCCAGATTTTCACTTTGAGGACAAGGTGATTCTTTGGGAGGGCGGTAATGTTAGACCGGCCCAGGATGGGCCGGTTGGACCGGTCCAGCAGGGACCGGTCCGCGTCTATGCGAGACGGACGCGAGAGAGCCCGCCTGGGCGGAAACGGCTCTGCCGTGAGCCGTGAATCCACGTAGGCTTGAGAGGGGGAGTTTAGGAGAGAAATTTTGAACGTGAAAGGCTGTTTTAGGAAGTTTATGATTGTCCTTTATGATTAATTTTGTATAATTAGGAGTTTGGGGGGAATTAGCTCCTCATCTTGAATTTGAGTTTTCTCTTTGAGATCTAGGTTTTGTTTTGGGCTCTTGGCTTCGCCGGAGACTTTGGAGAGTACGTTCTTCCTCTCGAATCGAAGAACAAATTGTATCTTTGCTATTTTCATCGTCTACTAGTAAAATACCGGTGTTTCCTCCTAATCTCCTGCAGTTTTCCTCTCTTTCTTCTACTGTTTTGGCTGATTTCCTGCTGTGGACAGCAGCTCGCCTTGAGATTTGTTGCTAACGTGATTAGGGAATACTTGAAATCAAGTATTTCCTATCAATTGATAGGAAACACTTGGATTTCCAAGTGTTTCTCACCAAGATCAAGTAGATCCAAGGGAAAACTGCTGTCCACAGCAGAAAAACAGCCAAAATACAAGAAAATCTGAGAGGAAAACGTAGGAAAACGATGCAAACACTTTTATTTTGATAACGGATGAAAAGCACTTGCAAGATACAACTTTCCTTCAATTCGAGAGGAAGGAAAAACTCTTCAAATCTCTAGCCGTAGCCTAGAGCCCAAGAACACAAACCCTATATCTCAAATAAGATTCAAATTCAAGATCCCCCCCAAATCCCTCCAAAACACCTAATTAAAGACAAAGGATTAATACAAAATACCTAAACAACCCCTCATTCAAATATTTTCCCTCCTAACTTGAATTAACATCAAGTGGGCCCACCCGCTTGTTTCCGCCCCCCTCTGTCTTCCGCCTCCTGTAGGCAATGACCGGTCCAGGGTGGACCGGTCTAGCCGGCCAAGGATGGGCCGGCGTAACATTACCGCCCTCCCAAAGAATCACCTTGTCCTCAAGGTGAAAATCAGGAAACTGCTGTTTCATTCTCCCGTATGGCTCCCAAGTCGCCTCGTAGTCAGGAAGGTTCTTCCACTGGATCAACACTTCTTTTGATTTATCTTCCTTCTGGCGAACCCCTTTGAGCTCCATAGGCTCTAGAATCACTTCTAATTCCTCTGTTAGGGTCGCTGGAAGCTCAGAGTTGGCAGTGTACTCCCCAATGGCTCTCCTTAATTGTGACACGTGAAAAACTGGGTGTATAGTTGCTGATGGTGGAAGTTTTAATCTGTATGCTACAGTCCCAATCTTCTCCAGCACTGCATATGGCCCAAAGTATCTTGGAGCCAGCTTTTCATTCCTCCTATTGGCGACAGTCTTCTGCTTGTATGGTCGGAGCTTCAAAAACACCCTTTCCCCTGCTGCAAACTGTATGTCCTTCCGATGCCCATCAGCATTCTTCTTCATGATTTGTTGTGCTCTCAACAGATGTCTCTTTAGCTCTTCAAGTACTCGGTCTCTCTCCTCCAAGTACCCTTCTACTGACGAAACAGGAGTGCTGCTACTCCCAAAATGCACCAAGTGTGGGGGGTCCCTTCCGTACAACACCTTGAAAGGGGTCATCTGTGAAGCAGAATGAAACGATGTGTTGTACCAATATTCTGCCCATGATAGCCACTTAGCCCATAGCTTGGGAGTTTCTGACACGAAGCACCTTAAGTACGTCTCCAAGCTCCTGTTGACTACCTCTGTCTGGCCATCCGTCTGCGGGTGGTACGTTGTACTCCTTTTTAAAACCGTTCCTTGCAATCTGAACAATTCCTTCCAGAAATGGCTGAGAAACACCTTATCCCTGTCTGATACGATCGCCTCTGGTACTCCGTGCAGTCTGACTACTTCCCTGATGAATGCTGAAGCTACTGTCACTGCTGTGTAGGGGTGTCTGAGTGGGATGAAGTGTGCATATTTGCTCAATCGGTCCACCACTACCAGTATCACTGTGAATCCTTCTGAGCGAGGCAGTCCATCTATAAAGTCCATAGATATTTCTTCCCACACTCTTCCTGGTAGAGCCAGTGGTTGCAACAGTCCTCCCGGAGACATGGCCATATATTTGTTCCTTTGACAGGTCTCGCAGCTAGCTACCATCTCCTCCACATCCTTGTGCATCCCCTTCCAGTACAGCTCTGCTGCTAATCTCTTGTATGTTTTATGCACCCCGGAGTGACCTCCCACCGCACTTCCATGAAACTACTTAAGTAAATTGGGGATGTGGGTCGAGGTTCGGGGTATCACGAATCTCCCTTGGTAAAGTAATTTGTCCCCTTCCAATGAGTACCCTTGGTGGCTCCCTTCTTCTCTCAGTATATCAGTCTTGATCTTTCTCAATCCTTCATCTCTCGTGCTTTCTTCTCGGATAGCTTCCCAATCCAGCATTAACGGGACAGACAGGGCCACTGTCTGCAACTCCCCCATGCATCTGGACAAGGCATCTGCCGCCTTGTTCTCTGCCCCCGGCCGATACTGAATCTCAAAGTCGTACCCAAGTAACTTGGACAACCACCTCTGATGTTCTTCCGTCACCATGCGTTGTTCCAACAAGTACTTCAGACTTCTTTGATCTATCCTGACAATGAAATGCCTTCCCAGTAGGTAGGGCCGCCACTTCTGGATTGCCAAAACGATGGCCATCAATTCTCTTTCATATACTGATTTCAGCCTAGCTCTGGCAGTCAACACCTGGCTGAAATAGGCGATGGGCCTACGACTTTGCATCAGAACTGCTCCCAGCCCATAGCCCGATGCGTCTGTCTCCACCATGAAGCTCTGAGTGAAGTCTGGCAAAGCTAAAACTGGCACCGTCGTCATCGCCTTCTTCAAGTTCTCAAATGCTGATGTGGCCATTTCCCCCCATAGGAAACCATCCTTCTTTAGCTGTTCCGTGAGTGGCCAAGCTATAGTGCTATATCCTTTCACAAACCTTCTGTAGTAGCCCGTTAGTCCTAGGAATCCCCTCAGCTCCTTCAGGTTCTTTGGCATTGGCCACTTGAGCATCGCCTCAATTTTGGACTGATCTGCTGCTACCCCGTCTTTGGATACCACGTGGCCCAAATAGTCCACACTGGTTTGTGCAAAGCTACACTTCTTTAAATTAGCCCTCAGCTGGTGTTCTTGTAGTACCTCTAAAACTCTCTTTAGATGTTCCCAGTGTTCTTCCTCTGTCCTGCTATAGACCAGGATGTCGTCGAAAAATACCAGCACAAATCACCTTAGAAAGGGTTTGAAAACCTCATTCATCAGGGCCTGGAAAGTAGCGGGGGCATTGGTGAGACCAAAAGGCATCACTAGGAACTCATAATGTCCTTCATGAGGTCTGAAAGCTGTCTTCGGTATATCTTCCTTCCTCATCCGGATCTGATGGTAGCCCGACTTCAAGTCTATTTTGCTGAAGATCACTGTCCCACTCAATTCGTCTAACAGCTCGTCTATGATTGGTATGGGAAATTTGTCAGGTACCGTCTCCTTGTTGAGTGCACGGTAATCTACACAAAATCGCCAGCTGCCAACCTTCTTTTTTACCAACAAAACGGGACTAGAGAAAGGGCTGATGCTGGGTCTGATGATCTCTGCCTCCAACATCTCTCTGATCAACCGTTCAATTTCGTCTTTCTGGAACTGGGGGTAACGATAAGGGCGTACACTGATGGGTGCAATGCCTTCCTTCAACACAATAGCATGCTCCCGCTCCCTCTGCGGGGGTAATCCCTGAGGTGGCTGAAACAACTCCTGGAACTGCTGAATCAATGGTTGAACGGAGAGGGGTATGTCTCCTCCCTCTTCCATTCTTGCTCCCTCCAGACTGTGCAATTCCACCAAATAGCCTCCTCCCTCCTGCTGAATGGTCTTGATTAGGGACTTGAGAGAAACCCCAGCCTTGGTCAAGCCAGCATCTCCATGTATCATCCTCCTTCTCCCCCCTATTACCAATTCCATCCTCAGATTCCCCCAATTAATCTTCGTCTCTCCCAAAGTACGCAGCCACTTCATCCCTAGGATGACATCCGTACTCCCCAGTTCTAGGGGAAGGAAGTCTTCCTTTACCTGGATCCCCTGAATCTTCAGTACCACCTCTCTACAGATTCCTCTACCCATTTCCACCTTGCCCGTGCCCATCATCACCCCATAGCCTCCCGTATCGACGAGTTCCATTCCCATCTGGTCAACGATCTGAGTGGAAATGAAATTGTGAGTTGCCCCACTATCAATCAACACCACCACCTCGCGGTCAGATATCTCTCCTCTCACTTTCATAGTGTGACTCGGGGTGAATCCCACTACAGAGTTGAGGGAGACTTCTGCCACGTCCAGGTGCAGTTTCTCCTCCTCCTCCTCTTCAGTCCTGCTCCCACCTCCCTCCTCGTCTTCCTCGTCCTCACAGACTAGGAGAACTTGAAGAGTTCGGTCCTTGCATCTATGCCCAGGCATGTACTTCTCGTCACAACGGAAGCACACCCCTTTTGCTCTCTTTTCTTGCATCTCCTTCTCTGTCAGTCTCTTGAATTGTCCTCCACTTCCACCACAACCTGATCTCTCCTTGGGCACCTCCCTCTGGTTCCCTGGGGCTACCCCTTTTGAGGGTAACACAGCAGTAGTCATCTTGTATGATCCCCCAGAGTAGTTGCCTCGAGCTCCCCTTTCAGACTTCTTTTGGTCTTCCACCAATTGTGCAAGCTCCATGGCCTTGCCTAAATTCCTTGGCTCCAGCACCCGGACAGCTGTTCTTATCTCCGGTTTGAGCCCTTTCATGAAATTCCCTTCCAGGGCCGATTCGGAGATATGATCCAGACGGCTCGCCAAGTACTCGAATCTGTCCCGGTAGTCGGCCACGGTCCCCTCCTGAGTCAGAGCAAAGAATTGTTCATAGAAGTCTCCTACTCCGTCGGCTCGGAAACGCTCTAATAAACAATCCTTGAACTCTCGCCAGGTTCTGATAGGCTCTCTTCTGTCTCTCCACAGATACCATGCCAGCGCCTTCCCTTCCAGACACAAACCTGCTGCCGTTAGTTTTTCGTCATCCGTCAACCCGTTGACAGCGAAGTAACGCTCCACCTTGTATATCCAGCCATGGCCATCTTCACCCTCAAAGATGGGCATCTTCAACTTCCTCACTTTCGGATCCCTCCCGTTACCCCGGAAATCTCCGTAACCTCCCGTTCCTCGAAGAGGAGGTGCTCCCCAAGTGTCCCGATCCTCCCTCCGACGTTGGTAACCGAATTCTTCGTCATAATCTCCTCTTCCCCTTTCAAAATCAGCACATCGACGCTGAAATTCAGCACCTCGACGCTGATATTCTTCTCTCCTCTCTCCAAAATCTGCACTACCTTCATATTCCCCCCGCCTGCCTCCAAAATCCACACCTCGACGCTGAAAATTAGCACCTCGACGTTGAAAATCAGCACCTCGACGGTCATTCCCCATGCTCATCTCCTCTCTAGAGAGTGGCTCTAGAGGTGGCATGTCGTCATCCCCTTCAAGAATCTCCACCTCCGGATTCCTTCTCCCCCGGATTGGGTTTGGATTTCCTCCTACGCCATGGCCGTCAGTAGTCTCTCTCACTTCCGATGTACCCTGATTGGTCTTCATCTCCAATAGTTTCTTCATCATTTCTTCCATAGCCGCGAACCTCCCTTCCAACCTATCATTGTTGGTGGAGATTTCCAGGAACTTTCCCTCCAAATCTGTCTTCAGTTGACCGAACTCGCCTTCTAATACTTCCACCTTCTTTCCGGCCATTTTTCTTCTATCGGATCCACAAAAATCTTCTTCCGGAGACGAAGATCTTGCTGAAATTTCAGAATTTCAGCCGCCGGTGGTCCCGAATCGATGCTCTGATACCAATTTGATAGGAAACACTTGGATTTCCAAGTGTTTCTCACCAAGATCAAGTAGATCCAAGGGAAAACTGCTGTCCACAGCAGAAAAACAGCCAAAATACAAGAAAATCTGAGAGGAAAACGTAGGAAAACGATGCAAACACTTTTATTTCGATAACGGATGAAAAACACTTGCAAGATACAACTTTCCTTCAATTCGAGAGGAAGGAAAAACTCTCCAAATCTCTAGCCGTAGCCTAGAGCCCAAGAACACAAACCCTAGATCTCAAATAAGATTCAAATTCAAGATCCCCCCAAATCCCTCCAAAACACCTAATTAAAGACAAAGGATTAATACAAAATACCTAAACAACCCCTCATTCAAATATTTTCCCTCCTAACTTGAATTAACATCAAGTGGGCCCACCCGCTTGTTTCCGCCCCCCTCTGTCTTCCGCCTCCTGTAGGCAATGACCGGTCCAGGGTGGACCGGTCTAGCCGGCCCAGGATGGGCCGGCGTAACAAGGTTGTACCCTGGTGTATGCTTTTTGCTGATAATATTCTTCTTGTTAATATGACTTGAGAAGGAGTTGAAGATAAACTTGAATTTTGGAGGTCAACCTTAGAATCTAAAGGCTTTCGTTTTAGTAGATCTAAAATTGAAGATATGGAGTTTAATTTTAGTAATAATATATCTAGTGGGGGGATTGTGACTTTGGGCGATCAAGTCATTAATAAGAGCACACATTTCAGATATCTTGGTTCTATTGTTCAAAGTGATGGTGAAATAGATGGGGATATTATTAGTAGAATTTAACTTGGATGGTTGGAGAGAAGGAATGCATTGAGCTTATTATGTGATAGAAAAGTCCCTCTCAAACTTAAGGGAAAATTTTATAAGATAGTAGTGAGACCTACAATGTTTTATGGTGCAGAATGTTGGCCATTAAAAGAGAAGCATAATATTAAGTTAAATGTTGTCGGGATGAGGATGCTCAGGTGGATGAGTGCTTTACTCTTAAAGACATGATACAAAATGAGCATATAAGTGAAAAGATTGGAGTAGCTCCAATGGAAGATAAGATTAGAGAGATATGCCTTAGATGGTTTGGTCACATAATACGGCGGCCTTCCGATGACCAAGTTAGGAAATTATATGTATAATATTTGACTTATATTAAGAAAGGTAGAGGTAGACCTAAAAAGACTTGGTTAGAAAATAATAGAAATGACCATTCTTTATTAGATTTAGATGAGAATTTGACAATGAAGAAAAGAATTCGTGTAGTCAACCCCACATAGTGGGATAAAGGCTGCTTGTTGTTGTTGTATAGGAATAAATTGCCCATTTTAAGATTTATATTGATATTTTGATGTTGTGGGATGGGTATCTTCCTATGTTTGAACAATTAACAAATGATGTTAGAAAAACAAATTACAGTTATGATAGCTATAGGTCAAAAGGGGATATATGAAGAAAATATTCTCTGAAATTCTCTTGCTTCTTCTTTCTTCCTCTTCCTACTCCTCTTCCCGGGTTCTCATCCTCCTCAACTCTTCACTTGGAGCTCTCCGGCAGAGCTCAAAGTTGTTATTTCTCCCCAACTAGTGTTCTAACAGATTTACAGACATGCTTGCATCGAACTTCATATTGTACTAGTTAAGAAGCTCAAAGATACATGTACATAAGATCTCTACACTTTTCCAGTTGGTTTCTTGGTGTCTTGATGAAGCATTGTTATTAAAAAAGTAAGTTCATTGCCTAAACCATTTAAACTAATATTTAGAGTTATCTATAGCAGTTTTTTAATTTGCAATAGTTGACTTTTAAGCGTTTTCATTCTTCTTGCTTTGTTCATGTTGCAGAAAAGATCAACTCATCTTTACAGTGATTCAAGAAATATATATAGCACTTGGAAAGCAATAACTAGCTTTAATCACATGGTTTTAGTATAGTGCTTTTTGTTTATGGTCTTCTATATCTCTCAAAATTGTAGCTATTAGGGATCGTCTATTTGTTATGGTCTACTTCGAATATATGGACCTAGATATACTATTCCTAATTAAGATAAAATCAAATAACACATTCTGAACAACAAAGCTAACAATTCCAATGACTTCCCATGGAGCTTAATTCAAATCCATTATGAACAACTAAGATGCATGTTGCTGCATGGTTGAGACCATAAACTGGTACACAACATGAAAAATGAGGAGAAAAAAATGTGGAAGAATGCAGTTTGCAAACCGTATTCACTGAAAAAGGTCACCAGGGATGAAAGAATCTAATCTTAGAAATCCTAAGGCTAAAAAGACACAATATCCACTTTAAGCAATGAGCTCAATCTTTTCTTTCCTTTTTTCCTTTTTTTGTGTGGAAAGAATGAGATGGTTCTCACTCTTTAGTTTTTTTCTTGGAGGAATAGGATATGAAAGATTCTGCAGAACTAGTAGTCCAAACATCTCAAATCTTGTAATGACATTGTAAGTCTTGTAACTAGGATGGTATGCAAAGGACAAATTCATATTCATGGACCTCTTAAATGTTACAAGAATTTTAGAAGGGTAAGGAGGAAGGTAGAGTGCAAAGAGTTTTTATTTTGGTAGAAATTAGTGGAGCAACACATTAACTAAGTGAATCAGAAGCACAAAATATGCCACATATTGTATGCATGCTAGTGATAGACATCTTTTATATGACTAGTTCAATTGAATGTGGCTTAAGTACACAAAGCTGTAGATAAAAAAATAAATGCACACATACAATTATAATATTAAAAGAAAAATGAAGAGAAAGAAGGAATGAAAATAATAGCTTCCAAGCTCAATATTCACCTCCTTTTATAAACTTGGTAAAAGAATCTAATACTGTCTCAGTTTATAATGTACTATTGAGAAATCTATAGATAAAAAAATGAAAGCATAAATACAATTATAATATTAAAAGCAAAATGAAGAGAAAGAAGGAATGAAAATAATAGCTTGGAAGCACAATATTCACCTCCTTTTATAAACTTGGTAAAAGAATATGATACTGTCTCAGTTTATAATGTACTACTGAGATATTTTAGAATGAAATCCCAAGCTCATTAATAAAATAAAATTCAAAGCTCTTTTAGCACGCAAAGCATGTGTGGATTCATATAAAATTTGAGCATTTTGTAAAGAAAACTAATGTTATGGTTGTAGATTCTTATGATTCATAAACTGTTTGAAAAGTAACAGTAAATTTTAACAACATAGCTGTAGGAAAACAAAGGAAAATGTACGTTTTGGAAAAGCAAATGCCACAAAGACCACACAATAAACCTATACAAAAAAGTAGCATTAAAAACCGTTTCAGAATATCACAAACAACAGGAAAAAAAAAACAATAGAAGACCAGCAGTTTCAAGGCTACAATACAAAGTTATAGCGACATATGAATAGAAAATGAAAGCCTACACAAGAATAGCTGCGCAGAAATAATATAAATGGAGCCATGTAATAAAAGAAAGAGCGCCAAAAAGCTGGAAAAAAATCTTTCAATTTCAGAATTTCAGAGCACTGGTCTTAAAACAAAATAGTGCACTAATATGTATCTATTAAATCAAATTAAAAATTGGTAGAATTATTAATTTATAGAATGATAAGCTGCACTATTTGGATCATTACTTAGATGCACTATTTGGACCATTACTTAGAAAGAATCATATGCAGAAGACTAAAAATGAGACAACGGTAGAAATTGTGAGTTTTGGTGCTTTAAATGTTTCAATGGCAAAGAAAATCAGCAATCGTTGCATATTTGGGACCTTGGACCTTGAACACCCAATATTTTTATTGGAAAAGGAAAAATAAGAAGGAAAGAAACTACATCCACTTGGGTTCTCCCTCCCTGTACTTTATACACACTAATAAAAGCATATACATGACAAAATCATATAATCCTTGGAGGATGTAGTCCTTTCTAGTTCAATCAAGATGATTTTGAAAGATAAAGTTAAAGTTTATGCCCATTACCCAGTCTGATAATTTACATTGAGGTGGGCATCCTGAGAAAACAGAGAATATCCAATTCTAATATGCCTACCTGATTACCGCATGCCGAAACAAGCTGGATGCTTATTATTTCAAGCTTGAAGAATGTAGTTCCGCTGTGCTGGCTTTGATCATTATAAATCTCACCTGCAAAACACAACATTATGAGATGAATTATCTACCAAATATGCATGCATCAACATCAACAAATACAAAAAAACCTTCTTTGTTGACTTCTATTTGTTTCCCAATATGTTGCCCTTCACTGCTTCCCACGTCAATGATGGATGGATGCTTCTTAGTTAATTTATGCTCTTCAACAAAAGCTGGTCTCAATAGACCTTGGATTATGACACTAGCAGATGGTTGATCCATCCAATCTAAATTACTATTTGAGACAGCCTGCAAAAGAATAGCAATGTCAAGTAAATCAGCAGGTAAAAGCTTGACCTCTAATAGTCTTAAAAGTAAAACATAAGTGTAAATGCCATGATATAGAAGTATCATGGAACATAAATTACTATAAACCTGTATTTTCAAAGAATGAGATACCTCAGCTATTTTTTGAGCAAAATAAACTGGGTGAGTAGCTTGCATGGTCTCTGCATGTGACCAATCATTTGGCATTTCAGATGTTACCTCGTCACCATCATCTTCTTCCTCTTCTTCAAAAATGACTAAATCATCCTATCGTAGAACAAAGAGAATTAATAAAAGTATAATCATAACAACAGCTATGCCCATTGCTTACCCAAAGTCAGAGAAAAAAAAGAAATATTGTTATCACCTCGTCAGAGTCATAATCAAGATCATCATCCTCACTAACTGTATCAAGACCCAAATTGAATACGGATGATCCAGATGCTTCAATCTCTCTAAATATTTCTACATTGTCCGGACCGATTATAACTTGCTGCAGTGAACATAACATATTATTCAAGACATGGAGAAATTTTAGAAGGTCGAGAAGATTGAATACAATACCGCCAAAGTTTCATCTGCATCATCTGAAATGAAGCTTTTCAAAATATCATCATCATCAGTGGCTTCAAAGTATATATCTGACCAGATATCTAATTATTATTAACTTCACAAGGAGAATATAAGATAATTTAACCAAATAAACTATCCAGAGCATGGTAAAGTAGATCACTCATTATTCATCAAGAATACCATTCGTTTAATTTACCTCCATGCTCATCAGTTAAGTAGGAGACATCGGGCAATATTACATTCTGTTGAACTTCGCCAGTGTCTTCTGTAAGCATAAGTGCGCCTTTGCTATTCACCTAAGCAGCAGAGAATGTTAGCAGTTAAAAATATAAACAACAGAACTGCAATTGGTCACAGAAAATGATCAATAACCTAGACCATCGACAAGCACAATTACTGGTAGCATAAAAGCAAATTACCATCACGTATTCCAGAATTTGGCCTACTATAAACCAGTTGTAGCTTATCAATCTAGTGTTTCACAATGAAATTCATCACATCTCATACACAAAATTACTTTATAAATTCTCATTTTAACTCACAAATATCTGCAGCATCCAATGCTGAATCCCCAGAAAATTAGTACTCGCTAGCACAGTTTTAATTTAACGACAAAGGGCAAAGAATTGGATACCTCGATCAATGTTCTCGATGTTTCAGCATCAGTGAGACGTGAATGCTGCCCATCTTCCATGGGCAATGGCTCTCTGATCTCCTCAGCGGGGAGGTATTTTTGTATCCAGCTGCTCTTTGGAGGATCTGGTAGTGATTCCGAATGCCCCGATGGAGCACAAGCACAAATCCTTGTACGACGAGATTTGCTCGCAGGCATGGCAGAGCAGCAACCCATGTCCACGCGCCCATCCCTAAAAGACAGGCCTTCCGATAAGCGGAAAAGAACCAAAAATAGAAAGGAAGAACAAAAGGAAATACCAGAGACCACCGGGAAACTTGCTGCTGCCGCGCAAGCTGGAGGAAGCGGCGCCATTAGAGCTCAAGACGTTCAGCGAAAGCCGGCAACCTGTGACGCGGAGAAGAAGCAATGGATTAACGATCGGATGGGATGGAAGAGACGAAGATTCAAGAGAAGAGAGACGAACGGGTCGCGTGAAATTCCATACCCAGTGCGGAGTCCATTGCCATCAGCATTCCCCTCAGAGTTCCTGACGGATCAGCCACTCGCATAAAAAAAGCATACTATGAGGATAGGGCTCAGTTTCCCTTATCAGTATCGGGTCAGTTTCGAATTCGACCCGAATCTGACACGTGACTCGAAATAGACACCCCTCCATTTTATTTTGCTCTATAACTTAACTACTCCATATAACAACAACACCATAAAAGGTGAAATAGCATTAAGAAAATGACATATTGGGTGCCTCAAAATATATTTTATCCAACACACATTAGATTCAATTATCAATTATTTATAATATATTATACTCTTTTAATTACCAATAATCTATCTCCAATCAAATATCTAAAAATTATACAAATGGGAACTTACATAAGTTTTTTTTTTTTTTTGTCAATTAAAAAATAAGTTTACTTTATAAATCTAAAATTACATAATATTTCAACCTTTCACCATCTAAAATAAACTTCTTCAACCTTCACAAATATATAATCAATTTACTACAAAAAACTTACAATAAAACCCATATTTTGTGCTGACTTGAATTATGATATACTACAATATTTTGTACTTTCCCTGTCTCTGAATCAATAATGTTTCTGATACTCACTCAGCTGCTTGTAGCTCTCTGGGGCCTAGTTTCTTGAGCAGAGCAGTATGATAATGTTGTGACTGCACTAGAGATGTATCACATTTAGCATGCCTTAGATCATGTGTGTTTTATCTAGGAGTGTTAATGTTTGACAAGACCCAAAAATCCAACTCGAATCCGACCCGAAAATAAAATTTTGGGTTAGGGTCAACTCGGACCCGAAACGGGTCGGGTTCAACAATTCAACTAGTTTTAAAAATCGGGTCGGGTTCGGGTTGACCCTTTGACCAGAAATTGACCCAAAAATTCGTTATGACCCGAAAACTTAAGATTGACCCGTTTTTGACCAGTTTTGACCTAAAAAGCGGAGATTAATCTATTTTTTCACCCAAAAATTAGCAATTTTTTCATGACCCCGGGTCATTCGGGTCATGACGGGTTGACACGGAGCTGAAGCGGGCCGGGTTCAGGTCCAAAAAATTGACCGGTTTGCAAAAATGGGTCTGATTCGGGTTGACCTGAATAGAGTCGGGTCAGTTTCGAATTCGATCCGAACCCGACCCGTGACCCGAAATTGACACCCCTAATTTTACCTGTCCTTGAACAAGTGTGAAAGGCCAAGTTTCTTGCCTCCTAGTGGTTCCATTCCTTGTACCTGCTGCAACAGAGACATTGCAGCCCACTGAATAGCTGCTAATTTTGAACCATCAAACTTTCTATGAAGATGATCAAAAAAACGTCGAGTAAAACATTCAAGCAGGGCAGGAATCTGTTCTTCATACTTGGTAAAGTACTTTGGAGTTTGGACTTAGATAACTTAAAGACAATTTTCAAAGGAACTTAGTTCTAATAATGATTCAGTCCCTCACCTGTAGGGTAAGGCGTCCAAATGAATGGCCTTCAAGGAATCTGCACCTCGATTCATGAGTGCTTCTTTAAGCATTTGTTTTTTTTTTTTTTTTTAACCAAACGAATATGTTTCAAACTAAAATGTAAATTGTCTATCAAAAGATATCTCAATATTGAAGCATAAATGTCTAAAATCCAACAGGCCAATCCTCGCAGGTGAGCTCAAAAGGCCATTAACAATGACAATTGATAATCAAATCGACTATTCAACTTTCAGTTTGCTCCCTTAAGCGGCGAATAGTGCTCCTAACAGTCACAACGCTCGTAGTATTTAAGGTGTAAGCACCCTCTGCTTTCACCTTCCCGCAGCCCTTGCATCTCCAGATTCCCACAACTTTTCTTTTCACTGCATACTTTCCACAGAATTCACAGAAGTACTTAGCATGTTGTGAAACCTCCATTTTTTTTTATTTGCTTCCGCAAACTGGCACCATATCTTGTGCCATATTTTCCAACAATTCCAGCCTTCTTGGTTCTCTTTGTCATCTTGCTTAGCCAAGGGGATCCGAGACTTGCAAGTCGAACAAGCAGCAAGGATTCAAACTTCTTTAAGCATTTGTAATGCTGATGGTTTGCTTGTTTCAAAAACAGTCTTGAAATATTCATTTGTAACTTCCATGTAGCTCAAAATCTCAGCATCAGTTGTTTCATCTTCTAAGTTAATAATATTCGTCTTTCCACAAATAAATTGAAGTTTTACTTCAGTTAGGGGTGTCAATATTTGACACGACCTGAAAATCCGACACGATCTGAAAACCCGACTCGAACTTGACATGAAAATTTCGGGTTATGGTCAACCCGGACCCGAAACAGGTAGGGTTTGGGTTCAACAATTTGAACCGTTTTAAAAATCGGGTCGGGTTCGTGTTAACCCTTTGACCCGAAAGTGACCCGTTTCGACTCGAAAACCTGTTTTGACCTGAAAACTCGAGATTGACCCATTTTGACCCAAAAAAGCGGAGTTTCACCCATTTTTTGACCCGAAAAATAACAATTTTTTTTTCAAATCCTTGATCATTCAGGTCATGTCGGGTTGACCCGGACTAGAAGCAGGTCAGGTTCAGGTCCGAAAAACCGACTCGTTTGCAAAAATGGGTCGGGTTCAGGTTGACCCGAATAGTTTCGGGTCAATTTTAGGTTCGACCCAAATCCGACTCGTTACCCGAAATTGACACCCCTAACTTCAATGCAAAGAACAATATTATTAGCTCCAACATATTCCAAATCAACCTGCAGTGAATTTGACTTCCATAAACTTTCAAAAACAAGAAAAGAACAAAAAAATTTCCAAACCTTCCTGAGAGTTGGGTCAACGCTATTTGGTCTATTAGTCGCTGTAATAACTATCACATGAGCACGAGCTTTCAGACCATCCATGAGAGTCAAAAGTTGAGAAACAATTATGCATGTGAAAAATATATATGAGAATGGTTCGTAATCAAGAAAGTGGTTCATTAACAAAAGTATCTTCAACTAAACAAAGACAATTAAGCATCAGTTTCCCCAACCATATATAAGACCCACTATGAGCTTAAAGTAAGATCTCAGATTTTTCTTCCTTTCCTCCTTGCTCGGTTCCCTCTTCAATAAAAAATAAGGGGTCAATTTATAATTTTATGGAATTGGCATAGACAGTAAAT
This sequence comes from Dendrobium nobile, assembly GCA_022539455.1. Taxonomy (NCBI): domain Eukaryota; kingdom Viridiplantae; phylum Streptophyta; class Magnoliopsida; order Asparagales; family Orchidaceae; genus Dendrobium; species Dendrobium nobile. Next base: position 3,943,943 of record CM039735.1, on the reverse strand, counting down.
AGGGAAAAGATCAAGGAAATGTTGGGAGTGTTTCGAATGGACGACCGATACCGACTCTTTCTATTATGAACCATTTATCAAGTATTTAAGTGCCTTAATGATGTCAGAATTTGACGATCTTAGGCTTTTTGAATTTGTTTCACCTGTAGAAATGTAGAGAACAGGAAATGTAAAGAACAAGAAGAGTAAAGCGGAGAAAGAAGATAGAAACTGAAGTTTTTCTTATTCTTTTCCTTTACAGATTACAGCCTATAAATAGATTCTAGGTACAGATGAATACCGCTACATATGCGGCCACGTAGATAATATGTTATTTATTATATTATGTGTCTAATATCCCCCGTCAAACTGTTGGGTCGAGGTGTGACACTAAGTTTGAGTCTTAAGTGTTGAAATCTCGGTGTAGACAAGGATTTTGTAAATATGTCCGCCGGTTGATCAACTGTGTTGATAAGAAGAAGACGAATTGTATGTTGCTGAATGTGATCGCAAACGAATCTAGGGTCTATTTCGATGTGCTTCGTGCATGCATGAAATATTGGGTTGTTAGCCAGTGCAATAGCGGATGTATTGTCGCAATACAAGTCCGTGGGCACCTGTTGAGGAATGCCGAAGTCATGGAGTACACGCCGGAGCCAGACCACATCTGCTGTAAGGGCTGCTAGGGGCCGGTATTCGGACTCGGTAGACGATCGAGCTACCGTTGTTTGCTTCTTCACCGTCCAGGAGATCAGCGTGTCGCCAAGAAAGGAGCAAAATCCAGATGTTGATTTCCGGGATGTAGGGTCGCCTGCCCAATCTGCATCTGAAAATGAAGATAGCCGCAAGTTAGATTTTGTAATTGGAATGCCGTAGTGAATGGTACCTTTGATATAGCGTAGTAGCCGTTTGAGTAGATAGGCGTGGTAAGGCAGCGGGTGATGCATTTGTTGTGATAATAGATTGACGCTGTACGAGATATCAGGTCGTGTGAGAGTTAGGTATTGAAGAGACCCGGTTAGCCTCCTGTATGTAGCTGGATCGCTAAGAATCGGATCCGGAGAAAGAGTTGTAGGGGGCTTCGTGCAGGTAGGATTGGCTAGGGATTTGCATTCTCCGAGTTGAGCAATCTGCAGAATTGATTCTGCGTAAGCCTGTTGAGAGAGAAAAAATTGATTAGTTGTGCGATCAATGTGAATGCTCATAAACGAATGAACTTTGCCTAATTATTTCATTTGAAACCGTTGATTGAGCTGATTGATGATCTTGTTTATCAGTTTGGAATTGTCTCCAGTTATAAGAATGTCATCTACGTAGACGAGTAGATAGACTTGTGAAGTGTCCTGCCTCAATGTAAGAAGCGAGGGATCAGAAGTGCTATGGTGGAAACCGATTGAGACGAGATGCGACGTGAGGGTGTTGTACCATTGACGAGGTGCTTGTTTGAGGCCATAGATGGCTTTGTGGAGATGACACACATAGTTCGGGTTTGTAGAATCTGCAAAACCTTTGGGTTGTGTCATGTATACTGTTTCTTGTAATGTCCCGTGGAGAAATGCGTTGGCAACGTCAAGTTGCTGAACTGGCCACTCGTGGTGCAGGGCTACTGCGAGGAGAATCCGTATTGTGGGAAGTTTTGCTACAGGACTGAATGTTTCGGTGTAGTCCAGTCCGTACTCTTGGTGATTTCCCTGTCCTACCAACCTGGCCTTGTGATGTGCTACCGATCCATCAGCGTGGAATTTAGTTCGATATGTCCACCTGCATCCTAGTACAGAGGCATTAGAAGGCGGTGGGACGAGGCTCCAAGTTCCTTGCTGTTGTAGTGCAAAGAATTCAGACGCCATCGCCTTTCTCCATTCCGGATGTTTATTTACTTCGGTGAAATTTGAGGGATCTGCAGATGTCTTGGACACAGAACTGTTATGAAGTAGATTTAATCTAGAGATAGGTTTGAGAGAACTTGTACGCTGTCTAGTTGTCATCGGGTGAACTGATGTTGAGGCGTTGGTAACGGTAGGAGGAGGAAGACCTGCGTCAGGTGCTATTTGTTGTTGGGATAATATTGGTGTAGTGTGGGATGGGTTACTTACAGCCAGTATGGAATCTGTGTTGTGTTGAGAGGTAGGTGGTTGGGATTGCTGTTGTGCTGAGACCGCTTGAAGAAACAGAGGTGGGATGTTATCGGTGTTAGAGGACGTAGATGCTGAACTTTTGGCACACGGAAAGCACATTTCATCAAATTTAATGTGCCGTGATATGATCACCTTGTTGGTCTGAGGATCTAGGCACTTGTAGCCTTTCTATTGATCCGAATAGCCTATGAAAATGCAGCTGTGTGCAGTAGGCTGCAGTTTGTGTCGAAATTGAGCCGGAATGAGCGGAAAGCACGCACACCCGAATGTGCGTAGGTGATCGTATTCCGGTTTTCTGTTATGCAGAATTTCGTATGGAGATTTGTTGTTTGTGTTGGATGACGGCATGCAATTTATGAGGTATGTTGAGGTGAGGACTACGTCCGGCCAAAATGAATATGGAACGATGGCCCTTTGAAGAATGGTCCTTGTTGTTTCTGTTATATGCCTGTGTTTTCGTTCTGCTACTCCATTTTGCTCAGGAGTATACGGACACGAAATCTGATGGGATATGCCGTTAGATTGAAGAAATTGTTTGAACGAGTTGTTGCAGTACTCTCCTCCTCCATCTGTGCGTAAGCATTTGATCTTGTGTGAGGTTAGTTTTTCCATTTGCATTTTGAAGTTGACAAAGATACTAAATACATCAGATTTGTAACGCATAGGAAATAACCACGTGAACCTCGAGTGATCGTCTATGAAAATTACATAGTAGAGACAACCCGAGTGTGAAACTGTGGGAGCAAGTCCCCAAACGTCAGAGTGTACAAGTTCGAGTAGAGACATTTTCTTATTAGAAGAAATATCAAACAGTAGTTTATGGTGTTTGGACGTGTTACAAAAATGACAAGAAACATTATCTAAATTTATCCTAAGATGCTTATTGTGAGATGCTATTCGCGAAAATGTGTGCTGATTGGGATGACCCAGCCGATCATGCCACGGCTGACTTCTTGCTGTACTGGAGGCCAGAGCTTGAATGTTGGGTGCTTCTTGTGACGGTCGGATGGAGTATAAGCCATTAGAACACGGGCCTTGCAGGATGATTTGTCGAGTCGTCAGATCCTTGAGTTTGTAACCGGATGGATCAAAAGTAATTGCAAGATTGTTATCCTGTGTTAGTTTAGAAATCGAAAGCAAATTATATTGGAGAAGAGGGGAGTGCAAGATATGGGAGAGTTTGAGCTTACGAGAGGGAGTCGGTAGCAGTCAGTTGCCGGAATTGGCAATACTGACCGAACTCCTGTCACCTATTGTGATGTTGTCTGAACCGTTATACGGATGGGAAATCGTCATGTTGTCAAGTGATTTGGTCATATGAGTAGATGCGCCAGAATCAAGATACCAATCCTAGGACGCCATCTGTGAGCCGGCGATAAGTGCTTTATTCGGCGGTTTAGACGATCTTGGGATGTACTGTTCGTTCATTCTATGCCAACATTCCATCGCACTGTGTCCTTTCTTTAAGCATATTTGGCATGTGACCGTTGTAGTCGGCTGAGAGTCCTTTGCTACATTTGTAAATTGTAGTTGTCCACGGCCTCTCGAGCGTCGGTTCCGTCCACGATTTGAGTATAGAGCCACTGGTTGATCTTCGACAGAGCTGTGGCGAGCCAAGTCGTTCGCCAGGTGAATCTCCTCACTTATGAGGAGGGGGTAGAGCTGATCAAGACTCAGAGGATTAGTCATCATTCTTATGTGAGTTTTGAACGACTGATATGAGTTAGGTAAGCCGTTGATGATATGAATGATAATGTCCTCTGGTTCGATGTGAGATCCAGCAGCTGCGATTTTGTCAACGATGGATTTGATCTCCGTATGATACTGGATCATTGTTGAGTTCTTGAGCGATACATGATAGAGTTCGTTCTTTAATTGAATGACTCTAGATCTATTGGTTGATTGGAACCTAGTTTCCAATGTTGTCCAAATTGACGCAGTGGACTCAAGATTCAGCACATAGGGAAGAAGATTGGCGGAGATTGTAGAGCAGATAGCTGCAGACAGATTTTGATCGATGAGGATCCACTTCGTGTACGCTTGATTTCGGACGGAGGTGCCGTCGGATTTGGAGATAGATTTGGCCGGAGCTTGAACATTCAAATCAAGAAACGACTCGAAGCCGTTTGCTCGACAGATTTTTGCGATTTGAGAGCTCCATACCGAGTAGTTCTCGGTAGTTAATGGATTCTGCACGAAGTTCTTGAGGTTTGCTAGAACAAACTTCAGGTTGAACGCGTCTTCGACATGATCTGTCGTCGCTGTTTCCTGGTGGTCGGAGGTATGAGAGGTCGATGATGATGAAGCCATGAATGCCCTGGATCTTTAATCCATATCTGATACCATGTAGAAACGTAGAGAACAGGAAATGTAAAGAACAAGAAGAGTAAAGCGGAGAAAGAAGATAGAAATTGAAGTTTTTCTTATTCTTTTCCTTTACAGATTACAACCTATAATTAGATTCTATGTACAGATCAATACCGCTACATATGCGGCCACGTAGATAATATGTTATTTATTATATTATGTGTCTAATATCACCGAGCTGCTCGATTCAACTATAAGAAAGTCACATTTGGATTTTGTTTGGTCATCCAATTTATGCTTTAAACCTTCTAAATGTTCTTTGGGCCCTTGATTTGGACCCATTTGGGCTCGGATTAGGTTGAATTTGGGTGGTTGGGTTCGTCTTTTCGAGACGTTCATTTTGACTATAAGTTTGCTGAAATTAGAGTTTGGATGTTCTCGAATTTAATGTTGAAAATTTTCAATTCAAAATTACGTCGAGATTCGTGCCCAAAAATAAAAATTATTTGATGATATATCAATATTCTTTTTTAAAGATTTTGACACATTATCCCAATTTCTATTATCAAGTGGTTCATGTTTTCCATTACGAGCAATCGTCTCCAAAAATTAAACAAATAAAGATTTCTTCTCTCTAATAAGTTAACCATATTTGTTAAAATTTACAACAATATCCCCACATATTATACATACATGTTGGACCTCATTTCTGCATCTGTTCCTCACTGATTCCACATGCTGTAAGTTGTATCTAAAAATTAAAATTATATAATAATGTTATATTAACATTACAGAGTAAATATTGAAAGTTCTATTAATATTTTAATTAAGAGGCTAACCTGGAATAGAATTTTTAATGATATTAATTTTTATCTTTTGCACAATTCAATTATACAAATGGGATAGTTAAAATAAATAAAGTGCAATTAAATAGAGGCTAGCAACCAAAACATAACAAGTGAAGACATTGCAATAAATAGCCATGTTGTGAAAGCCAACACAACAGAAATTTCAAAAAAATTCATGAAAGCTGAGGATAAGCTCTACAAAAACCAACATCTCTTGAAAATTTTACTCAAACTCCACCTAAAGATAGGGGTGCCAAAATCGGGTTTTGGGTCGGGTTTGGGTCGAATTTAGAATTGACATGGGCTCAAACGGGTCGACCCTAACCCGACCCGGGTGTAATATCAAAAAATCTGCTCCAGGATCGTCTAGGACGATCTGGATCGTCCTGGGACGATCAGTTGGAAATCTGCTCCAGAATGTGCCCAATTTGCTCCAGGTGATTTTCTGTACATATCGTCCAGGACGATTGAGGACATCGTCCAGGCCGATCGGCACTGTAGAAAATGTCGGCCTGAGAATAGTTCTGGGAACTGTCCAGGACGATCCAATTTGGTCTGATCGTCCTGGGACGATCTGGCGATCGGCCGGGCCGATCTGACTTTTATAAAACGAATTTCAGCTCATTTGAAGAGAGAGAAAATCAAAATAAATATTTGATTTTTCTGAGGAGAGAGAAAGTCGAGGTGGATTTTGGAAAAGTGGATTTTCGGGCGACGCGGAGCTGTTTTCATCCGAGGAGACTGTTCGAGATATTGCTGTACGCAAGGTAAGGCACATTCCGCCTTTCTCAATTTTTAGAACCGTCGTATTTGGCGGTATTTTCTGTTCGGATTTCGTTTCCGTTAATGAATTTCGTCCGTAATTTCCGATTGGTTCAGTTTTTACCGCGTAACTTTCTGTATATTGTTGACGTGCCGAGTGTGCACATTTTGGTTATTTTCTGAAGATTTTTGTCCGGGTATTTTTGATTCGGCGGTATTTTTAGTCGACTGCATTTTTCTGTAAAATTGGAAATTATCTGTGCAGTATAATAAATGTTCTGGAATGTGATTATCTATATTCTGTGCGAATTTGGTGAATTTTGATTTTCAGGAAAAATTGTGTAAATTCCGTATACTGCCGTTGTGCTGTCCGATTTTTGTCTGATTTCTGATTTGCCCGGATTTATTCTGAATTGAAATGCTATCTGTATAAGCTATAAAAAGGGAGTTATAAGGGGTCTGGATCCTATGAGATTCAGTTAGTGTCTGGGGAAATCTTAGATGAGCTCAAGTTGGAGAAATTTCTATTCTGTCCCGGATCCGAGGAATTCTGTTGTTCTGGTGCCGTGAGCACATTTAGCTATTAATTACTCAGAGAATTTCTGGTGCCGTGAGCACAAGGGAGACATAAGGGTCAGAATCCGTAGTGATTCTGTTTAGTTTAGTTTAGCTATTAATTAAATATCTGATATCTGAGTTCCGTATCTGTTCTGTAAGCAATTATGATTCTGTCTGATTTGATATCTGTTCCGATTCTGTTCTGATACGATATGAGCTGAATTTCTGATTTCTGTACGATTCTGACTCTGTTGATTTAATCCGTTCTGATTTGTACTCTGGTGTGATCTGATCTGCACGACTCTGATTCTGATTTGATATATGTCCGTATAAGTTCTGATTTTGATTCTGTTCTGATTCGAGATACGATTCTGTTCCGAATTCTGTACGGATTTCTGTCTGATGAGTTTGGTTTTGGATTCTGAGAGTTTTGATTGGAGGTTTGTTGCTTTGCTGAGCTGTTGAGCTCACTCTTGTTTTCTGGTGGTTTTCAGGTTCTGGGAAAGGGAATGAGGTCCAGGAGTAGATTTCTGAGTTCTGATCAGTATAGGTATTATTTGTACTTTTGATTTTTGTACAGTCATGGCTTTTCTTTTCTGTCTTTCTTTCTGTCTAAAAGCCATGTACTGTAGTTGTAGATGATTGTTTTGAGGAAAAGAAAGAAGAATATAGATGATTTGTTCCGCTGCATTTGATGATTAATAGTAGCTCTGTGTTTGTGTGTCTGTTGATTTGAATAATTTGGAAGATTCTGTTCCGAAACCAATTCCAAAACTAGATCCTGGTTAGTTCTGTCCGTGTTCGTTTCGGTGTCGCGGCCCGGTGCGATCGGGATCCGTCCCGGATCGGGTCGGGTCGTGACAAGCCTTTTTAAGTGGTATCAGAGCACTGGTTTTGGAAATTGGTTGGATTATCAGACAGAACTATAGGAAGTGATCAGTGAGTTGTCTGGGGGTAGTTTTGGGTCGTTTAGCTTTTTATTGTGTTGTTTTTGTGTTGTTTTTGTGATAGTTTTCCGGATTTTGGATTTTCTGTATGGATCAGCCAGACCCAGACATGACAGACGGGCAGAGTGCTAGTCAAGCAGCACCAGTGGGGAGTACAGCCCCAGTGGCCGGTGCAGATACACTTTCTCAATTTGCTACGCTTGTTGCTCAGATGATGAGCGAGACTCATAGCAGAGCTATTACTGTCAGATCTGATGATATTGATAGACATCTGCAGATGTTTTTGAGGTTGAAACCTTCGAGGTTTGAGGGCGCTGTTGAGCCCAGAGCTGCTGAGGAGTGGTTGAGGAGGTTGGAAAAGACTTTTGACGGGATGCAGTGTCCTGCGGACAGGAAGGTTCCGCTAGCAGTGTTTTTGCTAGATGGAGAGGCTGAGCACTGGTGGGAAGGCCAGCAGGCAGCCAGATTTCAAGGTAGGCTGAACTCTTTGATTACCTGGGAAGAGTTCACTGAGGTATTTCGAGATTGGTTTGTTCCCCCTTCTGCACGATAGCAGATGCAGGAGACTTTTCTGAGACTTGTTCAGCGGAGCAAGACGGTGATGCAGTACGAGACTGAGTTTACCGCATTAGCCAGGTACGCCCCGCAGCTGGTTAGTACTTCTGCTGAGAGGTGCTACAGATTTTTGAGAGGACTACGAGATAGTTTGAGACATCCCCTGGTACCTTTTCACATTTCTGATTTCTCTGAGCTTGTGGAGCGGGCTCGTTTGATTGAGAATGATCTGATGGCTACTCAGCAGCGGTGGACTGCGAGTAGGAAGAGATTTGGAGGTGAGGCTTCAGGAAGTGGTTCCTCTGGAAAGAGGAGATTTGTGGCTGGTTCTGGATCTGGTGAATCCAGGAGGAGTGGAGGGTCGTCTGGTACTGCTACCAGTACGACGAGTTCTGGATCTGTCAGTATGGCACCTGTGTGCCAGAGTTGTGGACGGAGACATCATGGCCAGTGCTACAGGATGGCTGGTCTTTGTTTCAGATGTGGTCAGCCGGGACATAGGATTGCAGAGTGTCCACAGGCTGGATTTGATCGGCGTTCTGAGTTTCGATCTGAGGGTTCTGTCAGACCTGTCAGTTCAGTAGGAAGACCGAGGACTGTTCCTCCTCGCCCTGAGAGATTTTCTGGTAGAGGTGGTAGTACTAGTTCTGGACCACGGAGACCACCTACAGTTCAGAGGGAGCAGAGTAGTTCTGTTGCTTCAGCTCCTGCTCCAGTTCAGCCACGAGTTTACAGCCTGAGTCAGCAGGAGGCTCGTGATGCTCCAGATGTTGTGACAGGTATGATTTACATTTCTGATCAACCCTGTCGTGTTTTGTTTGACTCTGGAGCTAGTCACTCTTTTCTGTCCGAGCACTGTTTTGAGATTTTACATTTGGACTCGCTTTTGTTGCCGATTTCTTTGTCTGTGATTTTACCGGCTGGAAATCCTTTGATTGCTCGGAAGTTTTGCTTGTGCGAGATTGATATTGCTGGCAAGAAGTGGAAATCTAGTTTGATTTTGTTGCCGATTTCTTCGTACGATGTGATTCTGGGCATGGATTGGCTGAGTCGGTATGAGGCTCAGATTGACTGTCTGAAGAAGCAAGTGAGCTTGCTTGTGGCTGGGGAGAGAGTTGTATTTCAGGGCTTACGAGGTGTTCTCTCCAGTCTGATTTCTGCATTGGAGGTGAGCAGAATGTGGAAGAAAGGATGCCCAATGTTTTTGGCTTCAGTGCGGTATCTGAACCTGGAGGTTGGTTCTGTTTCTGAGATCCCAGTGGTACGGGAGTTTGCTGATGTTTTTTCTGAGGAGTTGGTTGGTTTACCTCCGGATAGAGAGGTGGAGTTCTCTATCGATGTTTTTCCGGGTACAGCTCTTATATCAAAAGCTCCGTACAGGATGGCACCGAAAGAACTTTCTGAGTTGAAAGTTCAGCTTCAGGAGTTGGTTGACAGAGGTTTTGTTCGTCCTAGTGTTTCGCCCAGGGGAGCACCTGTTTTGTTTGTGAAGAAGAAGGACGGTACACTCCGTATGTGTATTGACTATAGAGATTTGAACAAGGTCACGATCAAGAACAAGTATCCTTTGCCTCGGATCGATGACTTGTTTGATCAGCTTTCCGGATCTTCTGTGTTTTCGAAGATTGATTTGAGATCCGGATATTATCAGGTGAAGGTGAAGGAAGCTGATGTGGTGAAGACAGCTTTCAGTACTCGGTACGGGCACTATGAGTTCTTGGTTATGCCTTTTGGGGTAACCAACGCGCCTGCTATTTTCATGGATCTGTTGAACCGAGTATTCAGGGAGTTTTTGGATCAGTTTGTGATCGTCTTCATTGACGATATTCTGGTGTATTCTACTTCTGAGGATGAGCATGCTAGACACTTGAGCATTGTGTTGGAGACTTTGAGGCGGCATCAGCTGTATGCCAAGTTCTCCAAGTGTGAATTCTGGCTGAAGAACATTTCTTTTCTGGGGCATGTGGTAAGCGGAGAAGGTATTTCTGTTGATCCCCAGAAGATTCAGGCGGTTGCTGATTGGCCGAGGCCGACTACGGTATTTAAGGTACGTAGTTTCTTGGGCATGGCCGGGTATTACAGGAAATTTGTGAAAGGATTTTCACAGATTTCGACGCCTTTGACGAGACTGACGCAGAAGTCAGTACCTTTTGTTTGGACACCGGAGTGTGAAGCTAGTTTTCTGAGATTGAAGGACTGTTTGACTTCAGCTCCAGTGTTAGCACTTCCGTCAGGTACGGAAGGTTTTCAGGTGTTCAGTGATGCTTCACTGAAAGGACTGGGATGTGTCCTGATGCAAAATGGAAGGGTAATTGCTTATGCTTCTAGACAATTAAAGCCACATGAGAAGAATTACCCGACGCATGATTTGGAGTTAGCTGCTGTTGTCTTTGCTTTGAAGATTTGGCGTCATTATCTGTATGGCGTCAGTTGTGAGATTTTCACTGATCATAAGAGCCTGAAGTATATTTTCACTCAGAAGGATCTGAATTTGAGGCAGAGAAGGTGGCTCGAGTTAATCAAGGACTATGATCTGACTATTCAGTACCAGCCTGGGAAAACGAATGTGGTAGCGGATGCTTTGAGCAGGAAGTCTTCTGGATTATCAGGTATTCAGCTTACTTCTGATGACTTTCTGATTCGAGACATGGAGCGCTTGCAGTTGGAGGTGATTTCCTCCAATGGTTTGGATTTGGCTCAGATGAGTATTCAGTCTACTTTGGAGACAAGGATTTAGGAATCCCAGAAGTCAGATTCTGACTATTCGAAGTTGATTGCTCAGATTGGATCTGGTAAGACTCCTGAACTTCGAATTTCTGATTCTGGTGCTATTTTTTGCAAGAACAGGTTGTGGGTACATGTGTTTGGGGATTTGAGGCAGGAGATTCTGCATGAATCTCATCATTCAGGCTACACTGTTCATCCAGGCAGTGGTAAGATGTATGCTGATATGAAGCTTTTGTTCTGGTGGCCTGGGATGAAGAAGGATGTGGCAGAGTTTGTGTCGAGATGCGAAGCCTATCAGTTGGTGAAGGCAGAGCATCAGCGACCAGGTGGACTGTTGCAGTCGTTGCCTATCCTTGAGTGGAAGTGGGAGGAGGTAACGATGGACTTTGCTATGGGTTTTTCTCGATCACGACAAGGACATGATGCCATCTGGGTAGTCGTAGATCGATTGACGAAGTCAGCCCATTTTCTTCCGATCAGACAGACCGATCCGGTGGATCGTTTGGCACAGGTTTATGTGAAGGAAATAGTCAGATTGCACGGTGTGCCTTGAGTGATTGTTTCAGATCGAGACGGACGTTTTACTTCCAGACTTTGGAAAGGTATTCAGCAAGGCTTGGGTACGAAACTATATTTCAGTACAGCCTTTCATCCTCAGACCGATAGACAGTCTGAGAGGACCATTCAGGTGCTAGAAGATCTGTTGAGACTTTGTGTTCTGGACTTTGGCGGAAGCTGGGAAGATCATATCCCTTTGATTGAATTTTCTTATAACAACAGTTTTCAGTCCAGTATTGGTATGGCACCGTACGAGGCTCTGTATGGCAGGAAGTGCCGTACTCCTTTGACTCTGACGGAGGTCGGAGATAGACAGGCTTTGGGTACCCCTTTTGCTGATGAAACTGCTCAGAAGATCGGCTTGATTAAGGAGAGGTTGAAAGCGGCTCAGGACCGTCAGCAGAAGTATTACAATCAGAAGCACAGGTTTGTTGAATTTCAAGTCGGTGACTTTGTGTATGTCAAAGTCAGTCCGATGAAGGGTGTGAGCAGATTTGGTCAGGTGAGTAAGCTGAGTCCAAGGTATGTTGGACCGTTTGAGATTTTGGAAATAATTAGAAAATCTGCTTACCGATTATTGCTTTCTGATTCGATGCCCGACGTGCATAATGTATTTCACGTCTCCACTCTGAGGAAGTGGGTTTCAGACTCTGGGAAGAAGGTATCAGCTGACGAGGTTGAGATTCAGGAAAATCTGGCGTACAAGGAAGAGCCAGAGTTGATTTTGGCATATGACGTCCGAAAACTACAAAGTAAACAGATTCCGATGGTTAAAGTCCAGTGGAAGCACCGGACTGCACGAGAAGCGACTTGGGAGAAGGAGTCTGACATGAGACGGTTGTACCCGTACTTGTTCTGACTGAGTTTGGATTGGATAATGTCGAAGACGACATTTTTCTGAAGTTGGGGAGATTGTAATATCAAAAAATCTGCTCCAGGATCGTCCAGGACGATCTGGATCGTCCTGGGACGATCAGTTGGAAATCTGCTCCAGAATGTGCCCAATCTGCTCCAGGTGATTTTCTGTACATATCGTCCAGGCCGATTGAGGACATCGTCCAGGCCGATCGGCACTGTAGAAAATGTCGGCCTGAGAATAGTTCTGGGAACCGTCCAGGACGATCCAATTTGGTCTGATCGTCCTGGGACGATTTGGCGATCGGCCGGGCCGATCTGACTTTTATAAAACAAATTTCAGCTCATTTGAAGAGAGAGAAAATCAAAATAAATATCTGATTTTTCTGAGGAGAGAGAAAGTCGAGGTGGATTTTGGAAAAGTGGATTTTCGGGCGACGCGGAGCTGTTTTCGTCCGAGGAGACTGTTCGAGATATTGCTGTACGCAAGGTAAGGCACATTCCGCCTTTCTCAATTTTCAGAACCGTCGTGTTTGGCGGTATTTTCTGTTCGGATTTCGTTTCCGTTAATGAATTTCGTCCGTAATTTCCGATTGGTTCAGTTTTTACCGCGTAACTTTCTGTATATTGTTGACGTGCCGAGTGTGCACATTTTGGTTATTTTCTGAAGATTTTTGTCCGGGTATTTTTGATTCGGCGGTGTTTTTAGTCGACTGCATTTTTCTGTGAAATTGGAAATTATCTGTGCAGTATAATAAATGTTCTGGAATGTGATTATCTATATTCTGTGCGAATTTGGTGAATTTTGATTTTCAGGAAAAATTGTGTAAATTCCGTATACTGCCGTTGTGCTGCCCGATTTTTGTCTGATTTCTGATTTGCCCGGATTTATTCTGAATTGAAATGCTATCTGTATAAGCTATAAAAAGGGAGTTATAAGGGGTCTGGATCCTATGAGATTCAGTTAGTGTCTGGGGAAATCTTAGATGAGCTCAAGTTGGAGAAATTTCTATTCTGTCCCGGATCCGAGGAATTCTGTTGTTCTGGTGCCGTGAGCACATTTAGCTATTAATTACTCAGAGAATTTCTGGTGCCGTGAGCACAAGGGAGACATAAGGGTCAGAATCCGTAGTGATTCTGTTTAGTTTAGTTTAGCTATTAATTAAATATCTGATATCTGAGTTCCGTATCTGTTCTGTAAGCAATTATGATTCTGTCTGATTTGATATCTGTTCCGATTCTGTTCTGATACGATATGAGCTGAATTTCTGATTTCTGTTCGATTCTGACTCTGTTGATTTAATCCGTTCTGATTTGTACTCTGGTGTGATCTGATCTGCACGACTTTGATTCTGATTTGATATATGTCCGTATAAGTTCTGATTTTGATTCTGTTCTGATTCGAGATACGATTCTGTTCCGAATTCTGTACGGATTTCTGTCTGATGAGTTTGGTTTTGGATTCTGAGAGTTTTGATTGGAGGTTTGTTTCTTTGCTGAGCTGTTGAGCTCACTCTTGTTTTCTGGTGGTTTTCATGTTCTGGGAAAGGGAAGGAGGTCCAGGAGTAGATTTCTGAGTTCTGATCAGTATAGGTATTATTTGTACTTTTGATTTTTGTACAGTCATGACTTTTCTGTTCTGTCTTTCTTTCTGTCTAAAAGCCTTGTACTGTAGTTGTAGATGATTGTTCTGAGGAAAAGAAAGAAGAATATAGATGATTTGTTCCGCTGCATTTGATGTTCTATAGTAGCTCTGTGTGTTTGTTTTGTGTATAATATTTTGGAAGATTCAGTTCAGTAACCAATTCCAAAGCCAGATCCTGGTTAGTCTGTTTAAGCTGGTCGCGATCCGGCTCGGGCGGGATCCGTCCCCGTCGGGTCGGGTCGTGACACCGGGTATGTAAAAGGGTCAAAACTTTGGACCCGGACCTGACCCATTGGGTTGCCGGGTTGACCTGACCCGACACGGTCCGCTTTTGGCGGCGGGCGCGCTGGACTACCGGCGGCGGGCTGCGAGCAAGCGCGGATGCGTGGGAGCTGGCGCAGACGCGAGCAGGCAGGTGCGGCCGCGCAGGCATCCGCGGGCACGAGCTGGCAGGTGTGCGGGCAGCCTCGGGCGTGCGGGCTGCAATTGGCAGGCGCGGGTAGCCTCAGCGGCCACGCGGGAAGGATGCGGGCAGTCGTGGGAAGGGTGCGAGCAGCCGGGACAGGAGCGGGCAGTCTTGGGTCGTGCGGGCAGCTCATTTCAAAAGTGTTTCCGGGTTGACCTGACAACCTGTCGGGTCAACCCGAACCCGACCCATTTTTTAAACTGGTCGAATCAGGGAACCCGACCCCGACCAGTTTTGAAATCGGGTCGGGTTCGATTCAGATTTTTGTGTTGTGTCAAATATTGACCCCCCTACCTGAAGAGCATGTTGCAGCAAGAGATAAGGTTGCTGTTACCTGAATTAGCCAACATTTATAATTTGGATTTAGCACTTTAACAACGTAATTAGTGACTAGCATGTTATCACCTTGTAGATATATTATTATAGGATAAAGGAAAACAAATGGTGAATGTTAGATTGGGGGTTGAATCAAAGCAACCAATCACAACCATTTATACATTTATATAAGTAATTTTGCATGGCACTTATGGAGAAGCAGATTTGGATGACTACTATAAAAGAAAATTAAGCTTGAACCAGCTTTGCATATCTTCTGATTTGTTGTAACTACCGCAAAAATTTGAAAAGTATTTTTAAAATGAAAATATAATTTTTTGTTTGAATTAGAGCATTACGGCGCAAAGCTTGTGAGCATTGAGGCACTGTTCTTTAAGCGCAACAGTGTCAGAAACCGTGGCAATGGCATTGGAGTCTCTGTTCTACAGACTACAACAATATTTTTGGATTCAACACAAGGTGCTGGGTCGGAGCGCTAAGACACTAGGCAACTAATAGTATTTTTATATATTTTTAATTATAAATATCCCTCATCACTACCATCCCTCCCCTCACTCGCGCTTAGCTTGGCTGGGAAGGAAGGGGAAGAGAATTAGAGAAGGAAGCTCTCCGGGATTTTTCTTTCCATTGCTTCTCTTAGAAAAAGTGTCTGATTATTGTAAGTGACTATTTTCTTACTTTTGTTTTAAATGATTTTGATTTCTACCAATTTTATCTCTCATAAATCTGTCAAAAATATATTATATCCTGATTTCATAAGATTTCACTGTGTAACTTTTGAGATATTATAAATTTGATTATTATGAATAATTTTATATGAATTTATTGCATTTTCATGAGTTCAAAAGGTGTATATGCTATAATTAGTTGTGATAAATTGAAACGTATGATGTATTAAAATGATTCATATGAACTGAAATGTAATACTAAGATGTGATACTGGAATGTGATATTGATTTAATAGAGAGAATGTACGGATTGATATCCGATATACATGATATGATACCCTCAAGATTCACTGATTCACTGATGGAAGCATAAAGAGTTGGAGACTGATTGAGACTTGTAACATGTAAGGAGTCATGGCGACTATTCCACGTGATTATTGATTGAGAGTTATAAGGATTTCACTGATTGGGAGTTATAAAGAGTGATTAATCGGAGTCATAAGTGTAGGAGCCAGTTACAAGATATCCTAATATGTATATCTAATATAGAGGATACTGATTATTGATTACGGATATTGCTACTAATTACTAATACTGACATTAATATTAATTGTTGTTACTGATATTGATACTACTTAATGTCACTAATTTCAAATATTATGCTAGTACTGATACTGATTACTAATTTGTGTTATTGCTACTATATGGATGATGATAGTACAGATACTGATTTCTATTATTACTTATTGCTATTGAATATGGATAATGATACTACTGTTATAACTAATAGATTGATATGTATAACATGCCTAGTTTTCCTTTTAGCACTTTTGGCTTATTTTGTATTTGATTGTTAACCTCATTTTTGTATGAGGTCAAAAGCTTTCAATCATCTCTTTCTAGACTTTAGGTTTTCCTACCATAGTGTAGAAAACACATGTAGGATTCTCTCTAGTTGAACTCTCGATGAAGTAGTGTTGACCAACCATAGTAGGTACTAAACCTTTAGGTTCTCAATGATCAAGCATGTAATAGAGTTGCCTTCACTTTCAAATTGAATCCCTTCAAACCCTTAATTTGGACCGAACCAACTCAACTTGACCAAAAACCAATTTTATTCCAAATAAGACAATGCAATTTAACTCGACTCGAGTTCAATTTGAATCTGACGACTTTGATCGACACCAATTAACCCATCTCGAGTTAATTTGAATCAAGTTGACGTTGGATTGAGCAATCGGCTCAATCCAAAATGTCAGAGGAATTCTTTTTCAACTTTGACGTTTGTTAGGTGGATCATTTGAAGCCAATTAATGGAGAATCAGGTAAGGCTTTCTATTAGCTTTTTTTGTCTCACTTTCTTTAGTAAAGAGAATGAAAGGAAAATCGTATGCTGAATTTTCTCTTAAATTTATCTTGTTTGAGTTTGAATAAAACCTGATATTATTCTTGGTAAGTTCGGAAATAATATGTTGAAATTTCTCTTAAATTTATCGTGCTTGAATTTGAATAAAATATGAAATTATTCATGATTGTTGCGTCCAAGAGTATTCGCGACGGTAAAGAAATATAATGTTTTACGTCTTAGCATTCTACGAAAATCTAGCACGCAATCAGATAAGAGAGAGGGTGTGTAATATTTATAAGACACTAAGATTTTTACGTGGAAAACCCCTGAAAAGGGGGAAAAACCACGGGGCTTGGCCTAGTATGAATGAATCCACTAGCATTGTAGTTGATTACAAAGGAGGTCCTTCCTCAGGGGAAGGCCTTAGCTTGATGTACATCTTATAGAGTACATTACATGGTGAAAATACAAAGCATCATTGTTTATGTGTTTGTTTGGTCTGAAGGACTGTAGTCGGCAGGCGACGTAGGTCGGAAGGACTGTAGTCTTCGGGCGACGGAGGTCGGAAGGACTGTAGTCGGTGGGCGACGGAGCTCGGAAGAACTGTAGTTGGCGGACGACGTAAGTCTGAAGGATTGTAGTCTATGGGTGACGGAGGTCGGAAGGACTGTAGTCGGTGGGTGACGTAAATCTGAAGGACCGTAGTCGGCGGGCAACAGAGGTCGGAAGAACTGTAGTCGGTGGACGACGTAAGTCTGAAGGACCGTAGTCGGCGGGCGACGGAGGTCGGAAGAACCGTTGTCTGATGATGGAGGTCAGAAAGACGGCGTCTAGTAGAAGACCATCAATGGACATAAATCCAATATCAGGTAGATGTCTAGTGAAAATCCGACATCAGGTAGAAGTCCGACGTTGGGTAGAAACATGGCGACGAGCGGAGGTCCAATGTCGGGTAGAAGTCCAACTTCAGTTGGCGGCCGAGGAGAACTACGACGTTAGATGGTATTCGGGCAGAACTCCGGCGTCACTTGGAGTTCAGGTGAAACCCCGGCGTCACTTGGAGGTCGAGCAGAATTCCGGTGTCATTCGGACAGAATCCCGGCAGCGGTGGTCGAGGAGTTCTTCCCTCCTAATCTTCTCCTTTTTCTCTTCTTCCTTTTGCTTGGCCCCCCATCTCATGAGAAATGAGGGGTCTATTTATAGATTTTCTGCAGTAACATGGCCCGTAAATAGATGAGATATCTGGTGCAAATATGGAGTGGTTCGGATGAACGGCCAATATTGAATCCTTCGATCGTGGATCGTTTATCACTCATTTGAATGTCTTAATGACTTTGGAATTCGACGATCTTGAGCTCGTTGGATTCGTCTCGTCGAGCCGCTCTATTCGATCATAAGCTCGTCAAGTTTGGAGACCGTTTGGTAACTCAAATTGTGGTACAAACTTTCCAACAACGCTTCGGGTCATTGATTTGGACTCATTTGGGCTCGGATTGAGTTGAATTTGGTGTCGTTGGTTCATATTTCCGAGACGATCGGTTCGACTATAAGTTTGCTGAAATCGGAGTTCATATGATCCCAGATTTAATTTTTGAAGTTTCCAATTGGATTTTGTATCGGGATTCGTGCCCGATCAAGATAATTTTATGATGACGTATCAATGATAAATTTGGTAATGATATGCTGAAAATCCTCTTAAATTTATCTTGCTCGACTTTGAACAAAACCTAAAATTATTCCATGACTCATTTGGAAATAATATCATGAAAATTTTCTTAGACTTATCTTGTTTGAAGTTGAATAAAAGCTAAAATTATTCATTATGTAATTAAGGCTTCATTTGGGATGTCTTTTTAATGCTTTTTAAAGCAATTTTTTAGTAAAAAATTAAAATTTTTATACTAAAAAGCTGTTTTAAAAAATAATAAAAAAACCGTCCCAAACAAAGCCTACGACTAACTTGTTGAAATTTCTACTAGATTTGCTTTGGCTAAAAAAAAAAAAAGAATGTTGAAACTTTCTTTCATGAAATTTGAATATACTTTAAAATTTCTAAGTTTAAGATAGAACAAAGGTTGGAATTATTCATCATTAAATTAAAATGAAATTTTGAATCTCTCAATTGTTGTGTACTTTAGAGCGTAATAATGGACATAATTATAAGCATTAAAAAAAAAATCTTTTTTAAATACGATTCGCATGCTAACTTTGTAATCATGTTAGGTTGGTAGCATTAATTATTTTTTTTGTCATTTATATTCATAATTATGTTCATGCATCAATAATTGCATTGACATGCATTTTTTTTCTTCTCAACATTTAGTTGCATCAAACACTCCCTTACATATTTCTTTCCGTCATTTGTGGGGTGCATCTCTAACCACTATCTCTCTTCATTGCTTATATCTTTTGCGAGGAATGGTGGTGACAATGTGAAAAGCGGAATTTAAGGAGTTAACTCTGTTTCTTTCAAATGAATGTGTTACGACCGAAAACCATCAGACATTTCGTAGCATCAAACACTCAGTATGCTTGCATAGGCAATGAGAGATGCTCATAGTAGGTAGATCAGACATAAGGAAACAGAGGAGGCTTGACATTTGTAAATGTTTTATAAATTAAAGCAATAATTGTTTGAGGGAGCTGTAAAACCCCAGATAGCAGAAAACAAACTGTTAAGGATATATAAAATATTTGGCATCATATAGTGCCTAGAGAACAGAAAAGTACCCCTTATAGTGTTTTTATTTGAAGGAGAGGCTGAGAGAATGTGGATACGAAAACATAGAGAGAAATTTTAGAGAAAGAGTTGGGACTATGTGGAGTGAGATTTTTAGAGATCTATATGTTTCTTTTGATTTTGTTTGTATCATCTTTTACTCTTTTATAGTCAAGAGTTTGTGATAGAGTATTGATTGTACTGATCTTATGATTATTATATATTATTTTTGAGAGAATGAATATAGTGAAATATTTTGATGTATATGATTATTAGTTGCTTATGCTGGATATATAGATTTATATTAATGATTTATAAAAGCTCTAGTAATTGATTAACATGATAAATAGACAATTCTTTTAAATTTGATCCTGGTGCATGACACCAACTACGGTCAAAGCGCTTTTCTCAACTGGATCAATGGATGAAAACGACCCAAACTAAACTCTCTCTTTTCTCTCTTTCTTCTTATCTCCTCCTTCGCTCCTCTTCTCTCTTGACTAAGCAAAGAAGAAAGGGGGAGGAGATGACTGGGAGAGGAATTTAAGTGAATGATTTTTTTATATTTTATTAAAAAAAATACAAACCTAGCACCGTAGCGCCCAGAACCCCATCATCACTACACTTATGTATTTCCCCCAAAAACTTGAGAGTTCAATGCCACGGTGCTGCCTATCCCGACACCGCTGCACTCCCACATATTGTTTTCTAGAATTTCAAGGAAATAAAATTTGGGCTTATTACAACTAGTCTGATTTAAAAAAATATATAACATTCAATCGTAGAAATGTTAAAAACACTGTGAGAAAAAAGCAATCAAACAAAATTACAACTACTGTCTAAAAAACAAAGCAACTAGAAAGTTGTCCCAAATAGATCCTTAAATTTGATAAATCAAGTTTATAACATACACAATTACTTAATCAAAATTTATATTATATTTAATTTTAGGGTATGTTTGTGATAACTTTCTCACAACTATGTCTTTCTGGTCATAATCGCAGTTTCATTTGGCTATTATATTGTTTGCTTTCTTCTTTTTAGAAAATTTCGTAGTGGTAAGCTCTATGGTAATTTTAAGAAAACAACCTTCCCAAACAAATCCTAAAATAAATTTAACAATTATAAACCTCATCATAACCAAATTTTAATAAAAATATCCTTATCCAAATTGTCATTTTGCTTCACTTCCATTGGCTTTAGAGCTAATCTTGTTGAGCTGAATCCAACCTTAATATCTTTACCCCAAACTTATTAGGTCTCTCATGATGGTTTGGTTGGATGGGCATGATTGTTGTCGGCACATGATGATGAAATATATTTAGGTATGATTCCATGTCATCATGCACATACATATATAATGTTAACAGGTTAAATTCAGTATGATGTCATGAAAATTATCTTGCCCTAACTATTTACATATGTTTATAATTATATTCACATATCTCTATCATTCTCATGCAACCTTCACCACATACATCCATCATCAATTTTGTTCACATGCGCTGGAATAAAAAAGTCTACCAGTTGAAACTCCACCTGTTGGACCTGATACAAGTTTTAGCTGTACCTGTCAATACCTGTTTAAATATATTTAAGACTTTTGTAAGGAGGAGAGATTATGATGCTGAGATAAGTGAATAATAGTACGGCTTCCAATTTAGAAAGTCGGCCAGTCTTTTATTTATATTATCTTTAACTAAATTGTATTACTTTCTCTAAGGGTGATCTATGCTGGTTTTATTTTTCAATATTATTGAACTAAAAATAAAATTTTATTTTATTTTTTATAAATATTATAAATATTTTTTTTCCTTTTAAACTATAAATTTTCTTACAGTTTTATTTTTCAGATCACAACCGTATTTTTTTTCTGGGCACGGCCTTTTTTGTGCTTTTAATAATTTTATTTTTTTTGTTCGGGCTTACCGTTTTCAAAAAAGTTGTTTTCTCTATGGTATTATTACAATCATCTTTATAAAAGCTACAATCGTCCTAAACGGATCTTAAATTGTTAAAAGCTCTTTATGTACAAAAGATTTTTAAGAGTTATAAAAAAATTATAAAATAAAGTTGTGATAGTAATCTATAAAATAAAATTATTAAAAAAAGCATCTAAACGCGTCATTAACTTTTATTTAGGATTTATCTGGGATACTTTACTCACTGCTTTGCTTTTAAGACTGCAATCATTGTTTGTTTGGTTGCCGCTTTCTGGCTAGTTTTTCTCGGTTTTCTAAAATTTTTTTGTTGTAGAAAGTTATTTTTTACAATTAGAGTTGTTAGCGTGATAATTTTAAAATAATTTAAAAAAAAAAAGTTATTCTTTTTTTAGAAATATTATATGTATAATATCAACAATAACTTTTAATTAACCAAATTATTTTTCCCATGACAGCATCATAATCATCTTTATTAAACATTGTAGTCATTCCAAACAAGCCCTTCGAATAATTGGAAGTATTTGTAAAATTAGTTAAGAGATTATTAGAAAAATAATAATTTTTTAAACTTATTGTGACCATCATAGACTTTTTTTTTCTTAAAAGAAAAAATATATATAATTACTTTCTTAAAAGCTCCTTTTGACTATTAATTAATTATTGTAAAATATCAAGAAGAAAATGATAAAGTATCTCAACGGCCTAAAAAAAGCTTCATTAAAAATTATTTGACTACGATATCTCAAATAACTTTTCATGACCTAACTAATCGATCGCCATGCACGCATTAAAAAATGCAGCAGCAGCAGCAGCTTTCTGTGCAATTTTATGATCTATATATTTAAATAAATCACAGAACAGCTTAAGATAATAAAGTTTTCTACAGCAGTTTTATAATCAGACAGCTGTGGCCGCCCAAACACACACTGCTTTTCGATTGTGAAAGCGCGGTGGGTTAATATATAGATCTGTAAGGTCGTCACTTAATGGCGTGGAAGGTGGTGGAGCTGAAGGCGTGGATTATACGACCGGCGTGCTTAGAACTTCATAGCTTAACTACTTTCTAATTACTTAATTAACACGCTAATGAAGTTTCTTCTCACGTAGCTTTTTTTGATTGGTGGTGCAAGTCATTTTTTATTTGTAGTTTTAAAGATTATCCTGCATTTGCATTAATAATATGGATTTTCATGTAATTTGTTAGATTTTCAAGTACTATATTAACGAGGGTGCAAGTTAATTCATGAAGTTTATAATTATCTTGGAAATAAAATTTGTGTATTGATGGACGGAACATTCGTTGTAGTAGAGAGATAAAAAAGTTTAACATTTTAGCTTTGTACAAAGATCTATTATACATAGATTAAAGATTAAAGGGAGCGGTGCTATAATCATATATAAGAGACATCATATAAAGCCCCGTGGTTTTCCCTTTTCTGGATTTTCCAGTAAAAAATACTGTCTCTTATAACTTTTGCACCACTGATCTCACTATCAGAAAAGTGAGATTTCCACAGCGCTTGATAAACTGCTGTTGTAGATATCTTTCCTCAGCGGTTTTAACCGCCACATTTAGTAGCGGATTAAACCGCTATTATGATTAGTGGTTTAAACCGTTGCATTAGACGTGGTAAAATATGATTTCTTTTATGTATGTGAGTATTGGATCTTCATACAAAGTCTCTTTGCCATTGAGAGTATCCCGTCACACAACAATGTGTATTAGTATGATTTTGCTTTAAAATTAGTAATGTTGATGAATAGTTTGTATTATAATAATTTTAAAATAAATGTAATAGTTTTTAAATTTATTTTGACGTAAATTATATCATAATGTTATGATTTTTTTTTCAATTAAATTTCTAAATTAAAGTTTTGGAATTCTTGGAAATAGTAGTAATTAATAATTTGTTAAGATAATGATTAATATTCTAAGATATATTCCAATTTTAGTCTTATAGGGAGAGCTTAGAAGTTAATTCGCTTGGATTATGCACATGTAATGCTTTTTAGTAAGCTTGTTGTCCTAAATTTATTTTAATTTAAATTATTATTTTACAAGAGTAGTGATTATAAGGATCTAAGGCCTAACTTGATGACTCTATATTTTTCTTCACAAGAGGTTTATGATATGCAATAAATGGCTCGAAATGTTAATAATGCTAAAGATAGGGATCATAAATATGTAAAAGGGCCCGTGTTAATTAATTTATCATCTGATGTTGGGTTAAGTATGAGAAGTTGTCTTGTGGATGATTTTGGGATAAAGATGCTGACCATGATCTCAATTACTTAAGTGGGAAAATTGTGAAACCTCTTAAGTAAAATAAGCTAAACTCTTAAACATCGAAACGCCTTCTAGTGTAATGGTTCAAATTTCGTTAAGAAACTTCGCAGTTAAGCGTGTTCATCCCAGGGCAATTTTGGAATGAGTGATCTACTGAGAAGTTACACCAACATGACAAAACTATGAGACTCTTAGGTCAAAGCAAACAATATCTCGATAGTTAAGAGTTTAGGCTATTACAATGGAGATCTTAGAGATTGAAGGGACATTAAAAAAGAATAAACAACTCTTAGTAATCTCAACAAATCTTTGAACTCTAATACCTTAATAATGGTTACGCAACCAACTAGATAAGAAGGCATATCTTCATTTAGGATTTCACTTAACAACCTAAATCAAATAACAAAATCAAATAAAAAGTCACCAACCACCAACAAACATACCAACAATTTTCCTTTTGAAGTTCATATGAAATTTAATAATTTGTTACATTAGTTTCAATATTCATTATTTCCCAAAATATTTACAATAATATAGTTTATTTAAAATAATATGACATAATATTAATCCCAACCTTCCACCAAAATAGCTCACTAATACTCAAAGAGTAATACAATTAACTCTATAATCAACTTACATCATACCCTATAATATTCTAAATAGAAATCATTTCACCATAGCCTCATCTAAATCATATTAGGATGAATTTAAAATTTATTAAATTAATTTGAAAAGTAATATAAGATAAATTATTCATATAAAACACTAATTTTAAATAGTAGTTTTTGACATGATTTTTTTTTTTAATTCGCAAAAGAAATACTATTTTTGCCATCCCACAGTCCTTATTAAGTGGCTCGAATAATCCTTTGCTTGCAATCTTCTTCTTTGTAAGGAGACAAATCGGACTAAATTAGGATTTGAAAATAGAGGCCCATCGTTAGAGATAGAGAGAAAAATAGAGATAGAGCGTCAAGCGGTTAAGAAGGAAAGGGAGAGGATTCTTTACAAGAAGCATTCTTCTCCTTCCAAATTATCACGAAAGAACTCTATCATGATCCTCTCTAACCATTTTCAGATTCCTTCTCTTCCTCTTCTATCGTTGTCGCATGCAATGTGGCAGGTATAAATAGCTTTAGCTTCTTGATTCCGCTTTTCCGATCATCGTCTATGGCCGCTGGCGGGAACATTGCGTTTTGTCCCGTATTATTCGTTCTTCCATTTATATTGGGGTTGTGATTAGAAGGTCAAAAAAGCACCGGGATGGGGATATATGAGCTTATCAAGGATGATGGTTGTGCGATCGCCAATCATAGTAAGAACATTCTTCGAAAGGGCTTTTCTTCCAAGCAATTGGAGGAATTCGGCGAACTTTTGAAGGGAAAAGCGCTCAAATCTTCAATTGGTGGCGCTGTTGCTGATTTCGGTTGCTTTCCGCCGTCAGCCGTAAAGAACCCTCGTCTTGTGTCGCTCGATGTTTTCCGGGGAATTACTGTGTTGGTACCATTTCTAATCAGATCTCCCGTCCATTCCGTCTTTTTTATATATTGTTTTCTCTCATTCCGGTCGATGCGCATTGCATAAATCTCGCTTTATTTAATCAATTTGAACAATTTTTTTTTTAACTTATATTAATATATATGTTGCTTCATGTGATTATCGTGCTTGTTTTTTTGGTCGCGATGATATTCGCAATTTTTCAGCTTATCAGGAGGTAGGCTGCAACATTTCCTAAATTGATTAATTATGATCCCGATTCCTCCCTTTCATTTTTTTCCTTTTATTTAATTTTTAAATCCTGTCTGCATTTGTGTTTATTAATTATTATTATTTTAATATACAATCAAAACATGTAATGGAAGTTCTTCAATTTTTAACACCATAAATAGCATTCAAATGGCTTTGAGAGATTGAACAAAATGATAGATAGTACAAAGGCAAAAGTTATTAATGCTGATTTTCAACTTTATTTAAAAATGAAAAATTACAAATACATTCCTTTGTTATTGCATTTATTATTATTATTATTTCTTTCTCCTTCATTTAGTGCGTATTGCTTTGCGTTGAATGTCGTGCCATTTATTTAATGGAGCTCCGGACCTTCAGTTTAATTTCTTGCCGTTTGTGACTGTTAAATATTTGACATCGGAATATGACCAAAAAATTTAAGATTGGGGTTAACCAAAATCCGAACCGGGTTGGATTTGAATTAGGAATTTTGATCTGTTTGTAAAATTATGTTGGGTTCGGGTTGACCTAGAAACCTAACACCAGCCCTGGTTAACTCGAAAATATCATGTGACTAACTGCATCTCCTCGAAATCGTCAGCATTAATTGTCCCGATTTGTCGTGACTGACCTCGTCCGTCTGTGTGCCGCTGGCGTCTCACATCCCGTGTGGCGTCGTTGTCGCCTTGTCGGTGTCATATGTGTGCCGACGTCTCAACTTTCATGTCCCGTTCATGTGCCGCCAGACCCCGCACTCCTGGCGTGGTCTTCGAATTTCGGTGTGGTGTCCCTCATTCGTGTGCTGATGACACAAATCGGCGAATGCGCGTGAGCACTAACCTATGCGGGTTGGGTTAGGGTTGACTCGGACCTGAAACGGGTCAGGTTCCGGTCCGGATTGGGTTAAAAAGTGCTGGATCATATTCGAATTTGACCTGAACCTGATCTGGAACCCAATTTTAATTAATCAATTATATATTATATTTATTTTAAAATAAATCCAAAGATCGTCAAATTTATTTTGGTCAAATTTGTACTGGATAAAAAACGTTGGCATCAACTGCTTAATTAAATTGGGAACTTGTGTCGTAAATCTCATTTGACAAAATAACATCAACGAAGTTATTCCTAATTATTACGTCCTCCGACCGGACGTAGAGGAACGTCCGATCGGAGGCCAAATCGCGCAAAAAAATGAGAAATACCGAGCAATATCAAACAATAACGAGGAATACCATCACGTGAAGACCCAATACCGAGTTATACCGAGCTATACCGAGCAATACAGAGTTATACAAAAATAGTACCGAGTTTTTCCTAAAAAAAACTCGGTACAACTTGGTATTACTCGGTATAGCTCGGTATAACTCAGTATTGATCTTCACAGAGCGGTATTCCTCGTTATTATCAAATAATGCCTAACAATACCGAGCAAATACCGAGTTTTTTGGCAGAATTTTGCCTCCAACCGGACGTTCCTCTACGTCCTTACACCGGACGTAATAAAAGTTCCCAGGCTACAGCCTTCGGCTTAACGCAGCCATAACGGTTGGGATTCTCTGGTAAGTGTAGGGATACGATTCTGTGATGTATTTTACACGATTGGGATTTTATTTTTTTATTATTATTTTAAATCGTTTTCGTTTTTTTAAAATCACTTTTGACTTTTTAAATCATTTTAATTTTGAATTGGTTATTAGATTTATGTTACGGCACTCAATGTTCTCAATTTTATTTTATTTGATTTAGGTGTGGGGTTTGGGGAGGGAGAAATTATCCTTTGCAATCACCGGACGATTCAAAGGAGAATCAGAATGCACCACTTCGTACACAGTGGTACATAACATATGTACATAGTAAAAAAGTGACATGGTGGTAGGTCATGATTCGCCTCCGGACGGCTTCCGGTAACCGTATAGAATAAGGTTTCGTTTGGGACGGCTTTTTAGTAGAAAAATTTTATTTTTTGTACTAAAAAACTGCTTTAAGATGAACTTTTATTTGGTCTGGTGAACGTACGTAGAGCTACGTTCGGGCGGCACTAAGATCGCAGGCACAAAACGAGAAATACCGAGCAAATATCGAGCAATACCAATAATATTGAGAAATATCATTATGTGAAGACAAAATACCGAGTAATACCGAGCTCGGTATTTTTTGGTAATACTCGGTATTGCTCGGTATTACTCAATATTGGTCTTCCCAGAGTGGTATTCCTCGTTATTATCAAACAATAACTAGCAATACCGATCAAATACCGAGCAAAAATCGAGTAACAATCTTTTGACCGCTCGTAGATCTACGTCCGGTCAGAGGACTTAATAGAAGTTCCTTTAAGAGACGGTAAAAAGCCGTCCCCTAAATTTTAGTGAGGAGTCGTGAGGCTGTGATCAGCAATCGTCATTTATAGTGTTTTCCATAAGAGTTCCATACATGTTGCCTTCATGTAGTTAGTTTGCTGCTGGTCGACTGTTTTGGTGTGCCAAACGCTATAGTTATGGATAGCTTGCACTGGAGACTTGACGTAGACTCCGTGTTGAAACTTAGAAAGCTGAAAGCCAACCTTCCAAGACGGAAACTGATGTTTCCTTCAAGTTCTCAATTGCTTCTTTGGCGTGCTAAAAATCTATTAATTCATTTTACATTTCATTTCTTTTTAAATATATATTGATATGTCACCAAAAATCATATGAACTATAATTTCAACAAACTTATAGTCAAATTGAATGTCTTGAAGAGACAAAGCCAACGACATCAAAATCGGCCCGATCTGAACCCAAATGGGTCCAAATCAAGAACCTAAAACATATTTGGATGGTTCAATGTATTATTTGAATGATAAAATGATAGTCAAATATGACATGCTTATAGTCAAATCCAGCGGCTCTGCGAGACGAATCCAACGAGTACTAGATCGCTGAATTCTAACATCATTAATGCACTTAAAAAGTTGAAAAATGATCTATGATTGAAAAATTAATATGAGACATCCAATGGAACACTCTAAACTTGCCGCGAATCTTTTCTATAATTACTAGATGTGCCACTCATGAAATCTATAAATAAACCCTCACTCTCTAGATGAAGATGACCTTTTGTTGGAGAATATTTTAAGAGCTCTGAGGCTTCAAGAGCTCCATCACCACCGCCGGCGAATCTCCATCGACTGTCGCTAGACCACCATTCAGTCGTTGATCACCGCCAGACTTCTGCTCAACCCTCGTTAGACCACCGCCCGACCACCGATGGACTTCCACCCGGCCGCTAACCGTTGTCGGACTTCCCCTCAACCATTGTTCGACCACCGCCTAGCCATTGACCACCACCAGACTTCAACTAGGCCACCGAATGTCGTCGGACTTTTTCCCAACCATCATCGCATCACAACCCTATCGCCAACCGCCGTCAGACTTCCGCGCGACTATTATCTGATCATTCCCCATCAGTTGAACTTCTGCACGGACATCATCAGACTTCCGCCCAACCATTGTTAGACCTTTACCCAATTCTCCAAACTGCTTTAATTCGACCGCCTCTAAGTCGAGGGATGGATCAACATTTGTAATTCACTCAAATTTAGTTGAATATTTTCGTCTGGGCGAGGCCCCGTGTTTTTTTCCTTTTCAGACTTTTTACGTGAAGAAGATTGAGCGTTTTACTGCTCTCTCTCTCTCTCTCTCTCTCTCTCTCTCTCTCTCTCTCTCTCTCTCTTTCTGTTTGTGTGTTGGATATTCATGAATCTCTAATACGAAAAATTTACTCACTCTACTGCCGCGAATATTCTAACCTGCAACATACATCAAGTAGATAATATGTTTCTCTATATACTTAAATTGAAATGCCAAATAAGTACATAATTATATATTCACATTAATAATTTCTCCTTAGTCTTACACCCAATATTTTTTTTAAAACTCTAAATCAATTAAGATAAATTCACATATACATCACATCCAACCTAACACTCAATAGAGGACTTGTTTTGCTTGCTTTGTCCAGCCTCTTCTCTCTTTTCGCTCATTTTCATTTTCTGAGCACAACATCATTAACGTGCGCATCCCATATTCATCTTCTTTCTTTTTTTTTCCCTATTCTGCATTTGTAGTAGGAGACTTAAGGACTAAGATAGCCTGTCTAGCATATTTCGGAAAATTATTAGGTCCGGTCACTTGAAAGAGAGATACATCCGAATTTCTTTTTGTCTACAGTAAAAGTACAGTCAAAGTACTTTTATATAGACAGAGATAAATTCGAATAATTCTCTCTGTCCGATGATCGAACCTAATAATTTGCCTTATATTTCTCGTAGTTTCCAATGATGGCTTATGGCGTATACGCTTTGATCCTTCAGTTTAAAGTGCCCCCTTTTTTTTTTTTTTTTGAATGGGATTGGATTATGCTTTGAGTTGTTTGCACGGCTTGGGCTTTCCGATAGGTTGGGTAGGTATGTAATTTTTGCTAAAGCCAAGGTTATTACTTGTAAGGAAACGACAAATAAATTAGCTTCATTTGCCTTTTTTTTTTCTTTAAAATGCTAAATATTCTGAGAAATTTTTTCTGGATGTTTTTAAAACTCAAGCGGTTACGGAGGAAGGGGAGAGGACGCTTTGCCAGAAGCATTCTCCTCCTTCCAAATTCTCACCAAAACACTCTGTTCCAATCCTCACTCTGTCGCAATCCTCTGCAATCCCTTTCGGATTCATTCTCTTCCTCTCCTTCGCCGTTGCATGCAATGCGGCGGATATAGATAACTTTAGCTTCGTGATTCCGCTTTTCCGATCACCCGTCTCCGGCCGCCGGCGGGAACATTACGTTTCAGGCCGTATTATTCGTTCTTCCATTTCTATTGGGGTTGTGATTGGAAGGTCGAAATAGCGCTAGGGATGGGGATATATGAGCTTATCAAGGATGATGGCTGCGCGATTGCCGATCCTAGTAAGAATCTTCTTGCTCTCGAGGAGGGTTTTGCTTCTAAGCAAGTGGAGGAATCCGGTGAACTTTTGGCGGGGAAAGCGCTCAAATCTTCCATTGGTGGCGCCGTTCCACCCGTTGAGACAATTGTCAGTGATTTCGGTTGCTCTCCCTCGTCAGCCGCGAGGAGTCCTCGTCTTGTGTCGCTTGATGTTTTCCGGGGAATTACTGTGGCGGTACAGTTTCTAATCAGATCTCGCGTCCATTCCGTCTTTTTTATATACTGTCTTCTCTCATTCCGGTCAATGCGCATTGCTGAAATCTCGCTTTATTTAATCAATTTGAACTGGTTTTTTTTAATTCTAATCTATATGTTGTTTCATCTGATTATTAGCTGCAACATTTCCTAAATTGATTGATAATGATCCCGATTCCTCTCCTTTTGCATTTGTGTTTATTATTATTTGAATATACAATCAACATGTGATGGAAGTTCTTCATTTTAACACCATAAATAGCATTCAATGGCTTTGAGTGATTGAACTAAATGATAGATAGTACTAAGGCAAAAGCTATTGCATTTTTTTTTCCTCTCCTTCATTTAGAACCGGTGGTTTGCGTTGAAATTCGTGCCATTTATTTAATGGAGCTCCGGACCTTCGGTTTACTTTCTTGCCATTTGAGACTGTTAATGTCAACCTGCGATTACTGTTCAGCTAACAATATTATTTTATAATATAATTTCAGCTTATGATTCTCGTAGATGATGCTGGTGGTTTTTGCTCTGCCATCAATCATTCCCCGTGGAATGGAGTAACCATTGCTGACTTTGTTATGCCATTCTTCTTGTTCATCGTTGGTGTTTCTCTGGGACTTACTTATAAGGTTCTGCTTCCAAATGATAGCTTAATCTATCAAATTATTTATATTTTAATGTCATCTAAGAGTAATTAAGCCTGTTTACAGAGAGTTTCCAATAGAAAAGCTGCAACTAGGAAGGCTATATTCAGAGCACTGAAATTGTTCGCTGTAGGCCTATTACTTCAAGGTACATTACAGGCCATTATTTATTCTTGCTGTTACAAAATCAACTTTCTTTCTCGTAATTTTCAATTTTTTTGTATGTCTCGGAATCAGGTGGCTATTTTCATGGTATTCACAGTTTAACTTTTGGTGTTGATTTACGGCATATTCGCTTCATGGGAGTACTTCAGGTTGGTTTTCTATCTATGCCGGCGAATCCTTTGGCTAGCTTCTCTGCTTCTCTTTGGGAAATTATTCTGTGCGGACTCCGAATGTAGAGGATCGTTCAGATGATGCTTATGGACTGCGTATGAATTTAATATGGACTTAATATTTATTGTGTATTTGTAGATATGCAGTAAATACTCACAACTAATGATTGGCTTAGTATTTGCTGCATATCTACAAATGCCAAATACGCAGTTCATACACAGTTCATACTTAGTCCATATGCAGCATCTGGATGATCCTCTACGTCCGGAGTCCGCACAGAATAATTTCTCCTCTTTCCTTTCTTTCCCATCATTTCAAAGATATCCTGAATTTTTTTCCTCTTGTAGAGAATAGCCATCGCCTATCTCCTGGCAGCAGTAAGCGAAGTGTGGCACAGAAGTGATGTCTTGGTGGATTCTGGATATTCCCTGATGAAGAAATACAGAATACAACTGTATACTTTTATTTTTCAAGTCCCATATTTCATATTTTTTATGTGCCTAAATAGCTTCTGATTTCATTTCTTTATTTTTATTATAGGTATGTTGGAGGTCTGCTAACTTCTACGTACTTATTTCTTCTATATGGCTTGTTTGTTCCTGATTGGGATTACCAGATACCATCGCAGGATGGCATGTCCAAGTTTTATTCAGTAAGTCACATTATCTGATTCCTTGTGCCAATTTTTTGTCTTGCTATGAGACCCACTTGCTTGTCTTGCTGTGAGAACCACTTGCTTGTTTGGTATTGGAAAGGCAAGATGATAGTTTGCCTAGCACATTCTTCAATACATTTCATCTATGTACTGCAGGGGAAATTATTCTGTGCGGAGTCCGAACGTAGAGGATCTTTCGGATTACTGGATGCACTGCATAGACTCTGCTTACACTCTGCATATTTGTAGATACGCAACAAATAAGCGGCAAATCCTCATAACTAATTATTTGCTGCTTATCTACTGCGTATCTACAAATACACATTATATATGCAGAGTGTAGGCATAGCTTATGCATAGGGTACGCAATAATTCGGAAGATCCTCTACGTTCGGACTCCGTACAAAATAGTTTCCTAGTGTCTTTCAAATTTTTATTTTTTTTCCTTTGAAATCATTTTTATCATTATTGTTCAGGTTAAATGTGGAGTAAGGGGTGATACTAGTCCTGCTTGCAATGCTGTTGGGATGATCGATCGCAAAATACTGGGCATTGGTCATCTATATAAACGGCCAGTTTATGGAAGAACAAAGGTCAGTGGAAAAATGCTAAGATTCCTGCATTGCAATTCTCTTTCTGCAGGAGGATAAATTTGATCGATCCTGAAACTCCTCATTCTCTTGATAGCAATGCAGCATCGACTCTCCTTACAGTGGCCCTCTTCCAGCTGATGCTCCATCATGGTGTGAAGCTCCCTTCGATCCCGAAGGACTCCTCAGGTCTTCTACATGTTTATTTCGTCATATCATCTAGTTTTAGGTTCTGAAAATTAAGCGGTGTAGGTGTTTGTGTTTATTCCGCAGCACCATTATGGCGGTTGTCACTTGCTTGATCGGGCTTCAGTTTGGGCATGTCATTGTGCACTTTAAGGTATTCTCTCTTTACCATACCTTAGTCCAAGCTGTGAAAAGGTTTTAATAATAAGTGTTTGTTGTATTGCCAAATTGGATAAAACAAGCCAGTTGGATTATGATCTGAACTGTCCATTTATCATTTCGTTTCCAGATTCTTCAATCCGCAGTTCTGTGCGGACGCCAAACTCTATATGGAGACTAACCAGAATGCGCTACATCATTCATGTGCTCGGTACCGTGTGGCTCGATACCATTGACGTGGTGCATTCTGGTTGGTCTCCGGGCGACCATCCGATCCCCGCACAGAATAATTTCTCCAATTTGTGTGTATTTGGGTTAGCTTATGGCCAACTGGCCCTCTTAAAATTTGTCGTATATGATTTTTAACAAGAACTCTATTGACTTTATTACTTCTCAGCATCACAAGGACAGGATCTTTCAATGGATGATCCCCTCCTCCTGTCTTCTCGCCTGCGCTTTCTCTCTTGATTTTTTCGGTACGAGACTACTTGCAAATACTTTCACAAATTAAGATGAATTTTAATGTATTATTTGTCGTTGTAATACAGGAATGCATATGAACAAAGCTCTGTACACTGTCAGTTACACCTGCGTTACAGCTGGTGTATCCGGACTTCTCTTGGCTGGAATCTATTTGCTGGTCAAATCCTCTATCTTTCGCACTTTATACCAAATTCCCATAATAACCAATTTATTTAAGTGCAGGGGTCCGACACAAAGAACTGTTCGGTTTGCCTCACAGAGATAAAACTGAATGATTTTATGGATAAATTATCTGTGTGGAAGTTGAACGCCATCTGGAGACTAATCAAAATGAGCCACGTCAGTACCGCGGCTCGGTACTGCGGCTCGGTACCGCACAGTGCCGCGCTCGGTATTGTTGGCGTGGCTCATTCTGGTTAATCTTCAGATGTAGAGCTACTTTTGGTGTCCGTGTAGAAAAAATTCGTTCTCCGGACGTATTAATCTCTCTTTATTTAAAGTTTTAAACTCACTCTCCACATTTTCAATACAGGTTGATGTATATGGCTTCAGGAGATCAATGCAGGCAATGGAGTGGATGGGAAAACATGCTTTGGAGATATACGTTCTACTGGCATGCAACATACTGCCCATTTTTGTTAAGGGCTTCTACTGGAAGGAGCCTTCAAATAATCTGGTCAGTTTTCCATAGCCATAAGCAATATCCAAGAGTTATTTAATCAACAGAAATTTAATTAAGTAATTATCTATGTTGCACCGATACGGATATGGCGACACGGATACGGGATACATCAATTTTTAAAATATAGGATACGGGTACGGTGCGGACACGGCATTATAATTTATAATCATACATAAAAATTAAGAAATCAATCAAAGCATAATATTTGAACAAAAAAAATGACAACAACATCATTTGTAGCCTTGTAGCTTATAATATCAAAATATAAGTAAGCATTGATTTAAATGTCTATAAACATAAATTATCTAGCACATGAAGTTTCAACTATTAATGATATAATTATCTTCTTCATTGGTTTGTCTTTGAACTTTTATATTATCTTTAATAAATATCATAGGTTCTAATTCAAGCTCATTAAGTGAAAGATTAATAATTTTTAATACTTTCATATCATCAAGAGACTCAAATCGATCTCAGAAATGAGAAAAATCTTGCTCGCAACTGCGGAAGTAAATACGACACGTCTTTTTTTTTCGGATTTCTTTTTGTTTTTCAACGGATATGCGTATCAGATACGTGTGTCCTTTTGAAATTAAATAGTATTTTAATTGGATACGGCTTTGGCATATCCGATACGTATCGGATGTGTATCCGTGTATCAGTGTATCGGATACAACACGCCTTCATAAATAGGTGTATCAGTGCAACATAGGTAATTATGGACTAATTATTTCTTAATTATGGATTAATAGCTATCCATGGAATAGGGAATAATATCAGTTAGAACAGTTAATCTTTTATTGCAGTAATTTGACTAATTACTATTTCATTATATTTATTACGTAATTAGTTTTTAGCTTCAAATTTGAATTCATTAATAGAAAAAATATAGGAGAATTTGTGTTTGGTTGGGATAATTAGGGTAGTTAAGTAATCAGTTTTTTGATTTTACTAATTAACCTAATTAATATTTGATTATATTGATTAGAGATTAAATAGCCGGCTTATAACCTAAATTTAAGAAAGTTAAAATTTTCTAACAATTAGATTCATCTTGGGACGAGTATTATACATTGCTAAACTTTCCCTCGAGCGGCATCGCCTCTTAAGTGGGGCCGAATCAAATGCGGGCTAGGAGGTTTCTGGGGCGGGTGCCTCTTCTAGGTCAGCCGATGATTAATCACGCAGCTAAGCGCCCTTTCAGGGGTGGTAGCTGGTGGATATTTCGTTCCAAAAAAATGACTAAAATTACATTCCAATTGAATTTTTTTCTCATTTTACTCTTCGTTTTGGTCAATTTTCTTATTGCTTCTTAAAACTGTTTTTTAATATAAAATTTTTTTGTTCATACTATTTTGCTTTTTAGATGACAATTATAATTTTATTTGACTACTGTTTTTTTTAATTATTTTCTCACTATTTTTCAAAAAAATTTATGTTGAAAAGTTTCTTTTAGCAACTAGAATAGCAACGATACTTTTGTCATATCAATTTTATAAAACACTGTAGCCGTTCCAAACAGATCTTAAGAGAAAATGGAATATAGTGATCAAATTACTCTATCCATTTCAAAGCCATTGATTAGCTTTGAGATGAGTGCAAAATAAATTTTGATTGATTACATATTGGTTTTAAACAGTTGAACTTGATTGGGATTGGATCGTAAGTTTGTATTTATGGAGATCCGAACTGCACCGGATTCATAATTATTAGCTGAAAGGAACTCCTGGACTGGAATCTGGCAATGGAAGCCGATTGTGGAAGCTAATGTGGCTGTAGCTCAGTTTTGCTCAGGGCTATTTAGGTGTGTGGATTCTATCATATTCACACCTTTGATATTTCTATTTATATCTCTGCTCTGGCTTGCTGGGTACCATCTGCGCTTATGCGACTTTGTAAAGTGCTTATGGGAAAGCGATTTACTACATTATGTTTTACTCAATAAATCAGTTTTATATAATATTTGCATATCTCCATTGGTCTTTTGCTCATGTGCATGTCAGAGTTAGGGCTGCTAATGGATCAGTAGGTTCAACTAAGGCTTGGGTTGGGACGGCTTTCTTGTTGCTTCTTAAAACAACTTCTTAGTATCAAAATTAAAATTTTTGTATTAGGAAGCTGCTTTAAGAAGCGGAAAGAAAGCCGTCCCAAACAAAACCTAAGTATCAATTATGGCTTCGTTTGGGACGGCTTTTTTCTTGCTTTCTAAAACTTCTTTCTAGTACAAAAATTTCTTGAATTTGAATATTTTGTATTAGAAAGTCATTTGAAAAAGCAATACGAAAGTTGTCCCAAACGAAGCTTATGATTTTGCTCAAAATCTTTGTGCATGTCAAGATTTTTTTTTTAATGATGAATAATATTTTTGAAGTTCATGAATAAGCACGATAATTTTTTTTTTCATGAGTATAAACTATTTATTTATGCTCGTTTAAATATTTATTTATTTAATAGTTTATTTAGTTTAAGTTTTATTTTTAAGCTTAAAAGGATGTCATTAATAGACCACTAAGGGTTGCTCAATTAACTAACAAGCTGCTCAGTTAGTATTACATGTTAATTGTTTTGATAAGATTCATTTAGTTAATGAGTTGAGCTCAAACAGCATTTTGGCAAATGAGCTCAAGTTGATGCTGGACTGTGCTCAATTTTGAAAAATTAGGTTGCTGGAATAAAAACTCGGAGCATGATCATCCAAAATTCCCCCCCTATACGATAGAGAAATTATTATGTGCGAACACCGGATAGTTCAGAGGCGAATTAGAACATGCCACGTCACCCGATAAACATCAATGCACAATCACAGTACACAACAAACGAGTGATACGGTACGTTCTAATTTGCATCCATACGGAATCCGTATGTGCTGATATATGTTGAGCCATCCAAGATTCCTCTGAGAAAAGCTAAATTGTGGATGAGCACGTAGGGCTATTTTTTATAATTATAAATTGGGACAGTTACATGTAACACTTATATATTAAAATATTAGCTAATATAAAATAATAATTGTCATATCTCCACTTTTGAAATTATAATCAAATATCAAAATTCACAAAAAAATTTACGTTATTTAAAACTCTTTGCATAATTTACTTTCAATGCATTTAAAATTCACCCAATTTAAACGAATTCTAATTCAATCAATTGTCACTCACCAATCACCATCATCGACCACCATCCATAGCCGGATCATTGCCACCATCATCGGCTAGCATCATATTTCAAATATTGATTTTATTATGTGCGGATTTAAGGCCATCCGGAGGTAAATCACAGCATGCCACGTCACCCGGTACACAGCGGTACCGAACATCAGTACCCAACAAACGAGTGAGATAGCACTGTGATTCGCCTCCATACGACATCCGGAATCCGCACAGAATAATTAATCCAGAAAATGACAAATATGTTAATGCTCCTTTTAAGCAATCAAATATTGACAAATAAATGTTTAAGAATTTATGCATAATAGTATCTGAACTTCTACATGTATATTTATTATTGTGGTGATAGACAATCAATATTCCTGAATAAACATTCCAAACTTTATGCAAAGAAGTATCTGAACTTAGGTGCTTGTATATCTATAATCTATAATCTATAATCATGGCTATAGCAGAAAATGCAGAGCAAAAAAAAAAAAAAAAGTTGAAAAGGAAGCAGCAGCTCATCTGAAAATCCTATGTGTCTGCGAGTGCAATAAGCTGGTCAACCACAGTAGGATCTGCAAGTGTACTTGTATCACCAAGCTCATTTAGCTGCCTGGAAGCTATCTTTCTTAGGATCCTTCTCATTATCTTCCCACTCCTTGTTTTTGGGAGCCCAGGAGCCCAATGAATTTTATCTGGAGCAGCAAATGCACCAATCTGACACAAACCATTTACAAAGGTCAATATTATCTTTTAAGTTGATTCCAAATATTTGAATTATGAAATAACAAATTCAATTAGAATACAAGTATATAGTTTTCATTTGAGACGGCTTTCTAACTGCTTGTTAAAGTAGTTTTATAGTATAAAAATTAAAATTTTTGTACTAAAAAATTGTTTTAAGAAGTAGTAAGCCGTACCAAACAAACCCATATTCATCGTCACCACCATTTAGGTAAATTCCATGTATACCTTGGGCTAATCCAACCCAAAGGTTAAGCCAATTTAGACAAAACCTGATCTATGTGGTAGAATATTCCAAGTTTCATTGATAAATATAACTAAATTCAAATCTAGATGAAAAAAGTTATAAAAAAGTGATATGCAAGCATCAAAACTTGCAAAGACAAGTGCAATTCATCATGCTATCCTTATCCTCATGGCCTCCCTTAGGAAAGGAAGTGGTCCTTCATGAATACTTTAAGAAAATTATTTATTCTTTTAATTATTTCATTATTATTTAAGATGCTTATGGATAATGAATATCCTAGGTTCCTCGATTGGACCATTAGGTGGCTAATAACCTCTTTGAGTTGTTTATTCTCTTAAGGCTATAAATAGAAGCTCATGTAAACTTTATCATTCAAGTCTCTCGTGCACACACACTAATCAACCACTGTGTCTTTTACCAGGCAAATGATGCAAAACAATCTTAAAAAAAAACTAATAAGGGTAAAAAAGATGAGAAAAAGATGAAAAGATTAAATTTTTGTACTAGAAAGCTGCTTTATGAAGCATAATAAAGCCGTCCCAAACGAAGCCTAAATGGAATTGAATAGATTAATCCTAATAAAATAATGAAATATAGAGGATATAAAATAACTTTAATATCTATGACAATAAAGATTCAGAACTTATGTCCAAGTCAACAAAAAACAAAAACCTTCGTTTCTCTCCAGCTCTGAGAACAAGCAAGGGAGCAAAAGGAGTCCAAGCGCAAGGAAAAAAGCATCTCAAAGAAATGCAAGATACTCTGCCTCTAAAAACTAAACCTGTTTCCGCATATCCCTCCATCACAATCCAATCAATACCCACTTCTAGCATGACAGAACCCTTTGATTAGCTTACCCATGTAGAAAAAGCTCTACACATCATCCTAACCCAACGACAAAAGAACTTAATGCATATTCATCCTAAAATCACCCTAAACAAAGTTAAATAAAAAATATACCTGATTTCTGACCATTAAAATAAGACTCTTCCGCAGTTCTTCGCTGTAAGGAACACCATCCACCAAAGTAACAAAAGCATATATGCCCTGTCCCTTGACCTGCAATGGCTCGAGGTCCGTTAAGAGATGCATATAGAAAGAGTCAAGTAAAATCAAACCTCTAACAAAGATACTTGACCTCATGTTCAACACCAACAACAGCAGCCTCTGCACACTGGGGATGTGAAACCAGTGCAGACTCAATCTCCGCTGTACCAATGCGATGCCCGCTGCAAAAGTTTAAAATTATGCACTGAATGGAATTGTAAGACTTGATTCTTCTAATAAGATGCAGAAACGCTTCTTGCAAATGAAATAGTTGCACGCTTTGATGTTTAATTGAGTATGTTTAGCAAGTACCTAACATTGATGACATCATCAACCCTTCCAGTGAGCCAATGATACCCATCCTTGTCCCTAAGGAATCAAGACAGTTAAATCATAATGCTGAATTGAGCAAACAACACCAACAAACAAAAACAACTAGATCAAGCCTTTATCTCACTACATGGGATCAGTTCTATGAATTTTTTTTCTCCATTGTGTCTTATTAAGAATCAAATTCTCATTTAAATCTACTATAAAAAGTTCATTTCTATTACCGTCTAATGAAGACTTTTTAGGTCTAGTGATCTACCTTTACCTTTCTTGACAAAGGCTGGCGTTTTCTGTGACCAAACCATCTTAAGATGGCTCTCTCTAATCTAATTTGCCAGGAACTGCTACAACCTTTTCATGTATATACTCGTTTCAAATTTTATCTTTAAGTGTAAAATCACTCATCTATCTACGCATCCTCATCTCTGAAACACTTAATTTTATACTTATCTTTTAATGGCCAACATGAACATTATGTGTCATAAAGCATGCATTCCTCCACTTCAACCTTCCAACTTGAATTATACTAATAATATCCCCATCTATTTCACTATCCATATGAACAATGGATCCGAGATATCTAAAACATGCACTTATTTTAATGACTTGATCACCTAACATCACAATCCCGTCACTAGATCTATTACTACTAAAATTACACTCCATAAATTAGGTTTTAGATCTACTCAAACGAGAACCTTTAGACTCTAAGGTTAACCTCCATAATTCAAGTTTTCCTTCAACTCACTCTCTAGTCTTATCAACAAGAAGAATATCATAAGCAAAAAAGCATATACCAAGGTACATCCTCACAATGAAAAGGTGTAACCCAAGAGATTGCAAGCTCAAATGAAACATACTCTATGGATAACGAAGAAGAGGTTTGATAAGGACTTGTTTTATTCCAGTCAACATAAATCTCAGGAAATATACCCGAATACGCTAGAAATAGGAATCAGAGAGAATCAAGCCAGCTCATCAGCTGGCTCAATAACACAACCGTAACAGTAGCATTTTAAGTCAGCAAACTGAGTTCATGATGGCAAAAAAAAATTTTTTTAAGCCCACTACAACTCAACGACCCAGCAAGTTGGCTCCTCTATAAAAAAGCTGGAGAAGAGGCATATTTGAAAATTGCGCGCTTGAATGAGTTTATATGGAAATTTCATCAAAAACAACTAACAAATTTTCCCTGAAACAATCTGTCAATCTGTCATGCCACCCCATTCACCCCTCCAGCTCTCCCTCTTTTCTTTCTCCTTCCTCTTTCAATCCCCTTATCCTACTCTAATTCATCATATCTTATCGTAACCTTATTTTCCACCTTATCTTCCTCTAACCTATTCATCAAAACTAAATAAAATCTGCTCTATTCACCAATCTGACATACAAGCTCAACCGTTGATAGAAGCAGCCGCTGTCTTTTTTCCTCCTCCACCAACTAAGCAGCAGCCAAACAACCGCAAGTAACTCCACCACTACTCCCTTTCCTCCTTATTAACTCAACCTTAATGAGATATCAGCACTTTTTCTACTCTGCCACATTCAACCCCAGAAGCTCAATGAATGTAATCAAACTTGTCAATTTGAGGTCAACAGGAGCCCAAACTATTCCGTTGGGATCAATTCAGAGTTCAAGTTCATTCCTAAGCAGTGAAGTTGAGCTTAAGTCATAGGAGGAACTTCTCCACTCATTTACATTTCTATCTAAGAAAATAAATAGAGCGACTAAAATAGATTGCCCAATAAGATATGTTTTTTTTTTCAATAAATACTCAAGAGGGAGTGTTATGGTGCCTAATTCTTGCTCTATGAAGAAAATGCAATATGTAGATTTAATCATGGGATACAATATTTATGGGTTGTTTCTTTAGGAGCGCTTGGGAATTTTATTATATTCCTCAGGTATTCTAGTTTTATTTATAAAGAGGAAGACATTGCATATGTTTGCATAAGAGGAATTAGAATTATAATTATCTACAATAAAATTGAAATGAAATCTACAATCATGATAACAAGACACAGCATTAATCGGGTAAATTTGTATAAAAATTTTATTTTCTTTGTTTATCTTCTTTTTCTATTTTCTTTTAATTTTTCTCTCAGTGATTGAATTCGATTTCTCTTATTTTGCAATAGAAAGAAAAAGCTGTTGATGCATCAGGCATAATTCACTATGAAAAGTGTAACCTGCTACAGCCATCGCCCGAGAAATAATATCCTAGGAATGGCTTAAAATATGTGGTCTCGTATCTCTCATGGTCACCATAGAGCGTTCTGAAGGCTCCAGGCCATGATTTCTTGATACAAAGGTAGCCACTACACTCCCCTTCAATCTCAATCCCTTTCTCATCAACTATTACTGCCTGCATGAGAAAAAAATTCCAGTAACAAAGCAATCGAAATTTATGCTTGTGCAGGATGTGTGGGTCGTGCATACCTGCACCCCGAAAAATGGAAATGTTGCCGAACCAGGTTTTTGTGGCCATGCACCTGGTAAAGGAGTGATCTACAAAAAAGATAATTATTTCTACAATTATACAAGAAAAAATACAAAATTATTCTACACCAATTTGCAATTCCATTTGAATTCGGAAGGATAAAATAAACCATATGAAAACTAGGTAAAAAATTAAAAATAATAATAAATAATAAATAATATTCATAAAATCAAATAAATCATTAGAATGTTACCATAAAACCACCGGTCTCAGTTTGCCACCAAGTATCTGATATGGGACACCGTGCATCACCGACAACATTAAAAAACCACCTTTACAATGAAAAAAATTAATCCTACTTTCAATGTCATCACAAAAGAGACTTGACAAATTAATGAATCTAGTATGGATGGTATGA
Source organism: Dendrobium nobile (assembly GCA_022539455.1). Taxonomy (NCBI): domain Eukaryota; kingdom Viridiplantae; phylum Streptophyta; class Magnoliopsida; order Asparagales; family Orchidaceae; genus Dendrobium; species Dendrobium nobile. The sequence goes on along the minus strand of CM039735.1, from coordinate 3,901,291 downwards.
ACCTCCATGCACTTGGATTGATGGGCTCCCCCACACTTCCTAGAACACGCAATGATTTGCGAGAGTAACGAGTCACGTACTGCAAGAAAATATAGAAAAAGCTAATCAATAATTGTTAATACAACATTAGTGTTCAATAACTCTTGCACATAGTTCTTGGTCTTAATTTTCTTTCATTCAAAATGATGAAATATATATATATATATATATATATATATATATATATATATATATATATATATATATATATATATATATATATATATATATATGCGCATGCGTGAAGCAAAAATAATATAATATGCAGATGTAATATATTTTAACATACTATAGAAAAAGTAGCATCTTGCATTCAATATATTTAAGGCACTCTTGCTCACATGAGTGTGTGATGTGAAAATAATAGAGAAAAAACTCAAAATAGTTCCCCACCTATTCGTGTGGTCAATTAATTCTCAGAGTATCACATTTCCCATTTTAATCCGTCGATTATACAAAATTGATCCGAAATGGTCCATCCGATAGAAATTGACTAAAATTAGAAAATAAAATTGATCCCCATTTAGTTTATCGACTATACATAATTGATCTCAAATGTTCCTCAAGGATCATTTGGGAACAATTTTCTATAATGAAGACTTAAATTGGAGAAATGTGATACTTTAGGATTAAATTGGACATATATGAATAGTCGGAGGGCTCCTCCAGTCGTTAGCTCTACCATAAAAGGTGTAGGAGGAGATGACCATGAATTTTATCGAAGGGCTGCCTAAGTCAAAAGGTTACACGACGATACTGGTGGTAGTGGACCGGTTAAGTAAATATGCTTATTTCATCCCCCTTCGTCACCCTATACATCAATATCAGTAGCAATGCTTTTTTATGAGGGAAGTGATGAAAATACATGGAATCCTATAATCAATTATATCAGATAGGCACAAGATCTTCCTATGCCAGTTCTAGAAGGAATTGTTCAAAATGCAGGGGATCGTCCTTAAAAGAAGCACTGCTTATCATCCTCAGATGGATGGACAGATAAAGCTAGTCAATCGTAGTGTGGAGACCTATATGCAATGCTTTATATTGAATACACCCAAGTTGTGGGCCAAATGGTTGGCTTGGACAATTCAAGGTGGGGGACAAGGTTTACTTAAAGCTTCATCCCTACAGGCAGAAAACTCTGGCACGAAAAAGAAATGATAAGTTATCCTCCCGATATTTTGGTCCCTATGAGATAGTGGAGTGCATATGGGCCGTGGCTTATCGCCTACAGTTACCACCATCGGCAACCATCCATCCGGAGTTTCATGTGTCATAGCTGCGACAAGTGATAGGTTTATTCTAGATTATATGTTGTGGTTCTATTGACTCTTCTTCGATGGATGTCTATGATGCCCTTCTCTCTAGTATCTCAGCCACTGGACTCTCTCTCTCATTTGTTAAAATAATGTTTACAACTTTCGCATAAAAATTTGACTCTATAGACCATGTTACTGGCATAAAACCAAATTAATTTTCTAATATTGATATGAGCTTTCTAAGCTATGTTACCATTACCTCCTCACATAACTTAATTTTATGGCTACAAATTTTTATTTTCAGATAAATAATACTATCCGATACATCTGCTAAATTATGGAAACATAAATATCCTCTTAATCTTCCTATCTAGATAAAAATATTTGCAACCAAATTACTCCAATATATCTCATAACTATCTACATCTCAAAAAGTGTCTCCTTTGAACCTAAATCTTCTTAAAGAATAGCTCAACTTCACTTCATTAGATTAATTTAAAATATACAACCTGGTTCTATTCATTTACTCTTAAAATTGATTCCTTGAACATCTCATCTAATAATTTTGCAAAATAAAATTTGTATATTTCCTTGATGCGTTGATCTTAATTAAGATCTTATTACATTCACTCTTTATACAACAAACTTGATAAAAATCTCTTGTTCTCATTAACTTGACTTTCCTATCTTATATATCTCTATTTCTCCAGACTTAAAACATAGCTTGGCTTTTATACAAATAACCATGATGCCCTCTTTGCAATTCTTTTTCCCTTATTTATAATTGAAGAAATCTAGAACAAAATGATAGATGAAATGAGAAGTACGCTTTTATCCCTCAAACTTGGCTGTTCGATAAAACTTCATCATGCATGTGTATTTACCATACTAGACTATTAAAAATAGTAGCTTAATAATTTAAATGGAAAAGTAAACCACCAGGAACAGGTATTCTGAATGATATCATGAGCTTTTTACCTCGTCACCATCACGCATCAAAGAACGCACCAAAGTTGGGGCAGTGTAGAAAAGTGACACCTTATATTTATCAACGATGTCCCAGCAACGTCCAGGGTTAGGGTAATTTGGAGCCTACAGAATTACATGAATAAGGTCAAACAACCAATGGAGAAACGGACACATGATTACAGGAGTACTCCAACTGTTTATGTTACACATATTAAAGAAGAAAGCTAGGATGATTTCGTGTATTACAATGAAACCATTTTTTTTTATTACAATGAAACCATGAGACCATCTAAACTATGTGCTATAAATTCATGTTAGTGAGATAAGAAAAACAAACAAATAACAGTTTGAACCAACAAATACCAAGTTCTTTATGTACAACACATTAGGCAGTAGAAGTTGGATTATTTTTTCTGCAAAAGATGATTTTTACAACAGAACTACTGCACTAGAAATTTTTCAGTGAGAAGACTACCCCTTCAAAAACAATAATAGTTGCTCCATTTAATAGAGGTCCATATGTCACATAGCTGTGCCCAGTAATCCAACCACAATCAGCAGTGCACCTGAAATTGGAAGATGGGAAGTTTGGAAAAAGGGCGTTGGGAAAAGTAGCAGCAGACTCAACGAAAATGCTTCAGAGGTGCATTAACAAGAGTTGAGCAATAGTAGAGGAATGTTAAGAAACCAGTATATGTCTGATGGCTTGTAGTCAAAAGCGTATTTGAATGTTGTTGCTGTGTATACCATATAGCCCGCAGTTGTATGCAATACGCCCTGCATACAAAACCGAATTATCAACTTTGTTTACATCCGAAGTGAAAGGCTGCAGCTCAAGAAACCAACAGGATACCACCTTAGGCTTTCCAGTGCTCCCGCTAGTGTACAAGAGAAATAGTGGATCTTCAGATTCAACCCACTCTACTTCGCATTTGGTTGGAAATTTTGGAACTACATCCTGGAAGACATTCAAAAGAGTAAAGACCAGTTATAGGTACAATAGAGTGAGGATATGCATATTTACATAGGTTGGACCAGCCGCTAAATTGCAAGAGCAAATGTTGAACTATACCAACTGCTCTATCAGGAGAAAAGTTTTAAAAAACAGACCAACCACCCCAGAAAATAAAAGTTAATTTGGAAGAAATCAAATAGTTGGACTTCAACTAAATAATTATGAGTACATGGACAAATATGGGCATTCCAACGGCATATTCCCGTGTGTCAATATCAAGTGAATAAATTCACCAACCTGCCACCATACATCTCTATCATCTTGCCATTTTGTTGCTTCTCTACTCATAGCTGACTGGTTTTCATATGTCAGACATAAACCTGCTCATGTGTAAGGTACACAAAAATGCTAAGTAAAAATAATGACGCATAACCTACAAAATGGCAAAATAGAAGTCACAGATAGTTATTAGATTATTGCATTAAAATAGCTAGAAATTACACAAAAATATTAAGCATTGCCTTATGATGATGAACCAGAACAAACATCAACATCCTTTGTCAAGTACACAAAATATCAGCAACCTCAAACAGGAAATCAAACATCTAAAAAGAAATGTAAAAAGTTGATATATTAATTGAAGAATCACAAAGTATAACCGATCAATGCATGCACAGAAAGAAACGTAGAATCATCATGCAATGACATTTAGCATATATCCACAAAGGTGAGTAAAGCTTAAAAGAAGATGGTGGTTGCTTATAGTTAGACAATTTTCTACAATATAAATAATCATTCTATAAATAATGCAAAAAAAAAAAAACAAAAAAACTAACATCTAATTTACTGAAAAGAGCTGCAATCATTTATACGTTGCTTTGTGATAGTTCATGCTTGAATATTGACCAAATATAGCACTCAAAAATTTTTGCTTTTCACATTTCATGACATCAAGATTAACCTATAATTAAACACCCTTACATGAAGAATTTTACTTTTTAAATGAGAATTAAGGAAATCCACAAACTTACAGTAGAAGATCTAGCCTCCATTAAAAAAAATGGCATCATGTAATTATCCAGAAAGTCAAAATTAAGTGCTGGTAAAATAATGCAGACCAGCATGAAACGCTACTAATTCCACTGTCTAGCCAAAATAAACCAATCTGATTGATGGGGACATCAGATTGTGGAAGGTTTATCAGAGACGTGACCGCCGATCTACGGCCACGATCGAGTCTTTATATTTCTGAGTCATTTGTGTTATTTATTTATTCATGTATTTTCTTATTTGCTTAGGTGTCATCTTGTTTTCCCGTTGTACCCTCTTATGAAGGGATGTCATATGTAAGCCCAAGGGGCATTTGTGTCTTTTTGTTTTGAGTCCTTTGTATGAGGCTTTATATAGCCCTCCTTATTTTCTTTTGAGGTGAATGAATGATTGCTTATTACAATTTCTTCTCGCATGAGTTTTGAGAGAGCTTGAGAGTTCTAATGGAGAGAGTTCCCTAGGAGAGGGAGATCTTATCACCCACCAACCTTGGAGACAGCCGGATTCGTGGTTTGATCTTTGTATTTTCATCTTCTCTTACCGACCACATTTACTCGTCGTCGTCACATCCAATTCCTCCACCAAATTCCCTACTTCTTCCCTCATAAAACTCCCCAAAAATTCTCCCCATAGTCGCCGGCCTCCTTCACCCAGCCACCTCTTGACCGCCGACCACCTTTCCCTTTTTTTACCCCTATCGAATTCCCACTTTTCTTTCATTTATTTCCTAATATAGATTAAATATATTTAGGTTTATATTTTAATTCAAATCTAAGTGATTTGAAATTCAAAATATTTCCTAATATAAAAGTCTATTTTAGGAAAGTCATTAAACTTCACGTTAAATCAATTTGACATTGATTGGGATTTTAAAATTCCCTTTCCAAATTTATAATTCCCAAACAAGCAAGCAATGAGCAATTACCCCACTCCTCCCATCCATTACTGCCGCCGGCCCCTCTCCCCTTTGGCTTTAGTTTAGGAAATCTTTCCTAAACACTAAGCTTCTCTTTCTTTTAGAAATATTTCCCAGATCTTCGCAGCCGAATTCTCCACAGGGCCAAATATTAACTTCTTTCCTAAAACCTGACATGGGAATTAAGAAACAAATCCACCTCCCACTTCATATACAGCCGGCCCCCTCTCCTTTATTAAATTGCTTTTGAAATTTCTCTATAAGTGCAGCTTATTCCTTTGGAAAGATTTCCAAAACCTGATTGCTGCTGGCCTAATTCTCCCAGGCTCCTTTCTTGGGATTCTCTCCAAACTCCTTCTCCTCTATTCACAGAAATCTGAAACTTATTTCAGGTTTTGGTTTTGGGCTCTCTCACCAACAAAATTATCAGAGAAATTTCTCTCTTCGACTACTCTCTAGAGCATCATCAAGTGTGAGGAGTTTTAACCACAGAGCACCCATGAATGGCGGATCCAGAAACTGAATACGGCATAACTTGGGACGACGACGGTTTCACCGACATCCTACGATCGACCTTCTTTGACGTGAACCCGAGGATTGATCACACCGTCAAAGACTACTTGGAGCGGATTCTAGACACCTTGGTGGAAGCCATTGACGAGCACTTCGAAGGAGTCGAGTGGAGGATCTCCACCAACCCTTGACAAAGGTTTTTTTTCTCCCGTGCATCTTATACCTTCTAGTCTAAATTCTCCTGATTTGATTTCAGTCACGACGGACTCCTCCATATTGCTCTTGCTTAAGCTTAGTAAACGTACGTTGGAGTGCACCTCTATGCTTTCCAATTCTCATTGTTAGACTAGGGATTATTTTGAAAACTACTACTATTTGTTGTGTTGTTTTTCTATTTATTTTGGAAGTTTCAAAGCTCTCAGCATGTGATTTAAACCTAAGCGGATAACCCATAATTGTTTTGAATCATTATTTGAATTCGCTAGTAATTTTGTTCTAGAATTATTCTAATCACAAGTTGTGCAGAATCCTTTTGAGATGCTGAAAAACAGCAACCTCACTATGCTGATTCTAGGGATGCTGAAAAACAGCAACCTCAATGAAAGTTGGGAAAAAAAAGGTTGGCTCAGCCACAGGTAAAATTATCAAAATCAGCATCATAAACTCAAGGTATGTAGTTCAATGAGAATAAAGAGTGATTTAGACTATCATACCAACAGAGAAGCCATTTTTGGTGCATTCCACCAGTGCACTATCCACGATGTCTTTTAGTGCAAGTGCTTTAGAACCCCTACGCACCCCATTGCATGTTATCACAACTTTGGGCTTGCAATCCATGATCCTTTGGGATAGAGACTCTGAAGAAAAACCAGCAAATACAACCTGAAGAGAGAAACCATTAACAAGATCACCTAGTATCACAATATTCAATATAAGAAACCTGAATTAGCAGAGACAAGCTTAGGAAAATACCGAATGCACAGCACCAATTCGGGCACAAGCCAACATAGCAATTGGGAGTTCCATCAACATTGGCAAGTAGATCACAACTGTATCACCCTTTCTAACGCCTACATCTTTCAAGTAATTGGACAGCTAATTCGGCACGGAGAGAAGACAGTAAATTTTTTGAAGAAATACAGTATAATATTAAAAGTGATTCAGTTAAGGGAATGCCCACACCTGGCAAACCTTCTCCAGAAGCTCCCTATAAGTCAGCTTCCCATCCTGACCTGGCTCATTTCCTTCCCATAAGATTGCAACCTTGTCACCATTCCCCACATCAATGTTTCTATCCAAAGCATTATAGCAGACATTGGTGACGCCTCCTATAAACCACTGCAAACCACATCAGCAGAACAAATGTATAAAAATAAATCAGTCTCAAAGACCAAATTAACAATTACTACTAAGACTGACCTCTATCTTCACATTCCCCTTCCTCACATCAAGATTCTCCGAGAAGACTTCTGGATCCCACTTCCTCTTCCAGTAGAACTGAGTTGCAATTTCCGACCAGAAACCAGCCGGATCCTCTATTGATTTCTTATACATTTCCGCATACTAAACGCAAGAATGCGACAACCATAAGGGGAAAAGAAAACAACAACAACAACAATAAAAACAACATTCGCACAATTCGCATCAACCTTCGCCTCAAAAGCACCACAGTGTCGGGTTACAATGAATAAGCTGAACACACACAGCCTTTCAACCAAAGGAGTGACAGAAGGTAAAAAAGAAAACCTGCTCCGGCGAAGAAACGAGAGCCTGCGCGGAGAACTCTGGATTGGGGAACACAAGGTCATTCTCCTCGGAAGCAAGGGCCTCCCCGAGAACGACCGCGTTGAGGTACGAGATCTTTCCTGCGCCGGAAGGTACGCGGGTCATGGAATCAACATGGCGAAGGTGATCAGATCCCGCTATGCTCCGTGCAGAAGGCGTCGATCCCGCCACCTTAGTCATTCCCATCCGGCGTCCGCCGCTGAAAACCCACCTCAGGCCACGGTCACGGCAACAGCAATAGGATCTGAGTAAAACAATAGAAGACGACGCAGCGACGGAGAAGAGCTGATACGGCTTGCGCTTAGGAGCAAGGTATGTAGACGGAGACGGAAACGGACTGATCACAGATCCATATAAATAGAAATGGTCCATCAACAACTGATTTGTCAAACCTACTCCATAAAAGTTACATATATTATTAAATTAAACTAAAAAAAGGTTCTTTCTCCTTCGAAGATTCAGTAAATCCGCTCTTGACGATCGCTGGAGAGTTGACAAAAGCTAAATTTATCAAGGAAAAAAAAAATGCAACATGTAGCCGATAAGATCAAATCGTCATGACGATCCAACTAATTAGACGACAGATATGAAACGGATTGGCGTTCAGCGTTCTGGCTCTCCACGTGCCGTTAGAGAGTGGAAATCGAACTGGTGCTGGAATTCATTTCAATTGCATTTATGGTAGCTTTAACCTGCTACCTAACAGACAAATATCTCTACACCAGATGGCGCCTCACTGGTTGCAGTTGATCCGGTCATCTGAGATATGGGAGTGATCTGCGAATAGTTTAAGGATTCAATAAAAATATATATATATGAATTTGAGGTCTTCTACAGGACTTACGAGTACATATTAGCATTCAAATTAATTAGGGTTTATCCATAATTTTAGAATTTCAAGCTAAAGATGTTGATTTCAACCTCAAGAACTCTTGGATCATATACAATAATATAGTAATCTTTTTGGATTCTCAGTTTTGTGTCACAAGAAAATTTTGCAGGTTTATTATTTCGATGTCGCATTGAATAAATATACGGTTGTTATAAATAAGTTCAATCAATATAATAGTCGTAAAGTTCTTCCAATTGAAGCGTGAATTGATCAATCTTAAATTAGATCAAAAAATATTATGTCATTAATTCACAAAGATAATGATCCTATTGAGATGAGTTGAAAAATTGTACACTGATATATATGAAAAAAATCAGAGAAATAAAGTAGAAAACAGAGAGGTGTATTATTTAGAAATTCATAACTTCATTAATTCTACTATTTCTATTGCATGGTTATAAATAGTGTAGAGGGTAGGAGAGAAGGTTGTTAGAGAGTGCTGACTAGGCAGCCGTTGGTAATAGCCTGTATGACAGATTTAGTGGAGCAGCATTGCTGTTGAGATGTTGTGAGCTGTATAGTCTTAGCTGAGCTGAGACCTTAGTGTGTGTGTGTGTGTATATCTGTGTGTGTATCAGAAAAGTTCTTGTGGAGGAGTCATGCAATTGGCTTTCCATCACTAGAAAGAATATGTAATGGCATTCTAAGTAGGTCTTCATGACTTATTCTCTCAAATTAGGCAAGTCTTGTTAGTGGAACTATTACTTCCAATTAGCCATATCCTCTCTCTTGTATTACATGAAGAAATTAACAAACTATGGGCAACATAACCCAAAAACAAGGAGTTCCACCAAAGCTACTTTCATGGTAAGGAATGAAGAAGGTGCATCCATCAACTCATTTATATGTGTGCAATTATGAGGTAATCTATTACTGTACATCGAAGCACATTTGCTCTAATTTATTTACACATATGCGACCAATCACTAACACTATGATTATTGTTCCAAATCATACATATTTGTATGTACTTTTTGTGACGATGTCAAATTTTGAGATAATATAATCCTATGCAACGGCTTATTCATCCATGATTTTGGTTTTAATATGTTATCTATGAGTAACTTACCATTGTCTTTTTTAATGATTGCTTTGTTATATAGGAGATTCACATCAGGAGGAAGATTAGTTGGGGACGAAAAAAGGAATGATGTCCACAATCTTGATTCAAATAAAATAGATACAAACTTGTATGCTAAAAATGTAGATTCTCATATATGACATAATTATTTTGGGCATCAATCACATAATAGATTGGACCATCTCAAAGATATGTTGCAATGTAATGGACATATATTTAAGGGCTTTTTGGTTGCCTGAAAATGGAATATAGCGTAAAAGAAATGTGGTGTAAAAGGAATACTTTGGAGTTATTTGGATGAGTGTAAAAGGAATGCATGCATTTACTTCTTTTTTTTTTATTTGAAGTGAAATGAATGCATTGTAAAATGCAAAAAAGTTGTGGGCGGGGCAGCCGTTGGCCGACACTGGCAGTGGAAGGAGTAGCTGCTGGTGGTGAGCGGTGACTGGAAGACGATGACAATGGTAGTGTGTTAGCGCTGTATTTGGAATCCCCCAAATCAGAGAAATTCTAAATACACTAAAAATACACTAGCTGGTATGCTTGGAATATGCTCATTTTTCACCCTTCATTCCTTTTGTACTTCAAACCAAACACCAATATTTTTAAAATCCCTGCATTTAAAATACTTTACACCCTAAATACAACAAACCAAACAGTCCCTTAATAAAATGAAACCCAATCATATACGTCCTTAGTCAAGAAAAGAAGGCTACCTTTCATGCCGCATAATAATCTATATAAAATTGCTTTTATTTGATTTTCTTTGATAACTGTGGATCATATCACATCCCTACCCATCAATTACATGCATATACTTATTAACTATGGTGAATAATTACACACAAATTTGTATGAGTATTCATACTAAAACACAAATATGATGCATCCACCAATACATAATTTTTTCATATGATTTCCACACAAGTTGACACCTAAATTAAGATATTTCAATCCAACAATGCCAAAGAACTAAAATAGGATAATTTTTCTTAATGAACATGGTGACATTCATTAGTTTTCATGTGTCGAAAGACTAACAAAATTTTGTGGCCGAGTGAAAACACCAACACCTACTAAACATGAATGCATTCTACCAATTAACTACATACATACTTAATCAAATAAACGTCGTCTCCCATTTCAGAAAATAAAACACCTCATAAACTTTTATATAGTGTTGTTATTAATTAAATTTTTTTTTTTTTTGGATTTTTTTATCAATAGATTTTGCTTCCACCCTCACCCCATGAAGTTCAAGATTCTACCCACATGCATACACTTGTGTCTTCTTAAGTGATCTTGCTAGTATGAAATATTATAAACTATATAATCTTTAGACAAAGCAAATAATTCTTTCAAGAGATGTTATATTCTATGAAGAATAATTTATGTTTTATTTTACTGATACCAATAATATTGTAAGTTGATCTTTTTCTAGACACTATTTTCACAATCCATGAAATGACTGTAATATGTATTCCATAGCTAATGAGAAAATAACAATCAAAACACCCAAAGTCCCTTAACAACATGTTATACCCAATAAACATATCAAAATGTCTTTTAGCTTGTCAAAACCCAATATATTTGAAAAACTCACATTTTAATTTGCTTATGCTCATTGGTTTGTGCTTTATATATGATAAAAAACTTAAGTCGAATCATAGACATATGATCTTAGATTATAACTTTTGGAATTTCATAAATTAATTATGCTCGACGATGCTGGAAAATGGCTTTGTGGCATTGTGTGCTTCTTAAGGGATTGTTGCAACGGGCAGATCGACCATTATGGTGCTGGGTTCTGAATTTAAAATAAAAATATCTTTTTCCATTAAATCAACTCATTTCACCCAATCATAGCAGCCGACTATAGAGAGAGAGAGAGGAGGATTTCTAGAGATAAAAAATCAGTTTTGAACTGCTTGGGGTCATTTTCTGTTGGCGACCTTGTTCTGGAATTTGTTTGCATTTTACCTACCTCAATTTTTTTATAATTCTACCATTTTGAGATTTTCTTCATTTTAAATATAAATTTCTAATGTTTAAAGTGAGGTAACTTTTTAACGAGAAAATTTTTACTATATAACTTTTGTATGTTGTAGAGAATATAGTTTTGAATATTTATGTATTTTTCTATAAATTTATCGTATGATATTTTTGAAACACTGCTTTTTTAAAACTCTAGAAAAATATTCAGGCATTAAAAAATAGTAGCATGGAATAATTAAACTCCCAAAATATAATTATGCATAATCTCTAGTAATTTGGTAGAATTTTAAATCAGTAAATTTTAGCTACATATTGGGTCTGACTACTACAATGTTGCTCGTAAAGAAAATCTCAATAGTTCTATAAATAGTTCCATTTATGTTTAACTATGCATTTGTGCATCTTGAGAGCATTGGAATGCTGAGGGGCCATGACTACTAAATGAAAATCATAAGAAAATATGATGTCACAGTTTGATGGTTTGGTAGCATAGCTGATGTGCAAGGCCTAGTGTTCTTCTGGTAAGATTGAGGATGCGGATCGATATCTACAGTGTATTGATGTTGAAGCCTTCGAGATTCAAGGGTATTATTGAGCCTAGGGTTGCAGAAGATTTATTGATGATGTTAGAAAGGACCTTTGACAATATACAATATCCTCTTGAGAGGAGAGTATCTCTGGTTGTGTTTTTTGTTAAATGGTGAAGCTAAACGTTGGTGGTTAGGCCAACAACAAGCACAAAGTAACAAAAAAGTTGAGGTAGCCAACAAATTTAAATGATGAGTTATAAAAAAGAAATTTGCAAATGAATTGCTCCTTATTACTATTAGCACTCTAAACAACAACTTCTAAAAAGATGTGATGATCACCTAACATTTCTAGTTGAAGCAATAACATTATATATTTGATACTATTATCACCCTACATCTAGGCCACAATGCAATTAGATCCCAAACTACTTCAACTCCATGTACAATAACTCTAGAGCATAAAAGACTACCTTGGCATACTACAAGTGCTCTAAGAATAGAAAGAATACAAAAGAAAAGTAGCCAAATATTTTATCTCTCATATTCGAAAAATTATTACGTGCGATATCCGAACGCATTCGGAGGCTAATCCAGACGCCCCATGTCACATAATACACAGTGCATTTGGTGATGTGACGCATCCGGATTAACCTTTGGACACGTCCAGAGCTCGTACGTAATAATCTCTCCTCACATTCAACCAAGAGAATTTGAACTCAATGATTTAGTTCTATGAAACCTAAGTATCAACAAGGTATATGTAGAAAAAAAGGGAAACAAATTTCAATTCATCAAAGTAAATTTTCTATATATTATTTTTTTGATCTTATCATAAAATTATTTTTATTAATTTTTAAAATTAATAATTACATATAGTTCTATTATTAATTTCATGAAACATGTGATAGCAATATAAACATTAGAAATATAAAAATTTAACTAATAAGATTTAAAGCAAAATATTACAATGAAATTTAACAAAACAATTATATCAAATGTTATAAAAATAAATTTTTTAAATTTTAAATTTATTTTAAGAAAATAAAATATAAAATTAGAAACTGATTAATTAATAATACTTTATTCTGATTTTGAAATAAATTAAAAATATTAAGACCGACTTAATCTTTTTTTATGCCTTGAAATACTTTGCCAGTGGGCTTATCTGATAATGGTCATACTGTTAGGGTTTCGTCGTCGGTCGTTTCTCTCTCTCTCTCTCTTCCACTTCATATTTCTGGTCTTCGATGGTCTCTGCTTCATCATCGCTCAGCACTTCATCTCCCATGGCTCCTTCGTGCAGTCCTTCAATGTAATGAAATTTATTGAAATATTATAAGGAAATAACAAAGGGAACAAAGCTTGTGTTCTTAGCAAGTTCTTAGAGGAATGGCGGTGAGCGGTAGCGGTGGTGGTGTAACGACGGAGGAATCGGAGGAGCAACAAAAGCGTTCGGAGATCTACACCTACGAGGCGCCATGGCACATCTATGCCATGAACTGGAGCGTTCGGCGGGACAAGAAGTATAGGCTTGCCATAGCTAGCCTCCTCGAGCAGTACACAAATCGTGTGGAGATCGTCCAACTAGACGACTCGACGGGGGAGATCCGTTCCGACCCCAACCTCTGCTTCGACCACTCGTATCCTCCTACCAAAACCATGTTCGTGCCTGATAGAGAATGCCTCCGGCCGGACCTTCTAGCTACTTCTGCCGACTTCCTCCGTATCTGGCGGATTGCCGACGACTCTTCGCGCGTCGACCTTAAGTCTGTCCTCAACGGCAACAAGAATTCTGAGTTCTGCGGTCCGCTCACCTCTTTCGATTGGAACGAAACTGAGCCACGGCGCATCGGGACCTCCTCCATCGACACCACTTGCACCATCTGGGACATCGAGCGGGAAGCAGTTGACACGCAACTCATCGCCCACGACAAGGAAGTCTATGACATCGCGTGGGGCGGCGTCGGCGTCTTCGCCTCTGTATCGGCGGATGGGTCAGTCCGCGTCTTTGACCTCCGTGATAAGGAGCACTCCACCATTATCTACGAGTCCTCCGATCCTCCGGATACCCCACTTGTTCGCCTCGGGTGGAATAAGCAGGATCCGCGCTACATGGCCACCATCATCATGGACAGTGCTAAGGTCGTCGTCCTTGACATCCGCTTCCCCACGCTCCCTGTTGTCGAGCTGCAGCGACACCAGGCCAGCATTAATGCCATTGCGTGGGCACCCCACAGCTCTTGCCACATTTGCACTGCTGGTGATGACTCCCAGGCGCTCATTTGGGACCTCTCTTCCATGGGAAGCACCTCAGCCTCCTCTGGAGGGAAGCAGCAGCAGCCTGCAGCTGAGGGGGGGCTCGATCCCATCCTTGCTTATACTGCAGGAGCTGAGATCGAGCAGCTGCAATGGTCGTCCTCTCAGCCAGATTGGGTCGCTATTGCCTTCTCCAGTAAGCTGCAGATACTCAGGGTTTGATGTCTCCCATCCTCAGATCTTATTTAATTTCCACCAACCAATCTACCATTCCACAATTTTTTGTTCTTCATATCATGTTGTGTGTGTTGAATTAGAAGATTAGTAGATTAGAATGAGAAATGGGAGCACTTGAAAGTTATCTGTAGAGTGTTTCCAGAATCTCTCTGTGCTATATTTACTCTTATAATTCTTGTTTATTTGAATCTGGAATTGAACTTTGGCTAGTTCATTTGGGTGAAAAGCCCAATACTGTTGATTGTCTTGTGAAGGACAATCTTCATTAAATGCTTTTTCCGTTCATTTTTATTGATAGGTCTGATATATTATTTTCTTATCTTCCTCTAATATGAATTTTTTTTTATATGTTGTTCTTATCTTTTTTGTTGGTTCTTTACATGATGAACATGATGTGAGAACATGAGAGTGAGTTGGATTTATCTTTTTATATTTTTCATGGATTTTCATTTATTTTGATGACGTGATATGTTTCTAATGCTTCATATCTCTCCTCATGGGGAATAATTCTTGTTCCTGGTATACTTGTTGGTGTTCCACTTATATTGCTGGAAATGGGTTGGTCCTCATTTTTCTTTTTTGTTTCTTAATCTATTTATGTCATCTTTTATTGGTTGCTCTTGTGGTTTTTGTTACTTATGTTTATGATGAAGACTAATATGCAAAAAAGTGTGCTTTTCGTGCTCTTTTTTAGTCATGTCTCTTATTACAATATGTATTTCTGTTGTTTCATTCCTGTATTCGTGGGATAAATTCTTATACAAAACATACTGATTTCATGCATAGTAATTTGCAGAAGGTGAATTATAGTATAGATGCCAGCCAATCTTTCATTTTAACCATATTTGTATTCTCTATGTCATGACGTTGGTATTTTTCAGTAGAAGGGTTGCTTTTAATGATACAATATTTATGTTGTATGTACAATTAAATTGTCTCTTTTTTTTGGACTATTAATCTGAGCTTTTGTGATAACAGGTAGATATGTTCAGGTTATTTTGATTTTTTTGTCCATTCCTTCTTCTACCATCTGTTTTTCTTCTTAATGATTTCATGATTTGTTTTGCATTTCATCACCTGAGCATCTATATTTTTAAATGTATATGCTGTAGAATTCATACAATCTGAATGAAAATTTTTGTATTAAGTCATTTGAGAACACTTTGATCATCTTTTTATTTTATCAAGCTAAGATAATTTCATGTGTTAAGGTAATTGATTTAATAAATTGGATTTTTTCATCACCTGCTCATAGTTCTTATTTGCTCTTGTAATATATTGCATTATCATTGCTTTTGATGCGCAAAACTAATGGACAAGTATTTTTTGTTATCATCATTTGTGCATGCTTGAGATATCTTGGGTCTATTGTTCAGAATGATGGTGAAATAGATGGGGATATTATTAGTAGATTTCAAGTTGGATGGTTGAAGCGGAGGAATGCATCGGGCTTATTATGTGATAGAAAAGTCCCTCTCAAACTTAAGGGAAAATTCTATAAGATGGTATTGAGACTTGCAATGCTTTATGGTGCAGAATGTTGGCCATTAAAATAGAAGCATAATATTAAGTTAAGTGTTGCAGAGATGACGATGCTCTGGTGGATGAGTGGCTTTACTCTTAAAGACAGGATATGAAATGAGCATATACATGAAAATGTTAGAGTAGCTCTAGTGGAAGATAAGATTAGAGAGAGTCGCCTTAGATTGTTTGGTCATATAAAACGACGGCCTTTCGATGACCCGATTTGGAAAGTAGATGTATTAGATTTGACTTATATTAAGAAAGGTAGAGGCATACCTAAAAAGACTTGGTTAAAAATATTAGAAATGACCTTTCTTTATTAAATTTAGATGAGAATCTGACCCTTAATAGGACACAAAGGAGAAAAAGGATTCATGTAGCCGACCCCACATAGGGAGATAAAGGCTTGTTGTTGTTGTAGTTGTATCATTTGTGCATGCCTTTTTAATAGGATAATTTTGATTGTAAAAATCTAGTTGAGTAAGCTTTTATCATTTCACCGTTTTTCATGTTTTGTTCCTTTTATTGAGGAAAACTTACTGAAGTTTGCTTACTCATACCATCACCTTACATTATCATCATTTTACCCTCCCTCTTCCCCCTTATCATCATCATAGTGGCTAACCAAACATATGCTGTAGGCAATGTATTTTCTCTATGTTTGCTCTTTTTTTTTTCCTATGTTTGTAGTGTTGATTTACTCTTTAAGTGGGTAGACATCATTAAGACACCAGAGCTGAAAGTAACCATAGTGAAAGGAGAGAGGCTAAGTGCTTGACTTCTGTGAATTAGGATTGTATTTTTTTTAATATTAAGAAAATTTTGCGAGCTAATTTTTTTTATGCGCGCATGTTTGTGTGTGTGTATACACACACATATCAAAGAATTATAATAAAATGCTAGTATTTACAAAGAGTATTTGTAATGAGAACTTAAAAATTATTAATAAATGTTGTGGTCAAAACTTTATGAAGGACCCATAATATTAAAGTTCTTTGCTTATGTGCCATCATAATTAATATAATAAAAACTTGCATTATAGCTACGTGAAATTATCAATAAATTTAATAGTCTATTATGAAAATCATTGTGTTAAGATATCTAATGGAGAAAGTATGTAGAACAAAGAAAAGATCTTATGATTTTTTATTTATTTTGAGAAGTTATATCTTTAAATAGTATGAGAATTAATTTGTTGTGCATTAAGATAAAAAAGTCATTTTGTGTTAAGATAGTTAATGGAGAAATATGTGTTGTAGAGATGAGGATGCTCAGGTGGATGAGTGGTTTTTGAGACATAATGCGAAATGAGTATATATGTGAAAATGTTGGAGAGCTCTAGTGGCAGATAAGATTAGACAAATTTTCCTTAGATGTTTTGGTCACATAAAGCGTTGGCTTCCGATGACCCGAATAGGAGTAGATGTACTAGATTCGGCTTATGTGAAGAAAGATAGAAGTAGACCTAAAAAAACCTGCTTAGAAAGAATTATAAATGACCTTTGTTTATTAGATTTAAATGAGAGTTTGACTCTTAAAAGAATACATTGGAGAAAAAATGATTCGTGTAGCCGACCCCATGTAGTGGGATAAAGGCTTGATGTTGATAGTTCATAGGGAAATACACACAACAAAGAAAAGGTCATTATATGATTTTTTATTGATCTTGAGAACGCATATGATCAAATATTATGAGAATTAATTTGTTGTGCATTGAGATGAAAATTGGGTGTCAAACGCATCCTGACATTATTAAAGATACGCATGATAGAGCATTAGTTGTTTATAGTAGTAGTTATGTAGTCATTCGAGAATTTCCAATTATTTTAGGTTTACTTCAATGATTCGTATTGAGTTTATATATTTTCCAATTGGTTGTGGAGATGCTTACCAAAAAAAAGAAATTCAAAATGAGGTGGTTTGTTTTGTTTTTTTCTTGATGATATAGTTCTAATTGGGGGGCATTTACTGAAATAAATAAGTGATTGGAACAATAGAGGAAATGTTTCAAAAATAGATTATTTAGAATTATTACAATAAAGCTTGAGTATATGTGATGCTTGATATTCTAGTGTTT
The DNA here is from genome assembly GCA_022539455.1 of Dendrobium nobile. NCBI lineage: Eukaryota > Viridiplantae > Streptophyta > Magnoliopsida > Asparagales > Orchidaceae > Dendrobium > Dendrobium nobile. The sequence continues at coordinate 3,883,213 of CM039735.1, read as the reverse complement.
AGGTCTCTTATTGCGATTAGAATAATGCAGTGAATGTGATCGGAAAGGAAATTAGGATTCACTTATTAAAGACCTCCTTAATACATAAAAACTTGGTTTTTTAGGTGTTAATTATAAAATATGAGAATTAGAAACCAGTTAATAATACAATGATTGAATGAATCCTTAGAAATATAAAAAAAGGAACTGGGATTATGCAAAATCAACCAGCAATTACAATTTTTAATGTCTTATCAAATTTGAACAAAATTAAGAAATCTAGCAAACTAATAAAAAATATTTAGATGAAACTAAATAAATGAAAGATGTCACCAAAACTAAGAAAATTCAAGCCTCTTGTCGGTAGAAGGTGATAATATCCTTGGAGGTTCCCTATAGCACTTGCATTGCACTCAAAAGAATCTCACATCCCATAAGTATGTGACAAAAAGTGGCAATAGAAATTTTATTGAATTAAAAGTTGAATAATTACATGCCTTATATTGTTTATTCATAATTTTTTATCTTTAGATTAATAGATATGCTTGATACAAAACTAGCCCAATTCATATCTGGTTAATTCATATTTCAAGCTTAAGATGCATCTTTAAAAATTCAAGGGACCGGCTTACGGCTAATAGGCGAAAGTTCTCTGCCTCCTGTATGCAAAATCTGACCGCCCGACTCTTCACGGAGTTGTTTAGGAAGGGCTTTGAAGGGAGTTGGAAGAGAAATATCAAAGTAGGGGTCGTTTAGGGATTTCCTTTTGAATTGTATGCATTAAATAATTTGTTTTCCTAGGGTTAGGACATCTTGAATTTGACTGAAATTTGAGATCTCTTAGGTTTAAGTTTTTGGGCTCTAGCGGCGTCTAGAGATTTGGGAGAGAGAGATCCTCCTTTTAAATAGAGGATCAATTGTATCTTGTTATTTTTCTTCCGTTAGTTTGATTATTGTAATAAAAATTATTGTTTTTTTAGTTTTTCCTTTGAATTTGTTGATAGTTCTCGCTGTTTTCATCAACATCAAGATAGGTAGGTTTTACTTGGAAATTTCAAGCATTTCCTAACACAATACAGTAAGAACCTTCATGAGTTAATCCAAAGCAGGGAAAACTGCAAAAAGCTTTTTCACAAACCCCAAAAATTTTTAGAATATCCCTAACTGGCGAAAACAATAGTATCTTATTTTCAAAGCCAGCAATAATGCATTATCTTAAACCGATAACACTCCCAGCTGATATTAGTGGCTATTTAGCTGTTAAGGACATATCCCATAATACCCACTAGTTTTAATATCGCCTAATTACAGCGACTGTCTAATTACTAACAGAAATGGAGACTTAGCTTTGTTTGAGACAATTTTTTTGCTGCTTTCTAAAGTAACTTTTCATACAAAAATTTCAAAAGTTTAAAAAAAATTTATACTGAAAAACTGTTTTAGAAAGTTGTCCCAAACAAAACTATAGCGGTAGATGATTTATTGTTTTGCTTTGACTTTGAAATCAATCACAATCAAATTAACCCAATATTATCCTGATATTTGGAAACAAATTAATAGAGAACGCACCTCCTTGCCCATAGCATTATAATCTTCATGGTGCTGTTCAACAACCTATAAAATTTTAACCTGCATTGTACATTGTATGTGCAATTAAAAGTCAGAAAAATGTAAGGATTTAGCAATCTCTTAGTTATTTAAGAGATGCTATCGTAAGAGGCCTGACTTGGGAATAGAGGCTTTACTATGGGTACTAAGTTTTAGGCATTTTGAAAATGAGCCTTCTGGGAAGGTGCAAGATGCTCAGGGAGGGGTGCTTTATTAGTCCAAGTTTCCCTTGTTAAAGACGATCTATCATCATTTCCAGTGAACTAATTTAATCTTCAATTAGCGGTTGTTTGGACTGGTTATAATTTCCTGTAAAAATAGATGTAAAATCATTGTTAAAAAGTGGACCTGTTGGAAGTTGTTGTGAATATTTTAGATTTTTTCCTTCAGAAAAAGTTGGATATCAACTAATTTAGGCCTTGTTTGAGATTGCTTTCTTACTGCTTCTTAAAGCAGATTTTTAATAAAATTTATTGTACTAGAAAGCTGCTTTATGAAGCAGTAAGAAAACCGTCCCAAACAAAATCTTGTAGTTATCACATTATAGCTGAGTTGATTATAAAAGCTCTGTTACATTAGTTGAAACATAAAAAAATATCAATATAGCTATAGACAAATAACATTATGATAATTTTCTGAAACTTAAACTGTGAAAAGCTTGAAAAGTTTCCTCAAACAATAGAATGGACCCCAACATAATTTGGAGAGATTGTCAAAAACCCATACTGATGATCTTTCCGCCAACAATATCATATTTTACAGTATGTTAGCATGATGGACTTACAAAAATGGAAGTTGCACAATGCATTACTATCAGCATGATGGAAATTTCATATGCTCATGAGCTACTAAGGTTTGGTTTGGCTTTCTTGCAACTTTTTAAATCAGTTTTTTAATATAAAAATTTAAATTTTTATACTAGAAAATTATTTTAAGAAGCAGTAAGAAAGCCGTCCCGTACGAAGCCTGAATTGTATTACTTGTAAGGATCAATCCATTGAACAGTTCTTTATTATTACTGGTAAAGGGCCAGTCCATCATGCTATCTTCTTGATTTAGCAGAACAAATAGCTCTCTCTCTTCTGTCTTAAAATCTGCTAACTTTCTCTCTTTAATTTTCTTTTTATACTATAACAGATTTATTTTTCACAATATTTTTGTTCAGATTTTATTACACTTCTTCTTTAAGCTACCTGTATGATAGCAGTTTTATTATATTCTAAGTTCTAAGTCCTTATGGTATTCTCATATTATATATTTTTTGTTACTTAACCAAATTGTTGAGAAGAATGGTGATGGTGATAATAACTTTGATTTCATTTGGGATAATTTTTTTATTATTTTTTAAAGCAATTTTTTTAGTATAATTTTTTTGTGAATTTGAATTTTTTGTACCTTGGTGTATGCTTTAGTCATGGATGTTCTCACTAGACATTTGCAAGAGGATGTACCTTGGTGTATGCTTTTTGCTAATGATATTCTTCTTGTTGATAAGATTAGAGAGGGAGTTGAAGGTAAACTTGAATTATGGAGGTCAACCTTAGAGTCTAAAGGTTTTCGCTTGAGTAGATTTAAAACGGAATATATGGAGTGTAATTTTAGTAGTAATAGACCTAGTGAGGGGATTGTGACTTTGGGCGATTAAGTCATTAATAAGAGTACATGTTTTAGATATCTTGAATCTATTGTTCAGAGTGATGGTGAAATAGATGGGGATATTATCAGCAGAATTCAAGTTGAATGGCTGAAGTGGGGGAATGCATCAGGCTTGTTATGTGATAGAAATGTACCCCTCAAACTTAAGGGAAAATTCTATAAGATGGTAGCGAGGCCTGCAATGCTTTATGGTGCCGAATGTTGGCCATTAAAAGAGAAGCATAATATTAAGTTAAGTGTGGTAGAGATGAGGATGCACATGTGGATGAGTGGCTTTACCCTTAGAGATAAGATACGAAATGAGCATATACGTGAAAAGGTTGGAGTAGCTCTAGTAGAAGATAAGATTAGAGAGAGTCGCCTTAGATGGTTTGGTCACATAAAACGGCGGCCTTTCGATGACCCGGTTAGGAGAGTAGAGGTATTAGATTTGACTTATGTTAAGAAAGGTAGGGGTAGACCTAAAAAGACTTGGTTAGAAAATATTAGGAATGACCTTTCTTTATTAGATTTAAACAAAAATTTGACTTTTAATAGGACACAATGGAGAAAAAGGATTCATGTAGCCGACCCCACGTAGTGGGATAAAAGCTTGATGTTGTTGTTGAATTTTTTATATTAAAAAGTTATTTTAGAAAGTAGTAAGAAAGTTGTGCCAAACGAAACCTTAATTGTGAATGGAACTCATGGAAGTAAATTTTGTTTTGGAACTTCATTTAGGACGATTAGGGAGATAGTGATATGATATTTAGATTTTTTTGGGAATAATTTTCATATTGTTTTATAAACTAATTTTTTTAGTATAGCTGTTTTAAACAAAAAACTCAATTTAATTTGATTTAGAAAATAGTTTGAAATCAATTATTTTCACCAATAAAATCAATTAAAATTCATTTTTTAATATTTTGAATATTATGTGAATTTAATTATAAATTTAAGTTGGCCCAAACCCACTAAATTGATCAAATTAATGAAAATCGTAAACATTATATATAGTTTTAAATTAAAAAAACATCAATTTATTTATGGTGCATAACGTTCAAAATTAAATGCAAATAGTTATTGCAAGCTAGCAAGACGTGCTAATTTCTTTAGAAGAAAGGAATTGATTGGATATTTGGATATGAATAGGCAACACGGAATCAACATTATTATTATTATTTTAAAAATCTTTATGTTTCTTTTATAATTGGAGTTCCTCTATTCAAAATTTTAAAACTTATTATTTAAGTGTAACATAATATGGTGGCAACTTAATTTAATTATTGATTTATTGATTAAACATGAATCTGAATTCATATATGCAAAAGGTTCTACTTGATTAGGACCGTCAAAATCGGGTTATAGGTCGAGGTTATGTTCAACCCAAAATTGACCCGACTAGTTGACCTAACTCGAATCTATCACTTTTTTTTTTTAAATGGGGAACTTTCTTGGACCCGAACTCGACCCATTTTGGACCTAGGTCAGCTCGACACCACCTACAAACCCGTCATCATCTTTATACTTATCCAACAAAAAAACGACGAGCTGGAGGAGATGAAATGTAGCTTGAGGACAGAACAGCCACAACAGCTAGAAGCAGGATGGAATGGTGGTGGCCAACTGTCAGCAATAATGACCAAGCAGGCCATCACGAACAGGATGGTGACAATGGCAAATTTTGACACCCCTAACCCTGATGTATGTTTTTTATTGATAATATTATTTTTGTTGATAAGACTGTAGGAGTTGAATGTAAACTTGAATTATGGAGGTCAAATTTAGAGTCTAAAGACTTTTGTTTTAGCAAAAATAAAACATAATATATCGTGTAATTTTAAAAATAATAGATCTAGTGGTTGTATTGTGACTTTAAGTGATCAAGTCATTAATAAGAATATACATTTTAAATATCTTGAGTCTAGTATTCAGATTGATGATGAAATAATTGGGGATGTTATTAATAGAATTCAAGTTGAATGATTGAAATGGAGGATTACATAGAGCTTATTGTGTAATAGAAAAGTCAATCGAGCTTATTGTGTAATAGAAAAGTCACTCGCAGACACTTAAAGAAAAAAATATATAAGATGGTAGTGAGTCTTACATTGCTTTATGATGTAGAATATTAGCCATTAAAAGAGAAACATAATATATAATTAAGTATTACAAAGAGAAGGATGCTCATGTGGATGACTGACTTTACTCTTAAAGATAGAATATGAAATGAGCATATCCATGAAAAATTTGGAATAGCTCCACAGGAATATATTACAAAGAGCCGCCTTAGATGATTTGTTTCCGTAAAATAACAATTTTATGATGACCCGACTAAGAAAATAGATGTTTTAAATTTAACTTATGTTAAGCAAGATAGAGATGGACCTTAAAAAATATATTTAAAAAATATTAAAAATAACCTTTTTTTACTTGATTTAGAAGATAATTTAACTCTTAACAGGACTCAAAATGATTTAAAAAAAAATTCATGTAACCAACCCAACATAATAGAATAAAAACATATCCTGTGACCACACTATGATCCTTCAATTACTAGATCATAATCTTCCAATTAATATTTGCTTGTCTACCAATTTTATCAATAGAAGCCAATGGCATAGCCACATGCCATTATTAATAAAATTAAAACATATAATTAACACAAATTTAACCTTCAAAATCAGCACCAAGATTTATATTAATCTCCTTAATTCTAATATTCCATCCTCAAAGAATAACAAAACATACAACTAATAATTTCTTAAAAATAACTTCCAAGTCACAAACTCTTCCAACCATTTGCAATTGATGACATAAATGTTACTATTAATTTATAATTTTTTTATACTGTATAAACATCTTCCCAAATTAAATGAAAAAATACCATTTGCAATTGATGACCAATATCTCCAGAGATGCATAAGGCCTTTAATGGTCAAACAAAATCATTAGGATGGAATATACAAAGGAAGGGCTGCCAATTGAGACAAAATCAAGTTTTGACAAAGCAACCAATTGGAATAAACGATTAATCAAATCCATCCATTAGAATATAACCACTTCTAAAAGTTTAGTAGCCGAACCCCTTACTCAGGAAAAATTATTAGGTGCAAAGTGCACACCGTCCGCACAAATACTGAATAACTAACAGTACCAAGTGATACAGAATGCGGGTATCACTAGGTATCCCGCTCCCGTCCGCACTCTGCACCTAATAATCTCTCGAAAGCTTTCGATACAAATTCCAATAATAATATTAAAATAACAGTAAGAGACAAAGAACGTAACGTACAAGGCCGGCATGTGCGGGGAAAGCAGGCTTTGCTCATCACAATCGTCGCTTTCTTCCATTACAGAATTTTTTTCCTTTTTCTCCTTTTAAGCCCTCTTTGAACGCTTCTTCCTTTTGCTATTAACGGTCCATTTCTGAGTCAAACCACCGTATCTCAACACATTTTCTTTGGACTGTAAAAAATCAAATTGCTGGTTTTTTTTTTGGAGGGAAAATATAAAATATTTACAAAATTATATTACCAAAAAAAGGAAATAAAAAAATTAGAACAAAGAAAAAAAACTACAGCGATGTTTAGGACCAAAAAAAGAGACCAGACCACGTTGTGGTGGAAACTGAATTAGGACATAAAGATTTGTAAGGTCGCATTCTTGAGAGAGTGACATATGGGACACGTGTCAACGCCAGCGTCGCAGGACTTGCAAAGGCAAAGATGCCTACAGGGGAGCACCAGAACGCAAATGTCGTTCTCGTTGCAGACTTTACAAACCATCGGGCGCCGAAGTTCGTCGCTCGCCGGCGGGGTCTCAAAGCAACAAGACTGCGCGTCATCTGCAGGAAATGGGGAGCAATTGCTCTCGCCGAATCCCTCCTTTGCCGGCGGCGCGGCGGAGGCAGCGGTGATATTCTGGATCAGTGCTTGCTCTAGGCTGGTTCTAAGACTGGAGACAACCGCTTCATTGTTCTTGGCGAGATTGAACCAGATCAAGCTCTCAGCGCTTGTCTGCAGTGCTTTCTCTTCCAGCTCCGCATTCCTCCGGCTCGCGTTCTCTAGCTCAGCATCTTTTTCGCGCAGACGTTTTATGGCCCGCTGGCTCAGAGAGGAGAGCAGCTCCTGGCAATATCTCTTAAGCGCTTCTTCCATTCCCCAACGAAGTCTCTCGCTCTTAAGAATTAAACCACAAAAAGAAATCAGCAATCAATCGATCCAAAATCAACTGTATATTTCGAAGGTAGGACGATGATTACCTGTCGCCGCAAGAGAGTATCCATTTCATTGTTCTGTCGATACAACAGAGCAAGAAGCTCAGGAGAAACATCGGGGCCATTAGGCAAATACGAAACAGAAGAAATCTCACTCGTGGATGGTGCCGTCGATTCAATCATCGGTAAACCCAACCCGCCAGAAACACGAAATCCGCTTGAAGAAGCGATCGTACCTGCCCTAATCGGTAGCTGCGAGTACATCGGCGCCGCAATAGCGATCATAGGCTCATCCCTCCTCCGCTTACGGCAGGAGCTAGATACGTTGCATGTAAGATCGCTCTGCGGGTGATCACTCAATACAGCAACGTTGGTTAAAACACCCGCTGGTACCCGAGCTCCATCTTTCGCAGTATAAAAAAACTGGCCCATCTGATGATTTTGGCTCTGCAGCATCTGTATACCTTCGAGAACACCACCCGGAGCCTCAACCCTGAATGATTCCGACTATCAGATCGTAATACGAGGATCATACCAATACCAATACAGAATCAAATTAAAGACGGAAAATCTCCCGCTCACCTGGAGTAATGAAAATCAGGGGTGAAATCGTCAGAGATATACTGTGCATGAACTGCCATTCCAGCTTATTCTTCTACGGATCTAAAAAGCTCAATCTCGCTTGCTTCGATTTGCTCGTCCGATCCACTCTCCGTAACGCCCGGCTTCGGCTTCGAAGCTGAAGAGCCAAATGATCCCCAGCAAGAAAAAGTGCGAAGAAACTGCGTAAGAGGAAATGCACGCTCTTGCATTTATATATAGAGGATGGACCATTGACTCTGAAGTTTCTGTAAGGTGGTGATGACGCGGCAGCGTGAAATTTATTATATTTATTTTTATTGTAATTACAGATATTTAGAGTAAGTTTAATAATGTAATATTTATTATTTATTGCTTAGTAAAAGTCTCGGTCGTCTATGCGGGCTCTGACTATGATAGATTGATTAAGTAGGATTTAGTGGTGCCGAAAAAATTCAGTCAATATACGCAGACCGCATAAAAAAATTATGAAAAATTAAGAAATTTTTTCTTTTATATGTATTGAATTTATTCTAATAAAAAATTAATGAACCATTTACATACAGATCATAATATATTATTTTATTTATATATTTGACAATTAAAATTTATATATATATATATTTGATATTAAAATAATATAAAATTGTATTTATATAATATTAAAATTTTAGATAGTATGTATATAAATTTTTAAAATGGATTATATAAGAATATTTTAAAATTATATTACGATGAATTTAAAAATAATTCCATTTATTTTAATTTCATTGATAAAAAAATTAATCCTGTAAATATCAAAAGACTCAAAGTTTACATCATAAAGATATAAAAAAAAAGGTATATTGCAAAAAGAGACCTCCACATCGTATCTTGCACGTACAGGCCGGTCCCGTCGGCCGTCCGTCTCTTCCAAAATAGTCCTCCACATGTCTCATATTTATTATTCCGGTCCTCCCAAAAAATTATATAAAATAATAATTATACATATAACCACTATAATAATAAATCTGTAAATATAATATTTACTAAGAAGTAATGATAGCACTGCCCGTTTACAGAAAGAAAGGACCAACGCATCGTCGGGGAGGAAGAAAAAAATAGAAAGCAGAGAAAGAGATAGAAAGAGGAGAAGGACAGATCCATCACTCTCGTCGGTAATGGCCCGACGGGTCAGCCCGATATCCCACCTCGATTCGCCCGACGAGCCCAACCCGGCGAGCGTACGAGGCAGGCTTATCTCCTTCTCTCTTTCTCTCTCTACAGTCGGCCATTCCCCGTGCCTTGCCCACTACGGTACCCACCCACCCATCCATCACCAATCGCTCTCTCTCTCTCTCTTCTTAGGTCAGGAATTTGGGCTACAGCTCTAATACTAATAGTTCATCGGGCCCAGAGTTGCGTTATTTCTCTGTCATGGTTTCTCTCTCTTCTGTAGCTTTCCGATGCTTTTGGTGGCATTCAGAAGAAGAGCAGAAACAGCCGCTGCCACGTCCGTCGCTTCTCCCATCTCTTTCTCATTTCCACTTTCTATTACTTTTATTTATTACGCTCTTTGTTCTCTGTTTCTCTCTCTTAGATCCATACGGATGATTCTCTCTACCCACTTATAGCATTTGCTGCACTGCTTTTTTTATATATAAATTATAACGTTTGGCAAATCGTTTTAATTATTTTCAGATAAATTAGCTGATTAAAGTTATTTGAATTTAGTTTAAAATAATAAATAAATAATTTACCCATTCATATTTTCTATTTTTCTTAAATTACATTTTAATGAGAATATCTATGACTATTTATTAACGAATTAAATAATTAAAAACAGAGCTGTTGCGTCCTGGAGTATTCAAAGCGGTAGAAAAATATAAAATTTAAGGTCTTAGTTCTGTACGGAGATCCAGCACGTAATCAGATAAAAAGAAATGGTCTCATTTGTAATCAACTGCAAATTTTAAAATTGATACCGGACATCGAGCTTCTTCCAACTAAGATTCTTTCGATCTCCGTCGCCCTCCGACTAAGATCCATTTAACCTCTGTTGCTAGACAACAGTTTTTTGACTGACCTTCATCGCCCGTCTTGATTCTTCTCATTTCTAATTAAAAAAATTAAATTTATTATGACATATTTTATATTAGAACCTATCATTACTAAACATTGCCCAAAAGTCAAGTCTTAAAATCTTATTAGCAATATTAAAAAAAAAAAGAAAAATTCTTATTTACAAGAAAAACTTTTATTAATTATAATTTACGTGCACCAACTCGGCATGAAAAGAAACAACGCGCCCCACGTTGAAAAGACGTGAATAAAAAAATAAATATTTGTAAAATAAAAAAATTAAAAATAAATAATATCATTTTTTCTTTTTCAGAAGAATCGTCGTCGATTCTGATGAAGGGGAGGCCGTGGTGGGTCATAATTAAAGCAATAAAAAAAATAATAATTAAAAAAGAAAGCAGTGAGAGCTACGGTACCTTCTAAGCGTCTTCCTCGTGCGAAGTGGCGGTCGTGGTATAATTCTGCACGGTCTGTCCCACCTACAGAAAATTTATTTTTTTAAATTAAAATTTATATATTTACTGAAAATATATTAAATTTAATGCAAAATATACTTTTTCAATATGCAAAAAAGTGAAAATGGAAGAGGGTAGTTTTGTAAAATGAAAATTTTCGGTGGCTTTCGAGGACCCAACGGTCAGTGTGAGCCCGTGTCATAAAAGCGTCTGATGCTTTTTTTTTTCTCCTTTTACTATATATAATAATTTTAAGTTTGATTTTGATTTCAGTTTTATAATAAAAATTTAAATGATATCGAGAATTTCTTTTTTTTAAGGATTTTCTTCTTTTTTTAATTTCATAAAAAAGTATTAATTTATCTTTTTATAATTAAATTTTGTAGAAAATAAATTATTAGTATAAAACTTGTACTAAGCTCGAGGTTTTGTTTGGAACTATATTTTATTATTTTTTAAAATAATTTTTTGTTATAAATTTTTTAATTTGAAATTTTACTATTAAAAAGTTATTTTAAAAAGAAAACTTTGTTTGAAAGAATATATAAATTTTAATTTTAATATTATAAAATTATTTTAAAAAGTTGTAAAAAAGATGTCGACTTTTTATTGTTTTTTAAAATAAATTTTTAAAAAAAATTTAATTTTTATTTTAAAATTTAATAAAAAAAATCGTATTAAATGAACCCTTAATCTTTATTAAATATAAGTTAAAAAGATAAGTAAGCGATGAATTTATTTTATATATAAGTATTATATTTTTTATAAAAAGATGTGAAAATAGGATATGGTTTCCAATAACGTGGAGATTCGTGCTGTATAGTAATATTTGGTTTCGTGTCCGAGTAAATATTGCTTTGGACCTTACATTACAGTGGCGTCACCTCGGCCTTCTTTTCAGTTCACGTTAGAACTGCACCTTCCTTCTTTACCCTCTTAAAAGGAAGAAGAAGAAAAAGGAAAAAAGAAAGAAAGTTCTGTAGCCCATCTATGGAGATGTTCTGTTTCTCCATCGCACCTTTCAACGCCTCTCTTATGGCTCTCTACTGATTCTTGAAATGAAAGCATGACCAATCTAATCCTTCTCAGAACCCACTGTCTTTCTTTCTTTATCATTCATGCATGATCTTCTTCTTCTTCCCAATAAATTTGGAATGTAGCTCACGTTCAAACTCCAATGAAATCAAGTCATATATATAATTTGAATAGAGATCGCTCGTGCGGCTCGCTGGTTGAGAATTGAGCGAAGCTTTTTCTCCCATGAGGCTCATGTTCAAATCTCCTAACTGTCACATGTGGCTTGATTTCAGTGGAGTTCAGACACGTTCGTACTCTGCACGTAATAGTTTCTCCTTCTTTAGAGGCTTAGCAAGCCTTATACACATTCATTGAACATGACTTTTGTTTATGTATGATAGGAATTATGCACGAAGATAATGCACATCGATTGCTTACATTGTATGATAGGTCTTATTAGTATTACGGATATTGGTTGAAATCCATTCAGAGGGAGAGGACGAAGGATTCGTTTTTTAATTCATCGAATGAATTCATTAAATTAGGCTCTATGGCTAAGTAGAATGTAAATCTTTAGGTTACTTTTAATTTGGTCATATAACATTATGAAAAATATATATATATGAAAAACTTCTCACATGAAATGTATTAGGGATATACGTAGGTCATCTTATTGTCAAAATGCTAAGTTATTTTGTATAAACTATAAGATAATAAATAATAAATTTTGGTTTTTTCTTGTAAAAATGGATAAAATCTTTTATGCTTTATAAAAATATCTTGTAATTATAAATATTTTACTATTTTAAATATTAATGAAATTCAGATTCATTTTTAAAAGAAAGTTTACATTCATAACCTTTTCAAAATAATGTTAAGATTGCAATTTTACTTTCAAAGTGCAAATCAAACAAATTCTTAAATTAAAATTAATTAATTAGCATTAATAAAAGAAAGGTCTTCAAAATTTTTAGCTATTATTTAATATAATATTATTATGTACTAGAAAATTTTATGGCCGTTGACTCTATACTTATTATCTTAATTTTGCACAAAGATTTAATTATATGCGTAGATAAAATTTGTGGAGAAATTATTATATGCGGACATGGGACGTAGAGCTACGTCTGGACTCCAACAAAGGTGGTCTTCTCCGAACGGGGTATGCATGGTGGCTGTGGATGATCACAATTGCAATGAATTTCGATATATTTGGAGCTCGCTCAAATCAGAGGAATTTCAAATACACGAAAAATGAACTAAATGCTGTATTTCAAATTCATAAAAAAATTACATTTCATTTGTTTTACTTTAAACTAAATATCAATATTTTTAAAACTCTTATATTTAGAATAGAACCCCAAATTTATATTTATAATATTCTTACCATAATAAAAAAAATAGGGGAATAAAAATGTTTTTATGAAATAATAATTGAAAGATTTTATAAAATGGAAATATCTAAATAATATTAAAAAGATATTTGCATATTAATTGTGGTCCAAAACAATAAATTAATTATGTAAGTTTGAGAAGGAACAGAAACACCTTAATGTGTCTGCAATTATTTCCTTTGCGAAAATCGAATAATTGGTCGAAAAAAGGGGCCCACCTCAGCGCCTTTTCCAAAATTTATTATTATTTCTTTTTGGGTCAACATTAAGGACGCGTTTGATTTAGTTTAAATTAAGTAAAATTTAAGCTAAATTTATAAGCTAATTTTTTTAATATAATTAGATGTTAATTATCATTAATAAATATTATTTAAATAAGAACTAATTTAAATTACCACAACTATTAAGATATTAATTAAAGCCTCAATAATACTAATGATGATTATATAATGAGTAATTAGGAGATTAAGTAATCATTATAGGATTAAATATAATAATTATCTTAGTTTTTATTAGTTGTAGTTATTTTTTATTATTAGTAATTAAATGATCAATTAATTTTTATAACTTAATAGCAACACAATCTTATTATGTTAAAAAATGTTAATTAGTCCTTATTTAATTTTAATAGACAATTAGATATTAAATATAGTTGATTATGTATTTATTAATTACTTATGTTCATCATTATTAAGTTAAGCCCTTTAAGCTAAAGTTTTAATATCCTTAAAGAGTGCATAAGATTAATGAGGTGCTAGTCATAAGATACGATAGGGAGAAGAAATAAATTATGGCATGCTTTAACAATGCTAGAAGATGTTAGATGGGCGTAGTCGAATAATGCTGGTCATAAGGTTGTAGTCACTCAATAGGTGTCAGAGGATTGTAGTAGGATAATGATGGTCGTTCCATGAGATCAAAGTTGGATAATGACGATTAAAGGATCATAGTTTGGTGACAATATTCGGGAGACTAGAGTCAGACGATGGTGGTCGGAGGATCGTAGTTGGGCAAAAGTGTTTGAAGGATTGTCGCCAGACAATAGGCGTTTGAGAATCATAGTCTGATGATAATGGTTAAAAGAGCATAGCCAAACAATAATGATTAGATGAACATGGATTAGTGACAATATTCGAAAAATTATAGTAAGATGATGGAGGTATAATGATAGTAGTCCACTGAAAACAATTAAGCAGTGGTTCAACAATAATGATCTAGCGGTTGTTCGGAGGAGATCTGATGATGACGTTTACGCGGTAGTCCAATAGTAGTGCTTAAATGGAGCTTCAAGATTCTTCATAGCTAAAAGCTCTCTTGAATCTCGAGCTAATGTCCAAGCCTCTTTTCATGTATAGAGTGAGAGCTTATTTCTGATTTTTTAGAGTGGCATGCCCCATAAATATAAATATAACAAAAATTCAAAACACTCATCACATGACCCATATTAAAATTCTCCAATTATTGATAACCATTCGTTAAGCATTTGAATTCCTTACTAATGTCAGAATTATAATATTGTGGCTCATTGAATTTATCTCATCATGTTCTTCAATTTTATTATAAGCATAAAATATTTGGAGATTATTTTGCCTTTTAATTAGTGTACAAAATTTTCTTATTATGCATTAAGTGCTTTATCTAAGCTCATTCAGACTCAGATCAAACTACTTTTAGTATCATTGAGTTTACCATTGAGACATTCAGTTTGATTATAAGTAGACTTTGAATGTCTTTGAATTTTATCATGAAAATTCTCAAATAAAATATTCATCGATATATGCACCTTATTAAGTTGATTTTTATGAGGTATCAATTATATCATTAAGTCAGGAGAAAAGAATACCCGAACAGTAGTCATTTTCTGCGTCAACAATGAAATTAATCTAAAATTCTCTTTCATTCATCATACCCAAATTAATAGTCAAGCACATACAATCAATAAACTTGTCGTCAATCTCTTATAGAAGAAGATTATTGATTGTCCCGAAAGTTAGGCTGATGAGCTACCATCTCTTTCATTGGCTTACAACGATCAACCCTTTCAATAATTATTTGTCTGGAGACTCCTCTTCCATCTCTTTAACTTCTTGGAAGTATACTGCATGACAATAAAACCTAAACCCTAAATATCTCAATGCGATTAAAGCAAACTATTGTGGACCCGATGCTCAAAATGACCAAAGATCTTAGAAAGCTAATTGGAAAAGTCTTCATACCATAAACAAATAAAAAAAAAATTTGAGAAAAATATTTTCAAGCTTCAAATAATTAAGAGCAAACTATTTTTGAGAATTTCAAACTATCAATATCTTAAATTATAAAATTTATTTTATTAATGAGATATTATTTCATTATTTAATTTTTTTAAATAATTATTTCAAATATTTTTATATTCCTCAATATACATAAACATTTATTTATTGAAATAAAATGACAAAAAAAATTACTAAAATTATAAATAATAATATGATGAGTGATTTGACGCCTTTAGTTTTTCCAAATATCCAAATCTAATATGGGATCAGACCAACAATACTTTGGCCTAATTAAAGTATGAGAAGTACAGCCAAGTAAATGGGCCCACGGCCCAACTCAGCATGTTTGAGTGCCGTATTGTGTTGGAATGATAGGGAGCTATGGGTCCCACCTAAAGGCTGTTGTGTCACATGCATTATGCTCCTCTAAAATTAGGTTAAATTTTGTCCACTCTTAATTTAGGATTTAGAATTTAATTAATAAATAAATTTTAAAATTATTAATGCTTTTTGGTTGCTTGCAAAAAAAAAATAAAAAAAAAAATAAAAAATATTTTACAAATATTGATGTTTGATTTGAAGTGAAACAAATACAGCGTAACATTTTAGTGCATTTGGAATTGATGGTTTAGTTCATTTTTGGTGTATTTGATATTTTTCGATTTGGGTGAGTTTCAAATACATAAAAAATTCATTGCATTTGTCGCTGCCTACTACCACCACACGTCGCTCGCCGGCCGCCGCAGACCTTCGTCAACCAGTACCGGCGACGCCAACTGCCACCGAACACCACCATCGACCACCCTAACTGTCACTAGCCGCCGCATTTTTTTTGGCTTTATTTAGGCAATATAGTATTGCTTAAATATCAAAATATTGAATCAAAATACAAACAAAAATATATTCTAAAACTATCTATTTAGTTAAGAAACTCATGAAATTATTCAATACATACTAATGTATAAAAAAATAAAAATAAAATAAAAAAAACTCATGAAATTATTCACTATTCTAATTTATTTTTTAGGTCAAGCAAAAAAAGAGAAAAGAATATTGATACATAGACTAACTTTCCAAACTATTGTAATCTCATAGTATCTAAAGTTTGTAAGTTAAGAGACGAATCAATTTTTGTAACACACTCAAACATAGTGGAATATTCTCATCTAGGCAAGGCCCTGTGATTTTTCCCTTTTTTAGCTTTCTCATGTAAATTTTTTCTTTGTTCTGTCTCAAACTATCTGTTTGTATGTCAGATGTTCGTGCATTGCTAAACGAAAAAACTATATCTCCATCGTCATGAATATAGTATCCCACAATAAGTCTTGTGACTCGAGAAGTGGTTGTTATTTAATAAAAGCTTTTGCTATAATATTTGTAATGGTTCTAATATATCATACCATTAAATATATTTGTAAAATAAATATGCCAATAGATTTTTATAATAATAGTAACATTAGGAAAAACATATTACACCATTTTTAATAAAATAAGTAGTTAATTTACATAACTGTAGAATTACCCAATTAATGATCCCAAAATAGAAAAATTATCTCTAAAAGATTAATTATTGAGTTTAATGAAATAAGATAAATAGGATTTTAAAACATAAAAAGAAATAAGGTCTTTCTAATATATTTTTAAATATTTATTCCATTAAAAAAACAAGAAACAATTTTCAAACAATTAGTTAAAAAAATCTAAGAAATTGAAACATCAACTTCAAATTCTTGGAAAATTCCTATCCATCATAGATTGATAAAAATAAATTCTATCAATATTGTGGAAGGTTTTTTCTTCACTTGGACTAAAATTTCATCTGAGATAGTTTTCTTGATGATTTTTAAAATAATTTTTAATTATAAATTTTTATTAAAAAGCAATGAAAAAGCTGATTCAAAAGATTTTTGAAGTTCACAAATAATAGTCTGGACTGGGTCTAACGGGTGATCAACAATGCCTGTGGTCTAGACCCGCGACCTTCATTGCACATTGAAGGGGCGCTGGTCTACCATCTGCCCAAGTGGTAGAGTAGACGTCATAATTTGTGATAGGGGGGATCGCGTTCGCGCGGCTTCTACAAAAAAAAAAAATCTCAAATAATAGCCTATAAAGACATTTCTTTTCCTTGATATTGACCTTATGCTAAACAACTCCAACTCATTTAATTGGCATGTGAAGATGACTTTGTCACAATAAAAATAAAATGAAATTCATCATCAAATCAAATTTTACAACCTTAATAAATTATTCCACCACTCCTTTCATTTTCTAGTCATTATTAAGTGTACTATATTTATTTTTCCTTATAAAATATTGAATTCTAAAATATAAATTTAATCTAAGGAATTATTCAGTGGTAAAATTAAGATTTTAAAAAAAGAAGAAATTGAAAAATTTATATTAAATTTAGGTATTTTTGTTTTAATTCCAAAGATGAGAGTCACTCTCAGCTGCTCTAATTTTATCATCAAATTTGATAATAATATTTATTTATTTTTATATAAAACAATAATTATTGTATTTATTAAGAGTCTTTTTGGTGAAGAATAGATATTGCCTTTTAGCTTAAGATATTTGTTAGAGGGGTCTTCTTGCCTTACAACAATTTGGACATTGAGATAAATATGATTTGTATTGATATAGACTTATACCAACCAATATCATTTTGTCACAAATAATGTCTCATAATATATATATTCCATTATGTAAATTATCTGAATTTTATTTTATTAATGAGATAATATTATCATAAATAAAAGCAATTAAGTATTAATTTTATAAATATAGAAATTTTGAATGTTAATTAAATAACTACCCTATATTAAAGCCATAGTGTTACAAATTCTAGAAAATTTGACTTTAGCTAAATAAATTTTTTTCCTACTTGAAATTTATTCTTTTTGAATTTTGATGATTTTAAATTATATAAGGAGATTCTTAGAAATAGTAGGTAATGGATCTAACCCAAACTCTTAGTCATAGTTGGAACTAAAAGACAAAATTTGTGTCAAAATAATTTGAAAATTTTTACATGGGATTAATTTTTAAAAATTATTATGCCACCTTATTCATAAATGAGAATATTTAAATATGACGACAAAGAGAAAGAAAAAAAGAATGAACTTTTAAAAATGATCACGTGACTTAATATAATAGTCATTGCCAACCCATGAATAATATTTTTGGGCTATGAGTTTGAATTGTTTTTTACTCTTACATTTTCATAATATAATTATGACGTGCTAAAAGTTGAGTTGGAGGTGAAATGTTATTTATCATACACAGAGCCACATTCATAGTTAGAGGAGAAAATAAAACATAATTAAAATGAGCATATAAATGAAGGGTTCTTTACGTGAAAAAAGACGAGAAAAGTGTAAGAGATATGGAAGTTGACCAAGGGAAGTAAAAAATATCCTTCTTCTTTAAATGAAGATAACATGACCTAAAGGTAGAATTAAATGATATCGCGGTGTATACATTAAAAGGGCATAAAATAAGTTTTAGACTTTAAGATAAATGGACATAAAATAAAAAATAAAGTAAAACGATTTTATAGGATTAGATGGGGGCATTTAAAGAATATTAACAAAAATATTTTTGAGAATAAGATTTTAGATTTTAAGATTTTGTTTGTGCATGAGGATGCTAATATTATGTGGGAAAAAATGACTAGTGATATTAAGAATATTGCAAAAGATGTCCCTGAAGTATCAAAGGAAAAAGCTCCTAATAGTAAAAATAGTTGGTGGTGGAATCCAAATATGCAAGAAAAAATTAAAAATGAGAAGTTTTGTTCTACAAATTGGTTTAATTTTAAAAATCCTGATAATTGGGAAATATATAAAGTGGCTCGTAATGATGCTAAGAAAGCAATATGCGATGCAAAGACATTAGCTTTTAGTGATTTATATAATAGATTAGATACTAAATAGGGAGAAAGATATATGTATAAGTTAGCCAAACAAAGAGATAAGAGTAGTAGGGATTTAGTTCAAGTGAAGTGTATTAAGGCTGAAGATCAAAAAATATTTTTCTTAAACGATGACATTCAACAAAGATGGATGAGATATTTTGCTAAACTTTGTAATGAAGATTGAAAATAAGATTGACTATAGTAACCTTAGCATCCTAAATGAAAATAAAGATTTCTATTTTTATCGGCATATTAGTAAAACTGAAGTTAGAGAGGCTTTAAAGAAAATGAAGGGTGGAAAAGCTGTTGGACGTGATGATATTTCAATAGAGTTGTGAAAATGCTTAAGAGATGAAGGAATTTATTGGCTTACTAAACTTTTTAATACTATTTTGAAGACTAAAAAGATGTCAGATGAGTGGAGAATGAGTGTGTTAATTCCTATTTTTAAGAATAAAGGTGATGTACAAGATTGTACGAATTATAGAGGTATTAAGTTAGTGTGTCATACTTTAAAACTATGGGTGCGAGTTATGGAGCATAGGTTGCGGCGTGATACTAATGTTTCTCAAAATCAATTTGGATTCATGTCAAGTAAGTCGACTATGGAAGCCATACATTTATGAAGAGGTTTGATGGAAAAATATAGAGAAAATAAGGAGGATCTACATATGATATGTATTGAATTAGAAAAAGCATATGATAAAGTTCCAAGAGAAGTGCTATGGAGAGTTCTTGAAAAGAAAGGAGTCAATAATGCTTATATTCAAATCATTAAAGATATGTATGCAGGAGCTATTACTTGTGTTCAAACACAAGGTGGATTGACCAAGTATTTTCCTATTTCAGTTGGGTTACATCAAGGATCAGCCTTAAGCCCATATCTTTTTGCTTTAGTCATTGATGTTCTCACTAGACATTTGTAAGAGGATGTACCCTGGTGTATGCTTTTTGCTGATGATATTCTTCTTGTTGATAAGATTAGAGAGGGAGTTGAAGGTAAACTTGAATTATGGAGGTCAACCTTAGAGTCTAAAGGTTTTCGCTTGAGTAGATCTAAAACGGAATATATGGAGTGTAATTTTAGTAGTAATAGACCTAGTGAGGGGATTGTGACTTTGGGCGATCAAATCATTAATAAGAGTACACGTTTTAGATATATTGAAGTGGAGGAATGCATCGGGCTTGTTATGTGATAAAAATGTACCCCTCAAACTTAAGGGAAAATTCAATAAGATGGTAGTGAGGCCTACAATGCTTTATGGTGCCGAATGTTGGCCATTAAAAGAGAAACATAATACTAAGTTAAGTGTGGCAGAGATGAGGATGCTCAGGTGGATGAGTGGCTTTACCCTTAGAGATAGGATACGAAATGAGCATATACGTAAAAAGGTTGGAGTAGCTCCAGTAGAAGATAAGATTAGAGAGTCGCCTTAGATGGTTTGGTCACATAAAACGGCGGCCTTCCAATGACCTGGTTAGGAGAGTAGAGGTATTAGATTTGACTTATGTTAAGAAAGGTAGGGGTAGACCTAAAAAGACTTGGTTAGAAAATATTAGGAATGACCTTTCTTTATTAGATTTAAACGAGAACTTGACTTTTAATATGACACAATGGAGAAAAAGGATTCATGTAGCCGACCCCACGTAGTGGGATAAAGGCTTGTTGTTGTTGTTGTTGTTTTGGTGTATACATCAAAGGAGACTACTATAACATAAATAATATTTAAGCACAAGTACGAATGTTGTGATGGTTATATTATAGGTGAAGTTGTTTTGTAAGTTTGAAGGAGATAATTATAATGCAAGGGAGGTAATAATACACATGGAAGTACCATTGATTATGAAACCAATGAAGCTGTGTTAACGGTCTTGAAAGATATGACCGCAATGCAAGTGGCATTGCAATTTCGGCATGAAAGGCGATCAAAATTATAACATAAATAAGGTTGCAACATAAGCTTGAAAGGAGACAATTGTAACACAAGAAAGATTGTTGCTTACAAAAGTACCCCTCCTATTTTCTCTATCCTAATAAGTTTATAAATAAATATATACTTATACAAGTCTTTCTCTCTTTAAAAACTTAGGCTGTCTCCCACTTGTTTAATCATCAACCACAACCTTTTCGTGGAAATGCATGAAGACTTCCTATATGAAATGATTGAAAAAGAAAAGAAAAGGAAAGAAAGAAGAGCCTGACAATGACCAAAAGAAATAATTTCAAAAAAGGCAGAAGGGACCCACTGACCCTCTTTTGTTAAACATGGAGAAGTTTGAGCATAGTTTCTTAGAAATAGATAGAGTCGGTATTGAATAAGTCTCCTTCACATTAGTCTTGAAAACTCACCATTCATCACCACCGTCCAATTTGAAATGCATGGTTTTTTGTCTCCCAAGTCAAGCCACAAGTTCTTTCTTTCAACTGTGGGACGCAATAACATAAATTTATGAGAAATAGAATTCAAATTGTTGACTCTTTCTCTCTCTCTCTTATTTTATTTGAGAAAGCTACAACTTTTGGGGAGATTTGCAGACATACTACTTTATTTCATGTTATTTACATATCTAATACCTAAAATTTTAATATTATATGCCTACCATCCATTGAACAAATATGAAACAGTAAAGTTTATAAGGTGGTATGGGTTGTAAGAATGAAATATTGAAATGATATATTTGATATTAAAATTTTATACGAGTGGTAGGAATGCAATATTGACCTTTTGGGTGTTAGATATGTAAATAATATAAAATAAAGTTGTATGTATGTCTTACGATATTATTAGACTACAACCAAAGTTTTTATTTGGCAACAATTTGTTCACTACTTTCAATAAATTTCTGTATTATGAAGCAGCTTTCTCCACAGCAGCTTTACAATCATCTTATAAAAAATTACAACCGTCCCAAACAGACCCTAACATGCACACACACTCTCTTAATATATATAAAAGAGAGACCTTTGTATGATTCATTTGATTTCATGATAGAATGATGAGATAGTAAATTATATAAAAAATATTTCATTTTTATGACATGTGAGACAGCAGGAATAAGAAGAGTTGGCTTTTCTATAGAATGATGATGATAGGTTGACAAAGTACTAGCACAATAGTGCAACTGAAGGACTATATATTTTTCACATGTTCAATAGTATATCTGTGAAAAATGTTTCAGTAACTAACATGGTTGTTATCATAAACAAATTGACACCAATAAGAACATCACTTAAAAATTAAAAAAAAAACATGCTGAAAAGACTTTGTTTGCTGTCTGGCATCATAATTAGTGTAAGACAATTTAATTACAATAGTCAAATGGATGATGAATTATTGTGTAGGCCATGTGGTGGACATATTTGGATCTCAAAAAACATGCAATGGATCTCTTCCTTGCTCTCTATTGCTAAGTAAAGTTCAAAACTTAATCAAATTTTGATTAACTTTTGAGTCAATTTAAATTTGATTTGAGCCAATTTGATTCTTACCTCAATAGAGATTTTAATACTAACATGCCTAACTCTAAATTGATATACTAGAAAATAAATTACTAGGAATCGTAATAGTTGTGAGAGAACTGCTAATATGCATGTGATTTGAATAAAGAATTGTCCCCTTAGCTGGAAGCTCTGTATAATATATCAAGAACTTTAATAAGTAGACACAGGATATTATTATTTGACATCATTGCTAAAGATCTCTCCATTGATTCAAAATAGGGTTTTTATAAATTTTGGTGTTTGGTTGGAATACACAGTGAAGTAAATATAGTATATACGATTTTATTTCAATTTGAAGTAACCAAACACGTCCAATTTTAAGCGAGAGCCGTTTACACCACAAATAATCTCGCTTGATAGCTGCCCACCATCGCTTGCCACCACCGGCCCCCACCGCTGCCGCCCATCACCATCGCTACCCGCCCCTGGCCAGCACCACCACCGCCACCTCCCCCGCCAACCGCCATCATTTTAGACTTTATACTACATTCATTACTTCGAACTAAACAAAAAAAAATCATTCACTTGCATTTACTTTACATTCATCAAAACAATTCCAAAGAATTACTTTACACTACATTCCTTTTTTAGCCAACCAAACAACCGTTAAGTAAAAATCCGGTACACACTAATGGCGCATCAAATTGCTAATCATGAATTTTACCAAAAAGTATCTCAAGTTGTCAACAAACTGTCAATTTATCTAATAGACACGCTAATTAGAACAAAGATGATCCAAACAACATGCACATGCCTAATTACTTGTGTAATTATGTGAAACACAAGTGTAATCAAACATGTTTTGCATTTCTAAAAAGGTACCCGAAGTCTCTAACAGCCAGTTTTATTTTCCGATTCTGGGATTCTGGGTCGAAAGAGCTGAATAGCTTTTTAGAATTTTTGAACACCCTAAGCTTAGAAAATACCTTATAGTCTGCATTCTTACAAAGCTAGTGAAAAAGTGCACATATTTTCAAAATACTTGTAATTCTTATTAAGTGCTCCGAAGTCCCTTTGAGCCGATTTCAATGATTCGTCATGATGTGTGTAAATTATAGAACAATAAAAAATAAACATAATTTTAAAAAGAATTTCTCATCAGAAATATTGATATAGGATTTTTGTTCTTCCAGAAAGAATTGACTTCTGATTATCTGAAATGAGTAGCTACTAACAAACAGTGTAATGAAAATGTTAATGCAGTAGTGTCAGAGGATCGTATAAAGAATTCTAGATTTATGATTTTTGTTTCAAATATTTAGGTTTTTTAGAGTTGTGATTGAAGCAATTATGATGCTGGTGTTTTATGAGATGTATCGGTGAGATTCTCTCTTATTTAAGTATCACTGAGTCTAAACATCTTCGCGTAAGGTCATCATCTCTATGTTTTTAGGATCTTCTTTTTGGCATCATCTTGGCCATTTATTTTCCCTCGAGCGCATCTTGGAACACAACTATGGACCAACCTCAATCTTTAAGTTTCGCTCTCTCTCTCCATTCTCTTGTTCTTTCTTGAGAAGACTATCAAGTTACTCTTATGCTTACATATTGTGCTCAAGACGACCTCAAATAATAGATATTTTCTCTTGAATATCTCTACAATTAATATCTGTCGCTTGACTGCAACACAATAAATCTGGTGTTCATATTTCTTGGCTTGAATTTTCTTTCTCAACCTCCTTATTTATTAAACTAGGTGTAGTTATTTTCAAATTCTTGAATACTCAGCATGAGTGCTCGCATTCAATCAGAACAAAACAAATTTACACCCTCAATATCATCATTGTATGTGGCGAATCATGCTTTACAACATTTCCTTGAGCTATAGGTCATGTTTACTTTACCCCAGCATGTGGAGCAACAAGCATGTAAGTGGAATTTGCAAGTTCATTGATGGACATGCCCGTAGGTTGGGAGTCATGTTATGACATGGCTTTTAATGTATTGTATTGCATACTTATGCACCACTTTGCATGCTTTTTGATGCATTGCATCACATAATTGTCAATATCATGCTTGAAGCTTTAGGATGAACATTTTGCATGCTATTTATGTGGTATGCCATATGCTTTTCGATGCACAATGATGCGTATTTTTGCACAATGATGCATATTTTTTAACACAACACAAAATACTCATGTTTAAGTATAATGCTCCATTTGCATGCTCTGCATTACTTTGCACATTTTTATGAACCATTTTATGCTTCTCAATGTGACACATCACAAAAAATTTGGTATATTATGTTGCATTGTGTGGTATGCATCGTTTTGCATGCTTTTGATGCTTCATGTCATGTGCTTTTTGAAGCATCATATTCCTAGCTATTCAATGCCATGCATAATATAATTTATGTTTAAAATGTTCCAATTTGCATGCTTTTTTAAACATCATATTGTATGTTTTTTATGCCTTGCTTTGCAAACTTATCAGCACACCATCTTGCTCATTTTCATCTATAAAGCTTGCTTGTATTTACACCTTTGGCAGATGAGAGGTTTCCTCAATTTTCTACAACAACAACAACATCAAACCTTTATCCCACTATATGGGTTCAGCTACATGAATCTTTTTTATTCATGGTGTTCTGTTAAGAGTTAAATTCTCATTTAAATCTAATAAATAAAGGTCATTTCAAATATTTTATAACCAAATCTTTTTAGGTGTACCTCTACCTTTCTTAACATAAGCCAAATCTAATACATCCTCTTTCCTAACTGGGTCATTGAAAGGCCGCAATTTTATGTGACCAAATCTTATAAGACGACTCTCTCTAATCTTATCTTCCACAGTAGCTACCCCAACCTTTTCATGTATATGCTCATTTTGTATCCTGCGTCTAAGAGTAAAGCCATCTATCCACCCGAGCATCCTCATCTCTGCAACACTTAACTTAATATATGCTTCACTTTTAATGACCAACATTCTGCACCACAAAGCATTACAACTCTCACCATCATCTTATAGAATTTTTCCTTAAGTTTGAGAGGGACTTTTCTATCACACAACAAGCCTGATGGATTCCTCAACTTCAACCATCCAACTTATACTTATCTATTTCTCCATCATTCTGAATAATATACCCAATATATCTAAAATGTTTATTCTTATTAATGACTTGATCACCCAAAGTCATTATTCCCCCACCAGATCTATTACTGCTAAAATTACACTCCATATATTTGGTTTTAAATCTACTCAAACGAAAACCTTTAGATTCTAAGGTTGACCCCGATAATTCAAGTTTACCTTCAACTCCCTTTCTAGTCTTATAAACAAGAAGAATATCATCAGCAAAAATCATACACCAAGGTACAACCTCTTATAAATGTCTAGTGAGAACATCCATGACTAAAGCAAAAAGATATGGGCTTAAAGCCGATCCTTGATATAATCCAACAGAAATAGAAAAATACTTGGTCAAACCACCTTGTGAACACAAGTAATAAATCTTGCATACATATACTTAATGACTTGAATATAAGCATTTTTAACCCCTTTTTTTATAACTCTCCATAGCACTTCTCTTAGATTTTTATCATATTCTTTTTCTAAATCAATAAATATCATATGAAGATCCTCTTTATTCTCTCTATACTTCTCCTCTCAATAAATGTATAGCTTCCATAGCAGACCTACCCGACATGAATCCAAATTGATTTTGAGAAACATTAGTATCACATCGTACCTATGCTCACATAACTCTATCCCATAGTTTTAAAATATGACACATTAACTTAATTCCTCTATAATTCGCACAATCTTGTGCATTACCCTTATTCCTAAAAATAGAAATCAACATACTCATTCTCCACTCATCTGACAACTTTTTAGTCTTCATTATATTTTAAAAAATTTAGTAAGCCAAGAAATTTCTTTATGTTATAAGCATTTTCACATCTCTATTGGAATATCATTAGATCCAACAACTTTTTCACACCTCATTTTCTTTAAATACTCTTTAACTTCAATTTTACTAATATGCTACTCACTCCATCAAAATGTCATTAATGAGTTATATGCAATGTACTTAAAGCCTAAATCTAATTTTATGTTGGCCACTGCAAGGTTTTTATAAGTGAATGAATAGGATATAGGGGATAAAAGAGCAAGACAGAACAAAAAAGAAGTTGAGGTCAGGGGGAGAGAACGCTCAAGTCATGACTTGCTGGAGAAGAAAAAATGTGGACTGAGAAAGGAAAAAGCATGAGAGGGAAAGGATTGGTGGTTTATAAATAAAAAAGAAAATGATTAAAATTGTCTCTCTAACTCTTTGTAAGGAATCAAAATAGCCCCCATCTCTTTTAAGAGATCAATTTAGTCCCTAAATTCCTTTAAAAATGACTTTTTTGATCATAACATCAAATTTTTGGGTTAATGATGTTAAATCAAGGGGTATTTTGAACATTTTTTAATTAAATTATTTATTAAATCTAATATTCAAATAATAGTATTAAAAAATATATATTATTAAATATTTTTTTAATAAAAATTTATTAATAATTTTAATCTATAATGATCCTGACTTAATATTAGAATTATTAATAATTTTTTAAATTAAAATTAGAATTATTAATATTTTTTATTAAGGAAATGTTTAATAATTTTTTTTAAAAAAATCACTATTACTTGAAAATTACATTTGATAAATAATTTCATTAAAAAACTGACTAAAATATCTCTTGATTTAACATCTTTAACCTCAAAATTTATTATTATGATAAAAAAAGATCCTTTTTAAGGAGTTGGCGTATCAAATTGGTCCCTAAAAAAAAAGGAATAATTTTGATCATTTTCTCATAAAGAAAAATAGTAAATCTTAAATATGCAGGAATTTAAGATGTTTTCATCTCACTTGAACATTTAACTTTATCCTCAAAATTCTTTAATAGAAAGCATCCTTCGCAGCTTGAATCTCTAGAATTGTATTGAATGTGGACACAAAAGAAAAGGAGCTATATAAAACTAGTTCGATGAGATTTTTTCTGTAAGCATTTACCTATACATAATAATTTCTTTATAAACTAAGACGTTTCTACTTAAAAGTCTGCATGTCAAAGTATATGATATTTAAGAGCAGAGGTTAAGATCTACATGATCTGGAATATTGTTTTAATTGAAACGTTTTGTCAAAGGTCTCTAGGAGGAACAACTCAC
The DNA here is from genome assembly GCA_022539455.1 of Dendrobium nobile. Taxonomy (NCBI): domain Eukaryota; kingdom Viridiplantae; phylum Streptophyta; class Magnoliopsida; order Asparagales; family Orchidaceae; genus Dendrobium; species Dendrobium nobile. The sequence continues at coordinate 3,855,433 of CM039735.1, read as the reverse complement.
TCTCCTCAACACCTTACGCCATATTTTCATAAAAGAGAGGGAAGTAATTAATTATTCCATGTGAATTACATCTAAATTTAGATATTAATGTGAACAATTCATGCCTCCTCAACTAACCTAAACCTTCTTTGATTTCAATTGCGTCCAATATGGGAGATGGAAACATTTTTTATGAATTTTGAATTCCATCCTAAAAAATATCTTCCACATTGATTCTAATACTAGATCAAGTTTTTATGCCCAACCTACATTGTAGACTAAATTGGAGACCTTTGTAATTAATACAATGCACTATTTGATAAGTACTTGAGATTCATTTCCCTCCTTATAGAAAACACATGAATGATTGCAAAAAACTCCCAGATAAACATCCAATTTTATTTTGGCAAGCTAAAAGTTTACTGGGACAGAAAATTGCAAGTGTCACAAGTAACATGCCAGTTTGTTCGGTCACTAGTTAGTAGCCACCTCATGCAAACTTTTTCAGAACAGTTTTCTTAGCTAGAAGTAGGGGAAACTAAAATCTATTTTGGTTCACATTGGGGCTGTTTAACATGGACAAGAATAACAGCTGAAAGAATGTAAACAATATCTCCTTGATTCAATATCAATTGATGTAAATACTATACAAGGTTTCAGAATGTAAAATGACAGTATAAAAACAGTCAGACCATTAAAATGAGAAATATGTACAGGTCATGTACCCTCCAATAACTAGAACAAATACTGAGGCGCCGTTAAAATAGCCAATGCCTCTTCTTTGGCTTGTAATTAACTTTAAGATCTACAAAAGTAAAATTAGAAACAAACTTTAATTATAAACGAATAAAAACTAGATCATGAAGGACATAAAATTGAATAAAGTAATAGCTCCAGGCTATCAAATAGCAAATTGATATTTTTTAAGGTGGAAATAACCTTGGAGTTCATAGAGTGAATTGTAATGTACTTCAGACCAAAAGCTTAGCCATAACTCTGCATCAAGGAGAAATAAAAAGTTACAAAAAAATTATATGAAGTACAAGATAAATTACAGGTTACATGACAAGAAAATGTTAATTGTTCTTTATTCCTTTATGGACTTAATGTGCCATTATGTTTATTATCTCTCTCTCTCTCTCTCTCTCTCTCTCTCTCTCTCTCTCTCCTTATAATTAGATATAAACAACGGGTCTTAGAAAGTCTTTGATTTCTGTAACCTGCATTTTTTTTACTATTTCCATGATTGAAACTCATGAGATTATTTGAGACCCTCCATGGTTGTACATACTTTATGTGATGTGGGTTAAGGTTGAACAATGTAAATTATCTATGTTCTTCAATGCAACTGGCATTAAACCAAAAAAAATGGTATTGAATTATCAAAAGAATTCTATTTCGGTCAAAGTACAGCAGAAAGATTGACACTGAAATAGTTGTACAAGACAAAGAAAAAAGGCAAAAAAAACTAGTAATGATAGGCCTTTTTGAATGCTAGAAGAAGATTCCGACGAATCCTTGTTACAGAATTCTTGCACCGAAAGCAGGGGACAAGCTGAAATTGTGGCAGGAATAGTTTTTTGGAAAACTAGGAAGTGGACCGGAGCCTTCTGGGAGGAAGACCTTGCCCTTCCGATCATTTGGAGAAGTTACAGCAGCCTACAAGTAGGCTGCTGGAAGAGGACAGCAACCTTCTTGCGGCTGGACAGCACCTCTTGACTTCTGGAAGGAGGAAGACAGCAGGAAGGGAATGAAAAAACCCCTGGCCGCTTGCTGGTTGGACAGTTCAGGAGGGCTGGCGGTCATGGACAACAGCAAGAAAGGGCTGTTGATGTGGAGGGGAACTGGTGACTGTGGAGGAAGGATCAGCAGCAGGGCTGGTGGAATCCGGCAGCTGAAGGCTGGATGGGTGGCTGTAGAGGAGAGCTGGAGGAAGAGGTGGCAGCAGCTGTGGGCAGAGAAGGGAGGAAAGGAAAGAAAAGAAAAGAAAGAGCTAAAGAAAAAGGAGAGAGGGTGGGGGCCGGTTGGCTATTTGAACCAGTCAAGCCCTTGCTCATGCGTCAAAGATGCTTCATGATTCAAAGAGCTTGAAATTTGGAAAATAAAATATTTTAGTCATTCAATGTCAACAAAGTTTTTCATAAACGTACCAGATATATATAAATGATAGCTTCATGATTGCAAATCAAACTTAAGATAAAAGGCACTGATTTGGAGGGAGATTATGATAGGAAACACTTGAAGATCTCAAGTATTTCCTATCAATCTTCGGAAAACAGAGAGCTTTCTTATCAAAATCCACACAAAAACAGAAAAATAGTAGAAAATTTGTAATATTTGATGAACTGGAAGCGAAAAATAGCAAGATACAATTGATCCTCTATTCGAGAGGAGGATCGTTCTCTCCCAATCTCTAGACGCCGCTAGAGCCCAAAAGAAATCAAAGATATCCCAAATTTCAGCCAAATTCAAGATGCCCTAACCCTAGGAAAACAAAATATTTAATGCATACAAATCAAAAGGAAATCCCTAAACAGTCCCTACATTCAAATTTCCCTCCCAAATCCCTAAAAAATCCTTCCTAAAATGGTCTAGGGACATTGGCGGTGCGAACGGTAGCGGAAAAGGGGCGGAGGCAGTCCGCCTCGTCGTGCTCGGGCCGGTCCCGCGTGGACCAGTCTAACAGATTATTAAAAATGATTAGGTTAAAGCCAAACCACTAAACACTAATGTTCTATTACTAATCAGTTAATATTCATTTGTATAATTTTTACGCATTATTGCTCAAACTTTTGTATCCCCATGTTTTTAGCGAATAGATTTTGAGCATAAATGACCTTCAAGTATTTCTATTTGATTTTAAACACCCAACTCAATGCCTTCTTAGGTGTGCTTATTACATACATAATTTTGGATTGAAAATCTTTGCTAGATATAAATCTATTTGCTTTAGCATCAAGCAACCTACAAGATCCTCTCTCCTTAAGAATATAAAAGATTATTGTTATTTTGGAGTAAAAGGGGGAGAAATTTTGAAGCTAAGCATCTTCCTTAATCTTGAACATACAATAATATGAGTTCACCAATCTTCATCATGGCTCCCCACTACATCTCTAAGAAGTCATCTTCAATATCTACAACTTCATTTTAGTATATCAACTCTAACTCTTTTGTTCTCGTATTTCGCTATAGATTAACTAAGATTTCTCTTAACATGGATTCAAAAGTTTTGTTATGTTGAGAGATTTAGGGGCTGTTTGATTGTGTAAAAAAGAAATGTTGTGTAAAAAGAATGTAGTGTAAAAGGAATACAGTGTAAAATGAATAATTTGGAGTTGTTTGGATGAGTGTAAAAGGAATATGTGACTTTACTTTTTTTTGTTTGATTTGAAGTAAAAAGAATGCAATGTAAAATATAAAATAGTTGTGCCCAAGGTGGCCGTCGGCTAACGTTGGAGGATGGCAGGTGGCGGACAGCAATGGTTTGTGACAGGCAGCGGCGGTAGGCGGTGGTCAACGGCGGTGGAGCGGTGGTCGGCGTCATGTAGCGGATGGTGGCGGTGGAGACGGTGGCTGTCGTCGGTGGTCAAACAAGATTTGGAGCAGTGTAAACTGTTCTCCCTCAAAACTGGACGAGAACGGTTTACCTCAAAAATGATCTAGAATAGAATACACTGCATTTACTTTACTTTTCCTTAAACTTGGATTTGCTATTCATCCAACCAAACACTAAACACTCCATAACCCATGCATTTTTACTCTACTTTACACCCTAAAGTATTCCAACCAAACAGCCTCTTAGGTGATTTTGAGTTTATGTAAGTATGATCTCCAGTATCCCTTTCATGATGATACACTTTCCAGGTTTCTTTGTTGGTACATCTCTAGCCTCTTTCCCACTGATTAGTTCTAGATAAAACTAAAGCCAAATAACATAAATTCTTGTATTTTTTTCCTTTATATGTTTGCCCTAAGAGACTTTGTGTTTCTTTGTGCTTATATAATTAATACATTAATGGGAATCAGATTGTTGGCGAAATCATATTATCATGCAATCATCTAGGAGCATGTGTCATTCTTAAATAAGAAAGGCCGCTCATCAAGGCAGCTGTAATATACCTTGCAGAGTTGGTAGGCATCACACCTTTTTCTCATGGTGAAAATCTATGGTTGTTAACCTATTTTCTAGTGCGAGAAGTAAAACGCAAAGGAATCCTTTAAATACATGATAATATTTGGAAATGATCAAAATCACGTTTTTAAATTTGAAAACTGCAATTAAATGCAATAATATGACATCAAGCATTACCTCTTTGGGGAGTCTGGTTGTGTGGAACAATTTCAACAAAACATGTATCCCTGAATGATGTAAGCAAACAGATTTTCGCCCCAAACTGCAAAGAAAAGACAATCAAATAGTATTTCTATTGTTCACCAATAAATAAAATGTAACATCATAAAATAATTTACCATCAAGATTATCCGAAAACCAAGAATTAAGAGCAAAGTAAAAAAATACAATGGAAAAAAGGAGCTTATGCTGATTGCCTAACCAAACCAACTAGCAAACAGTCAAAAAAGTGACAATTTCTTTGGTAGAGAAGGGAGCATAAACTAGAAAAAAAAAACACGAAGAAGAAAAAAATATTCCAAAGTGAAAAGCTTGCTTGGTCAATATTTGGGTGGCATGAATTTATAGGACATTTAGAATCCTCCAATCCCACCCTTGAAATGTGTTCTGAGGGTGGAATATTCCAAATTAAGTCCAGCATATTAGTGGATGGACATCTATCCACTCAAAAGCTCCAGTAAATGGTTAAGTGTGAAAACTAGTTTGTTAAGCACACATCCCTCACTGCTACTTTTTTAAGAACTCATCTATTACTTCACTTTTGATACGAGACTTTTCCACTTCCATCTACATTACAATATGATAGGTCGGTTCTCCAGCCAGCCCCACCTGGGCCGGCCATTGTTTATAGGAGGTGGTTCAAACCGCCTTTTCTGTAGCCGTCTTAGCATGAGGGGCCCACGACCCTATTTAATTTAATGAAAAAATATATTTTAGGCAAGGGGGGAGGCGGCAAAAGCTTTTGAGAGAAATAATTTGAAATTAGAAAATTGGTGGGTTATAAATAGGCATGAGGGGGGAGGTTTAAGGCATGCTTAAGTATTGTATTCTCTTGGGATCTCTTGGGAGTCTGGGCTCTAGACCTACTGTCTAGAGATTGGGAGAGAACGATCCTCCTCTCGAATAGAGGATCACTTGTATCTTGTTTTTGTGTTTGTTTGGCTTTGATTTCCTCGTTGCAATACAATGTTTTGGAAATCTGATTTTTGCTCAGATTTTGCGTTATTCTCGCTGTTTTCACCAGTTAGTGATAGGTTTGCTTGTTAACTCAAGTATTTCCATTAGGGTTACTTGCGAACTCAAGTATTTCCTATCAAATTTGTATCAGAGCGTTGTCTTGGGACCATCGACGGCTGAAATCCAGAAATTTCAGCAAAGAAATTTCATCCGCAGGAAGATCTTCTCGTAAATCTTAGGAAGAAAGACGGCTGGGAAGAAGGTCGAAGTTTTGGAAGGTAAAATTGGGCAACTAAAATCAGATTTGAAGGAAAAAATCTCTGATTTTCAAAATCAGATTTCCTCCATCAACGAACGGTTGGAAGGAAAGTTCACCTTGATGGAAGAGATGTTGAAGAAATTATTAGAGGTGAAGACAAATCCGATAACATTGGAAAAGCAAGGGAGACCATCGGCAGCCATGAAAGCGGAGGGAATCCAAACCTGTTTAGGGGGAGGGAAAATCCGGAAGTGGAGATCCTTGAGGGAGTAGACGACATGCCACCTCTAGAACCACTTTCTAGGGAGGAGATGAGTATGTGTTACAAAAAGAGGGGTGCTGATTTTGTGGGGAAAAGAGGAGATTTCTACCATCGAGGTGCTAATTTTGAAAGAAGAAGAGGGAAAGTTGATGAAGGGTGCGGTTATGATCGTCGGAGGGAAGATCGTGACAACTGGAAAGCACCTCCTATTTGTGAAATGGGAGGATATGGAGGATTCAGGGGCAATTGGGGTGACCCAAAAGTGAGGAAGCTGAATATGCCCATCTTCAAGGGCGAGGATGTCCATGGTTGGATCTACAAGGTAGAATTATATTTCTCCGACAACGGGTTGACGGAGGAAGAGAAGCTGACAGCGGCAGGACTATGCTTGGAGGGAAAGGCACTAGCTTGGTACCAATGGCGGGACATGAGGCAACCTATCAGGAGCTGGAGGGAGTTCAAGGAGTGCTTACTAGAACGTTTTCGAACCGGTAGGGTGGGAGACTTCTATGAGCAATTGTTTGCCTTAACACAGGAGGGGACCATGACAGATTACCGTGATAGGTTTGAGTACTTGGCCAGCAGATTGGATCGGCTCTCGGAGACGGCGCTGGAGGGAAACTTTATGAAAGGGCTTAAACAGGAGATATGGGCAACGGTTAGAGTGATGAGGCCAAGAGACCTGGGGGAGGCCATGGAGCTAACCCAGTTTGTGGAGGATCAAAAGCAGTTGGAGAGAGGGGTTAGGGGGAGCAACTCGGGGGGGGGGGGGGGGGGGGGGGGGGGGGGATCGTACAGGATGACCACCACCTTCTTGGCTCCTAAGGGGACAACGCCAAGGAGTATGAAGGAAGTGCCAAGGGAGAGAATTAGAGGAGAGGAAAATATGGGAAATTTCAAAAGGCTGACGGAGAAGGAAATACAAGAAAAAAGGGCGAAGGGGTTGTGTTTTAGATGTTATGAAAAGTATATCCCGAGGCATAAGTGTAAGGACCGAACTCTTTAGGTTCTCACCATCTGTGATGACGAGGAAGCTGAAGAGGGAGGTGGAAGCGGGTTAGAGATGGAGAAAGATGAGAAGTTGCATCTGGATGTGGCAGAAGTCTCCCTAAACTTAGCAGTGGGATTCACCTCGAATCACATTATGAAGGTGAAGGGAGAGATAGCGGATAGAGAGGTGGTAGTGTTGTTAGATAGTGGGGCAACCCACAATTTCATCTCCACCCAGATTATTGATCTATTGTGGGCTCCGAAAATTCGGCCCCGGCCTCCGCTCGCTTTTCTTATTCGGCGAGGGAGTTTTAACGAACTAAGTTCCGAGGTAAATTTTGGAAGGCAGATGGGTTTGTAGATAAGACACTACCCAGAGATTTCGCCCTCATTTGGTGAGGACTTTATGATCTGAGTTCTGGTTTCCTATAGGCGCAAGCCCCTATAGTTAATTACCCCTCCCGATCGCGAGAGAGAACTTTCGATTAAGGCTAGTCGTCAATCAGATACGTAGAATATACGTGTTATCTGGCATATAGTAGCAGCAATGGGTTTGGAAATTGGGCTTAGATTTGGGTTTGGATTTGGATATTTAGAAAAGTTTGAAAAGTTTGGTATTTAAAATAGAAATTTCACCATCGAGCACTTAAAGCGAATGGTGGGGGAATGGATGATGGGCCCGATCAAGATCCCATGGTTCCGTCGTCCCGGGCCATCGTGGACCCTGGTCTACTTAGTCAGAGGAGGTAGTCGACCCAACCTGACAGAAGGATCCTTGTCGGCAGCCATGGGTTGCTTCGTCCAAGGGGACCTTGTAGACCTGGGGTGAATGTTTGTCTAAGGGGACAAATTTGAATCCACCTTAGCTGACAGAGGGTTTTGTGCCCTATCGATCATATCCTATTGATTCATATCTCAAGGATTTAACGCCATTAAGGAGCGTATTGGCTCTGGCCATAACCGCTATCCGTGGTGCCATTTGGCGGCAAAACCACTCGGTTCAGAGGGCCCCGGGTCATAACCGTTTACCTGCAGTGCCATTTGGCGGCGAAACTGCCGGTTAGAGGACACGTACCACGTCCTTACTGGCAAGAGATTGTTTGAGAATGGATCCTAGTGATATTTTCGACTAGGCATTTAGCTCTTTTGTGAGCTGAGGTAAATTTTGATTTGTCCACCCCGACAAACTGTTGCGGAGGGCGGATGGATTTTACTTTAAATTTTCGTATGGTTTGATTTCATTTTTTTTAAATATATGGAATTTGGGCTTTTTTGTGGAGTTTTAGAATTTATGGGTATTTGAGTGGAGCTTTGGATTATTGGATTTTCGTGGGTATTTGGGTGGAGCTTGAAAGTATTTGGAATGGACTTTTGGATATTTGGGAGATATTTGAAAATATTTGAGGACCCCTCCGGTTGAGATAAACATTCAACACGGCCATCATCGGGGTGTTTGGGGTCATTTCCATTTAAAGCTTGAACCTTGTCGACTCTATCTGGCTGTCGACAGAGGATCGGGTTTCGTATGCTTTATGCCCTTGATAGTGAATTCTTATTATTATAGGCTTTGAATGCCTAATATGAATGTATTAAGACAAATATGACGGTCGCCACAACCGTATATTTGTTTGTTGGTTCGAACCCTGTCGACTTCTATTGACCCGTATAGGAGGATCGGTTTCGAACTTGAATTCACTTATCAACCCGCGCAGCATTCCTAAACGTCACGTGTGTACCAATAACACGCTCGCCGGGGCCCATGCGGGTTTGGGGACATTTTATAATTAAACCCTGTCGACTCCTTTTTGCCTGCTAAGGAGGATCGGGTTTAAAATTTGATAACCCGCGCAGCATCCCTAGACGTCACGTGTGTACCAATAACACGCTCGCCGGGGCCCATGCGGGTTAAGCTTGTATTTTCCCCTTTAGTGTATCTATGTGTATACAGATTATAGTGCACGTGCAGGGGTACTTTGAAAGTATTCGTAGACGCCTTCTATCTGCTTGTACGAATGTTACAGATCCGGTGGTGTAGCGTAGCAGCTTCTGAATAGAATTGTTCGCTGCTTCGTACAGGTAGACTGTCGTGCACTACTCGTTGCTTTCGGCAGGTGCATCATAGTGCACTAACTAATCTCCTGCCTTTGGGTCGTAGGAGCTTGTACTTGTCGTATTTTCCATGCATTTTATTGTGGTCTTTGGTCTTTTCAGTGCATCCGCTACTGCTACATTTAGGTAGGTAGATGTCTTCATTTATAGGCTGAAATTGACTTCAGGATACTGCATTTACTGAAGTCCTTCTGCATCTACCCATAAGTGACATATTATACATACATCATTATTTGTAAAGAGAATGTATGTATTGCAGATCTTTGCCATTTTGCTTGTGAACACTGTATTGGGTACACAATGAGTCTTTTACGGTAGCTTGTAGATACTTGATTATACACTGTAGTTCTTTCATTCTTATTCTCAAACTACATCTTGTATAGCGGGTTCTGTGTAGTGACATATAAACATACGCATTTATCACTACTCTTTTATATTTGTGTATGGATCATCTTAGCATTACAAATATTTCAGCTTCCCTGGGAATAGATTGTAGTTTGCATGATAAACTTGCACCTTTGATGATCTCATTCAATTGATTGCATATGCCTTACAATTTTTTTGTCACTTGGAAAAACTTATCTTGATTATCTTGTGAGCGAAATATGCTTGCAAGAGTTTGGCATATCATCACATTCTATACAACCATTGTTCATTGATTGTAGATGGTCATGTGAAATGTTACAAGTGTTCTACCATCTTTTGAGGATGACTTGTGACTTGTATAGATCTTCCTTTAACTTCATCAATTGATACATGCAAGAAAATTGTATTGATGTTTTATTTGGACAATTCAAAGTCTGGAATTTCATTCGTACTCTTCTTGTTTGATTTATTTATCATTCGAAGTCCGGGTCTTTCTAATCAAATTGCAAGCTCTATTTCATATCCAAGATGAGTTCAAGTTCTAGTTCTTTGTTCGACTCATGTGAGTTCAAGTTCTATGAAAGCTCAAATCAAGTCTGAGTGTGGTCCTTGTTGTCCTTGTAGAGTTCAAGCCCGAGTTCAAATCGAGTTCATGTCATGTCTTCTTTTGTATCCAAATTAAGCTCAAGTTTGAGCTCAAGTATTGCATGATTGTTCAAATCAAGTCCGCTGTAGTTGTCCAAATTTTGTACAAGCTTGAGTTCAGTTTGTTCTTCTTGAACACAAGTTCAAGCTTACAAGCTTTCACCATTTGATTCAACTTTGAGTTCATTTGGTCTAAGTTTGGATTTAAAGAATTCATTGCATATTTTGGTTCAAGTCTGATGCCAAAGTCCTCTGTTGTTCAAATGTGCTCAAGTGATCCTTGTAGTTGTCCCGAACTACAATCTCAAGTACAAGTTCTTTGCATTTGTTCTTTTGAGTTCAATCAAATTCTCTTATATTTTCCAAATTCATTTGAATTTTAAGCTCATTTTGTTCAAATAAGTCCAAGTCCAAGCTCATTTTTTGTTCAAGTCCTTGTCTGATTTCAGACAAAATTTCGGCAGCCTCCCGGCGTCTCCCCTGTTTAGGGAAAAAACCAAGAGGCAACCTTCCCCTCGACGCTACATGAGCGCTTCAGGTAGGTGTCAAGAATGACACCGCGGTCGCATATGAAATTTTTTTTATCCCCGCCTGCTACGTGAGCATTTAAGGGTTTTTATGTTTGTTGATTATAAGAAGAAAACAGGTGTTAAAAAAAAAACACAGATTTCCCCCCTCTGCACCACGTGGGCGTTCGGGGGTACTTATATGAAAATAAAGTTACATTTTTTTATCCCCTTCGCCGCAAGCGTCGCACCGGTTTCCCACCCTAAACGCTACTTGAGCGCCTCGGGGGTTTGCCGGCTCGTTGCAAGCTTTGAAGAGGGATCCTTAAATCGTCGCGAGCCTCGCACCGGTTTCCCACCCTAAACGCTACTTGAGCGCCTTGGGGGTTTGCCGGCCCGTCGCAAGCATCGACAAAAGAACCATTTTTTTTACAAATAACAATACAAGAGTGATGATAAAAAAAAGATAATTATTATAATTAATAATAATTATAATTATCAACAACTATGATATCATAATTACTATAATTAATAATAATTATAATCATAAATAAATTATGATATTATAATTATTATAATTAATAGTAATTATAATGATTAGTCATCATGATAATATAATTATTACAATTATAAATAATTATGATAATATCATAATTACAAATAACTATAATAGTATTAGTATTAATAAGTAATATTAGTTTAAAATAATGCAATAAATAATGCCTTAATATACTTTAAGGAGTTTGGGCTTCAGGTTCTGGGATTTGGTCGTGGAAGCAGGGGTCGGAGAAGGCAGCAGTGATTCGGGCAAGGCAGGGAGGCAGTGGAGATCTCGGCTTCAAGCTTAGGTAAGGATCTCTCTCAATCTCTCTCTCTCTCTCTCTCTCTCTCTGGATCGGAAGCAGCAAGGGGGTCGTGTGAGGAGATGAGGCCGACGGGCTCAGGGAAGGTGGACGTCTGGCTTCGGCTTGGTGAGGTTCGGGAGAGGCAGAGAGGTGGAGCTTCCTGAGTGGCTGCTTGGGCTCGGGATTGAGGGGAGATCGGGAGGAAGAAGTAGGGCTTGTGGCTTGGAGTCGGGAGCAGGAGAAGAGCCGTCCAACATAAGGATTCGTGAGAGAAGAGGGATCGGGAGCTTGGTCGGGAGAGAGCAGGAGTTCGGGATTCTCGTCTGTGGAAGAGCGACGGGAGCAGAGGAAATAGAGAGGCGTCGGGTTTGGAGCGTGGAGAACGAGAGCAGAGAGTTCGAACGACCGAAGAGTCTCGTTTGGTCGTGTATTTAACGATGGGTGTCGACGCTTGACCGAGGCAACGTCGCAGGTTTTGAGCAGGAATCGCGGGATGCGACTCAAACGGCGCTGCACAGCGGGATTTCGGCCGGTTTCGTGGAGGATTTCAGCAGAATTCTTGGATCCAACAGCTATGCGATGTATGTATGCTGGATTCATGGTTTCTTCTACCTTTTTGTTCCTTTGGGTTAGCATGATGGTCAACATCTATAGGGGGTGAAATTAGTGGATACAAGAGGAGGTGATGATGGACATGAGAAAGGTAGAAATGGGTAGAGGGATTTGTAGGGGAGTGTTGTTGACCATTCAGGGGATATAAGTGATGGAGGATTTTTTTTCCTTGGAGTTGGGGACTACGGATGTCATCCTAAGGATCAAATGGCTGCAAACGTTGGGGGAGACCAAGGTAAATTGGGGAGTACTAAGGATGAAATTGGTGGTGGGGGGAAGGAGAATGGTGATCCAGGGCGATGCAGGGCTGTTTAGGGCAGGAGAATCTCTCAAATCCATAATCAGAACCATACAAGAGGTGGGAGGTGGATATTTGGTGGAATTGTAGGGCTTGGAGAGGGTCAGTGTGGGAGAAGAGGACGACATTCCTCTTGCAGTGCAACCAATCATACAACAATTTCATGAGGTGTTCCAGCTGCCTCAAGGCTTACCACCATCCAGAGAGCATGAGCATGCAATCCTTTTAAAGGAGGGGGTGTCACTGATCAGTGTACGACCTTATCGCTACCCCCAAATTCAAAAGGATGAAATTGAAAAGCTGATTAGGGAGATGTTGGAAGTAGGGATCATCAGACCAAGTATGAGTCCCTTCTCTAGTCCAGTCTTACTGGTCAAGAAGAAGAATGGGAGTTGGAGGTTTTGTGTGGATTACAGGGCGTTGAATAAGGAGATAATACCAGACAAATTCTCCATTCCTGTGATTGATGAACTATTAGATAAGCTGTATGGAACGGTAGTGTTCTCTAAAATGGACTTGAAGTCGGGCTACCACCAAATCAGGATGAAAGAGGAGGACATTTAGAAGACGACTTTCAGGACGCACGAGGGGCACTACGAATTCTTGGTGATGCCATTTGGGCTCACAAACGCCCCTGTTACCTTCCAGTTATTGATGAACAAGGTGTTCAAGTCATACCTGCAGAGGTTTGTCCAAGTTTTCTTTGACGACATACTGGTGATAATAGAACCAAAGAGGAGCACCAGGAATATTTAAGGGTGATCTTTGATGTGCTACAGGAGCATCAGCTTAGAGCCAACCTAAAGAAATGCAGCTTCACACAAACTAGTGTGGAGTACTTGGGACACGTGATATCTCAGGACGGGGTGGCGACCGATACAACCAAAATTGAAGCCATGCAGAAGTGGCCTCTATCTAGGAACTTGATGGAGCTGAGGGGTTTCTTAGGATTGACGAGTTAGTACTAGAGGTTTATGAAGGGATACAACAGCATAGCCTTGTCTTTGACAGAGCAACTAAAGAAGGATAGCTTCTTATGGGGAGAAGCGGCTACCTAGGCTTTCGAGAAATTTAAAAAGGAAATGACCACAGTGCCCGTGTTGGTATTACCAGACTTCAGTCTTCAGTAAGACTTTTGTGGTGGAGACAGATGCGTCCGAATATGGGTTGGGGGCAGTGCTGATGCAGAATCACATACCCATAGCTTACTTTAGTCATATGTTGTCAGCTAGAGCTAGATTAAAGTCTGTATATGAACGAGAATTGATGACCATCGTGCTGGCTATTTAGAAGTGGCGACTATACCTACTGGGACGACACTTCATCGTTAGAATAGATCAAAGGAGCTTAAAATACCTATTGGAGCAGAGGATGGTGGCTGAGGAACATCAGAGGTGGCTGTCTAAACTATTGGAATACGATTTCGAGGTCCATTACCGACCAGGGTTGGAGAATAAGGCGGCCGATGCCTTATCCAGGTGTGGGGAGAGCTTCAGGAGATGACCATTTCAATTCCCCTGATGGTGGATTGGGGGACTATCCATGAAGAAAATGTGCAGGATGAAGAGTTGAAGAAAATCCATATGGATATACTGAAGGATAGGAGCAGCCACCCAGCCTACCCCCGACGAGGAGAGGCAGTTGTACCATGGAAGGTTTGTGATGCCACGAACCTCCGTCCATATTCCCCAGCTATTGCAGGAGTTCCATGGGAGTGCCATGGGAGGCCATTCCAGAGTGAAAAAAGACATACATGAGACTTGCTGTTGAATTGTACTAGAAAGGAATGCATAAGGATGTGCAGGAGATGGTGGCGAGGTGTGAAGTGTATCAGAGAAACAAGTATATGGTTATGGCTCCCGGTGGGTTACTACAACCCTTATCACTTCCAAATAGAGTATGGGAGAAAGTGTCTATGGATTTTATACATGGTCTACCACGATCAGAGGGGTTCACGATTATTATGGTGGTGGTTGATAGGCTGAGTAAGTATGCATATTTCATTTCCTTGCGACACCCCTACACCGCAGTGACAGTGACAACAGCTTTCATCAAGGAGGTTGTTAGACTACATGGGATTTCAGAGTCGATAGTATCGAATCGAGACAAAGTGTTCCTCAACCAGTTTTGGAGTAAGCTGTTCAGGTTATAGGGCACTGTCCTTAAGAGAAGCACCGCCTACCATCCCCAAACGAAGGTAGTAAACCTGAGTTTGGAAACTTACTTGAGGTGTTTTGCTTCGGAAACACCAAGGATGTGAGCCAAATGGTTGGCATGGGATGAATATTAGTACAATACATTGTACCACTCTGCTTCTCAGATAACACCTTTTAAGGTGCTATCAGATAACACCTTTTAAGGTGCTATCAGATAACACCTTTTAAGGTGCTATATGAAAGAGATATGGCACACTTAGTACACTTCGGAAGGAGCACACCAATATCTTCGATGGAGTAGCACTTGGAGGAAAGGGATAGAATGTTGGAGTTGAAGAAACATTTAATGAGGGCACAACAAATCATGAAGAGACAGACGAATGCACATAGAAGAGACATTCAGTTTGAAGTGGGTGAGAATGTTTTCTTAAAAATGCGGCCCTACAGACAGAAGACCTTGGCCAACAGGAGAAATGAGAAGTTATCCCCAAAGTATTTTGGCCTCTATGATATACTAGAAAAAATTGGAGCAATGGCATAGCGCTTGAAGGTACCCCCAACCGCCACTATACATCATGCATTCCATGTGTCACAGCTAAGGAAGGCTATAGGGGAGCATGCAACCAGTGCAGAACTGCCGACAACATTGACTAAGGAGATGGAGGTGATCTTAGAACCACTGGAGCTAAAAAGGGTAACATATGACAAGGAAGGAAACAAGGAAGTGTTAATCAAGTGGAATGATCTTCCAGATTATGAAGCGACATGGGAGCTGTATGAGCAGGTGAAACATCAGTTTCCTTCCTTCCACCTTGAGGACAAGGTGGTTCTTTGGGAGGGCGGTATTGATAGGCCGGTTCCCCAGCTAGCCCCACCTGTGCCGACCATTGTTTACATGAGGCGGTTCTGTAGCCACCTCAACAGAAGGGGCCCACGACCCTATTTAATTTAATGAAAAATTATATTTTAGGCAAGGGGGGAGGCGGCAAAAGCTTTGGAGAGAAATAATTTAAAATTAGAAAATTGGTGGGTTATAAATAGGCATGAGGGGTGGAGGTTTTGGGCATGCTTAAGTATTGTATTCTCTTGGCATCTCTTGGGAGTTTTAGGCTCTAGACCTAGTGTCTAGAGATTGGGAGAGAACGATCCTCCCTCTCAAATAGAGGATCACTTGTATCTTGCTTTCGGGTTTGTTTGGCTTTGATTTCCTTGTTGAAATACAATGTTTTGGAAATCTGATTTTTGCCCAGATTTAGCATTATTCTCGCTGTTTTCACCAATTAGTGATAGGTTTTCTTGTGAACTCAAGTATTTCCCATAGGGTTACTTGCGAACTCAAGTATTTCCTATCACAATAATCTTCCATTCACATCAAAATCATCCATATTAAGCATCACCCCCATCAAATATAAATTTTTCAGCATCATTAAATATTATGCACCAAGAGCTCACTCAATCATGTATATCATAAAAAGGAGTCAATTGTTCTTATACCTTTAGCATAGTAGAAGAAACCAAGACCCAAGAGCCGTATAAACTATAAGAACCATTTGATCGTAATTGGTCAATAAGCTTTAAAGCCACTCTATAAGAGGGTGTAACACATGATTGATTTTTGTCTAATAAAATGGCAGTTGGACACCAAGTCACCAACCAACCCAAAAGCATAAGTTGATGAATAAGGATCATCACAAATAAAGTAAAAGCAGTAGAATAAATTATAGGACATGCAGCCTAATAAACTAAATGTACATGGAGGGAATACAAACACCTAAAAGAATAAATATTAGATAGATTTATAAGACCAACTAAATAATTCTAAAAGGATTTAAAAGAAACCACAATCATATTACAACGAATAAGATTACATGACATGAAATATATGCCTAAAAATGATTTTTAATCCAATGGTTCTCAATTATGATACTAATAAAGTACTAGCTTATAAATTTCCAAGTGCTAACTCATGAAATCACATCTTTTATAGGTTTAATGCTCTTCCTCAAATTGAAGAAAAACTCCAAGAATATAATGAGCCCATTACAAATATAGTGTTAATAAGATTTCAATTCTCAATTTTACATTTCTACTCCATAAGGCTCAATCCTAATTGGTAGATTTCTTTTTTTTTTTTTACACGCACGCAATTCGCCTCGTTCCTAATTGGTAGAGTTGTCCCTACTACAAGATGAGATTAGGGATTTAAATTAATGGTCGGGTTCTCAATTCTAGAGATGCCATCACCAAAAAAGTCGGCCAACAAAGTACATTGATTCACTCGGTGAGTCATCGGGCTCACTTGCTTTTTCTCTAAGCTAAGCGAGAGGTTCTTTCCATTCTTCGAAGTGCTTAAAAATGCCAAGAAGTTTACCATGAGTGAGGATTGCAAACCACAATCACATTACAGGGAATAAGATTATAGGCAATGAAAAAGAAAATGACCAAAATTTTCCCTTAACTCCTTAGGAGGGACCAAATTTGTCCCTTACTATTTTAAGGGACTATTTTGGTCTCTAGACTCCTTAAAATGGGATCATTTTGATCTCAATGTTAAAAATTAACGAACAAAATAAGAACAACTCAAAAGGCCGAAAGATATAATCAGAATAACAAAAAAGTAGGCGAAGTAAAATATTAATAACTACGAACCAAGAAAGCTTGCGTCGAAACCCCAATAATGAAACCCCTTCTTCGAACCCTCCAATAGCTTCGACCCTTAGCTTCAAACACCGCCTTCCAACCTTTACTTATAGCTTCGACCCCTAGCATCGATCCCGCAGAGTAGCATAATTGAATCTGACATCGATCCTACAGTCAATCTCGAGCGTTGATCCCGTAGTCAATCATGAGTATTGATATAGTAGAGCAGTTGAATCTGAGAGTCGATCCCGCAGAGCAGTCGTTCTCGAACCCGAGCATTGATCCTACATCACAGTCGAACCCAAGTGTCGATCCCGCAGCGTAGTCAAATCCCAGCGACGAATCCCAGCATCGATCTTGCGGCGACATTGTATTCCAATGTACAGTGAGTGCTTATGCAGAAACTGATCACCATGTTATTTTGATTCCTCGCTCATTTTGTTAAGTATTACATTTAATTTTGATACTATCTTCCCACCCTAGCTGTGAAGGAGACCTTTGCCATGGATTCACCCCCGTTCGGCTCACCCGCCTTGTCATGTTTTCTGGAGCAAAAACTCGCACAGTTGAGTATAAGCAAACATACAATGAGAGGTGTGTCATATATATATATAATATATATATATATAACTTGATATAGCTGATTTGATTATTTTATTTTCTTCCCATTTGACAAAGGAATTGGAAGTGGTCTAAGAACCACTAGAGCTAAAAGGGGTGAGATCAAATAAAGAGTAAAACAAAGAAGTGCTTATTAAATGGAGGGAACTTCCCAAATACCATACGAGAGGGTGAATCATCAATTTCCTTCATTTCACCTTGAGGATAAGGTGAGTCTTTGGGAGAGGAGTAATGTTAGGCTAGCCCAAGGGCCGGCTGAACCACACTGCTACAAACGGCGGGCCAAGCGGCCGGGGTAGGGGCTAGTTTAGTGGGGCCTACTTACTAATTAAGCTTTGTATTGAAGGAAAAATTTGAATTAGGTGCGTTTAGGGATTATGTAATTTTCTTTTTGCTTTAATTACTTTCTTCTTGCTAGGGTTAGGATTATCTTGAATTTGGAGGCCAAATTTGAGATCTAGGATTTTGCTTTTGGGCTCTAGGTTTTGGCTAGAGATTTGGAGAGTTAAATCTTCCTCTCGAATAGAAGATTCTGGTATCGTTTGCTGTTTTTGTTGTTCTTTTGATGAATTGGAGACTTTATATTGCTGTTTTCTCTACTAAGTTTGAATTTCTGCATCGAAATTGCTGAAATTCAGCAATTTCCTGCACTGTGGTGGCTGTTTTCTATCAAAGTACTGCAGTAATCTCAACTGGCTGCGTATAATAACTCAATTAAGCATGTTCATTGCTTTAATGCGTTAAAAGATGGTTAATGCACAGCCACGTCAAAAAACTTTCATAAACAGGCAACCTGAATAGCAAAAAGAATCTGCGTGATTAAAAAAAAAAAGGTAGACAGAATATCAACAAGGTCAATGAGCAAAATTTATTCATTGCCAGTTGTAAGAAATTTTAGTTTGTCTCTGATTACAACATGACCTAAAGCTAGAATAATAACCTTATCAGCAGCTGCTTGTAAGGTTACATGGTCTCCCCATTCACCAGACCTGCAAAGATATCAATTTATAAAGTGCAAATTTATCATATAGTGAACTTCAACAATAACAACAACATCAAGCCTTTATCCCACTAGGTGGGGTCGGCTACATGAATCCTTTTTTCTCCATTGTGTCCTATTAAAAGTCAAATTCTCAAGAGAAGATTAGAAGAATATCTCACTTCGCCATTTTCTTACGGTATTGTTTGTACTTCATGGGAACATAGCCTTCATATATGGAACGAAACTCCTTCAGCTGGAAAGTCAACAACTTCATAAGACATTATTTAGCTTGTAAAATTAACTAAGAAACAGATAATTTTTCATCTCATGAATGCGGATATATGTAACTTGTGAATATTAAATTTGGCAGTAAATCACTTAAGTACTGAATGAACAAATATGCTTTTCAGAATTAGTCCAGAAAAAGGGACCATGATTTGTTGCAAAATAATTCAGAAATGATAGTTGATGTGCTTGGAAGATAAAAGTAGTCCCAAACAGCAGTTGCAGTGGAAGATTTCATTCTTCAATAGCAACAAACTGTAAAAACTCAATTCGGTAAATATGGCAAACTAGTTAACTCATTTGCTGGGAAAAAGGGGGTTGGTAAAGTAAACATAATTGTTCCCACTACAGGCAATTACAGTGTAAAATTTAAGTTTTAAGTGTATAGAAATATTCCTTATGGACCTTGGATGCATGTAAAATTCAAAAAGAAAAATTATGTGAAAAAGCAATCCAAGTATTTTTCTGAAAAAGGAATTTCAAAACAATTGGTAGATCGGAATGCTAATGCTCAAAGATTGGTGTCCAAGCCTTTGATAGGAGCAGAAAATGTTGATCCATTTGTTGATCTTTCTAATGACAACAATGTGGTGGCTGATCCATTAACCGATCATCTAAAAGATGCAGATTTTGTAGATCAATTGGCAATTCAGATGGCCGATCCATTGAAGAATTCAAATTTTAATTGCCAAATTACAGAAAATTCTGAAATCAAGGAAGTAGATGAAGTTGTTAACAATAATTCAAATTTGATAACTGAGCCGGAAGCTAATCCCGTGGATCAACAAAAAAAGGCTGGAATTTCGGAAGTTGAAATTTCAATTTTTGAAATCCCACATAATCTGGAGGCAGATAAGGGAGCTAAGACTTCGGTAACTAAGGTGTTACCTGAACAAATTGCTATACCGAAATCGGCTGTTGGCGAGAATTCAGAAGTAGGCATGACTGAGTCAGAATTTCAAGAGGAGCAGATCTCGGTATTGACTCCAACAAAGACAGCAAGGAATTTTGATATAGATGGTTTTAATAATGGAAGTAAAGATGGTTTTTATGAAACCATTTCTCCTTCTTCAACAATCAGTTTAAAATTTAAAAAAACTGTCTTATTGAAGAATAAAAAGAGTTCTATTAAGGAGCTTGGTTCTTCCAGATCTAAACAAAAATTATTCAAGGAACTTCATGATGTAGGACCGGTGAAGGAACAAACTAGAAGGAGGATTACTACACTCAGAATGAAGAACTACTTGAAAGGTTCTTCAAAATCATCTCAGTAATATGCTAGCCGATTTTCTCATTGCAAACATCAAAATGGAAAGATACCTGAGGTTGGAGCATCTAAACAAAGAGATTTTCAAATCTCTTGCTTTGGACTACATAACGGGAAATTGGAGTAGACATCTGAAATACCTATTCATAGGTGTTTTACGATTGTCCTAGATTATTTGTAATTTCCTTTTGATTTTCTTTTATAGCTTTCTTTTTTTGATTTTTTTGTTTTTTAAATTTATTATATTTGCTTATAGGATCGATACTAGGTCCTTTTTAATCGGATGGGAACTCTGAGATACTAACCATCTCTTGGGTTGTTTAAAACTTTGGTATCCCCTGCATCTCAACGGTTTCAAAATAGGAAACAGTGGGTTTCATTTCAAAATTAATAAATTTAATTTAAGTAAAAATGCTATAAATAAGGATCCTTTTTCTCTTGAACAAGGATCTATTAGTTTATATTTCCTAGTTTGTATTAGGTCATTTTTTATTTCATCTTAATGCAAATTTTGCATTTCTTCAAAAAATAAAAAAAAAAGTGTATAGAAATACTAGAAACCTGTTTCACGACTTCTTTCCGCACA
This sequence comes from Dendrobium nobile, assembly GCA_022539455.1. Taxonomy (NCBI): domain Eukaryota; kingdom Viridiplantae; phylum Streptophyta; class Magnoliopsida; order Asparagales; family Orchidaceae; genus Dendrobium; species Dendrobium nobile. The sequence continues at coordinate 3,834,717 of CM039735.1, read as the reverse complement.
AGTTTGTGGTATTCTGATGAACCATACAGTTGGTCAGAGATTGCACGAAACTGGAACGTCCCAAAAGGTCAGTAACACCATTGTTTTCAAAAACTTCAGGGATATTGTTCTTTGAAATATAAGTTATTTATATTTTTGCCAAACTGACCTGACAATTTCCATCACCAGAGACCTTCACTTCAAATAAACCGTAAGCAGTTAACCTGCAGTAGAATTTAAAACAAAGAAATCAGCATGGAACAAGGGGCTAGTGGAAAACTTGAAGAGCGATTTTCATCAAGTTAGAAATCAAGACTTTGCAAAACGGCTTCAGCTGATGGAAAAGTCAAGCAACTTCAAGATTTTAAGGGTCAAAAAAGATCATTTTAACTTTCTGAATCACGTAAGTGAAAGGAAATAATACATTCAATGTAGCGGATTGGAAATTTGATGTTTTCACAATAACATATAAGCTTCAAAACAAACCAGCATGAAAATGTGAAAAACAGAAGTGTCACCTACATCATTCACTATCATTATCACTCGTACTAAAACAGATGGGAGAATCAAGAAGATCACAGATATGTTGCGCAAACTCTATGGTAAGTCCCATACAGCATGAAACTGCGTGCATTCGTGAGCCAATTGGAAAAGTTTTTTGTGGCAAAAAATATCTATTAATTATTTTTTTTATTTCATATAACAATCTTTTATTTTTTTAAAGATTTTATCAGTACTTTTAATTTAAATTTTTAGCTTCCCATAAATATTCTTATTTTTTAAATTGATGATAAAATAAATTAATCTGTTGATGGTTAATGACATAATTATGAATTATTTTTAATGTTTTTTTCAATTTAAGGCATATGCATCAATTTGCCTCAAAGCTTGTATCTCACCTCACTGAGGCAAAAATGGTTCAAATCAAGATTTCGCCTTTTTAAACATTGCACCCAACCAGTCAAGTCAACTTAATGCCACATAATGTTAACATTAAAACTATCTGCATGTGTGCACTCCATGCTAGCAATCTGTTCTCTCAAGAAAGATGGTGCTCCACATGAACCCTGCTTTTTAGGCATATAGCTCCACTTAGGAGTTGCATGTATGTTTGAATTAGGTCGGGGCTTACTACTCCACTTAAGATTTGCCCATATGTTTAATTTAGAACATGACTTACTACTTCCCTTAGAAGTAACCTGCAGTTTAAGTTTATGGGCTTTAATACTTCTCTTGGAAGTTTCCTAGATAATAGGTCTTATGGCTTCCATTGAAAGTAGCCTATGAATTGCTTGGATAAATCTTACAACTTCCCTTAGAAGTTACATGTATATTTGTTTGGATAGGTCTTACGATTTGCCTAAGAAGTTGCTTGTTAATTTTGGTTGGGGGTCTAACACTTCTATTAGAAGTTCTCCAAAAAGCATGTCTTACGACTTCCATTGGAAGCTGCCTAAGATTTGCTTAGATAGGTCTTACGACTTCCCTCAGAAGTTACATGTGGATTTGATTTAGGGTAGGACTTAGTGTATTTATTGAAAGTTGCCTGTAGATTTTAGAGTTTAGGGTAGGTCTTACAGCTTCCAATGGAAGTGGCCTGTAGATTTTAGTTTTGGATAGATCGGATAGCAATACTTTGTACTTCAGTACATTTCTAGCTTTCGTTGGTACTATTGTTTCATTTACACTCTTGTTTTAGTTTTGGTACTTTGTTTTTAGCACTGTAGTCTTTGTCAGTACTTGGCTTTCGTTGGTACTATTGTTTCATTTACAGTCTTGCAATGACCCTTTGTTTATTTGTTTGCAGGTGTTCGGAGCTCGCACTGCTAAGAGCTCGAATGGGTTTTAATTTGTTGAGTTTGTTTAGAGTTTTGTAGAGTTTTTGTTTGAGAGTTGCAGCTTGCTTGGGGCAAACAATGATTTGATTTGTTTTATTTTATCATTTTGAATTGATTGTATTAATTAATTAGTTAATTAATTAAGTAAAGTTTTAATTTCATTTTAAATTAATTAATTAGTTCATTAATTAAATAAAGTTTTGAATTAATTTTTTAATTAATAAATCAATAAGTTAATTAATTGAAGTTTTAATTTTATTTTTAAATGAATTAATTAGATAATTAGTTAATTGAAATTTTAATTTTAATTTTAAATTAATTAGTTAATTGGATAATTAATGAATTAAAATTTTAATTTTCTTTTAAATTGATTAATTAATTGATGAATTAATGAATAGAAATTTTAATTGATTATTTTTATTTTAAATTAATTAATTAGTTAATGAATGAATTAAATGAAGTTTCATTATGTTTAAATTGATTAATTAATGAAATGAAGCTCTCAAATTGTTCTCTAAAATTTTAAGAAAATTCAATAGCCTCCTGGCCTTCCCTCCCCGCGATGAGAGGTTGGGAGGGACTTGCCCTTTCAAATCCACCCGACCGAATAGGATTTGACGGCCAAGGGCTTTGGGACAACCATGGGTCCCAATATATGTTTCTTAATCATCGTGTGTGGCATCTGTTGAGGAAATTAATAATTTTAAATTTCTTCGGAATTCAGTAGCCTCCCAATCTCTCCTCTCCGCAAAAGGAGATAGGGAGGGCATTTTCTCTTTCAAACCCACCCGACCGGATAGGATTCGATGGTTGAGGGCTTTGGTATGTTGATTGGTACCAATATAGATCTTCTAATCTTCCAACGAGACACTTGTTGAATTTTAATTTAAACAAACTTTATAATTATTTTTCTTGGAACTTTTGGCAGCCTCCTGATGTCCCCTCCTAGCGAGGAGAGGTTGAGAGTGCACTTGCCCTTTCAAACCCACCTGGCCGAATAGGATTTGATGGCAGAGGGCTTCAAGTAGGGGTGTAAACGAGTCCAGTTTTGGCACTATTGAACTCGGATGGTCAACTGGAAAGCGAGCTCGAACTTAAGCTCGTCCTACTATAACCTAGCTCGAGCTACCTCGCAAGCCGCTCGATTTCGTGCCAGATTTCGCATTTGTCCCATTTTTCCCACCCAATATCTTATTTTGCCACCTTTGTTTGTCCCGTAATTCAAAATTAGAACAGCTTGCATTAATGAAAATATCATAAATAACTTGCGAAAAGTAGAAACAATAGGCTTTTTTAATGAAAACATGAACCGGCAACATTTTTTTTTTTTTGAAAACAACTAGTAGTTTTTTATTCTTACTTTTTGAAAACTTCTCTCATATATTAATGAAGAGATACCAAGCCTGTCATATCATTAATGAAGTGTCGAAGGTATATTTTTTATTTTTATTTTTGAGAACCTGTCATATAGGTTGTCATATCATTAACGAAGAGCATAAACTGTTTATTTTTTTAATATAAAAATATGTTTCCTGATTAATTTAATTAAAATAATTTTATTAATTAAATAATTTCAAGCTGGCTCAGGAGCCGAGCCTCAACCAACTTGAGCTAGTGGCTCGATAAGCTCGACTTGCGAGCTCATTATCGAGTCGAGCAAGCTGGCTCACAAGCCGACTCAACTGACTTACACCCCTAGCTTCAGGACTGTTAGATATGTATCCAATTTAGATATCACACAAATGATTTTAAGGAAAAAATAAGTTTCCAACCAATGTTCATTATTGTCATCATAATTAACCATAGCTTAACTAACAGAGGTCTGCTTTATAAATCCACATTTCTTTAATTCTTTTTAAATATTGTATGAGGTGTTAACTTCATTAAGATCAAATTCTTTGCCACTTAAAATCATGTTATATTTGTTTTAATACTCTTCCTTCCTAATTGACCTACGTATAATATGTCCATGTATCTTATTGGTATTCATTTTCCTTAAGAAAATAATTAAACTATATAATCACATGTAAATAAAGTTTAATCAGACACATTTTCAAGGGAAATATAACCTATTCAGCAAGGACCGCAAAATAAAGTTAATAATTTATTTTCCAGGATTCGAACCCCAGGCCTAAGGGATAATAGCACTGGGCAATGACCTTAAAGATGCATATTGAAGTAAATAAATGGCAAGCATGTCTAAACACTAAAATGTTCAGCAGAAGAAAAGGAAATTTAAATTCGATGATGAAACATAGCAGAAAAAACAGCATGGATACACTTCAATATTTCAACAGATATGTGGACAAGAGATACCTCTGTAGAAGCCTTTGGTGATCTAGACTGGCCTCACTAAGATTTGGAATAAATGTATTGGTCCGTGGTACATGCTGTAAAATTAAAATTCACATACATGAAAAAACTCGTTATCTTTGCATTATATTGTAAAGAAGAGGAATATTCATACAAGAGAAATTAAGATGAACAGAGAAGAAAAAGTATAGTTAATAAGTTGTCAAATGGTTAATCATTTCCTTCAAACTCCGGAAAAAAACTGCTCGTTGAAAACAAAGATAACTAAGCAGAAAGGGGGCAGTTAAAGTGGGTAAAAGTTTTCTCCACATTCAAAATCTCAAGTTAAAGCATAACTTACAATCTAACAATGACATACATCATGAGATTCTATATGTCAACAAGATATTCTGGTTCTCTTCAAGCACTCAAACAGAAATCACTTATTACTCTTTATAAAATGGAGCACTGGAGGAAGAACATGGAAGCCAACAAAAAGGAGAGATGGGAAAGGAAATTTAATTTCAGCGGTTAGCTACAGTGCCTCATCTTGCTGGGTAATGAGAAATCCATTTTTCTTGATCGATTTCAACAGTGTTCATAAACGCCATCTGAGTAATAAAGTTTTGGTTTTCTTGATTTGCCAGAAAATCATGAGCTAAAGATACATTAAACAATATGACAAAGAGAAATAGCAAAGTAGAAGTGCCAACCAGGCGACGGCCTTGCCTCTCAGTAGTCATCATAATCAAAGCAGCGTGGCAGCACATGGAACCTAATAATGTAACTGGGGTTAAATTTTTGGAAACGTTGAATCATCATTGGCATCCTGTTGTGGGACAGGCTACTTTGCACCGAACAGTAAATTCTGACCCTTTCCCATTATTTGCTGATATAAAAGTACCAAACAATTGAGCACACTTCTAGCGTTTATGATTATAATATGAATTTTGGAAGCCTTCAAAGCCATGGACAATAGCATGAACAAGAAAAAAAAAACTAAGCCTTTGTTTGGGGCGGTTTTCTTAATGCTTCTTAAAATAATTTTTTAGTATAAAAATTAAAAATTTTGTACTAGAAAGCTGCTTTAAGAAGCAATAAAAAAGCTGTCCCAAATGAAGACTAAAGCGGCAAGGTAAAATCAACAGTTTCCTGAAGTTATAAGAATTAGTTTATCTCTAGAATACTTGGGAAAATTATGGAAACAAAATCAAATCATATTACAAACGCTAAGAAAAAAAATCTCATCCAAAACAACACAATTGAAGAAAAGTAAAAACTATTGCAATTAAATGAAGATGCAGTCATAGACTCGAAATTTTGAGGGACACTAACAATATGATCAAGAAGCTCACAGGAATGGAAGGGAGACTTGAAAGACGCCGAGCAACAGCATTGTCTAAATTAGCATACTCCTCTGAAAGAACAGCTGCAATCATTCTATCATTGCTCATATCATTTTCATCACTGTTCAGAGAACTAAAACTAGAACTCGAACAGCTGCCTTCTTTCTCGGATACATGTGTCATTTTAAAACAAGGAGATTACGAGCCACAGGAGCCCCTGAAGGTAAAAAATGAAGTTACAAGAGCAGTTAAAATCTTATTACAACAGTACCAAGAAAATCCAATATTGTTATATAATTATAAAAAATTGGATTTGTGGTAAAAATTATGAATAGCAAAGTGGGAAATAGAACTTAATAAAGGTAAAAAGTGAAAAATGGATAAGTGATTTAGAAATGTATAACAGAGAAAAAATATGAATTAATTGATTGATTCATTATGGATGTAATTTAAACTAATTAGAGATTAATACGGGTTTAAATAGGTAATTAATGTTGAATTTTACTCATTGCGGATTAATTAATTATTAGAATCGTTTTGTCCTCATGAAATAATTTGACAACTTAGGTATAAATTAATCAATAGAATAATTCAATGTAAGTATTTAATAAACTAATTAGCATAATTAATTTTAAAGATTAGATGTTAACTTAAGTTAATTAGGGAATAGCTAGGCTTAGTACTTTTATGCTGATTAGGCCTGAATAATTACTAAAAAAAAATCTCTACCATGCTATGTTAAATTAGCAAGGTATTAATTGGGGTTAAAATGTGTTTAATATGGAAAATTAAGGATTACTTCGAGTTTGATTAGAAGTAAAGATTAAGTAGTACTTGATTTGCCAAAGTAATTAATAATAAGACAAGCTAATTAATATATAAATGGTAACTAAATTAATGCTACAGAAGCCTTATTATTTATTATTGTTATTAATTAATTAGACTAACTAGGAATCAACTAATTAATAGCTCGATTAGCCAAATTAGAAGTGCACTTTCTATGTCCCATGTCATCTCCGTCCACATTATCTCTCCTTCCCTCACTGTACTCCTCTCTATAATCCCTAATGCACTAATCTTTGTGTTGTGTCCTAGAATATTTGCGGAAATATACAAATATAAAGTTTAATGTCTTAGCTTTGTACAAAGATCCAGCGCACAATCAGATAAAAGAGAAGATGTATCGTTCATAAGAGACAAGAGTTTTGTACGTGGAAACCCCTAAAAAGGGGGAAAAATCATGGGGTCTGGCCCAGTTTGAATGAATCCACTAGTGTTTGCAGTTGATTACAAATGAAGCCCTTCATTAGGGGGACGGATATGTCTTGATGTAGCAATAATACATTATATGGAGTGCATTACGTTGTGGGAATAAGAAGAATTAATATTGACGTGTTCGTTTAGTCAGCAGGACCATAGTCGGCGAACGATGGAGGTCAGAAAGACCGTAGTCGAGTGACGATGGTTGGAAGGACTGTAGTCGATGAGCTACGGAGGTCGGAAGGACCGTTATTTGGAGATGGAGGTCGAAAGGACCATAGTCAACGGATGATGGAGGTCGGAAAGACCGTAGTCGGCATGCGATAATGGTCAAAAAGGTCGTTGTTTAACTATAGAGGTTGGAGGGACCGTAGTCGACATACGATAGTAGTTAGAAAAATTGTTGTCTGGTGACGGAGGTCGGAACAATCGTAGTGGGCGAGCGACGGAGGACGGAAGGACCGTAGTCAAGTGATAATGATCTGAAGGATCATATTCGGCAGGTGATGGAGGTCAGAGGATCATAGTTGGCAGACAACAGTGGTCAGAAAGACTGTTGTCTGGCAACATAGGTCGGAAGGACTGTAGTCGGCAAGCAACGGAGATCGAAAAGACCGTAATCTGACGAAGGAGATCAGAAAGATCATAGTCGGCGGGCGACAGTGGTAAGAAAGACCGTAGTCTGACGATGGAGGTTAGAAGAACCATAGTCGGCGGGTGACGATGGTTAGAAAGATAGTTATCTGACGACGGAGGTCAGAATGACCATAGTCAGCATGTGATGGAGGTCAGAATGATCGTTGTCGATGAACGGGTGGAAGTCCGGCATCAGTCGGAGTTAGGACAAAAGTTCAGCGTCAGTTGGTGGCCGGGTAAAAGTCCGGCGTCAGTTAGTGACTGGGCAGAAGTCCAATGTCAATCGGTGGCCGGGCAGAAGTCCGGCTTCAGTCGGTGGCCGAGCAGAAATCTGGCGTCACTTGGTGTCCAGGTAGAAGCTCGGCGATAGATCGGTGATGGTCGATGGTCCGAACGTAGTCGAGGAGTCTAGTGGCATGAGAACTCTAGTTTCTCTCTCTTCCTTCTCTTTCTTCTCCTCCTTGCTTTAGTTCCCTTTTTATGAAGAATAAATTATCTATTTATAGTTTTTTGATAATAAAATGACCAGTAAATAGAGATCAAGGGTACGTCGGTAGTGGTTTAAATAGACGGTCGATATCGACTCTTTTGATCATTGACCGTTTACTGGGTATTTGAATATCTTAATGATATCATAATTCAGCGATCTTGGGCTTGTTGGATTCGTCTTGTCGAGCCGCTCAATTCGACTATAAGCATGTCATGTTTGGAAACAGTTTGGTCATCCAATTTATGATTTGAACCTTCCAAATATGTTTTGGGTCTTTGATTTAGACCCATTTGGGTTCGGATTGAGTCGAATTTGGTGTTGTTGTGTTCATCTTTTCGAGACATTCAGTTCGACGATAATTTTGTTGCAAATCGGAGTTCATATGGTTCAGAATTTAATTTTGGAAGTTTCCAACTCAATTTTGCCTCGAGATTCGTGCAGGATCAAGACAATTTTTTGATGATATATCACTTCTAAACCTAGAAAAGCTTAATTAAAGGACTAAGAAAATAGCGGGCGTTTAATCCCTCGATCTTTTAATCCGAAGAATAGAAGATTTACTTGATAGAAATAGCTCTTATGAGTTCTTTGGTATGATTACATGCAGTTATTGGGGCTTTACTTCCTTTCTTTTAATCCTAAATGCATCCAATCAGCCTCAGCCTCCTATGAAATATATTGCATCTTTGCTAAACACAAATAGCTTCAAGCTATAATAGCCTGATTCCTAAATCCAAACACCAATGCACCAAAAAGCTCGATAAATAACGCCCAGTTCAGGAAAAGCGATAAGACTAATAAAAGAAAAAGAATGCATTAATGAAAATAACCCTAATATTTTTGGGAGAAAAAGCGTCAAGAATCTGAAGATGATCCAAAGATACTCACCAGCGCAAGAGACCCGATTCAGCTCTGGTATCCCGATCTGAAAACGGTCAACAAATAGAGTGTATCGAATACCCTTTAACCTTCAGGAATTTCGAGTATTCAATTCCTGGATAGCAGAAAGCGTGCGCAGCTCGACGGGTTCTCAGATGGAGGAAGATAAATATAATCTTTCAAGTTATATTTTTTGACCTGTTTCGTGCTTAAAATACAACTAACAAAGCGCGGCGTAGCTGAGAGTACACGGGATTCATGGCTCCGCTCACCCGACAAAGACCCTGTCAAAATCTTGAATGGCCGATTGGATCACCGCCACCGCGAGTAAGATTTCTATTTTTATTTTTATTTTTATTTTTGAATTTACATGCCTATAATTTTATATCAAGCTACACTTAAAATTTTAATATTTCATATTTATCACCTATAAATAATTTTAATTTCAAATATATCATTTATATATATTTCATTCCTACAATTTATATTATCTTATAAATTTTAATATTTCATTCATTACACTTACATTTGATATATGAGTGATAATCATAAAATATTAAATTTTTAAGTATTAGATATGTGAATAATATGATATAAAATGGTATATATGTAAATCCCCTCTTTCTTTTTTTATAACTTGTAAATAAAAAGCTTTGACTGGACTTTGGTAGATATTAGTAGGTGTGGAAGGTACTTATGAGATTGTTACATGTCATCACTTGCATTTTGATTAATCAATACAAAAGTTAAATTAGGTGCTCTCTAAGAAGTTTGATAGGTATAAACTTTTAGATATTTTTTGTTATATTTAAGATGATATGAAATTATATGATTTAGATTTATTAAATAATTTAAAATTGATGAAAATATTTATTGAGAAATTTGTAATGAAATAGGGAAATATTAAGATATTTATATATGGTTCATAAAATAAATATCATAGAAAATTATCATGTGTTGTTTTTCTTGGTATCATCATAATGAAATTTAAGTCATTATCTCATGAGCTATTTTTTCGTTAGCCAATAAAATTAGTGATTCTTGTTGTTAAGCTTGAAAAGTCGAGTCTATTAATTAGCATAGTAGTAAATCTCGACCTTCTTAGTTATGCAGAGAGAAATTATTATGTGTAGACACCGGACAGTCCGGAGACCAATCAGAACGTGTCACATCACCTGATACATAGCAGTATCGAGCAAAAAAATGACATGGGGCGTTCTAGTTGGTCTCTGAACGCCGTCCAGTATATGCACAAAATAATTTTTTTCATTGAAGGCTAGACAAACTACGTGGTAGAAAAATTATTAGGTTTTATTGACCTTTTTTTTGTTATTTACTTAGAAAATGTAACAAAACTCAATTTCAAAAGAAAATTCAATTATTTTTAATTTTCAAAGTCATATATTACAAACTCTTCCTCCCCTTCACAAATAGTTGATATCCTTAAAAAAATGATAAATAAAATAAAATAAAATAAAAATAGTCGAGCTCCGTAATGTTCTTTCTCCAATGAGATTCCGTCGTGACTTCATCACCTCTTCTTCATCATCGAGAGTTATATGATTTTGAGTAGAAGCGAGTGAAGAATGTGTCATATCGGATACAAGTTAATAGAATAATAGTTTAGTAAATATAAAATTTTTGGTGATAGACATATAAATAAGATAATTTTATAGCCTTTCTACAGCTATAATTTATGTTTTCCAAATTTTATCAGGCAAAAAAATAATAATAATAAAACCATTCAACTCAATACATCAATTCAATAAAATCCTCCATCAATCTCCCTATTGTGACTAAAAATATATTTTTATATTAATGTTTAAGAATAGCACTTTATTTTTGTTATATCATCAAAAAATTATGTTGATCGGGTGCGAATCTCTCGCAAAATCAAGCTGAAAACTTCAAAAATTAAATCCGGGATCACCTGAACTCTGATTTCAGCAAACTTATAGTCAAACTGAGCATCTCGAAAATACAAACCCAAAGACACCAAATTCGACTCAATCCGATCCCAAATGAGTCCAAATCAAGAACCCGAAGTGATGTTGGAAAGTTCAACCCACAATTTGAGTTACCAAACGGTTTTGAAACATGACGTGCTTATGCTCGAATCGAGCAGCTTGACGAGATGAATCCAACGAGCCCAAGATCGTTGAATTCTGAAGTCATTAAGATCTTCAAATATCTGATAAACAGTTCACGATCGAAGGATTCAATATCAGTCGTTCATCCGAACCACTCCATATTTGCCTCTGATCTCTCATCTATTTACGAGTCATGCCACTCCATAAAATTTATAAATAGACCCCTCATTTCTCTTGAGAGGGGACCCAAGCAAGAAGAAGAGGAGAATAGAAGAATAGGAGGGAAGAGACTCCTTCTCGACCACCACCGGAATTCCGCCCGAACTCCAAGTGACGCCGGAATTTTGCCCAAGTGACGTCGAAACTCCGCCCAAGTGATACCGGAGTTATCCTCAACCATCAACAGACGTCGAATTTTTACCCGATGTTGGACCTTCACTCATCGCCAAGTTTCTACTCGACGCCGTACTTCTACTGGTTATCGGACTTTCGCTGGACGTCTATCTGAAGATGGATTTCTTTTCATTGTTGGACTTCTACTTGACGTCGTCCTTCTGACCTCTGTCATGAGACAACGATCTTTTCGACCTCCGTCGCCCGCATACTACAGTCCTCCTGATTTACGTCGTCCAAAATCTACAGTATTTCTGACCTACGTCGCCCGCCGACTACGATCCTCCTGACATACGTCGCCCGCTGACTACAGTCTTCTGACCTCTGTCGCCCGCCGACTACTGTCCTCCTGTCTTATGTTGCCCGCAGACTACAGTCTTTCCGACCTCTATCGCCCGCCGACTACAGTCCTCCTGACTTACGTCGCTCGCCGACTACAGTCTTTCCAACCTCCGTCGCCCGTCGAATACGATCCTCCTGACTTACGTCGCCCGTCGACTACAGTCTCTCTGATCTCCGTCGCCAACCAACTACGGTCCTTCTGACTTTACGTCGCCAGCAGACTACAGTCATTCCGAGCTCCGTCGCTAGGATCTTTATGACCTCCATTGCTTGCCGACTACGATTCTTTTGACCTCCGTCACCAGACTATGGTCCTCCCGAACAAACAAACACGTCAATAGTGACTCTTTGTATTCACATCATGTAATGTACTATATAAAATGTACATCAAACTAAGGCCTTCTCTCAAGGAAGAGCCTCATTTGTAATCAACTGTTATACTAGTGGATTCATTCAAACTGGGCTAGGCCCCGTGGTTTTTCCTCCTTTTAGGGATTTTTCATGTAAAAATCTTGGTGTCTCCTTTAATGCTGGACCCTCTCTCTTTATCTGTGTGCGTGCTGGATCTTCGTACAATGTTGAGACGTTAAACTTTATATTTCTCTGCCGCCGCAAATAGTCTTTGACGCAACAATTTTCATTAAATAAATAATTATAATTTATACATGTTCATATAAAAAGAATCTTCTTTGCATTCTTCAACCAAAAAATGATGCCTAAAATACCAAAAAAAACTAAGAATAATTGAATTGCATGTTGAAATTCTTTAAAAGTCTCATTCTGGATGTTGAATATCATTAATGATTTAATTTCATCTTATTTGACAGGCTATTTATTTTAAAATTATAATTATCTTCTTTTATAAACAAAATCATTCATTAAAAAAGTTATGATGGATGCAACAGATGATTAAGACTTCGTTTGGGACAGTTTTCTTACTGCTTCTTAAAATAATTTTTTTAGTACAAAAATTTTAATCTTTGTACTCAAAAATTGCTTTAAGAAGTTTTAAGAAAATCATCCCAAAAGAAGCCTATGACTTTATTGGGACAGCTTTCTTACCATTTTGTAAAACAAATTTTTAGTACAAATTTTTAAATTTTATATTAAAAACTACTTCAAGAAATAATAAGATAATCATTTTTGAAATAATTTTCTTACTATGTTTAAAGTAACTTATCAATATAAATTTTTTTATAAAAATCTGCTTTGAAAAAGCTTTCCCAAGCCTAATTATGTGATCTTAATTTTTTTTTTGAAAGTATGGATGGAAGTAATTTAAAGGAAGAAGAATAATGAACAGCATCAATGTCAATCCAATTTTATTTATGAGCAGATATCCTCAATACATTTAACCCCCATGCAAAACAAATTTAATATTTTAATCGACGGAGGCAACGTTGGAGTCATCAACTTTCTTAAAATTCCCTTTTTTTTTGCTTGCCTAGTGGGTGCTCTAAACTTTCTTGCAATTCACTTACAGTTACAATAACTGCAGAAATCTTGAGACGGTGGATAAGTATAACTTGGACCCGATGATGGATGATATGTTCCAAACGCCGGCATCGGCGGCGGAATAGACGCCGTCGGAGGGCTATAATAACCGGCGTTCGCAGTAACAGGAACAGACAAATATGCATCCCGGCTCAATACTGGAGAAGAAACCGCTCGGTCAAACGCAGGATAATACCCAGAAGCCGGAGGTGGTGGAGGCAGCGGATAGTAATATTTAGGCGGATCCGGCGGCGGAGGCTGATTGTAATGACAGAAACAATCCTCCGGCTCTGCTTCAGGTAGCGGTATAGGTGGATAAAGACTTTTCGTCGGCTGCGCCGGCGGAGGAGTATAATCAACCGTTGGCGGCGCAGACGGAATTCCATGATCAAGCGGCGGCGGGAGCCGAATCTCCATCTCGGGAAGGTTCAAGCTATAAGAGAAACTCAGGACGCCATTAGGCTTACCTTCAGGAGATCGGACCTGGTAGCTCACGTGACGGAAGGCATCGGAAGGATGCCCAACAGATAGATCGGTAATCGGAACGCGGGATTTGCCGACAAGCTTGTCACCGAAGAGAAGGAGATTCCCCTGCGCCATGATAGCGAACTCCAGAAACAGATCCTTAAAGTCGCTATCGTCAAAATCGAACTGGATCGTTTGATCCCATTCAGGATTCTCGCCACCTTCATGATCGGCCGATGTCTTCTGCTTTCGCTTCTGTTTCCGGCGGCCGTCGTTTCCGGCGGCGATGGAGACGACGGCGTAGGTGGAGGGTTTCTGGAAGAGATTGAAGGATTGAACGCCTCTGCAGGAAATGGACTTCAGAACTATCGATCCTCGATCCATCGCCGCCGCTTTCTCGTAGGAGATCGTATCTGCTACTTAAGGGTTATGTATTTGGCTGATGGGTTCTGCGGATGGTTAGGATATCCGCAGAAGCATTGTAAGGTAGCTAGTTTGGCGAATGACATAATGACACGAGTCCACTGGCGCGTTTCTTCGCCTGCAAGGGAGGCGAAGAAACCAATGCTTTCATTCGTGGTCAACAGGTAAAAGAACAGTTCTTTTCCCGTATTATTGTTTAATTTATTTGTCTTATAATAAGATTGTCATGGTTGTCCTATTTTGAAAATTCTTGCGCATCTATTATCAAATTGAGCAAAAATAATAATAATAGAAGAATAATAAAAATGTTATTTAAAATATTTAAATTTGATATTTAAATTTTATTTAAGATAATTTTATTATTATTTTAAATATTTATTTGCCCTTTATTTGAGACATTTTTTTTAATGTTTTTTAACGTAGCTTTTTAATAAAAAAAATTCTTAAATTAGAAATTTTTATATTAAAAAGTCACTTTAGAAATCAGTAAAAAAATTATCTCAAACAAGACAATTATTATGTGTGGAGACCAGACGCAGAACGCCGTCCGTCCGGAGGCCAGCCAGAATGCGCCATATAAATGTACCGAGCACATGGGTGACATGCACATTTTGGTTGGTCTTCGAACAACATTTGATGTCCGCACATAATATTAATCCTCGAACAAAGCTTTAAATTATTCAAAAGAATTTATAAATTTTTAGCATATCTTCATTTTATTCACTCAATTTTGATTGATCTTATTTTGAAAATGCATAAATACACTGATAGTTAGACTCAAGAGTCCCTCAAATTTAATGAGAGGTCATTTATTAGACTTCATTTGAGACTATTTTCTAAAGTTATTTTCTGGTACAAAAATATTTAGTTCTATTATAATCTTTACAAATGTGTTAGACATAGCTTTGAGCCTATCATATTAGTAAACAACATGACATGTAAGAATTAGTGCAAGCTCCATAAGTGATCGTCTCCCCAACAATCCTTGCCGGAGGCTTCATGTGGAACAACTTTCTTACTGCTTTCTAAAATAATTTTTTATTACAAAAAATTTGAGTTACAAAATTTTTGTATTAAAAAAACTGCTTTAAAAAGCATGAAGAAATCTATTCCAAACAAAGCCAAATAAAAATTTGGACATCCATCTATAAAATTAAGCAAGCAGTGGAAAAACTGACTTAAATTCACCTTAGCTTTAAATAAAAGGAAGCTACAACAAAGTCTAAAAATTCTAGAAATCTGAAAGCAGAAAGCTACATGACCAATTCTCTCATATTTTCTTGCAACCTCAATACAAATTACAACAGGTTATTAAATAAACAAAGTGGAGAATACAACACAAGAAAGTTTATAAGCTGCAACTATGGGAACAATCACAGACGATGAGGAAGTCTTCCAAACCAGAATTTGCATCACTTGGTCTTTTTCTTATTGCCCAATTCAAATACTGAAATTATCTTCTTCCAGCTCCTGATTGCAATGGGCGTTGCCATGACAACCCAGACGCCATTTGCTCCGATGTAGTATGCCCAGTAGTAGAAAGGACTGGTGGCGAAGTTATCTCCATCCAAATATGAAGTGACAAAGTATACCATGCAGCCATAAAGCTGGCCCAGGCAAATGGCAAACTGGAGGATGTAGCTGTATGATTTTCTTGATGCAATTGCATATCTGAACAGGCATGGAAACAAATAAATATCAAACACTACTGTCCAACTACAGACTAAGGCTTCGCGTGTGACGACTTTCTTACTGCTTCTTAAAGCAGCTTTCTAGTTCAAAAATTAAAAATTTTGAACTAGAAAGCTGCTTTAAGAAGCAGAAAGAAAGCCGTCCCAAACGAAACGTAAAATCACGAGTAAACTGGAAGCAGTAAGGTAATATTTTAAGCTTTGTTTGGGACGGGTTTTTTATTGCTTCTTAAACAGTTTACTAGTACAAAATTGTTAAGTTTTTTTACTAAAAAACTGCTTTAAGAAGCAGGAAGAAAGCCGACCCAAACGGAGGCTTAGTGTAACTCCACCCACTATTCTCTGGCCGCTTACTAGAATTGACACTCCAGCTTTAAGAAAGTGCTCCCGCAAGTGATACATTATCTGCTTGTTAGGATACAGAGCAGATTTAGGCTTCGTTTGGGACGGCTTTTTTATTGCTTTTTAAAACGGAGTTGTAGTACAAATTTTTTAATTTTTGTACTAAAACTCCGTTTTTAGAAGCAATAAAAAAGCCATCCCAAACGAAGCCTTAAGCCTGTCATGTGAATTGTTTTGAAGTAAATATTTTCTGGCTTACTACATGAAATTTGATCTGTAACGGACTTTCTGCTCTTCTTACTTGAAATCAGCCTCACGCCTACTCGTTTGTGATTGATGTGGTGCTCTACTTTTAATCAATAAAATATTTTCTATGGTTTTTTTAAGGGAATCTACCGTTTTTTTTTTTTGGAACATTTAGGTCAATTAAGTCAGATTAACACACATCGCATACACAAGACTCGAATCCAAGACCTCTTAATTGATACCCTAAGCTCCCAACCAACAAACCAAGATGATCTGTGTTCGAAGTTATTTTTACTGATGCTCAACAGGTCAGTTATTAGAAATTGCAACATGAGGAGTTGAGGGCAATAAATGGAAATTTTCAAAGGTTTCTTATAATTAAGGATATAGATGGCAGTTTACGGCAAAAAGTTTTTAGTTACTTGGTAATAGGTTAGCAAACGGAGGGTTTCAGATACTAAGATTTCATAAGTTTGAAGGTATTTTCGTCGGAGATGTTAACAGAAAAATTTAAACCAAGCATGAACTGAGAAAAGTAGCAGTGAGTGCAACTGAAGATAAAAAAATTGTTAGGTGATTTTAGTTTAAAAAAAGTAACAAAACAGAGTGCATTCATCCTTTCTCTGTAGTCTATACCAATGTATCAATAATTATGTTCTTTTTAATTAATATTTATACTCATACTCAATACATATACATTATAATTAACTAATAAAATTTTCAGTTTCAATATTTTTTAAATTCTATTCAAAATATAAATTTTAAATTAAACTTCCTTAATAATATCTAAAAATTCGTAATTCAATAATTTCTAATAGATAGTTTAATAACTATGATATTATTATTATTATTATCTAAATTGATTCTTTTGATTTTCATTTTAATAACACTAAAATAATTTTCTTCCCATTCGAAACCGTGCTCGCTGCTTGATTCCTCATTGTTAGCCTCTCCACACTCGCCGCTAAAATCACGATCTCGTCCGGGTGGTTTGCTCATAAGTTTCATCTCTCTCTCTCTCTCTCTCTCTCTCTCTCTCTCTCTCTCTCAGCTTCTTTTATTCGTGTGGTTAAAAAGAAATAAGCGAAACAGGATTAAAAGCTCCTTGCTTCACTTTCTTAGACTATATATTTTCAAGCATGCCTTTGGCATAACTTCCAACAGCATTTAATATGGATTTTGCTGAATCCAACATGTCATATTGCGTATGAACATGCACATTTATCGCGGAGTGCTGCTATTAGCACAACCAAGCGACCCATACGATGTAATAATTGCCAAAACAAGGATTGCCCACCCTCCGTAAGCCTGCCTGTAGCTCTCACGAAATGTCGACGTATCAAAGGTCCTTATGATGTAGGACTACAATGCTTGGAATAATTTTGAAAAGAGCTTGCACGATTTATTGATTAGAGTAATAACAATTAGAATATTAGCAAATCAAAACGATAAAATAAAACGCAAGAGTGGTCACTTCCGTTTAGACTAAGTTGCACACTGAAAGCTTTGAGCCATCAAAATAGCATAGGAAATCAACAACTTACAAATATAGTAGCTTTCAACAAAATCCCTAATCTAACAATGAGATAAAAAGCAAATGAAGTGCACTCAAATCCCTACGTTTACTAAGTTTGGCAGAATTAGGCAAACACAATCTTCATGACTGAAATCAAATCACAAAAAATGGGTTAGACTTGAAGAAATACAAGAAAAAAGGGGGATTAGATAACCTTCGTCAAGGATCGGTTGTAATCATTCACTCGACGATTCCAAGTTGCTCTTCAATGGCCTCGACCAAAGTATCCAAGATGCACTCTACGTACTCTTCTACGGTGTGGTCGATGCGAGGGTTGACGTCGAAGAAGATCGAGTGCAAGATGCAAACAAATCCTTGCTTATCGTAGGAGATGTCGTAGTCAAGATCAGGATCGGCCATTCATGAATGCTAGGCGACGATTGCTTCCGGAGATTACTAGCAACCTTGAACTCCGATAAAGAGAAAGGAGTTTTTCTTTAACTTGAAGTTGGGATGAAGAGGTGTGGCCGGCCAAGGGATGAGGGTTGGGAGAGGAGAAGTAGGTGAAGGAGGGAAGAACAAATTAAAAATTTGAAATAAATTTCAGATTTCTAATTGGGAGGGATTTAAGGAATTAAATTTGAATTTAATTCCAAGAGAGGAAAGGTGTGTTAATGTGGAGAGAGGGGATTGGAGGGAGGGGGGGCGCTTTAGGAAATAAATCCCAAACCTCCTAATGGGGCTGACGGTTATGAGGGGTGATTGGGCTTTAATAATGGGAGGAATTAAAGCTTCTTAATATGGGTTTAGGAATTAGGAAAGTTTCTAATTAAATCTAATTTGAATTTAAAATTAAAAAATATTTAATTTAAAAACTTTCCTAAAATAGATTAGTTAAATTAAGAAAGAATTTGAATTTCAAATTTAATTGATTTGAATTTCAAATTGATCCTAAATTAACTCCAACCAAATTAGGAAACCCAAGGAAGAGGGTAGAGATGAGTGGGGCCAGCGGCTAAGGGGGCTAGGGCCGGCGGTTTGGGTGGAAGTCATGGGTGGGGATGTGCGGAGAAAGGGTCGGGTGAGCTGGGGGGAAAAGGAGTTGTGTTTAACCAATGGAGAGGGGGAATTTGTATGGTGGCCGATGGCTTAAGGAGATGGGGAGGAACCCTAGGCCGGCAGCTAGTTGAGGGAGGAAAGAGGGGGAGAAAAGGTAGAACCACGAACCCGACTCGTCAAGGTTGGTGGATGTTGCACAATCCTCCCTCTCCTAGGGATCTCACTCCAATCTCTCAAGCTCTCACAAGAACTCATGCAAGGGGAAGAAATATTTTAATCAATCATTCATTAATTGAAAAGAAGAACAATGGGGCTATAAATAGACTATTACAATGACTCACAACATAAAAGGACGACAATGCCCCTAGGGCTTACATACGACCTTCCTTAATAAAAGGTACAACGAGAAACTAATAAAGCAAATACAATATGACATCATAAATAAGAAAATGCATAAAATAATCAAAAATACAATGACACAATCGTGGTCGTAGATCGACGGCAAAGTCTCTAATAGACCTTCCACGATCTGATGTCCCCATCATTCTCCCAGGGTGGGAGAAAGCTCGACTCCGTCGAGTGTCTCTGGTGCTCTCGTAGATCTCTAATGCATCAGGGTCAGGGTCAATCTGCTGCAACTCCTCGCGATCCAACCAAGTATCCTCTGAATCAGGCTTTCCTTTCCACCTGATCAAGTACCTCCTTCGTCCACCTTCCCTTATGGATATGATATCATCACTTAGGATCGAGTCCACCTTTTTTGCCATGGGTGATTTGGGAATATTTGGTAGTGGAGATAGGTTTGGGTTCTCACACGGTGGGAACACACAAGGCTACTGTATGAGAGGATTTGGTGGATTGAATTCAGGACCTTCATATGCAACTAGATCTTCTATGTTAAAAGAGGGATTGAAGTTTGAATTATGCAGGCAGATTTACTACATAAACATTATCATTGATTTTCTTAAGTATTTTGAATGGTCCATCACTCTTAGCATGCAACTTCTTAACTGTTTCCTGCGGGAACCGTTCCGGTCGAATCCGCACCATCACGCATTCACCAACCTCAAAAGTTTTAAATCTTCGTTTTAAATCAGCATATAGTTTGTAATCTTTATTGTTCTTTTCAATTTGTCGTGCAATTTCTTTATAAAGTTCATGCAAATAAGATGCAAATGATGATACAAACAAAGAAATCCTATACCTAGAACACATGGGTATAAGGTCTAGCGACTGTCTAGGTTTGAACCCATATACAATTTCAGAAGAACTTAGGCCAGTGGTTTGGTTAATAAAATTATTATAAGCAAACTCAGCAATATGCAAAATGGAATCTCAGTCCTTAATATGCTTGCCAACCAAAGATCGCAACAGATTACCCAAAATCCTATTAACTACCTCACTCTGACCGTCCTTCTGTGGGTGAAACTTGAAAGATAGTGGAAAATTGTAATTTAGTGTCCATTTTCATCCAAAAGATTTTTTAAAAATAGCTAGTGAATTTCACATCCAGATCCGATACAATGATTTTGGGTAAACCATGTAAACGGACGACCTCATTGAAATATAGCTTAGTAATGTGAGAGGCGTGGGATGTTTTGGAGCAAGGAAGAAAATGCGTCATTTTGGAGAACCGATCAACTACAACACAGATGATGTTATTCCTACGAATCATCTTGGGCAAGCCTAGGATAAAATCCATGTTAACATTCTGCAAAAGGCAACTACGGACAGGCAGAGGAGTGTACAAATCCGTGCTTTGTTTGCGTTGTTTGGCCAGTTGGCAGATGTGCACCGACTGACCATCCGACCGACATCTCTCTTCAGGCTGGGCCAATAGAAACGATACTCCACGACTTTGATAGTTTTGTCCTGACCGAAGTGCCCAGCGAGGCCTCCGGTGTGGAGTTCCCAGACAAGAAATTCCCTAAGAGAGGTACTAGGGATACAAAGCCTTTGGATTTTGAAAAAATAACCATCCTCCAATAGGAAATCGTCCACAAGACGCGTGCTGCTTGTGGACAAGAGAGAGTAGGTCTTCTTGAAGTCGGGGCATTCCAAATAGTCCCTCTTTATTTGGTCAAATCCCATGACTTCTACTCTCATCTTTGTAGTAGTCATCATACGACGACTGAGAGCATCGACAGCTTTATTTTCAACTCTCGCCTTATGTCTGAGGGTGTAAGTATACTCCTGAAGGAACTCTACCCAACGACCGTGGTGTGCATTCAACTTCTTTTGGGAGTTGATATAACGCAGAGCTTCGTGATTCGAGAAAATGACGAACTCTTGCGGGAGCAAGTAGTGCCGCCAATAACGAAGAGATTAGATCACGACGTAAAACTCTTTGTCGTACGTGGAATACTGATGCCGAATATCATTTAACTTTTCACTGAAATAAGCTACTGGATGACCTTCCTAGGAGAGGACTCCTCCAATTTCGACCCCCGAAGCATCGCAAGTTACTTCGAAGACTTTGGAGAAATCAGGAAGTCTCATCACTGGGGCTTCCACCAATTTTTTCATAATCTCATCAAAAGCTCTGGTGGCTACCGGGGTCCAGTAGAAATCACCCTTCTTTAAGCAATCAGTGATAGGAGATACGATAGTGCTAAAATTTCGAATGAATCTCCTATAGAAGGTAGCTAATTCGTGGAAGCTGCGGACTTCCCAGATGTTCTGAGGGACAAGCCATTCAACAATGGCCCTCACTTTCTTGAGGTCTGTAGAAACTCTTGGGCTGAAACAATGAAGTCCAAAAAGATGATGCGATTTACAAGGAAGGTACATTTCTTAGGATTGACATAAAGTTGCTCCTTCCTTAAGACCTCACAAACTTGCCTCAAGTGATCCAAGTGTTGGCTAAGTGACTGGCTGTAAATAAAAATGTTGTCAAAGTAGACGACGACGACAAACTTTCCCATAAACGGACGCAACACTTGAGTCATGATCCTCATGAAGGTACTCGGGGAGTTACTTAACCCAAAAGGTATGACTAACCACTCGTAGAGATCATCCTTGGTCTTGAAGACAATTTTCCACTCATCTCCGAGTCAGATCCGGATCTGGTGGTACCCACTCTTGAGATCAATTTTCGAGAATAGAGTGGCACCCGTCATCATATCGAGCATATCGTCCATCCTCGGAATAGGGAAATGATATTTGACGGTGATCTTGTTGATGGCCTATCAACGCACATTCTCCAAGATCCGTCCTTCTTCGGAGTAAGAAGGGCCGGCACCGTGCAATGACTAAGACTTTCCTTAATGAAACCTCATTGCAGTAACTCATGGACCTGCATCTTAAGCTCGACATGTTTCGTGGGGTTCATGCGATAGTGTGACAGGTTCGGGAGGGAGGCTCCAGGGATGAAGTCTATGACATGCTGAATGTCTCTAAGTGGGGGTAACTAATTTGGGAGATCATCAGGGAAGACATCAGCATATTGTCCCAAAATGGGTTGGACTTCTTGAGGAATAGGTTCGTCAGTTTCGGTGGGAATCTCACGACCCACTAAGGCATATAGATGTGCGCCCTAAGCAACCTCAGCGTCCAGAACCTTGGCGGTGACTAGGTTCAGTCCTTTCTTGAACTTAATAGGGTTGGATTTTGAGTCATCCATAACTCGGGGCTGCGATGGAAAAAACTTAATCTTTTTGCCTGCATGTTCGAACATCTGCACGCCCAAAAATGTGGACATCATTATCATAGATCCAGGGGCGACCCAAAAGGATTTGTCCAACATTCATAATCAGCACATCACACCACGCATTCTCCTTGTAGTCGGCAAATGAGATAGGAACGATGCTTCGTTCTTTCACCTCCAAGGCAGTAGAGTTGACCCATGTTAAATTATACGGGTTGGGGTGAGGAACGACATAAAAACCTAACTTGGATACCATGCCGAAGGAAACAGAATTTATGTAGCTACCACAATGACCTTATAGTTCTTGTCTTTGATTTTGGTGCAGGTGTGAAAAATCGCGGTCCTACGCCAGTCATCAGTGGGTGTCGGGTGTGATAGCGCACATCTCATCACACAGATGGGAGAGGTATCCAGTTTTTGAAGGCAATGGAGGACTTTCATGTCGTCATCCTCCTCGAAGTACTCGCCTTCATCCTCGACCTGGTGGATCTGATCAACTGCGGGCTCGAGATCGTCCTCAGTAATCTCCTCGATGATCGAGACTTTATAGGGACTGGAGCACTGAGAAGCAATATGCCCATACCCCTGGCATCGAAAGCACTTGGTCTCGGGACTTGACCGAGAAGTATCTGGGGTGGGAGGTTTATTTCTAAAATCAAATCGAGGTGCTGGAGGACCCGTGGGTGGTCGGGTCGTACTCCCAAAAGCGGGTTGGGCCGTAGAAGTGTGACGAGTGGAACTACCGGATGGTCTGTAGGAGGCCTAGAGTCAAGTGAACTGCTCAGGTGCTGGGAATGAGTCTCCTCTAAATCAAGTAAAGTACTAAGTTGTAGGCATTCTTCAGGGTAGTGATGTTCCGAGCAAACAGCTCGTTGCGAAGATCCTCTCGCAACTCGGTCCGAAACATAGACAAGATCTGCGCGGGTGATGTAGGCAGGGGGGGGGAGGTCAAAATAAGTTGAGTAGAAAATTTTGTAAGCTTCTACTAAAGTCAGCTCATTAATGAGCTTCTTCTTATTATTCAACTCATAAAGTGTCATTATTTGGTTCATTCCCCATTGCCTTTGGCTCTTCGGTTTCCCCATTTTGGTTCTTCTCCCCTTGGCTGCCTATTCTTTTCCCCTTCCCTTTGTCTCTTCGATTTTCCCTGCCTGTCTGCTAGTTCTGATTCCTGTGGTGGCTGTTCCGATCCTCGTGGTGCTGGTTCCGATCCCCTGGGTTGCTCCCTTGTGTTCCTCTCCTGGCTGCTTGTCCCGTGGCTATTTTACCTGATTTCTTGTGTGGCTTTCAGCTGTTGTTCTAGAGTGAATGATGGCCCCTTTGTGACTGTTTGGGTGTGTTTCTGGACTGATTGCTGGCTGTTTGGGTGATGTTTCTGGACAGCCCCTTGGCCTTCCATGTTATCTATTTTAATTGGTTTAATTAGGGTAATTATGGGCTGTTTAGCTGCCCCCTTTTATCCTATAAATTGGAGATGTTTTGAAATGAAAAAAAGTGTGTTATAATGCAATTTTTGGAGCAAAAAACCTAAGGGTTTTTCTTCTTTCTTGGAAAAGCTTGAGAGCTTGTTCCACTTCTCTTCGTCTTCCTCTAGGAAAGCTTGCGAGCTTGTCCTCTACTTCATCTCGGCTTCTTATCTCTTTCTTCTCTCCGCAAGTTCGACGTCATTTGTACCTTTCTTCTCAACGATTGGCAAGCAACTTTAGGTGTTGTTTATGTTTGTGTTTGTAAGCATCAAAGATGTACGTGTCATTTCTATAATATGAATGTTGTATTTTGTTATTTTAAGTTATAAGGAAGAGTCTTTATTTCTTATTTTGTCTATTTTTGAGAATTTGGTGTATCTTCTATTTTCTTAGGAAGTCTTTTTTCTTGCTTGCAAAAATTAGGGGTTTCCCTATATTTTTGCTTGCATCAGCGGGGGTGGTAGACGTCTCCCCCTTGCAGCGAATCAGGAAGTCATCGAAAGAGGCAATATATTCCTTAATCGGTTTGTTGCCTTGAGTCAGCTTATTCCACCTATCCAATAGTCGGGGGAAGTACGAGGGAGACAAGTACTTTTGCTTGAGTTCCCGCTTCATGGATGGTCAATCAGTGATGGGGTAATCATTCCTAACTTCCCTAAGGCTCTCTAAGTTGGCCCAAAATTGGCTTTCCCTACCTGTGAGTTTCATCTCCGCAAAACTGACCTTCCTAGCCTCGGAGATATTATACCACTTAAATAAACTGTCCATATCTTTGACCCAGTCCAGGAAAAGCTGGGGATCAAGAGTGCCATCAAAGGTAGGAGCGTCAACTTTAATATTTTTCATGAGTGGTATATCAGGATCATGACGTTGGTTATGTCCATGGTGGGGAACTCAATGATTGGCACGATGTTGCCTCTCATCCGGGTAGGTGTCACCCCCATACATAAAAGGTAGTCTAGATGGGGTGCAGGGGGTAGGATGCTCTCTTGCTCGCTCAAGTGTGTCAAAACGCTCAGTGGTGTCCCTACGAAGCTCGGCTAGGTCGGCTTGGTTCTCTTTGAGTTGCTGACTAATATTGTTCATTTGGCCTACCAACAAGTCTAAAGTCCTTCCAAGTTGTTCCGGGGCTATGGCTAGACACTAGGGGACACTTAGGAGTGAATCTAAGAAAAGGAAAACACCTAAATGCAGTGGTAGACTCTCTAGATTGACAATAAATAGTGCAGGAAAAGTTTGGACAACAACTATAACAAAGTGCTAAGTGCTTCTGGGCAACTAGGGAAGTTATAATAATGAGGGCAGCACCTAGATACCTAAGAAACAAGTCTATAACTCACTAAAAGGGTGCAGAATTTTTCTGGACAGCAAACATAATCATGATTTAAAATGTTTTAAAAGATGTTATGTATGCAAAAATTAAATAACATGGTTAGGCAACACCCTAGGATGATTTCTAGCATGAATTTCCTAGCTAGCCATGCTCTAATACCAGATGATGCAGGACTATAATGCTTGGAATGATTTTGAAAAGAGCTTGCACGATTTATTGATTAGAGTAATAATAATTAGAACTATTAGCAAATAAAAATCATAAAATAAAACGCAAGAGTGGTCACTTCCGTTTATGCTAAGTTGCACAATGAAAGCTTTGAGCCATCAAAAAATAGCATAGGAAATCAACAACATACAAATATAATAACTTTCAACAAAATCCTTAATCTAACAATGAGATAAGAAGCAAATGAAGTGCACTCAAATCCCTACGTTTACTAAGCTTGGCAGAATTAGGCAAACGCAATCTTCATGACTGAAATCAAATCACAAGAAAGGGGTTATACTTGAAGAAATACAAGAAAAAAGGAGATTAGAAAACCTTCATCAAGGATCGGTTGTAATCCTCCACTCGACGGTTCCAAGTTGCTCTTCGATGGCCTCGACCAAAGTATCCAAGATGCGCTTTACGTAATCTTCTACGGTGAGGTTGATGCGAGAGTTGACGTTGAAGAAGGTAGAGTGCAAGATGCAAACAAATCCTTGCTCGTCGTAGGAGAGGCCGTAGTCAAGATCAGGATCGGCCATTCATGAATTCTAGGCTACGGTCGCTTTCGGAGATTACTAGCAACCTTGAACTCCGATAAAGAGAAACTCCCTTTCTCTTTAACTTGAAGTTGGGATGAAGAGGTGTGGCCAGCCTAGGGATGAGGATTGGGAGAGAAGTAGGTGAAGGGGGGAAGAACAAATTAAAAATCTGAAATAAATTTCAGATTTCTAATTGGGACGAATTTAAGGAATTAAATTTGAATTTAATTCCAAGAGAGGAAATGTGTGTTAATGTGGAGAGAGGGGATTGGAGAGAGAGAGAGGGGGGGGGGGAGGTGGGTGATGGGGACATTAGATCGTGGAAGGCTTATCAGAGACGTGGTCATCGGTCTACGACCATGATTGAGTCATTGTATTTTTGATTTATTTTATGCATTTTCTTATTATGCTGTTATATTATATTTATTTCTTTTAGTTTCTCGTTGTACCCTTTTATTAAGGGAGGTCGTATGGCATTGTCGTCCTTTTATGCTATTTATATCCCAATTGTTTTTCTTTTCAAGCTAATGAATGATTGATGACAATATTTCTTCCCCTTGCATGAGTTGTTGTGAGAGCTTGAGAAATCGGAGAGAGATAGAGATCCCTAGGAGATGGAGAATTACGCATCACCCACCAACCTAGACGAGTCGGGTTCGTGGTTCTATTTTTGTATCTCTTCCTTTCTCCTTATATCACCACCGGCCATATCATACCCACGGTTTCCCTTCCCAAGCCTTTCCCCCTTCTCTCCAACACCACTACATAAGTTCTTCTACATTGGTTAAACCCAACCCCCTCCACTCCTTGCTCATCCGACCCCTTCTCCCACACCCCCACCCACGGTTTCCACCCAAACCGTTGGCCCTAGCCGCCGGCCCCATCACTTCTCACCTCTTCCTTGGGTTTCCTAATTTGGTTGGAGTTAATTTAGAATCAATTTGAAATTCAAATTAACTTAATTTGAAATTCAAAATTCTTTCCTAATTTAACTCATCTATTTTAGGAAAGTTCTTAATTTAAATCTATTTGAATTTCAAATTCAAATTGGATTTGATTAATTCCTTTCCTAATTCCTAAACCCAAATTAAGAAGCCTCAATCTTTCCCATTAATTGCTCCCCTTAGCCCTTAATGTCGCCGGCCCCTAGAGAGGAGATTTTGGATTTATTTTCTAAAACCCCATTAGCCCCTCTTGGAAACAATTCTAAATCTCATCCCCACCTCCTTAGCCGACATCCCCTAAGCCCCCTCTATTTAATTTATTTCCAAAAGAGAATCTCCCCTTTTTGGAATTGAATTAAACCCCTCCCACCCTTGCCGCCGCCCCTCCCCTCTCTCATCCCCTTTTGAAATTGTTTAAAATTTCAAATCCCTTCTAGATATAATCTGAAATTAATTTCAGGTTATAAGCTCCTCCATCTCTCAAGTCTAAAACAAACTCCCTATTCTCCCTCCACCCTTGGCCGGCCACTTTCCATCATTTCCACTTCAAGAGAAACTTATTTCTCCTCAACGGGGTTCAAGATTACTAGCAATCTTTGGAAGAAATCGTCATCTAGCATCCATGAATGGCCAATCCCGATACTGACTATGGACTTGCCTACGACGAACACGGCTCTGTGCACATTCTCCATTCAACCTTTTTTAACATCAACCCGAGGATCGACTATACGGTGGACTACATAGAACGCATCTTGGACACCTTGGTTGAAGCGATTGAAGAGCAACTTGAGGTCGTCGAGTGGAGGATTACAACCGATCCTTGACAAAGATTTTCTAATTTACCAATTTTGTATTTCTTAAGTTTAATCTTTTCCTTGTCATGTTGATTTTAGTAACGAATGTCACATTTGCCTAATTCTGTCAAGCTAAGTAAACGTAGGGATTGAGTGCATTCATTTGTTTTCTAATCTTATTGTTAGACTATGGATTTTTCGTTGAAAGCTACTACTTTTGCATGATGTTATTTTCCTACTTTATTTTGTTGATTCAAATCTCTTGATGTGCAACTTATCCTAAACTACAGTGACCGCTCTTACGTTTTGATTCTTCGATTTATTTGCTAATAGGTCTATTTGTTATTTTTCTAATCAATAAGTTGTACAAGCTCTTAATAAATTCATTGCAAGCATCGTAGTCTTACATCATCTGGTATCAGAGTCAGGTTAGCTTAGGATTTTCATGCTAGAAATCATCCTAAGGCTTTTTGTAATCATGCTTAGTTAATTCCGCATACATAGCATCTTTTAAAAACTTGTTAATCATCATTTATGTTTGCTGTCCAGAAAATTCTGCACCCACCTAGTGAACATTAAGGCTTGTTTCTTAGGTATTTAGCTGCTGCCCTTATTATAACAACTTCCCTAGTTGCCTAGAGACACTTTGCACTTTGTTGTAGTTGTTGTCCACACATTTCCTGCACCATTTAGTGACATTCTAGAGAGTCTATCCTTGCATTTAGATGTTGTCCACTACTTTTCCTCTTACAATGGGGTTATAAATAGCCTCTTACAATAACTCACAACATAAAAGGACGACAATGTCTCTAGGGCTTACATACGACCTCCCTTAATAAAAAGGTATAATGGGAAACTAATAAAACAAATACAATATGACATCATAAATAAGAAAATGCATAAAACAAATCAAAAATACAATGGCTCAATCGTGGATGTAGATTGACGGCCACATCTCTGATAGACCTTTCACAATCTGATGTCCCCATCACTTTATCTATTTACCTACCTCCAGTAGGCATTCACCATTATGAAACTACGAGTCTGAATACTCAAAACTCCTATACATAACCAATCATTAGAACAATTCAAGAGTTACATGCATGCTTTCATGAGGAAGGAGCAATTGTGGTATAGAGTTTACACTCTTGTCCAAGGATACGCCATTCATTATACTAAGATACTTACCTATAATGCATATTTCTCTTGGTTGCTCCGAAAGTGCATGTAGGTTTTTAGGCTGGGGAAGCTGGAATTTTCGGAGCCCACATTCAATAAGGCTAATGATGATGATGAAGATGATGATGCCAACGATGATTGAATGGTGTCAATAAAAGTTCACTTAATTTACTTTTATCTATTTTTCAAATTCCTCGAATACCCACCAAATGTCATCACCAATAAATTTATTTAGTTCTAGGCCATTTAAAAGATTATCCACCTTGCAATCATAATAATTATCTCATGCAAATAGTGCCATCCATATATAAAATTTTGATGCATTCAATGGACGATCGTACAATCCATATTGAAGGATAGTGTGTGTTGGCATAAAATCAAGAATAATCAAGACCAATTATGTTGATCTACTACAATCGAATGTGTAATGCAAAATGTATAATTTTATCACTTTTAGGACTTTTTGATTATCATCAAACTTGATAAAAAGGATTGTTGTTAATGCCCATCACTAGAAGTGCTACTCTCTCTCTCTCTCTCTCTCTCTCTCTCTCTCTCTCTCTCTCTTATATTAAAGCCATTAAAGTTGTTCAAGTGTTATTATTTCTATGATTAAATACTTTCATTTGATTTGACTTGAGTAGAAGGAATCAGCTTACCAATTAAACGCACTATTATGGTGTTATATTTGCATGTTTAATGAGTAATCAAACATCTATAAATTCTATTAAATTTGGTTTTTCGCTAGCACGCAAGCACACACATAAAATGGGAGAGAGAGACTATTACCCTTTGAGAAGGATAGAAGAGAAACCTTAAGCTATTTTAAATCTTAAGCATTCAAAATGTTGATAGATGATCAAAGATGTGCAAGAAGAATGAACTCTATCTTTCTAAAAGGATAGTTTCTCTCTGTCTCTCTCTCTCTCTCTCCCTCTCAATCTATCTCCTCAATGCCTCCCATATGTCTAGGTATGTTAAGGATAAAACATGATAACCAAACTTTGAACTAGACAGAGAAATTTATATTCAGGGCAGCCCCTACGAGGATCATGTTCAGATTGACTTAGCATCAGACATCCAAAAAAATAAATATAATAGGTCTAGACGTCTTGTTCAGCTACAGCCAAAATTCTAAACCCATTTCATAAAAGGATTCTTCATCATTCTAAAAAAACCCAATTGTAATAACAATATTGTCTTTTTAGGTTGGGGAATACAAATCAGGTTACCATGTCAATTTTGTGTTAGGTACACACTAGCCTAACAAAAATTAATTGTTTCTTATGTTAGGTATCATTATGATAGGAAACATTTGAAGATCTCAAGAATTTTCTAGCAATATTTGGAAAACAACGAGAATTCTCCACAAAAATCCACACAAAACCAGGAAAACAGTAGATGATTTGTTTTATTTGATGAAATAGAAATGGAAAATACCAAGATACGATTGATCCTCTATTCGAGAGGAGGATTTGATGTAGGCAAAAGAGGTCTTTTGGTGTTCCCCATGCCGACTTTAATTCCCAAAAGATGCCTTTTCGGTTTCCCCTTTATGAGCCATTTAATGCTTCGGTTTTCCCCCACTTTTGGCGCTGTTTTGATACTTCAATTTCTTCCCCAGGCGGCTGCCCCTTCAGTTCCTGCTTGTTGCGGTTTATAAGGGTATTCTATTGGCTGATTTTGAGGTGCATTAAATACATGTATTAATTGTCATTTTTTACTTTTTCCTCCCCTATATAAGGGTTGTTTTGTGGCTGTTTTAGGAGAGTTTTTTGGTGAGAAAATATTTGGAATGTGAAACCTGCGGGTTGTGTTCTAGCTTGTGAGCTAGTTCCCTTTCTCTTCTCCTATATTTGATTTCGTCTCGGGCTTCTTATCTACTTCTTCTCTCCATGGTTACCACTCCATTGTATCTTTCTTCTCAACTTATCTTATTATCAATGTATTAGGTGTTTAAGTGTCTTTTAACGCGTCTTTGTTATCATATCATCTATAATTTGTAGTTTTGTCGTTAAGTCGTCATCTTAGTCTTTTTTTCGGTATATTTGGTTTAAATAGGTCAATTTTGGAAGACTTGCAAATTTTGTATTTGTAGGCAAATTTTCTTGCCTACATCAAGATTTATCTCTCTCAAATTTCTAGATGCCGCCAGAGCCCAAAAATCTAAGATATCTCAAATTTCAGCCAATTCAAGATGCCCTAACCTTAGGAACACAGACTATTGAATGCATACAATCCAAAAGGAAATCTCTAAGCAGTCCCTACATTCAAATTTCTCTCCTAACTCCCTCAAAAATCCTTCCTAAACAGCTCCGTTGGATTGGGAGGTTCGGTCGACACGTACAGAAGAAGCGGAACTCTTCCGCCTCTGTCTCCATGAGTCGGTCCTGTATGGACCGGTCTAACACATTCCCATTTGTTATTGAGTTAGGGATTTGAAAAATTATCTTTTGGTTACTAAAACCTCTGAGTGTGAATTGGTCTCGGCTTGTCTAGATTAATATCGAGTCATTTCTAGTTGAACCTAAACCCTCTCATGAACATGAACTTAAACCTCTAACTATGCTTGTATGGGTGTGTGCATATGTATATGGCTTGATATTTGATATAGCATCCAATTCATCAACCGAACTACAAATTTTCAAGTCTTACATAGCTAAAAAAATTGTCAAAGCAAAATCACTCATATCTTTGGAAGACAACAAAAGAAGGCATTTTCTCATGTAAATAGTATTTACTAGAACATGTACCAAATATGAAATAATGAAAAGTGGCAAAGTAAAAGATAAACTTACACAACTAGCAGGCAAGCTGGACCCTCTATTGCAGCAGTAAATCCTTCAAGTGCAACAATTGCTGAATCTCTACTAACATATCTTGAATCACCCTTACCATACTCTTTCCCTAAAAAAAATGAAGAGGTCATTTAGAAGTAAATGCTCTAATAAGCTACAAATGTCAATCTAAAACAACATTAACAAGTTTGTTATACAAAGAGGTGAATCCAATAACACTTACATAGTTCATCGAGATAAAAGGGAGTTTTCTTCTTGAAGAAGTCTGGAACAAAAGCAAAATAACCTTCAAGGATTATGTGAGTCAATCCCGAAAATGCCCACCAACACATAAGTAGCCTATCCGTCTTTGATAACTTTGGAAAGCGCCCTACAAAAAGAAACATATTAAAGTTATTGTTCTGCATAAAGATCCTTGTAAGCACCATCCTAAATAAAAAAAAAAAATCTAAAACAATTAAACTAAAGCACTTTTTAAAATCAAAGTTGCAGGTTCCAAAATCTGGATGAGAATGACAGGAGGATTAACGAGTAAAACTTATGCCAAAATCCATTATTTGAATCTCAAATTTGAAATTCGTTGCCCGGTGTTCTTCAAAAGCAATGCATCACAACTTTTTTTTTTTTAATGCACCACAACCTTATGTGGTCATAAAATGAGATAAACAAGGGCTATTTAGGACATCATCTATTGGTGTCACACCATAAAATAACCCAATGGGGGTGAGTAATAGGCAATGTTTAATTAATATGCACACAAAAATGATGTGCCAAAACTTACCCCAATTACGATAAAAAATGAAAGGGTTGACTAAATCCAAAAACTAGCTTTGAATTTATTGCATTTGGGAATGGAAATACTAGCAACTCTTTAATAAAATTTTTAAGACAAACAGGAAGAAAAATACATGGTAAAGATATGAATTTAGATAACAAAATCTAAAAACAAAAGAAATCTATGATTATGGAGACTATAAGCAAATCAAACTTAAGAGTCATAAATGAAATTATAATATAAGGTGATCAAATATAGGAGAAAAATTCTTTCCATGCTCAGGTGATTAACGAAAAAGTTTAAATAGTGATAAAGGGATCTTGTTATAATTTTAATCATTTTTAGAAGGCACATAAACAAGTATCATGATAATTGATAAGGAGAGTGTAAAGAAGAAAAAAGTGTTAAAAGGTATGTTTAAGTTATTAACATTTTATATAATGGAACACTAACTAGTATTGGAAGTAATTATGAACATTTTTTTAATTAGAATAGAATCACATCAATGTCTATCATTACGTATGTGCTATTTATATTGTTATAGAGATTACTATCCAAGATACTCAAAATGGGGTATCATAAAGAAAGCTAAATGTAGATGATAGCTTTGATAAGTGGCGCCTCTTCTGAAATATGTTACAAGTATAGGAAAACAAAAAAAAAATGAAGATAAAGGGCTTGAGATTAATAGAAAAAGACTGAGTACATAATATGCAAATTTATTATTGTGAAACTGATTACTATAAATCAATGTTATTGGAAGATGATACTGATTCCAAGCCTCCTAGGGGTGATGAATTTAAGGACATATAATCTATTACATATAAAAATGAAGAAATTGATAAAGACATAACTTCTAAATTTAAAGCAATGTAGATAAAGTTAGAAGTATCACACAAATACTATTTGATAAAGAATGTCCCAGAGAATTTAAGGTCATTTATAAAATTGCAAATAGACAAGACTATGACAGGGCTTGAGTGCTATGTTGCACCGATACGGATACGGCGACACGGATACGACACGATGCGGATACGGGATACATCAATTCTTAAAAATATAGGATACGTGTACGGCGCGGATACGGCATCATAATTTATAAATCATACATAAAAATTAAGAAAGCAATCAAAGCATAATATTTGAAATTACAAAAAAAAAATGACAACAACATCATTTGTAGCCTTGTAGCTTATAATATCAAAATATAAGTAAGCATTAAATGTCTAGTACAACAACAAAAGCATAAACATAAATTGTCTAGCACATAAAGTTTCAACTATTCAATAGAAGGAATGATATGATTAGCTTCTTCAGTGGTTTGTCTTTGAACTTCTATATCATTTTCAATAAATATCATAGCTTTTAATTCAGGCTCATCAAGTGAAAGATTAGTAATTTCTAATATTCTCATAACATCAAGAGACTCAAATCCATCTCGGAAATGAGAGAACTTTGCTCGCAGCCGCGGAAGTAAATACAACGCATCTTTTTTTTCGGATTTCTTTTTGTTTTTCAACGGACACGTGTATCGGATACGCGTGTCCTTTTGAAATTAAATAGTATTTTAATTGGATACGTCTATGGCGTATCCGACACGTATCGGTGGAGTATCGGAGGCGTATCCGTGTATTGGTGTATCGGATACAGCACGCCTTCATAAATAGGTGTATCGGTGCAACATAGCTTGAGTGTTATGAAATAAATAAAACATTAATAGCTAAGTTAATAATGGAAACAAAGAATTTCAAAATGTTATATATGACAAAACTAGAAATGATGGTATGAGAAATGCTATATTGGAATTGAAGTGAAATCCATTAAGGATATGATGGTAAAAAAATAAAATTTGGTGATTTTGAAATCTTAAATAAAGAGAAGATGGATCAATAAACCAAATTAAAGAGAATTTGCATGGAATGATTAAGAAATAATCAATAAGAAACAAAAGTAACATGACTATTGTGCAAAAAGATTCACAAAAAATAGAGTTAATTTATCATGCAATGCTTAATAAACGAAAGGAGAAGTTTGATTAATAAAGTCAACCGAAAATAGAAAGGATGCAGCTAATGATGATAATTATAATGATGAAATCATTAAAATAAATTAAAAATTAATGTCCTAGAGTACATATTAACAACATAAATGCAAGCCCTAATTTAGTAGGGCATTAGTAACTAAAATACATGCCAAAATTAATAGTAGGGAAAAAGAACTTTCATTTATATATAAATGCACATATTACAATACAGAATATGTATCCACAATATACAACAAAAAAGGGTTTTCTATGATCATGGTAATTATAGAACAAAATCATAAATGCAAATGTTTCAATGAAAAAACTAAAATGTTGAAGAATAGGAAAGCTCTTCTAGAATGTAAAGGCTCCTTGCTTACGATACACTAACATGATGTTATTCACCTCATTTCTGCATGAGGTCTCAGTCTCTCGTCATTGTCTCCTAGCATGTAGGTTTTTTTTTTTTTTTTGGCTATCTACCTCTTGAAGGTTAGCATGTAGGTCTCCCTACCTTAGTGTTGAAGACACATATAGGGTTCTCTCCAAATCCAATCATGTTAACCCTTTGTTGTTGATCAAGTCCAACCTGATTTGATTTCAAATAGATTAGTATAATCAAACATTGTTGAATCAATTCGACTCAACTCGAGTCCAATTCAAATGTGACAATTTCGATCAACACCAACTAACTCATTTCAGGTTAATTTGAATCAAATTGGCGTCGATTAGAATGAATCGACTCAATCCATAGTGAATTAAAATTTGACACTAATAAAAACTTGATTCAATCAAATATATGAAATTGGACGACGTCGAGTCAATTCAACTTGATTTGAGTTCGATTCAACCTTGACACCATCATCGACCAATTAAATTGAATCGAGTGCAGCTCAAATTAATTAAAATCAATTTGATTTCAATCAAATAAATTCAATTGAGTGACATCGAGTTGATTCGATTTAACTGAAATGCAATTTGAGCGTGACGGCTTTGATTGACCTAATTTAGCCCGCCTCGACTACAAAAATCAAATAGAACTTAACCGATAAAAAATTGATTTGATCCAAACAAATTTGAACAAAATTAAATATTATCCAAACAAAATTTATTCAATTTTTTAACATTAAATCTTAAATTAACCTTTTAATGATCCTAACATTATGCGAAATGAATATTAGCTATTGAATTTGATTAAAATAGATAGGCAAGAGGGTCTTTTTTCCCCCTCAACAAATTATTGTTGTGTTGGGCGGCTACATGCGCGCTACTTGCCCATGTAGTATAAGAGGACTGTTTAGAAAGCATTTGATTGGGTGAATTAGGCGGCTATTTTAATTTGAATAGAAATAAGAGCATGACAGATGAGCTTCTTCTTTCTGGAGTTCCTCATCCTTTCGTCCTAAACACTCCACTGGCTTCCTCTCTTTCCTTGACGGGAAGCCTAATTCTCTCACAACTTTGCTACTCCTACCTGTTGCACCCCTTTCACGAGTCGTATCCAGACCTGGTCAGCCCACGTGCGTGACCCATCTGTCAGCCCAACATGCATCTTTGCACCTAAAGCCTCAGGCCAACCTCTGCTTTCTCCCTCATTCTCGCATACGCACTATGCCGGTCTGACCCTAACTGCTTTATTGCCTGCACATGTCTACCCCACAATAACCTCACACGATTTGAACCCGCATGCCCCTGCGATACCAACCGAATGCTTGGATGAGCGTGCGAAAGCGAGTAGGCGCATGCTTACATGGGCGAGTTTGGTGGAGTTCACGCATGGTGCACATACGAGATAGAGCAAGGGTCTAAGTAGGGGCACACAAGCATTTGGCCGGGATCTTGGTGGCACGCGAGTTCAAATTGTGTGAGGCTATTACAGGATGTAAACCTATAGGCAATAGAGCAGCCAGGGTCAAGTCAGCGGGGTTGCGTGCGCGAGAACGAGGGAGCAAGCAGGGTCAAGCTTGAGGCTTTGCATGCAAAGATGCACGCTGGGCTGGCGGACGGGTCATGCACGTGGGCTAACGGAGTCCGTACAGGGATCATGAACGGGGGGCAGCAAGTGAGAATGATGGAGTAGGAAAGTGGTGAGAGAATTGAGCTTCTTGTCAAAGGGAAGAGAGGGAACCAATGGAGTGTCCGAGACGAAGGGATGAGGAACTCCAGAAAATAAGAAGTCCATCAATCTGCTTTTCTTTCTATTCAAATTAAAATAGCCGCCCAATTCACCCAATTAAATGCTGCCTAAATAGCCCTTTTCTCCTGCTTGGGCAAGTGGCGTGCATGCAGTATACAACTGCCAAACATAGCCAATAACTTGTTGAGGGGAAGAAAGATCCTCTTACCCCTCTATTATAATTAAATCCAAGGGCTAATATTCATTTTGCAGGATTTTAGAAGCATTAAAGGGTTAATTTAAGATTTAACGTTAAAAAACTGAAAAAATTGAGTTTGAATTATATTTCTTTTTATTCAAATTTGTTTGGATCAAATCAATTTTGTGACGGTTAAGTTCGATTTGATCTAGATCGAGTCGAGGTGGGCTCAATTTGGTCGATGAAGCTGTCGAGCTCAAATTGTGTTCGAGTCAAGTCTAACCAACTCGATGTCGCTCGATTGAACTTATTTGATTGAAATCAAATTATTTTAATTAATTCAAGCTTTGCTCGATTCAATTCAATGGGTCGACAATAGTATCGAAGTTGAATCGAACTCGAATCGAGTCGAATTAACTCGACGTCGTCCAATTTTATATATTTGATCGAATCAAATTCAATTAGTGTCAAACTTTAATTCAATTTAAATGGATTCAATATGGATTGAGTCGATTAATTCTAATCGACACCAATTCGATTCAAATTGACCTGAAAAGGGTTAGTTGATGTCAATTGAAACTATCGCATTCGAATTGAACTCGAGTCAAGTCGAATTGATTCGACAAAGTTCGATTACACCAATCTATATGAAATCAAATTGGTTTCGACTTGATCAACACCAAAAGGTAGACAAGATTTGATTCGAAGAGAACCCTACATGTGTTTTTAACACTAAGGTAGGGAGACCTACATGCTAGGAGGCAATGATAGGAGACTGAGACCTCATAAAGAAACGAGGGCAACAGTTGTGCTACTAAGTTTAAAAATATATAAAAAAATTAAAGCTCATTAAAATATCGCTCGAGTCCTTAAGAATGAAAATTACATAGTAATTCAATAAAAAAAGGATGAAGAATGGTAATACAATGATCAATAATATAATTCCAATATCTCATATGCTTCTTCATAAGCATGGCTTTACTTGTAGTTCCACCATTCTCAAACATGAGATAAGCATTTGAATGATTAGCTACTACTACAACCATAATATTCAAATTGTCATTATCACAATCATCGACCTCATCTCAATATCTTGGATCTACCATATGAATTTATTGTATCAGGCTTAGATAACAATTATAGTTTGAAACTACATTTCTTGAAAGACTGGTTCTTTACGAATGCTACGTAGTTTTATATCCACTCTACATGCAAATCTATTCATCTAGCAGGGCCTATGTGATTCATTTATTCATATTATTCATATCAAGTATCAACATTCATATTATTTCTACTGCTTACAGTGCCTCAACCCTTTTAGTTCAAGATTAAGTTAAAATTAGGCTTTTATTTATTGCCTGTTCTAAATAAGTTTTTTTCAATTTGGAAGGTTGGAATGGCTAATCTTTTTTGGCTAAATTTTTCCCGAAGCTGATCCACCATCTCCTTCTATTAATTATGGTGCCATTGTCTTGGGATTAACTTCAAATCTTCCCATGTCAAACAAATAAAACACTTATGCATATCAAGGGAAAATTTGAATAATCTTCATTCAACTCTGTAATATTATGTGTTTCTTTGGAATGTTAATCACCTTTTGACTCGATCTAAACTCGAAGCAACTAAACCTTACACCAAATTCCAATCCAGAAGCCAAAAAGCCACCAGCAAGCCCATCTCCAACCCTTACCTACAGAAAGCAACTTCTAAGATCAATCCGACAAAATAACAGTTCAAAAACCTGAATAATAGATAATTGAGCGGCGGTCAACGATCTCACACATGAAAACATCCTGGCATTTTCCAATGCCAAATCAAACAACTTTCCATAGGACCATCCAAATTGAAAACGTATTCGTGTTCGTAACAATGCATTTCTCGGAACGCTTCCAAATCGCATACATGAAGCAGTCTTAAATTAGCCTTGGAGCTCAGATCTCCAAGCAATGGCAGCAAGTTCATTTCTTTAAGCGCGCATGATTGTGAGAAAAGGGAAAAGAGAAAACCTGAGAGAAGCCAAATCGCGGCGACGACGACGACAGAGGAACCGATATAGGGAAGAACGATGTCGATCTGGGATAAGGAAAGGGGCACATAACCCGGAAGTTGGAGGTCCCTGGGACTGTAGGGATGCTCGTAGCTCGCCATCTTTATTCAACTCTTTTGGTCCTCTTCTTCCGGCCACCGAAAACAGAAGTGAACCCTATAGGAACGCAACGGAGAGTATATAGGGGCTGTTTTGTTGCCTGGAAAAAAAAAATTGGCAGTGTAAAATAAATGTAATGTAAAATAAAAGTAATGCATTTTGAATATTTTGAGTCTGTTTGATTGTCTGCAAAATAAATGTTGAAGAATTGTTTCTATTGTTTGGTTAGATATATACAAAGTAAAATAAAATTATTTTTAATAATTTATTTTGACATTAAAATAAGTATATTTATAAAAGCAATTTATTTATAATAATTAGTCATTCTAGTCAACCAATGGATAAAGTGTAAATACCAAAATTCACCAGTAATCCTTGCTAGAACAAAACCCTTCTTTAAAATGATGAAACCTATTCTAATTCGCATAAAACACGCCTCCTAATACATGACTAATGCTTCAGAGGGTTTTCTTTTATTCTGCTCAAAATTAGCCAAACAACCAAATTTAATAAATATGTGTATTTGTTTTACTTTACACTCCTAATTCATGTAACCAAACAGTCCCTTAGTGTAAAAGATATCTAAATTAGGGCATATGTGGCGGCATCGTGTCTTTCGTTCTTTTATTAAAATGATAGAGGTGGTTTTTTTTATTTCAGGATCTTCAAACAAAATTCACAAATGGCCTCTGTCAAGAACGACTCTGATACCCCATCAATAAATCAATTTCATCAACACAAATTTCGATTTACGCTTCAATTAGGAACTTTTAAAATTACATTTAGAGCATTTTAAACTTTGATTTCAACTAAGTAAAACTGATCATCTCGACGAGACATGAACTCAATGACTCCAAAAAAGATTCAATTCAAATCCAAACAAGCCCCGAGTCGAAGCTTGAAGCATAGTGATTTGAAATATTAATTGAGGGAACAAAGGATTTTCAAATTTGACATGCTTTTAATTAAGTTGAACATCTCGACGAGAGGAATCCAACGAGCTAAAGATCGCTTAATTCTGATATCATTAAGGCTCTTAAATGCTGAAGATCAAAGAAATCGATGCAGGACAATGCCAAGATCCAAATTTTCTTAATATTTAGAAGCATGATATTCTAAAAAATTTATAAATAGGCCCGCTCCTTTTATGAGGAGAATATTTTGACTATATATTCAAAAGGCCCAAAAGCTTTAAGAATCCCAAAGCTCTACTCCAATACCACCACCGTTGAACTACAGTTCGACCTCCATTGTCAAACTTTTATCAACGTTATTGTCGTCATCGAACAATTGTACAATCGTCGTTGAAATACCAACCACTAGTCGTCGGAGCACTGTCAAAGTGTCATCTCACCTTCACAGTCTAATCATTATCATCGAGCATTTGCCTCCTGATAATGTTAATCAAACCACCAACTGACAGTCATTATCGAATTACCACCTGACTGCCAGCTGACAGTTGCTAGATGATCGTCATCTAACCTTTGTTGCCTGATCCCCATCATTAGATGACCGCCAAATTGCCATCGAACCATCACCTCACAATTGATGTCAAACCTTTGCCGCTCAACTGTCATCATCGAACATTCATCAGTCGATTGCACACATATGTCCAATTGTCCACCATCCGATTACGACCATCAAATCTTCACCATCATATTGTCGTCACCAGATTATGACCCAACCACAATCATCGGACCTTCTTAGCCAAAATTGTTTGAACGATTTTCACCCGATGTTGAATCTATCATATTTATATTAGCTATCTGCACATTTATAATATTATTATCTCCAAGTTAAAAGATGGACAAATGTTTGCAATCAATACTCACATATGGGTTGTTTGGTTTGCTAAAAATGAAATGCAGTGTAAAATGATTGTGATATATTTAAACTTGAAAATGAGAAATGCATTTAAACTAAGTTAAATCATTTTAGATAGGGAGCAACAAAACTCATTTTAATTTTACTTTGTGTTCCTTTTTCAACAAACTAAATAGATATATAATTAATTATTAACTATATTTAACTAAGCTAGCCCACATATTTTGCTCATTTTCAAAATTTTTCACATTAAAACTCTAGTGTGACCCATGTTCTTTTCATTTATTTATTTGTGTGCTGAATTTTAATATAAAGGTGGGATGCAAAGCTTTCTTACTCTATATCCGCAAATTTACTAGCTACAACACCCATTATTCTTATTACTTTTTCATCTTTATTATGAATGTTTTTTTTAGATTAATTGATGTTATTTGCTCCAACTCCATATTTAAATGGATTAAGCATAAGAACTCTCATATCTCACATCTCATTTATGTTGATGATTTATTGGTCTTCTGTAAAGCTAATCTTACCACCATTAATTTGCTTAACTCTATTTTGGACATCTTCAAGAATGTTATTTTGTCACGACCCGCCCGGTTAGCTCTTAAATGCAAGACGAGAACGAAAGTCGGATAATAGGAATTAATAAAAACCCTTCATATTACTCTATTAACATCTCTAAACATATACAAAATAGTCTTAACATGATGAAAGAGCCACTAAAGAACTCTAAATAAAATTTTTCATTTCATTCATCATCGCATCAACATAATGGTCCCTTTTTCTTATTGCCCAAATCAAATACTGAAATTATCTTCTCCACTCCTGATTGCAATGGGCTTGCATGTACAACCCATGTGACGCACTTTGCTCCGATGTAGTAGTGCCCAGTAGTAGAAAGGACTTATGGCGAAAGTTATCTCCACTCAAATATGAAGTGAATCAAAGTAGTACCATGCCAGCCATAAAAGCTGGCCCAGGCAAAGAGGAAAGGAGGATGTAGCGTATGATTTTTTGAGGCAATTGCATAGCTGAACGCATGCAAACAAAAAATAATCAAAACATATGTCCAACTACAGAACTAAGGCTTCGCGGTGACGACTTTCTTAACTGCTTCTTTAAAGCAGCTTTCTAGTTCAAAAATAAAAATTTTGAACTAGAAAGCTGCTTAGAAGCAGAAAGAGAATCGCCGTCCCAAACAAACGTAAAAGCACGAGTAAACTGGAAGCAGTAGGTAATAATTTTTAAGCTTTGTTTTGGGACGGTTTTTTATTGCTTCTTATAACATTTACTAGTACAAATTAGTTAAGTTTTTTTACTAAAAAACTGCTTTAAGAGCAGAAGCAAAGCCGACCCAAACGAGGCTGTAGTGTAACTCCACCCACTATTCTCTGGCCGCTTACTAAATTGACACTCCACTCTAAGAAAGTGCTCCTTGCAAGTGATACATTATCTGCTTGTGAGGATACAGAGCAGATTTAGGCTTCGTGGGGACGGCTTTTTTATTGCTTTTTAAACGAGTTGTAGTACAAATTTTTAATTTTGATACTAAAAACCGATTTAGAGCAATAAAAAGACCATCCCAAACGAACCTTAAGCTGTATGTGGAACTTGTTTTGAAGCTAAATATTTTCTGGCTACTCCATGAAATTTGATCTGTTAACGGACTTTCTGCTCTTCTTACTTGAAATCAGCCCACGCCTACTCTGTGTGATTGATGTGGTGCTCTACTTTTAATCAATAAAATATTTCTATGGTTTTTTTTAAGGGAATCTACCGTTTTTTTTTTGTAACATTTTAGTCAATTAGTCAGATTAACACACATCCTACACAAGACTCGAATCCAAAGACCTCTTAATTATATCTCCCCCCCTCAAGCCCAACCACAACCAAGATGATCTGTGTTCAATGTATTTTTACTGATGCTCAACAGGTCAGTTATTAGAAATTGCAACATGAGGAGTTGAGGGCAATAAATGGAAATTTCAAAGGTTTCTTAAATAAGGATATAGATGGCTAGTTTACGGCAAAAGTTTTTAGTTACTTGGTAATAGGTAGCAAACGGAGGTGTTTCAGATACTAAGATTTCATAAGTTTTGAAGGTATTTTTTTCGGTCGGAGATGTTAACAGAAAAATTTAACCAAGCATGAACTGAGAAAGTAGCATGTGATCAACTGAAGATAAAAAATGTTAGTGATTTAGTTTAAAAAAAGTAACAAAACAGAGTGCATCATCCTTTCTCTGTAGTCTATACCAATGTATCAAATTTATGTTCTTTTTAATTATATTTATACTCATACTCAATACATATACATTATAAATTAACTAATAAAATTTTCAGTTCAATATTTTTTAAATTCTATTCAAATATAAATTTTAAATTAAACTTCCTTAATAATATCTAAAAATTCGTATTTCAATAATTTCTAATAGTTTAATAACTATATAATTATAATTATTATTATCTAATTGATTCTTTTGATTTCATTTTAATAACACTAAAATAATTTTCTCCCATTCGAAACCGTGCTCGCTGCTTGATTCCTCATTGTTAGCCTCTCCACACTCGCCGCTAAAATCACGATCTCGCCGGGTGGTTTGCTCATAATTTTCATCTCACTCTTCTCTCTCTCCACTCTCTCTCCTCTCTCTCTCTCTCTCTCTCTCTCTCTCAGCTTCTTTTATTCGTGTGGTTAAAAAGAAATAAGCGAAACGGATTAAAAGCTCCCTGCCCACTTTCTTAGACTATATATTTTCAAGCATGCCTTTGGCATAACTCCAACAGCATTTAATATGGATTTTGCTGAATCCAACATGTCATATTTGCGTATGAACAGCGCACTTTTACGCGGAGTGCTGCTATTAGCACAACCAAGCGACCCATACGATGTAATAATTGCCAACCAAGGATTGCCCACCCTCCGTAAGCCTGCCTGTAGCTCTCACAAATGTCGACGTATCAAAGGTCCTTATGATGTAGGACTAACAATGCTTGGAATAATTTGAAAAGAGCTTGCACGATTTATTGATTAGAGTAAGAACAATTAGAATTTACAATCAAAACGATAAAATAAAACGCAAGAGTGGTCACTTCCGTTTAGACAAGTTGCACACTGAAAGCTTTGAGCCATCAAAATAGCATTGAAAATCAACACTTACAAATATAGAGCTTTCAACAAAATCCCTAATCTAACAATGAGATAAAAAGCAAACTGAAGTGCACTCAAATCCCTACGTTTACTAAGTTTGCAGAATTATGAGGCAAACACATCTTCATGACTGAAATCAATCACAAAAAATGGTTAGA
The DNA here is from genome assembly GCA_022539455.1 of Dendrobium nobile. Classification (NCBI taxonomy): domain Eukaryota; kingdom Viridiplantae; phylum Streptophyta; class Magnoliopsida; order Asparagales; family Orchidaceae; genus Dendrobium; species Dendrobium nobile. The sequence goes on along the minus strand of CM039735.1, from coordinate 3,790,633 downwards.
CTTGAAGAAATACAAGAAAAAGGGATTAGATAACCTTCGTCAAGGATCGGTTTGAATCATTCACTCGACGATTCCAAGTTGCTCTTAAATGGCCTCGACCAAAGTATCCAAGATGCACTCAACGTACTCTTCTACGGTGTGGTCGATGCGAGGTTGTACGTCGAAGAAAGATCGAGTGCAAGAGTCAAACAATCCTTGCTTATCGTAGGAGATGTCGTAGTCAAGATCAGGATCGGGCCATTCATGATGCTAGGCGACGATGCTTCCGAGATTACTAGCAACCTTGAACTCCGATAAAGAGAAAGAGTTTTTCTTTAACTTGAAGTTGGGATGAAGGTGTGGCCGCCAAGGATGAGGGTTGGGAGAGGAAAGTAGGTGAAGGAGGAAGAACAAATTAAAAATTTGAAATATATTTCAGATTTCTAATTGGAGAGGGATTTAAGAAATAAATTGAGAATTTAATCCAAGAGAGGAAACGGTGTTTAATGTGGAGAGAGGGGATTGGAGGGAGGGGGGGCGCTTAGGAAATAAATCCCATACTCCTAATGGGGCTGACGGTTATGAGGGGTGATTGGCTTTAATAAGGGAGGAATTAAAGCTTCTTAAATAGGGTTTAGGAATTAGGAAAGTTTCTAATTAAATCTAATTTATAATTAAAATATAAATATTTAATTTAAAAACTCTCTAAAATAGATTATTTAAATTAAGAAAGATTTGAATCAAATTTAATTGATTTGATTACAATTGACCTAAATTAACTTCCAACCAAATTAGAAACCCAAGGAAGAGGTAGAGATGAGTGGGGCCAGCGGCTAGGGGGCTAGGGCCGGCGGTTTGGGGTGGAAGTCATGGGTGGGATTGTGTGAGAAAAGGGTTCGGGTGGCTGGGGGGAAAGAGTTGTGTTTAACCAATGGAGAGGAATTTGATATGGTGGCCGATGGCTTAAGGAGATGGGGAGGAACCTAGCCGGCAGCTGATTGAGAGAAGGAAGAGGGGGAGAAAAGGTAGAACCACGAACCCACTCGTCAAGGTTGGGATGGGTTGCACAATCCCCCCTCCTCGGGATCTCACTCCAATCTCTCAAGCTCCTCACAAGAACTCATGCAAGGGGAAGAAATATTTTAATCATTCATTCATTAATTGAAAAGAAAACAATAGGGCTAAAAAAGACTATTACAATGACTCACACAAAAGGACGACAATGCCCCTAGGCTTACATACGACCTACCTTAATTAAAGTACAACGAGAAACTAATAAAGCAAATACAATATGACACCATAAATAAGAAAATGCATAAAATAATCAAAAATACAATGACACAATCGGGTCGTAGATCGACGGCAAATGTCTCTGATAGACCTTCCACGATCTGATGTCCCATACATTCTCCCAGGGTGGGAGAAAGCTCGACTCCGTCGAGTGTCCTGGTGCTCTCGTAGATCTCTAATGCATCAGGGTCAGGTCAATCTGCGGCAACTTCGCTCGAGAAATCCAACCAAGTATCCTCTAATCAGGCTTTCCTTTCCACCTGATCAAGTACCTCCTCGTCCACCTTCCCTTATGGATATGATATCATCACTTAGGATCGAGTCCAACCTTTTTTTGCCAGTGGTGATTTGGGAATATTTGGTAGTGAGAGAAGGTTTGGTTTCTCACACGGTGGGAACACACAAGGCTACTGTATGAGTGATTTGGTGGATTGAATTCAGACCTTCATATGCAACTAGATCTTCTATGTTAAAAGAGGGATTGAAGTTTGAATTATGCAGGCAGATTTACTACATAAACATTATCATTGATTTTCTTAAGTATTTTGAATGTCCATCACTCTTAGCATGCAACTCTTAACTGTTTCCTGCGGGAACCGTTTCCGTCGAAATCCGCACCATCACGGATTCACCCAACTCAAAAGTTTTTAAATCTTCGTTTTAAATCGGCATATAGTTTGTAATCTTTATTGTTCTTTTCAATTTGTCGTGCAATTCTCTTATAAAGTTCAATGCCAAATAAGATGCAAATATGAAGACAACAAAGAAATCTATACCTAAAACACATGGGTATAAGTCTAGCGACTGTCCTAGGTTTGAACCCGTATACAATTTCAGAAGAACTTAGCCATGGTTTGGTTAATAAAATATTAAGCAAACTCAGCAATATGCAAATGGAATCTCAGTCCTTAATATGCTTGCCAACCAAGAGATCGCAACAGATTACCCCAAACCATTAACTACCTCGCTCTACCGTCCCTTCTTGTGGTGAAACTTGAAAGACATGGAAATTGTTAATTTATGTCCATTTTCATCCAAAAGATTTTTAAAAAATAGCTAGTGAATTTCACAATCCAGATCCGATACAATATTTGTGGTAAACCATGTAAACGGCGACCATTGAAATATAGCTTAGTAATGTAGAGGCGTGGATGTTTTGGAGCAAGGAAGAAAATGCGTCATTTGTGAGAACCGATCAACTACAACACAGATGATGATTCCTACGAATCATCTTGGGCAAGCCTAGGATAAAATCCATGTAACATTCTGCAAAAGCAACTACGGACAGCGAGAGGAGTGTACAAATCCGTGCTTTGTTTGGTTGTTTGGCCAGTTGGCAGTATGTGCACCGACTGACCATCCGACCGACATCTCTCTTCAGGCGGGCCAATAGAAACGATACTCCACGACTTGATAGTTTTGTCCTGACCGAAGTGCCCCAGCGAGCTCCGGTGTGGTGTCCCCAGACAAGAAATTCCCTAAAAGAGGTACTAGGGATACAAGCCTTTGGATTTTGAAAAATAACCATCCTCCAATAGAAATCGTCCACAAGACGCGTGCTGCTTGTGGACAAGAGAGAGAGTAGGTCTTCTTGAAGTCGGGGCATTCCAAATAGTCCCTCTTTATTTGGTCAAATCCCATGACTTCAACTCTCATCTTTGTAGTAGTCATCATACGACGACTGAGAAGCATCGACAACTTTATTTTCAACTCTCGCCTTATTCTAGAGGGTGTAAGTAACACTCTGAAGGAACTCTACCCAACGCCGTGGGTGTCATTCACTCTTTGGAAGTTGATATAACGCAGAGCTCGTGATTCGAGAAAAATGACGAACTCATGCGGGAGCAAGTAGTGTCGCCAATACGGAAGATTAGATCACGACGTAAAACTCTTGTCGTACGTGGAATACTGATGCCGAATATCATTTAACTTTTCACTGAAAAAGCTACTGGATGACCTCCTAGGAGAGGACTCCCTCCAATTTCGACCCCCGAAGCATCGCAGTTACTTCGAAGACTTGGAGAAATCAGGAAGTCTCATCACTGGGGCTTCCACCAATTTTTTCATAATCTCATCAAAGCTCTGGTGGCTACCGGGTCCATAGAAATCACCTTCTTTAAGCAATCAGTGATAGATAAACGATAGTGCTAAAATTCGAATGAATCTCCTATAGAAGGTAGCTAATTCGTGGAGCTGCGGACTTCCCAGATGTTCTGAGGGCCAAGCCATTCAACAATGGCCCTCACTTTCTTGAGGACTGTAGAAACTCTGGGCTGAAACAATGAAGTCCAAAAAGAGATGCGATTTTACAAGGAAGGTACATTTCTTAGATGCGACATAAAGTTGCTCCTTCCTTAAGACCTTCACAAACTTGCCTCAATGATCCAGTGTTGCTAAGTGACTGGCTGTAAATAAAAAGTGTTGTCAAAGATGACGACGACGAACAAACTTTCCCATAAACGGACGCAACACTGAGTCATGATCCTCATGAAGGTACTCGGGGAGTTTACTTACCCCAAAATGGTATGAGACTAACCACTCGTAGAGATACATCCTTGGTCTTGAAGACATGTTTTCACTCATTCCAGGCAGATCCGATCTGGTGGTACCCACCTTGAGATCAATTTTCGAGATATGAGGGCACCGTCATCATATCGAGCATATTCGTCCATCCTCGAATAGGGACCGATATTGACGGTGACTTGTTGTGCTTTACAACGCACATCTCCAAGATCCGTCCTCTCGGAGTAAGAAGGGCCGGCACCGTGCAATGACCTAGACTTTCCTAATGAAACCTCTTGCAGTAACTCATGGACCCTGCTCTAAGCGCACATGTTTCGTGGGTTCATGCGATAGTGTGACAGGTTCGGTGAGGGAGGCTCCAGGGATGAAGTTATACATGCTGAATGTCTCTAAGTGGGGATAACAATTTTGGGATCATCAGGGAAGACACAGTCATCCTTTCCCAAAATGGGTGTGACTTCTTGCGGAATAGGTTCGTCAGTTTCCGTGGGAATCTCACACCCACTAAGGCGCATATAGATGTGCGCCCTAAGCACCTGCAGCGTCCAGAACCTTGGCGGTGACTAGTTCAGTCCTTTCTTTAAATTATAGGGTTGGATTTTGAGTCTCACGTAACTCGGGGCTGCGATGGAAAAAACTTAATCTTTTTGCCTGCAGGTTCGAAACATGCGCAACGCCCAAAATGTGGACATCATTATCATAGACCCAGGGGCGACCCAAAAGGATTTGTCCAACATTTACATAACGTGCACATTCACACCACGCATCTCCTTTGTAGTCGGCAATGAGATAGGAACGATGCTTCGTTCTTTCACCTCCAAGGCATAGAGTTGACCCAGTTAAATTATACGGTTGGGTGAGGAACGGCATAAAAACCTAACTTGGATACCATGCCGAAGGAAACAGAATTTATGTCAGCTACCACAATGACCTTATAAGTTCTTGTCTTTGATTTTGGGCAGGTGTGAAAAATCGCCGGTCCTAACGCCTGTCATCAGTGGGTTCGGGGTGTGATACGCACATCTCATCACACGATGGAGAGGTATCCAGTTTTTGAGGCAATGGAGGACTTTCATGTCGCATCCTCCTCGCAGTACTCGCCTCATCATCCTCGACCTGGTGATCTGATCACTGCGGGCTCGAGATCGTCCCAGATCTCCTCATGATCGAGACTTATAGGGACTGGAGCACTGAGAAGCATTTGCTCCATACCTGGCATCGAAAGCACTGGTCTCGGAACTTGGACCGAGAATATCTGGGTTGGGAGGTTTATTTCTAAAATCAAACGAGGTGCTGAGGACCCGTGGGTGACGGGTCCGTACTCCCCAAAAGCGGGTTGGGCCGTAGAAGTGTGACGAGTGGAACTACCGGATGGTCTAGGAGGCCTAGAGTCAAGTGAACTGCTCAGGCTGGGAATGAGTCTCCCTCAAATCAAGTAAATACTAAGTTGTAGGCATCTTCAGGGTAGTGATGTTCCGAGCAAACACCTCGTTGCGAAGATCCTCTCGCAACTCGTCCGAAACATAGACAAATCTGCGCGTGGAATGTAGCAGGGGGGGGGGGGAGGTCAAAATAAGTTTGAGTAGAAAATTTTGTAAGCTCTACTAAGTCAGCTCATATTGAGCTTTCTTATTATCAACTCATAAAGTTGCCATATTTGGTTCATTCCCCTTGCTTCTTGGCTGCCTTCGGTTTCCCCATTTTGGTTCTTCCCCCTTGGCTGCCTATCTTTTCCCCTTCCCTTGTCTCTTCGATTTCCTGCCTGTCTGCTATTTCTGATTCCTGTGGTGGCTGTGCCGATCCTCGGGTGCTGGTTCCGATCCCTGGTTGCTCCCTTGTGTTTCTCTCCTGGCTGCTTGTCCCGGGCTATTTACCTGATTTCTTGGTGGCTTTCAGCTTTGTGTTCTAGAGTGAATGAGGCCCCTTGTGTCTGTTTGGGTGTGTTTCTGGACGGATTGCTGGCTGTTTGGGTGATGTTTCTGAGAGGAAGCCCCTTGGCCTTCCATGTTTTTTTATTTTAAATTGGGTTTATTGGTAATTATGGGTTGTTTAGCTGCCTCCCTTTTATCCTATAATTGGAGATGTTTTGAAATGAAAAAATGTGTGTTTTAATGCAATTTTGGAGCAAAAAACCTAAGGGTTTTTCTTCTCTTCTTGGAAATAGCTTGAGAGCTGTTCACACTTCTCTTCGTCTCCTCTAGGAAAGCTTGTCGAGCTTGCCTCTACTTCATCTCGGCTTTCTATCTCTTTCTTCTCTCCGCAAAGTTCAGCGTCATTGTACCTTTCTCTCAACGATGGCAAGCAACTTAGATGTTGTTTATGTTTGTGTTTTTGTAGCAGCAAAGATGTACGTGTCATTTCTATAATATGAATGTTGTATTTTGTTATTTTAAGTTATAAGGAAGAGTCTTTATTTCTTATTTTGTCTATTTTTGAGAGAATTGGTGTATCTTCTATTTTCTTAGGAAGTCTTTTTTCCTGTCGCAAAAATTAGGGGTTTCCCTATATTTTTGCTTGCATCAGCGGGGGTGGTAAGACTCTCCCCCTTGCAGCGAATCAGGAAGTCATCGAAAGAGCGCAATATATTCCTTATTCGGTTTGTGCCTTGAGTCAACTTTATTCCACCTATCCAATAGTCGGGGAAGTACGAGGAGACAAGAACTTTTGCTTGAGTTCCCGCTTCATGGATGGTCAATCAGTGGAGGTAATCATTCCTAACTCCCTAAGGCTCTCTAAGGTGCCCAAAATTGGCTTTCCCTACCTGTGAGTTTCATCTCCGCAAAACCTGACCTTCCTAGCCAATAGATATTATACCACTTAAATAAACTGTCCATATCTTTGACTCCAGTCCAGGAAAAGCTGGGGATCAAGATGCAATCAAAGGTAGAGCGTCAACTTTATATTTTTTCATGAGTGGTATATAGGATCATGACGTGGTTATGTCCATGTGGGGAACTCAATGATTGGCACGAGTTGCCTCCATCCGGGTAGGTGTCACCCCCATACATAAAAGTAGTCTAGATGGGGTGCAGGGGGTAGGAGCTCTCTTGCACGCTCAAGTGTTGTCAAAACGCTCAGTGTGTCCCTACGAACTCGGCTAGGTCCTTGGTCTCTTGAGTTGCTGACTATATTGTTCATTTGGGCCTACCAACAAGTCTAAAGTCCTTCCAATGTGTTCCGGGGCTATGGCTAGACACTAGGGGACCTTAGGAGTGAATCTAAGAAAAGGAAAACACCTAAATGCAGTGTAGACTCTCTAGTATTGACAATAAATAGTGCATGAAAAGTTGGACAACAACTATAACAAAGTGCTAAGTGCTTCTGGGCAACTAGGGAATTATATTAATGAGGGCAGCACCAGATACTATGAAAAGCAAGTCTATAACTCACTAAAAGGGGTGCAAATTTTCTGGACAGCAAACATAATCATGATTTAAAAGTTTTTAAAAAAGATGTTATGTAATGCAAAAATTAAATAACATGGTTAGGCAACACCCTAGGATGATTTCTAGCATGAATTTTCCTAGCTAGCCATGCCTAATACCAGATGTATGCAGGACTATAATGCTTGGAATGATTTTGAAAAGAGCTTGCACGATTAATTGAGTAGAGTAATAATAATTAGAACTATAGCAAATAAAATCATAAAATAAAACGCAAGATGGGGTCACTTCGTTTATGCAAAGTTGCACATGAAAGCTTCTGAGCCATCAAAAAATAGCATAGGAAATCAACAACATACAAATATAAAACTTCAACAAATCCTTAATCTAACAATGAGATAAGAAGCAAATGAAGTGCACTCAAATCCCTACGTTTACTAAGCTGGACAGAATTAGGCAAACGCAATCTTCATGACTGAAATCAAATCACAAGAAAGGTGGGTTATACTTTGAGAAATACAGAAAAAAGGAGAGTAGAAAACTTCATCAAGGATCGGTTGTAACCCCACTCGCGGTTTCCAAGTCTTCTTCGATGGCCTCGACCAAAGTATCCAAGATGCGCTTTACGTAACTTTCTACGGTGAGGTTGAGTGCGAAGTTGACGTCGAAGAAGGTAGAGGCAAGATGCAAACAAATCCTTGCTCGTCGTAGGAAGAGCCGTAGTCAATCACAGGAACGGCCATTCATGAATTCTAGCGACGAGTCGCTTTCGGAGTTACTAGCAACCTTGAACTCCGATAAAGAAAACTTCCCTTTCACTCTAACTTGAAGTTGGGATGAAGAGGTGAGGCCAGCACCTAGGGATAGAGGATGGGATGAGAAAGTAGGTGAAGGGAGAACAATTAAAATCTGAAATAAATTTCAGATTTCTAATTGGGACGAATTTTAAGGAATTAATTTGAATTTAATTCCAAGAGAGGAAAGGTGTGTTAATGTGGAGAGAGGGGATTGGAGAGAGAGAGAGAGGGGGGGGGGCGAGGTGGGTGATGGGGGACAATTAGATCGTGGAAGGCTTTCAGGAGACGTGGTCATCGGTCTACGACCATGATTGAGTCATTGTATTTTTGATTTATTTTATGCATTTTCTTATTATGCGTTAATTATATTTATTTCTTTTAGTTTTTCTCGTTATCATTATTAAGGGAGGTCGTAGGCATATGGTCGCCTTTTATGCTATTTATATACCATTGTTTTTCTTTCAAGCTAATGAATGATTGATGACAATATTTACTTCCCCTGCAGAGTGTTGTGAGAGCTGAGAAATCGGAGAGAGATAGAATCCCTAGGAGATGGAGAATACTCATCACCCACCCACAAGACTGAGTCGGTTCGTGGTTCTATTTTTGTATATCTTCCTTTCTCCTATATAACCACCACCGGCCATATCAATACCCACGGTTCCTCTTCCACACCTTTCCCCTTCTCTCCAACACCACTACATAAGTCTTCTACATTGGTTAAACCCAACCCCCCCTCACTCCTGCTCATCCGACCCCTTCTCCCACACCCCCACCCACGGTTTCCACCCGCAAACCGTTGGCCCTAGCCGCCGGCCCCATCACTTCCACCTCTTCCTTGGGTTTCCTAATTTGGTTGGAGTTATTTTAGAATCAATTTGAAATTCCAAATTAACTTAATTTGAAATTCAAAATTCTTTCTAATTAACTCTCTATTTTAGGAAAGTTCTTATTTAAATCTATTTGAATTTCAAATTCAAATGGATTTGATTAATTCCTTTTCCTAATTCCTAAACCCAAATTAAGAACCTCAATCTTTCCCATAATTGCTCCCCTTAGCCCGTAATGTCGCCGGGCCCTAGAGAGGAGATTTTGGATTTATTTTCTAAAACACCCATTAGCCCCTCTTGAGAACCAATTCTAAATCTCATCCCCACCCCTTATCCGACATCCTAACCTAGCCCCCTCTATTTAATTTATTTCCAAAAGGGAATCTCCCCTTTTGGGAAGTTGAATAAACCCCTCCCACCCTTGCCGCCACCCCTCCCCTCTCTCATCCCTTTTGAATTGTTTAAAATTTCAAATCCCTTCTAGATAAAATCGAAATTAATTTCCAGTAATAAGCTCCTCCCTCTCTCAAGTCTAAAACAAACTCCCATTTCTCCCCTCCACCCTTGGCCGCCACTTTCCACATTTCCACTTCAAGAGAAACTTATATTTCTCCTCAAGGGTTCAAGATTACTAGCAATCTTTGGAAGAAATCGTCATCTAGCATCATGAATGGCCAATACCCGAACTGACTATGGACTTGCCTACGACGAACACGGCTCTTGTGCACTTTCTCCATTCAACCTTTTTTAACATCAACCCGAGGATCGACTATACGGTGAACTACATAGAACGCATCTTCGACACCTTGGTTGAAGCGATTGAAGAGACAACTTGAGTCGACGAGTGAGTGGATTACAACCGATCCTTGACAAAGATTTTTTCTAATTATCCCAATTTTGTATTTCTTAAGTTTAATCTTTTCCTTGTCATGTTGATTTTCAGTAATGAAGGTCACATTGCCTAATTCTGTCAAGCTAAGTCAAACGTAGGGATTGAGTGCATTCATTTGTTTTCTAATCTTATTTTAGACTATGGAATTTTTCGTTAAGCTACTACTTTGCATGATGTTATTTTCCTACTTATTTTGTTGAATTCAACATCCCTCGTGATGTGCAACTTATCCTAACTACAGTGACCGCTCTTACGTTTGGATTCTTCGATTTATTTGCTAAAGGTCTATTTGTTATTTTTCTAATCAATATGTGTACAAGCTCTAATAATTCATTGCACAGCATCGTAATCTTACATCATCTGGTATAGCAGAAGTAGTTTAGCTTAGGATTTTCATGCAGAAATCCATCCTAAGCGTTTTGTAATCATGCTTAGTTAATCCGCATACATAGCATCTTTAAAAACTTGTTCAATCATCATTAAGTTTGCTGTCCAGAAAATTCTGCACCCACCTAGTGAACATTAAGGCTTGTTTCTTGTAGGTTATTTAGCTGCTGCCCTTATATAACAACTTCCCTAGTGGCCTAGGAGACACTTGCACTTTGTTGGAGTTGTTGTCCCACTTTTCCTGCACCATTTAGTGACATTCTAGAGAGTCTATCCTTGCATTAGATGTTGTCCACTACTTTTCCTCTACAATGGGGTTATAAATAGCCTCTTACAATAACTCACAACATAAAAGGACGACAATGCCTCTGAGGCTTACATACGACTCCCTTAATAAAAAGTATAATGGGAAACAATAAAACAAATACATATGACATCATAATATAAATGCATAAAACAAATCAAAAATATAAGGTCCAATCGTGGATGTAGATTGACGGCCACATCTCGATAGACCTTCCACAATCTGATGTCCCATCACTTTATCTATTTACCTACCTCAATTATATCATTCACCATTATGAAACTACGAGTCTGAATACTCAAAACTCCTAAAACATAACCAATCATTAGAACAATTCAAGAGTTACATGCATGCTTTCATGAGGAAGAGGAGCAATGTGGTATAGAGTTTACTACTCTTGTCCAGGATACGCCATTCATTATACTAAGATACTTACCTATAATAGATATCTCTTGTTGCTCCGAAAGTGCATGTAGGTTTTTAGGCTGGGGAAAGCTGGAATTTTCGGAGCCCACATTCATAAGCTAATGTGATGATGTGAAGATGATGAATGCCAACGATGAGAATGGTGTCAATAAAAGTTCACTTAATTTACTTTACTATTTTTTCAATCCTCGAATACCCACCAAAGTCATCACCAATAAATTATTTAGTTCCTAGGCCATTTAAAAGATAGTCCACCTTGCAATCAAATATTATCTCATGCAAATAGTGCCATCCTATATAAAATTTTTGATGCATTCAATGGACGATCGAACAATCCATATTGAAGGATAGTGTGTGTTTGGCATAATCAAGAATAATCAAGACCAATTATGGTGGATCTACTACAATCGAATGTGTAATGCAAAATGTAGTATATTTCATCACTTTTGGACTTTTTGATTATCATCAAACTTGATAAAAAAGGATTGTTGTTAAGGCCCATCACTAAATGTGCTACTCTCTCTCTTCTCTCTCCTCTCTCTCTCTCTCTCTCTCTTATATTAAGCCATTAAATTGTTCAAGTGTTATTATTTCTATGATAAATACTTTCATTGATTTGACTTGATAGAAGGAATCAGCTACCAATTATAACACACTATTAATGGTGTTATATTGCGAGTTTAATGAGTAATCAAACATCTATAAATCTATTAAATTTGGTTTTTCGCTAGCACGCAAGCACACACATAAAATGGAGAGAAGAGACTATTACCCTTTGAGAAGGATAGAAGAGAAACCTTAAGCATTTTAAATCTAAGCATTCAAAATGTGATAAGATGATCAAAGATGTGCACGAAGAATGAACTTATCTATCTAAAAGGATAAGTCCCTCTGTCTCTCTCTCCTCTCCTCCCTCCAATTCTCCTCAATGCCTCCCATATGTCTAGGTATGATAAAGGATAAAACATGATAACCAAACTTGAACAGAGACAAGAAAATTATATTCAGGGCAGCCCCTACGAGGGATCATGTTCAGATTGACTTAGCACAGACATCCAAAAAATAAAATAAAATAGGTCTGAGACGTCTTGTTCAGCTACAGCCAAAATTCTAAAACCCATTTCATAAAAGGATCTTTCACATTCATAAAAAACCCAATTGTAATAACAATATAGTTCTTTTTGGTTGGGGATACAAATCAGTTACCAGGTCAATTTTGTGTGAGGTACACACTAGCCAACAAAAATTAAGTTTTTCTTAGTTTGAGGTATCATTATGATAGGAACCATTTGAAGATCTCGACAGTTTTCTAGCAATATTCTAAGGAAACAACGAGAATATCTCCACAAAATCCACACAAAACCAGGAAAACCAGTAGATATTTGTTTTATTTAGATAAATAGAAATGGAAAATACCAAGATAGATGATCCTCTATTCGAAGAGAGGATGTTTGATGTAGGCAACAGAGTCTTTTTGGTGCTCCCACATGCCGACTTAATTCCCAAAGATGCCTTTCGGTTTCCCCTTATGAGCCATTTACTTCTGTTTTTCCCCCACTTTTGGCGCTGTTTTGATACTTCAATTTCTTCCCCAGATCGCCTGCCCCTTCAGTTCCGCTTGTTCGTGGGTTTCATAAGGATTTCTATTGGCTGATTTGAGGTGCATTAAATACAGTATTAATTGTCATTTTTACTTTTTTTCCTCCCCTATATAAAGGTTGTTTTTGTGGCTGTTTAGGAGATTTTTTGGTGAGAAAATATTTGGAATGTGAAACCTGCGGGTTGTGTTCTAGCTTGGAGCTAGTTCCCTTTCTCATCTCCCTATTTTGATTTCGTCTGGCGGGCTTCATATCATACTTCTCCTTCTCCATGGTTACCACTCCATTGTATCTTTTCTTTCTCACTTATCTTATATCAATGTAATTAGGTGTTTAAGTGTCTTACTCGCGTACTTGTTATCATACATCTAAATTTGTAGTTTTGCGTTAAGTCGTCATCTTAGTCCTTTTTTCGGTATATTTGGTATTAAATAGGTCAATTTTGGAAGACTTGCAAATTTGTATTGTAGGCAATTTTCTTGGCCTACATCAAGATTTATCGCTCTCAAATTTCTAGATGCCGCCAGAGCCCAAAAACTAAATATCTCAATTCGCCAATTCAAGATGCCCTACCTTAGGAACACAGACTATTGAATGCATACAATCCAAAAGAAATTCTCAAAGCAGTCCCTACATTCAAATTTCTCTCCTAACTCCCTCAAAATCTTCTAAACACTCCGTTGGGTATTGGGAGGTTCGGTCGAGCACGTACAGAAGAGGCGGAACTCTTCCGCCTCTGTCTCCATGAGTCGGTCCCTGTAATGGACGGTCTAACACATTCCCATTTGAATTGAGTTAGGAGATGAAAAATTATCTTTTGGTTACTAAAACCTCTGAGTGTGAATTGGTCTCGCGTGTCTAGATGAATATCGAGTCATTTCAAGTTGAACCTAACCCTCTCATGAACAGGAACTTAAACCTCTAACTATGTCTGTGTATGGTGTGTGCAATGTATATGGCTTGATATTTGATATAGCATCCAATTCATCTACCGAACTACAATTTTTCAAGTCTTACAAGAGCTAAAAAAATTGTCAAAGCAAAATCACTCATATCTTTGGAAGACAACAAAAAGAAGGCATTCTTCTAGTAAATATTATTTACTAGAACATGTACCAAATAATGAAATAATGAAAAGTGGCAAGTAAAAGTAAACTTACACAACTAGCAGGCAGCTGGACACCTCAATGCCGCAGTAAATCCTTCAAGTGCAACAATTGCTGAATCTCTCCTAACATATCTTGAATCACCCTTACCATACCTCTTCCCTAAAAAAAAATGAAGAGCCATTTAGAAGTAAGGCTCTAATAACTAGTCAAACAAATGTCAATCTAAAACAACATTAACAAGTTTGTTATACACAAAGAGGTGAATCCAATAACCTTACATAGTTCATCGAGATAAAAGGAGTTTTCTTCTTGAAGAAGCGGAACAAAAGCAAAATAACCTTCAAGGATTATAGTGAGTCAATCCCGAAAATGCCCACCAACACATAAGTAGCCTATACCGTCTTTGATAACTTTGAGAAAGCGCCCACAAAAAGAAACATATTAAAGTTATTGTTCTGAGCATAAAGATCCTTGAAGCACCATCCTAAATAAAAAAAAATCAAAACACTTAAAGAAAAGCACTTTTTAAAATCAAAGTTGCGGTTCCAAAATCTGGATGAGAATGACAGGATGATATAACGAGTAAACTTATGCCAAAATCCATATTGAATCTCAATTATGAAATTCGTTGCCCGTTTTTTTCTTCAAAAGCAATGCATCAAACAACTTTTTTTTTTTTAATGCACCACAACCTATGTGGTCATAAAATGAGATAAACAAGGGCTATTTTAGGACATCATCTATTGGTGTCACACCATAAAATACCCAATGGGGGGAGTAATAGGCAATGTTTAATTAATATGCACACAAAAAATGATGTGCCAAAACTTAACCCCAAATACAAAAAAAAATGAAAGGTTGACTAAATCAAAAACTAGCTTTGAATTTATTGCATTGGGGATGGAAATCCTAGCAACTCTTTAATAAATTTTTAAGACAAACAGGAGAAAAAATACATGGTAAAGATATAAATTTAGATAACAAAATCTAAAAACAAAAGAAACAATGATATGTGAGACTAAAAGCAATCAAACTTAAGAGTCATAAAATGAAATTATAATACAAAGGTGATCAAATATAGGAGAAAATTCTTTCCATGCTCCAGGTGAATTAACGAAAAAGTTTAAATAGTGATTAAAGGGACTTGTTATAATTTTAATCATTTTTAGAAGGCACATAAACAAGTATCATGATAATTGATAAGGAGAGTGTAAAGAAGAAAAAAGTGTTAAAGGTATGTTTAAGTTATTAACATTTTATATATGGACACTAACTAGTATTGGAAGTAATTATGAACTATTTTTTAATTAGAATAGAAATCCACATCAATGTCTACATTACGTATGTGTGCTTAATTAATTGTTTAGTAAGATTACATACCAAGATACTCAAAATGGGTATCATAAGAAAGCTAAATGTAGATGATAGCTTTTGATAAGTGGCGCCTTCTGAAATATGTACAAGATAGGGAAAACAAAAAAAAAAGAAGATAAGGCCTTGAGATTAATAGAAAAAGACTGAGTACATAAATGCAAATTTATTATTGTGAACCTGTATATACTATAAATCAATGTTATTGGAAGATACTGATTCCAAGCCTCCTAGGGGTGATGAATTTAAGGACATATAATCTATTACATAAAAAAATGAAGAAATTGATAAAGACATAACTTCTAAATTAAAGCAATGTAGATAAAGTTAGAAGTATCACACAAATTCTATTGATAAAGAATGTCCCAGAGAATTTAAGGTCATTTATAAAATTGCAATAGACAAGACTATGACAGGGCTTGAGTGCTATGTTGCACCGATACGGATACGGCGACACGGATACGACACGATGCGGATACGGGATACATCAACTCTAAAAATATAGGATACGTGTACGGCGCGATTACGGCATCATAATTTATAAACATACAAAAAAATTAAGAAAGCACTCAAAGCTAATTTTGAATTTGAAATTACAAAAAATGACAACAACATCATTTGAGCCTTGTAGCTTATAAATCAAAATATACGTAAGCTTAAATGTCTAGTACAACAACACAAGCAAAACATAAATTGCCTAGCACATAAAGTTTCAACTATCAATAGAAGGAATGATGATTAGCTTACTTCAGTGGTTTGTCTTTGAACTTCTAATACATTACATAAAATCATAGCTTTTAATCAGGCTCATCAGAGAAAGATTAGTAATTTCTAATATCTCATAAACATCAGAGACTCAATTCCATCTCGAAATGAGAGAACTTTGCTCGCGGCCGCGGAAGTAAATACAACCATCTTTTTTTTCGGATTTCTTTTTGTTTCAAAACGACACGTGTATCGGATACGCTGTGCCTTCTTGAAATTAAATAGTATATTTAATTGATACGGCCTATGCGTACCGACACGTAGGTGGAGTATCGGAGGCGTACCGTGTATTGGTGTATCGGATACAGCACGCCTTCATAAATAGGTGTATCGGTGCAACATAGCTGAGATGTTATGAAAAAAATAAAACATTAATAGCTAAGTTAATAATGGAAACAAGAATTTCAAAATGTTATATATGACAAAACTAGAAATGATGGTATGTAGAATGCTGTATTGGAATTGAAGTGAAATCCATTAAGAGATATGAGTAAAAAAATAAAATTTGGTGATTTTGAAATCTTAAATAAAGAGAAGATGGATCAATAACCAAATTAAAGAGAATTTGCATGGAATGATAAGAAATAATCAATAAGAAACAAAAGTATATGACTATTGTGCAAAAGATTCACAAAAATAGAGTTAATTTTTCATGCAATGCTTAATAAACGAAAGAGAAGTTTGATTAATAAAGTCAACCGAAATAGAAGGATGCAGCTAATGATGAATAATTATAAGATGAAATCATTAAAAAAAAATTAAATATTAATGTCCTAGAGTACAATTAACAACAAAATGCAAGCACACTGTTAGTAGGGCTTTATAACTAAAATACATGCCAAAATTAATAGTAGGGAAAAAGAACTGTCATTTATATTTAAATGCACATATTACAATACAGAATAATGTATCCACAATATACAACAAAAAGGGTTTTCTATGACATGGTAATATAGAACAAAATCATAATGCAAATGTTCAATGAAAAAACTAAAAATGTTGAAGAATAGGAAGCTCTTCAGAATGTAAAGGCTCCTGCTTACGATACACTAACATGCTGTTATTCACCTCATTTCTGCATGAGGTCTCAGTCTCTCGTCATTGTCTCCTAGCATGTAGGTTTTTTTTTTTTTTTGGCAATCTACCTCTTAAGGTTTAGCATGTAGGTCTCCCTACCTTAGTGTTGAAGACACATATAGGGTCTTCTCCAAATCCAATCATGTTAACCCTTTGTTGTTGATCAAGTCCACGATTTGATTTCAAATAGATTAGTATAATCAAACATTGTTGAATCATTGTTCGACTCACTCGAGTCCAATTCATTGTGACAATTTCGATCAACACCAACTAACTCATTCGGTTAATTTGAATCAATTGGCGTTCGATTAGAATGAATCGCTCAATCCATAGTGAATAAAATTTGACACTAATAAAAACTTGATTCAATCAAATATATGAAATTGGACGACGTCGAGTCAATTCAACATGATTTGAGTTCGATTCACCTTGACACCATCATCGACCAATTAATTGAATCGATGCAGCGCAAATTAATTAAAATCAATTTGATTTCAATCAAATAAATTCATTGAGTGACATCGAGTTGATCGATTTAACTGAAATCAATTGTAGTCGTGACGGCTTTGATTGACCTAATTTAGCCCGCCTCGATACAAAAATCAAATAGAACTTAACCGATAAAAAATTGATTTTGACCAAACAATTTGACAAAATTAAATATTATCCAAACAAATATTCATTTATTTAACATATAAATCTTAAATTAACTTTTAATGATCCTAACATTATGCGAATGAATATTAGCTATTGAGATTTGATTAAAATAATAGGCAAAGGGTCTTTTTTCCCCCTCACAATTTATTTGGTTGGGTTGGGCGGCTACAAGTCGCGCGACTTGCCCATGTAGTATAAGAGGACTGTTTAGAAAGCATTTTGATTGGGGTGATTAGGCGGCTATTTTAATTTGAATAGAATAGAAGCATGACAATGAGCTTCTTCTTCGGGAGTTTCCTATCCTTTCGTCCTAAACACTCCACTGGCTTTCCTCTCTTTCCTTGACGGGAACGCCTAATTCTCTCCACAACTTCGTACTCCTACCTGTTATGCACCCTTTCACGGTCGTATCCAGACCTGGTCACACCACGTGCGTGACCCATCTGTCAGCCCAACATGCATCTTTGCACCTAAAGCCTCAGGCCAACCTCTGCTTTCACCCTCATTCTCGCAACGCACTATGCCGGTCTGACCCTAACTGCTTTATTGCCTGCACATTCTACCCCACAATAACCTCACACTTAATTTGAACCCCATGCCCCTGCGATACCAACCGAATGCTTGGATGAAGCGTGCGAAAGCGAGTAGGCGCATGCTACATGGGCGATTTTGGTGGGAGTTCACGCATGGTGCACATACAGATAGAGGCAAGGGTCTAAGTAGGGGCACACAAGCATTGTCCGGATCTTGGTGGCACGCGAGTTCAAAGTGTGTGAGGCTATTACAGGATGTAAACCATAGGCGAAGAGAGCAGCAGGGCAAGTCAGCGGGGTTGGGTGCGGCGAGAACGAGGGAGCAAGCAGGGTCAAGCTTGAGACTTTGCATAGCAAAGATGCACGCGGGCTGCGGACGGGTCATCACGTGGGCTAACGGAGTCCGTACAGGGATCATGAACGGGGGGCAGCAAGTAGAGAATGAGATGGATGATGAGGAGTGGGGGTGAGAGAATTGAGCTTCTTGTCAAGGAAGAGAGGAACCAATGGATGTCCGAGACGAAGGATGAGGAACTCCAGAAAATAAGAAGTCCATCAATCTGCTTTCTTTCTATTCAAATTAAAATAGCCGCCCAATTCACCCAATAAATGCTGCCTAATAGGCCCTTTCTCCTGCTTGGGCAGTGGCGTGCATGCAGTATACAACTGCCAAACAGCCAATAACTGTTGAGGGAAGAAGATCCTCTTACCCCCTATTATAATTAAATCCAAGGGCTAATAATCATTTTGCAGGATTTTAGAAGCATTAAAGGGTTAATTTTAAGATTTACGTTAAAAAAACTGAAAAATTGAGTTGAATTATATTTCTTTTATTCAAATGTTGGATCAAATCATTTTGTGACGGTTAGTTCGATTTGATCTAGATCGAGTCGAGGGTGGCTCAATTTGGTCGATGAAGCTGTCGAGCTCAAATTGTTGTTCGAGTCAAGTCTAACCAACTCGATGTCGCTCGATTGAACTTATTTGATTGAAATCAAATTATTTAATTAATTCAAGCTTTGCTCGATTCAATCATGGGTCGACAATGTATCGAGTTGAATCGAACTCGAATCGAGTCGAATTAACTCGACGACGTCCAATTTTATATATTTGATCGAATCAAATTCAATTAGTGTCAAACTTTAATCACATTTAAATGGATCAATATGGATTGAGTCGATAATTCTAATCGCCACCAATTCGATTCAATAGACCGAAAAGGGTTAGTTTGTCAATTGAAACATCGCATTCGAATGAACTCGAGTCAGAGTCGAATGATTCGACAAAGTTCGATTACCCAATCTATATGAAAATCAAATTGTTTTCGACTTGATCAACACCAAAGAGAGACAAGATTTAGATCGAAGAGAACCCTACATGTGTTTTTAACACTAAGGTAGGGAGACCTACATGCTAGGAGGCAATGATGGAAACTGAGACTCATAAAGAAACGAGGGCAACGATTTGAGCTACAAGTTTAAAATATATAAAAAACATAAAGCTCATTAAATACGCTCGTTCCTTAAGAATTAAAATTACATAGTAATTTCAATAAAAAAGGATGAAGAATGGTAATACAATGATCAATAATATAATTCCAATACTCATATGTTCTTCATAAAGCATGGCTTTACTGTAGTTCCACCATTCTCAAACATGAGAGCATTAGAGCTTGAATGATAGCTACTACTACAACCATAATTCAAATTTGTCATTATCACATCATCGACCTCATCTCAAATACTTGGATCTACCATATGAATTTTATGTACCAGGCTTAGATAACAATTAAAGTTTGAAACTACATTTCTTGAAAGACGGTTCTTTACGAATGCTACGTAGTTTTATATCCACTCTACATCAAAATCTATTCATCTAGCAGGGCCTATGTGATTCATTTATTCATATTATTCATATCAAGTATCAACATTCATATTATTTCTACTGCTTACAGTGCCACAACCCGTTTAGTTCAGAATTAAGTAAAATTAGGCTTTTTATTTTTGCCTGTTCAAATAAGTTTTTTCAATTTGAAGGTTGGAATGGCTAATCTTTTTTGGCTAAATTTTTCCCGAAGCTGATCCACCATCTCCTTCAATTAATTATGGTGCCCATTGTCTTGGATTAACTTCAAATCTTCCCATGTCAAACAAATAAAACACTTATGCTATCAAGGGAAATTTTGAATAATCTTCATTCAACTCTGTAATATTATGTGTTTTTCTTTGGAATTAATCACCTTTATCGATTCTAAACTCGAAGCAAACTAAACTTACACAAATTCCAATCCAGAAGCCAAAAAGCCACCACAAGCCCACCCCAACCCTACCTACAGAAGCAACTTCTAAGATCAATCCGACAAAATAACAGTCAAAAACCTGAAAAATAGATAATTGAGCGGGGCGGTCAACGACTCACACATGAAATCATCCTGGCATTTTCCATGCCAACAAACAACTTTCCATAGGACCATCCAAATTGAAAACGTATTCGTGTTCGTACAATGCATTTCTCGGAACGATCCAAATCGCATACAGAAGCAGTCTTAAATTAGCCTTGGAGCTCAGATCTCCAAGCAATGGCAGCAAGTCATTTCTTTAAGGCGCGCATGATTGTGAGAAAAGGGAAAAGAGAAAACCTGAGAGAAGCCAAATCGCGGCGACGACGACGACAGAGGAAACGTTATAGGGAGAACGATGTCGATCGGGGATAAGGAAAGGGGCACATAACCCGGAAGTTGGAGGTCCCTGGGACTGAAGGGAGCTCGTAGCTCGCCATCTTTATCAACTCTTTTGGTCCTCTTCTCTCCGCACCGAAAACAGAAGTGAACCTATAGAACGCAACAGATGATATAGGGGCGTTTTTGTTGCCTGAAAAAAAAAAAATTGCAGTGAAAAATAAATGATTAAATAGTATAGTATGAGCAGATATCCTCAATACATTTAACCCCCATGCAAAACAAATTTAATATTTTAATCGACGGAGGCAACGTTGGAGTCATCAACTTCCTTAAAATTCCCTTTTTTTTTGCTTGCCTAGTGAGTGCTCGAAACTTTCTTGCAATTCACTTACAGTTACAATAACTGCAGAAATCTTGAGACGGTGGATAAGTATAACTTGGACCCGATGATGGATGATATGTTCCAAACGCCGGCATCGGCGGCGGAATAGACGCCGTCGGAGGGGTATAATAACCGGCGTTCGCAGTAACAGGAACAGACAAATATGCATCCCGGTTCAATACTGGAGAAGAAACCGCTCGGTCAAACGCAGGATAATACCCAGAAGCCGGAGGTGGAGGCAGCGGATAGTAATATTTAGGCGGATCCGGCGGCGGAGGCTGATTGTAATAACAGAAACAATCCTCCGACTCTGCCTCATGTAGCGGTATAGGTGGATAAAGACTTTTCGTCGGCTGCGCCGGCGGAAGAGTATAATCAACCGTTGGCGGCGCAGACGGAATTCCATGATCAAGCGGCGGCGGGAGCCGAATCTCCATCTCGGGAAGTTTCAAGCTATAAGAGAAACTCAGGACGCCATTAGGCTTACCTTCGGGAGATCGGACCTGGTAGCTCACGTGATGGAAGGCATCGGAAGGATGCCCATCAGATAGATCGGTAATCGGAACGCGGGATTTGCCGATAAGCTTGTCACCGAATAGAAGGAGATTCCCCTGCGCCATGATAGCGAACTCCAGAAACAGATCCTTAAAGTCGCTATCGTCAAAATCGAACTGGATCGTTTGATCCCATTCAGGATTCTCGCCACTTTCATGATCGGCCGATGTCTTCTGCTTCTGCTTCTGTTTCCGGCGGCCGTCGTTTCCGGCGGCGATGGAGACGACGGCGTAGGTGGAGGGTTTCTGGAAGAGATTGAAGGATTGAACGCCTCTGCAGGAAATGGACTTCAGAACTATCGATCTTCGATCCATCGCCGCCGCTTTCTCGTAGGAGATCGTATCTGCTACTTAGGGGTTATGTATTTGGCTGATGGGTTCTGCGGATGGTTAGGATATCCGCAGAAGCATTGTAAGGTAGCTAGTTTGGCGAATGACATAATGACACGAGTCCACTGGCGCGTTTCTTCGCCTGCAAGGGAGGCGAAGAAACCAATGCTTTCATTCGTGGTCAACAGGTAAAAGAACAGTTCTTTTCCCGTATTATTGTTTAATTTATTTGTCTTATAATAAGATTGTCATGGTTGTCCTATTTTGAAAATTCTTGCGCATCTATTATCAAATTGAGCAAAAATAATAATAATAGAAGAATAATAAAAATGTTATTTAAAATATTTAAATTTGATATTTAAATTTTATTTAAGATAATTATTATTATTTTTAATATTTATTTGCCCTTTATTTGAGACATTTTTTTTAATGTTTTTTAATGTAGTTTTTTAATAAAAAAATTCTTAAATTAGAAATTTTTATATTAAAAAGACGCTTTAGAAATCAGTAAAAAAATTATCTCAAACAAGACATTATTATGTGTGGAGACCAGACGCAGAACGCCATCGGCCAGGAGGCCAGCCAGAATGCGCCATGTCAACATACCGAGCCACGATATCGAGCACATGGGTGACAGACGCATTTTGGTTGATCTTCAAATAACATTTGGTGTCCGCACATAATAATTAATGCTCGAACAAAGCTTTAAATTATTCAAAAGAATTTATAAATTTTTAGCATATCATCATTTTATCAGCTCAATTTTGATTGATCTTATTTTGAAAATGCATAAATACACTGATAGTTAGACTCAAGAGTCCCTAAAATTTAACGAGAGGTCACTTATTAGACTTCATTTGAGACTAATTATTTTAAAAGTATTTTCTAGTACAAAAATATTAATTTTCTATTATAATTTTTACAAATGTGTTAGACATAGCTTTGAGCCTATCATACTGCTAAGTCTCCCATGTTTTCTCATACTAGTAATACTAGTAAACAACATCACATGTAAGAACTAGTGCAAGCTCCATCCCCAACAATCCTTGCCGGAGGCTTCATGTGGAACAACTTTCTTACTGCTTTCTAAAATAATTTTTTATTACAAAAAATTTGAGTTACAAAATTTTTGTATTCAAAAAACTGCTTTAAAAAGCATGAAGAAATCTATTCCAAACAAAGCCAAATAAAAATTTGGACATCCATCTATAAAATTAAGCAAGCAGTGGAAAAACTGACTTAAATTCACCTTAGCTTTAAATAAAAGGAAGCTACAACAAAGTCTAAAAATTCTAGAAATCTGAAAGCAGAAAGCTACATGACCAATTCTCTCATATTTTCTTGCAACCTCAATACAAATTACAACAGGTTATTAAATAAACAAAGTGGAGAATACAACACAAGAAAGTTTATAAGCTGCAACTATGGGAACAATCACAGACGATGAGGAAGTCTTCCAAACCAGAATTTGCATCACTTGGTCTTTTTCTTATTGCCCAATTCAAATACTGAAATTATCTTCTTCCAGCTCCTGATTGCAATGGGCGTTGCCATGACAACCCAGACGCCATTTGCTCCGATGTAGTATGCCCAGTAGTAGAAAGGACTGGTGGCGAAGTTATCTCCATCCAAATATGAAGTGACAAAGTATACCATGCAGCCATAAAGCTGGCCCAGGCAAATGGCAAACTGGAGGATGTAGCTGTATGATTTTCTTGATGCAATTGCATATCTGAACAGGCATGGAAACAAATAAATATCAAACACTACTGTCCAACTACAGACTAAGGCTTCGCGTGTGACGACTTTCTTACTGCTTCTTAAAGCAGCTTTCTAGTTCAAAAATTAAAAATTTTGAACTAGAAAGCTGCTTTAAGAAGCAGAAAGAAAGCCGTCCCAAACGAAACGTAAAATCACGAGTAAACTGGAAGCAGTAAGGTAATATTTTAAGCTTTGTTTGGGACGGGTTTTTTATTGCTTCTTAAACAGTTTACTAGTACAAAATTGTTAAGTTTTTTTACTAAAAAACTGCTTTAAGAAGCAGGAAGAAAGCCGACCCAAACGGAGGCTTAGTGTAACTCCACCCACTATTCTCTGGCCGCTTACTAGAATTGACACTCCAGCTTTAAGAAAGTGCTCCCGCAAGTGATACATTATCTGCTTGTTAGGATACAGAGCAGATTTAGGCTTCGTTTGGGACGGCTTTTTTATTGCTTTTTAAAACGGAGTTGTAGTACAAATTTTTTAATTTTGTACTAAAACTCCGTTTTTAGAAGCAATAAAAAAGCCATCCCAAACGAAGCCTTAAGCCTGTCATGTGAATTGTTTTGAAGTAAATATTTTCTGGCTTACTACATGAAATTTGATCTGTAACGGACTTTCTGCTCTTCTTACTTGAAATCAGCCTCACGCCTACTCGTTTGTGATTGATGTGGTGCTCTACTTTTAATCAATAAAATATTTTCTATGGTTTTTTTAAGGGAATCTACCGTTTTTTTTTTTTTAACATTTAGGTCAATTAAGTCAGATTAACACACATCGCATACACAAGACTCGAATCCAAGACCTCTTAATTGATACCCTAAACCCAACCAAACCAAGATGATCTGTGTTCGAAGTTATTTTTACTGATGCTCAACAGGTCAGTTATTAGAAATTGCAACATGAGGAGTTGAGGGCAATAAATGGAAATTTCAAAGGTTTCTTATAATTAAGGATATAGATGGCAGTTTACGGCAAAAAGTTTTTAGTTACTTGGTAATAGGTTAGCAAACGGAGGGTTTCAGATACTAAGATTTCATAAGTTTGAAGGTATTTTCGTCGGAGATGTTAACAGAAAAATTTAAACCAAGCATGAACTGAGAAAAGTAGCAGTGAGTGCAACTGAAGATAAAAAAATTGTTAGGTGATTTTAGTTTAAAAAAAGTAACAAAACAGAGTGCATTCATCCTTTCTCTGTAGTCTATACCAATGTATCAATAATTATGTTCTTTTTAATTAATATTTATACTCATACTCAATACATATACATTATAATTAACTAATAAAATTTTCAGTTTCAATATTTTTTAAATTCTATTCAAAATATAAATTTTAAATTAAACTTCCTTAATAATATCTAAAAATTCGTAATTCAATAATTTCTAATAGATAGTTTAATAACTATGATATTATTATTATTATTATCTAAATTGATTCTTTTGATTTTCATTTTAATAACACTAAAATAATTTTCTTCCCATTCGAAACCGTGCTCGCTGCTTGATTCCTCATTGTTAGCCTCTCCACACTCGCCGCTAAAATCACGATCTCGTCCGGGTGGTTTGCTCATAAGTTTCATCTCTCTCTCTCTCTCTCTCTCTCTCTCTCTCTCTCTCTCTCTCTCTCTCTCTCTCAGCTTCTTTTATTCGTGTGGTTAAAAAGAAATAAGCGAAACAGGATTAAAAGCTCCTTGCTTCACTTTCTTAGACTATATATTTTCAAGCATGCCTTTGGCATAACTTCCAACAGCATTTAATATGGATTTTGCTGAATCCAACATGTCATATTGCGTATGAACATGCACATTTATCGCGGAGTGCTGCTATTAGCACAACCAAGCGACCCATACGATGTAATAATTGCCAAAACAAGGATTGCCCACCCTCCGTAAGCCTGCCTGTAGCTCTCACGAAATGTCGACGTATCAAAGGTCCTTATGATGTAGGACTACAATGCTTGGAATAATTTTGAAAAGAGCTTGCACGATTTATTGATTAGAGTAATAACAATTAGAATATTAGCAAATCAAAACGATAAAATAAAACGCAAGAGTGGTCACTTCCGTTTAGACTAAGTTGCACACTGAAAGCTTTGAGCCATCAAAATAGCATAGGAAATCAACAACTTACAAATATAGTAGCTTTCAACAAAATCCCTAATCTAACAATGAGATAAAAAGCAAATGAAGTGCACTCAAATCCCTACGTTTACTAAGTTTGGCAGAATTAGGCAAACACAATCTTCATGACTGAAATCAAATCACAAAAAATGGGTTAGACTTGAAGAAATACAAGAAAAAAGGGGATTAGATAACCTTCGTCAAGGATCGGTTGTAATCATTCACTCGACGATTCCAAGTTGCTCTTCAATGGCCTCGACCAAAGTATCCAAGATGCACTCTACGTACTCTTCTACGGTGTGGTCGATGCGAGGGTTGACGTCGAAGAAGATCGAGTGCAAGATGCAAACAAATCCTTGCTTATCGTAGGAGATGTCGTAGTCAAGATCAGGATCGGCCATTCATGAATGCTAGGCGACGATTGCTTCCGGAGATTACTAGCAACCTTGAACTCCGATAAAGAGAAAGGAGTTTTTCTTTAACTTGAAGTTGGGATGAAGAGGTGTGGCCGGCCAAGGGATGAGGGTTGGGAGAGGAGAAGTAGGTGAAGGAGGGAAGAACAAATTAAAAATTTGAAATAAATTTCAGATTTCTAATTGGGAGGGATTTAAGGAATTAAATTTGAATTTAATTCCAAGAGAGGAAAGGTGTGTTAATGTGGAGAGAGGGGATTGGAGGGAGGGGGGGCGCTTTAGGAAATAAATCCCAAACCTCCTAATGGGGCTGACGGTTATGAGGGGTGATTGGGCTTTAATAATGGGAGGAATTAAAGCTTCTTAATATGGGTTTAGGAATTAGGAAAGTTTCTAATTAAATCTAATTTGAATTTAAAATTAAAAAATATTTAATTTAAAAACTTTCCTAAAATAGATTAGTTAAATTAAGAAAGAATTTGAATTTCAAATTTAATTGATTTGAATTTCAAATTGATCCTAAATTAACTCCAACCAAATTAGGAAACCCAAGGAAGAGGGTAGAGATGAGTGGGGCCAGCGGCTAAGGGGGCTAGGGCCGGCGGTTTGGGTGGAAGTCATGGGTGGGGATGTGTGGAGAAAGGGTCGGGTGAGCTGGGGGGAAAAGGAGTTGTGTTTAACCAATGGAGAGGGGGAATTTGTATGGTGGCCGATGGCTTAAGGAGATGGGGAGGAACCCTAGGCCGGCAGCTAGTTGAGGGAGGAAAGAGGGGGAGAAAAGGTAGAACCACGAACCCGACTCGTCAAGGTTGGTGGATGTTGCACAATCCTCCCTCTCCTAGGGATCTCACTCCAATCTCTCAAGCTCTCACAAGAACTCATGCAAGGGGAAGAAATATTTTAATCAATCATTCATTAATTGAAAAGAAGAACAATGGGGCTATAAATAGACTATTACAATGACTCACAACATAAAAGGACGACAATGCCCCTAGGGCTTACATACGACCTTCCTTAATAAAAGGTACAACGAGAAACTAATAAAGCAAATACAATATGACATCATAAATAAGAAAATGCATAAAATAATCAAAAATACAATGACACAATCGTGGTCGTAGATCGACGGCAAAGTCTCTGATAGACCTTCCACGATCTGATGTCCCCATCATTCTCCCAGGGTGGGAGAAAGCTCGACTCCGTCGAGTGTCTCTGGTGCTCTCGTAGATCTCTAATGCATCAGGGTCAGGGTCAATCTGCTGCAACTCCTCGCGATCCAACCAAGTATCCTCTGAATCAGGCTTTCCTTTCCACCTGATCAAGTACCTCCTTCGTCCACCTTCCCTTATGGATATGATATCATCACTTAGGATCGAGTCCACCTTTTTTGCCATGGGTGATTTGGGAATATTTGGTAGTGGAGATAGGTTTGGGTTCTCACACGGTGGGAACACACAAGGCTACTGTATGAGTGGATTTGGTGGATTGAATTCAGGACCTTCATATGCAACTAGATCTTCTATGTTAAAAGAGGGATTGAAGTTTGAATTATGCAGGCAGATTTACTACATAAACATTATCATTGATTTTCTTAAGTATTTTGAATGGTCCATCACTCTTAGCATGCAACTTCTTAACTGTTTCCTGCGGGAACCGTTCCGGTCGAATCCGCACCATCACGGATTCACCAACCTCAAAAGTTTTAAATCTTCGTTTTAAATCCGCATATAGTTTGTAATCTTTATTGTTCTTTTCAATTTGTCGTGCAATTTCTTTATAAAGTTCATGCAAATAAGATGCAAATGATGATACAAACAAAGAAATCCTATACCTAGAACACATGGGTATAAGGTCTAGCGACTGTCTAGGTTTGAACCCGTATACAATTTCAGAAGAACTTAGGCCAGTGGTTTGGTTAATAAAATTATTATAAGCAAACTCAGCAATATGCAAAATGGAATCTCAGTCCTTAATATGCTTGCCAACCAAAGATCGCAACAGATTACCCAAAATCCTATTAACTACCTCGCTCTGACCGTCCTTCTGTGGGTGAAACTTGAAAGACAGTGGAAAATTGTAATTTAGTGTCCATTTTCATCCAAAAGATTTTTAAAAAATAGCTAGTGAATTTCACATCCAGATCCGATACAATGATTTTGGGTAAACCATGTAAACGGACGACCTCATTGAAATATAGCTTAGTAATGTGAGAGGCGTGGGATGTTTTGGAGCAAGGAAGAAAATGCGTCATTTTGGAGAACCGATCAACTACAACACAGATGATGTTATTCCTACGAATCATCTTGGGCAAGCCTAGGATAAAATCCATGTTAACATTCTGCAAAAGGCAACTACGGACAGGCAGAGGAGTGTACAAATCCGTGCTTTGTTTGCGTTGTTTGGCCAGTTGGCAGATGTGCACCGACTGACCATCCGACCGACATCTCTCTTCAGGCTGGGCCAATAGAAACGATACTCCACGACTTTGATAGTTTTGTCCTGACCGAAGTGCCCAGCGAGGCCTCCGGTGTGGAGTTCCCAGACAAGAAATTCCCTAAGAGAGGTACTAGGGATACAAAGCCTTTGGATTTTGAAAAAATAACCATCCTCCAATAGGAAATCGTCCACAAGACGCGTGCTGCTTGTGGACAAGAGAGAGTAGGTCTTCTTGAAGTCGGGGCATTCCAAATAGTCCCTCTTTATTTGGTCAAATCCCATGACTTCTACTCTCATCTTTGTAGTAGTCATCATACGACGACTGAGAGCATCGACAGCTTTATTTTCAACTCTCGCCTTATGTCTGAGGGTGTAAGTATACTCCTGAAGGAACTCTACCCAACGACCGTGGTGTGCATTCAACTTCTTTTGGGAGTTGATATAACGCAGAGCTTCGTGATTCGAGAAAATGACGAACTCTTGCGGGAGCAAGTAGTGTCGCCAATAACGAAGAGATTAGATCACGACGTAAAACTCTTTGTCGTACGTGGAATACTGATGCCGAATATCATTTAACTTTTCACTGAAATAAGCTACTGGATGACCTTCCTAGGAGAGGACTCCTCCAATTTCGACCCCCGAAGCATCGCAGGTTACTTCGAAGACTTTGGAGAAATCAGGAAGTCTCATCACTGGGGCTTCCACCAATTTTTTCATAATCTCATCAAAAGCTCTGGTGGCTACCGGGGTCCAGTAGAAATCACCCTTCTTTAAGCAATCAGTGATAGGAGATACGATAGTGCTAAAATTTCGAATGAATCTCCTATAGAAGGTAGCTAATTCGTGGAAGCTGCGGACTTCCCAGATGTTCTGAGGGACAAGCCATTCAACAATGGCCCTCACTTTCTTGAGGTCTGTAGAAACTCTTGGGCTGAAACAATGAAGTCCAAAAAGATGATGCGATTTACAAGGAAGGTACATTTCTTAGGATTGACATAAAGTTGCTCCTTCCTTAAGACCTCACAAACTTGCCTCAAGTGATCCAAGTGTTGGCTAAGTGACTGGCTGTAAATAAAAATGTTGTCAAAGTAGACGACGACGACAAACTTTCCCATAAACGGACGCAACACTTGAGTCATGATCCTCATGAAGGTACTCGGGGAGTTACTTAACCCAAAAGGTATGACTAACCACTCGTAGAGATCATCCTTGGTCTTGAAGACAATTTTCCACTCATCTCCAAGTCAGATCCGGATCTGGTGGTACCCACTCTTGAGATCAATTTTCGAGAATAGAGTGGCACCCGTCATCATATCGAGCATATCGTCCATCCTCGGAATAGGGAAACGATATTTGACGGTGATCTTGTTGATGGCTTATCAACGCACATTCTCCAAGATCCGTCCTTCTTCGGAGTAAGAAGGGCCGGCACCGTGCAATGACTAAGACTTTCCTTAATGAAACCTCGTTGCAGTAACTCATGGACCTGCATCTTAAGCTCGACATGTTTCGTGGGGTTCATGCGATAGTGTGACAGGTTCGGGAGGGAGGCTCCAGGGATGAAGTCTATGACATGCTGAATGTCTCTAAGTGGGGGTAACTAATTTGGGAGATCATCAGGGAAGACATCAGCATATTGTCCCAAAATGGGTTGGACTTCTTGAGGAATAGGTTCGTCAGTTTCGGTGGGAATCTCACGACCCACTAAGGCATATAGATGTGCGCCCTAAGCAACCTCAGCGTCCAGAACCTTGGCGGTGACTAGGTTCAGTCCTTTCTTGAACTTAATAGGGTTGGATTTTGAGTCATCCGTAACTCGGGGCTGCGATGGAAAAAACTTAATCTTTTTGCCTGCATGTTCGAACATCTGCACGCCCAAAAATGTGGACATCATTATCATAGATCCAGGGGCGACCCAAAAGGATTTGTCCAACATTCATAATCAGCACATCACACCACGCATTCTCCTTGTAGTCGGCAAATGAGATAGGAACGATGCTTCGTTCTTTCACCTCCAAGGCAGTAGAGTTGACCCATGTTAAATTATACGGGTTGGGGTGAGGAACGGCATAAAAACCTAACTTGGATACCATGCCGAAGGAAACAGAATTTATGTAGCTACCACAATGACCTTATAGTTCTTGTCTTTGATTTTGGTGCAGGTGTGAAAAATCGCGGTCCTACGCCAGTCATCAGTGGGTGTCGGGTGTGATAGCGCACATCTCATCACACAGATGGGAGAGGTATCCAGTTTTTGAAGGCAATGGAGGACTTTCATGTCGTCATCCTCCTCGAAGTACTCGCCTTCATCCTCGACCTGGTGGATCTGATCAACTGCGGGCTCGAGATCGTCCTCAGTAATCTCCTCGATGATCGAGACTTTATAGGGACTGGAGCACTGAGAAGCAATATGCCCATACCCCTGGCATCGAAAGCACTTGGTCTCGGGACTTGACCGAGAAGTATCTGGGGTGGGAGGTTTATTTCTAAAATCAAATCGAGGTGCTGGAGGACCCGTGGGTGGTCGGGTCGTACTCCCAAAAGCGGGTTGGGCCGTAGAAGTGTGACGAGTGGAACTACCGGATGGTCTGTAGGAGGCCTAGAGTCAAGTGAACTGCTCAGGTGCTGGGAATGAGTCTCCTCTAAATCAAGTAAAGTACTAAGTTGTAGGCATTCTTCAGGGTAGTGATGTTCCGAGCAAACAGCTCGTTGCGAAGATCCTCTCGCAACTCGGTCCGAAACATAGACAAGATCTGCGCGGGTGATGTAGGCAGGGGGGGGGGGGAGGTCAAAATAAGTTGAGTAGAAAATTTTGTAAGCTTCTACTAAAGTCAGCTCATTAATGAGCTTCTTCTTATTATTCAACTCATAAAGTGTCATTATTTGGTTCATTCCCCATTGCCTTTGGCTCTTCGGTTTCCCCATTTTGGTTCTTCTCCCCTTGGCTGCCTATTCTTTTCCCCTTCCCTTTGTCTCTTCGATTTTCCCTGCCTGTCTGCTAGTTCTGATTCCTGTGGTGGCTGTTCCGATCCTCGTGGTGCTGGTTCCGATCCCCTGGGTTGCTCCCTTGTGTTCCTCTCCTGGCTGCTTGTCCCGTGGCTATTTTACCTGATTTCTTGTGTGGCTTTCAGCTGTTGTTCTAGAGTGAATGATGGCCCCTTTGTGACTGTTTGGGTGTGTTTCTGGACTGATTGCTGGCTGTTTGGGTGATGTTTCTGGACAGCCCCTTGGCCTTCCATGTTATTTATTTTAATTGGTTTAATTAGGGTAATTATGGGTTGTTTAGCTGCCCCCTTTTATCCTATAAATTGGAGATGTTTTGAAATGAAAAAAAGTGTGTTATAATGCAATTTTTGGAGCAAAAAACCTAAGGGTTTTTCTTCTTTCTTGGAAAAGCTTGAGAGCTTGTTCCACTTCTCTTCGTCTTCCTCTAGGAAAGCTTGCGAGCTTGTCCTCTACTTCATCTCGGCTTCTTATCTCTTTCTTCTCTCCGCAAGTTCGACGTCATTTGTACCTTTCTTCTCAACGATTGGCAAGCAACTTTAGGTGTTGTTTATGTTTGTGTTTGTAAGCATCAAAGATGTACGTGTCATTTCTATAATATGAATGTTGTATTTTGTTATTTTAAGTTATAAGGAAGAGTCTTTATTTCTTATTTTGTCTATTTTTGAGAATTTGGTGTATCTTCTATTTTCTTAGGAAGTCTTTTTTCTTGCTTGCAAAAATTAGGGGTTTCCCTATATTTTTGCTTGCATCAGCGGGGGTGGTAGACGTCTCCCCCTTGCAGCGAATCAGGAAGTCATCGAAAGAGGCAATATATTCCTTAATCGGTTTGTTGCCTTGAGTCAGCTTATTCCACCTATCCAATAGTCGGGGGAAGTACGAGGGAGACAAGTACTTTTGCTTGAGTTCCCGCTTCATGGATGGTCAATCAGTGATGGGGTAATCATTCCTAACTTCCCTAAGGCTCTCTAAGTTGGCCCAAAATTGGCTTTCCCTACCTGTGAGTTTCATCTCCGCAAAACTGACCTTCCTAGCCTCAGAGATATTATACCACTTAAATAAACTGTCCATATCTTTGACCCAGTCCAGGAAAAGCTGGGGATCAAGAGTGCCATCAAAGGTAGGAGCGTCAACTTTAATATTTTTCATGAGTGGTATATCAGGATCATGACGTTGGTTATGTCCATGGTGGGGAACTCAATGATTGGCACGATGTTGCCTCTCATCCGGGTAGGTGTCACCCCCATACATAAAAGGTAGTCTAGATGGGGTGCAGGGGGTAGGATGCTCTCTTGCTCGCTCAAGTGTGTCAAAACGCTCAGTGGTGTCCCTACGAAGCTCGGCTAGGTCGGCTTGGTTCTCTTTGAGTTGCTGACTAATATTGTTCATTTGGCCTACCAACAAGTCTAAAGTCCTTCCAAGTTGTTCCGGGGCTATGGCTAGACACTAGGGGACACTTAGGAGTGAATCTAAGAAAAGGAAAACACCTAAATGCAGTGGTAGACTCTCTAGATTGACAATAAATAGTGCAGGAAAAGTTTGGACAACAACTATAACAAAGTGCTAAGTGCTTCTGGGCAACTAGGGAAGTTATAATAATGAGGGCAGCACCTAGATACCTAAGAAACAAGTCTATAACTCACTAAAAGGGTGCAGAATTTTTCTGGACAGCAAACATAATCATGATTTAAAATGTTTTAAAAGATGTTATGTATGCAAAAATTAAATAACATGGTTAGGCAACACCCTAGGATGATTTCTAGCATGAATTTCCTAGCTAGCCATGCTCTAATACCAGATGATGCAGGACTATAATGCTTGGAATGATTTTGAAAAGAGCTTGCACGATTTATTGATTAGAGTAATAATAATTAGAACTATTAGCAAATAAAAATCATAAAATAAAACGCAAGAGTGGTCACTTCCGTTTATGCTAAGTTGCACAATGAAAGCTTTGAGCCATCAAAAAATAGCATAGGAAATCAACAACATACAAATATAATAACTTTCAACAAAATCCTTAATCTAACAATGAGATAAGAAGCAAATGAAGTGCACTCAAATCCCTACGTTTACTAAGCTTGGCAGAATTAGGCAAACGCAATCTTCATGACTGAAATCAAATCACAAGAAAGGGGTTATACTTGAAGAAATACAAGAAAAAAGGAGATTAGAAAACCTTCATCAAGGATCGGTTGTAATCCTCCACTCGACGGTTCCAAGTTGCTCTTCGATGGCCTCGACCAAAGTATCCAAGATGCGCTTTACGTAATCTTCTACGGTGAGGTTGATGCGAGAGTTGACGTCGAAGAAGGTAGAGTGCAAGATGCAAACAAATCCTTGCTCGTCGTAGGAGAGGCCGTAGTCAAGATCAGGATCGGCCATTCATGAATTCTAGGCTACGGTCGCTTTCGGAGATTACTAGCAACCTTGAACTCCGATAAAGAGAAACTCCCTTTCTCTTTAACTTGAAGTTGGGATGAAGAGGTGTGGCCAGCCTAGGGATGAGGATTGGGAGAGAAGTAGGTGAAGGGGGGAAGAACAAATTAAAAATCTGAAATAAATTTCAGATTTCTAATTGGGACGAATTTAAGGAATTAAATTTGAATTTAATTCCAAGAGAGGAAAGGTGTGTTAATGTGGAGAGAGGGGATTGGAGAGAGAGAGAGAGGGGGGGGGGGGAGGTGGGTGATGGGGACATTAGATCGTGGAAGGCTTATCAGAGACGTGGTCATCGGTCTACGACCATGATTGAGTCATTGTATTTTTGATTTATTTTATGCATTTTCTTATTATGCTGTTATATTATATTTATTTCTTTTAGTTTCTCGTTGTACCCTTTTATTAAGGGAGGTCGTATGGCATTGTCGTCCTTTTATGCTATTTATATCCCAATTGTTTTTCTTTTCAAGCTAATGAATGATTGATGACAATATTTCTTCCCCTTGCATGAGTTGTTGTGAGAGCTTGAGAAATCGGAGAGAGATAGAGATCCCTAGGAGATGGAGAATTACGCATCACCCACCAACCTAGACGAGTCGGGTTCGTGGTTCTATTTTTGTATATCTTCCTTTCTCCTTATATCACCACCGGCCATATCATACCCACGGTTTCCCTTCCCAAGCCTTTCCCCCTTCTCTCCAACACCACTACATAAGTTCTTCTACATTGGTTAAACCCAACCCCCTCCACTCCTTGCTCATCCGACCCCTTCTCCCACACCCCCACCCACGGTTTCCACCCAAACCGTTGGCCCTAGCCGCCGGCCCCATCACTTCTCACCTCTTCCTTGGGTTTCCTAATTTGGTTGGAGTTAATTTAGAATCAATTTGAAATTCAAATTAACTTAATTTGAAATTCAAAATTCTTTCCTAATTTAACTCATCTATTTTAGGAAAGTTCTTAATTTAAATCTATTTGAATTTCAAATTCAAATTGGATTTGATTAATTCCTTTCCTAATTCCTAAACCCAAATTAAGAAGCCTCAATCTTTCCCATTAATTGCTCCCCTTAGCCCTTAATGTCGCCGGCCCCTAGAGAGGAGATTTTGGATTTATTTTCTAAAACCCCATTAGCCCCTCTTGGAAACAATTCTAAATCTCATCCCCACCTCCTTAGCCGACATCCCCTAAGCCCCCTCTATTTAATTTATTTCCAAAAGGGAATCTCCCCTTTTTGGAATTGAATTAAACCCCTCCCACCCTTGCCGCCGCCCCTCCCCTCTCTCATCCCCTTTTGAAATTGTTTAAAATTTCAAATCCCTTCTAGATATAATCTGAAATTAATTTCAGGTTATAAGCTCCTCCCTCTCTCAAGTCTAAAACAAACTCCCTATTCTCCCTCCACCCTTGGCCGGCCACTTTCCATCATTTCCACTTCAAGAGAAACTTATTTCTCCTCAACGGGGTTCAAGATTACTAGCAATCTTTGGAAGAAATCGTCATCTAGCATCCATGAATGGCCAATCCCGATACTGACTATGGACTTGCCTACGACGAACACGGCTCTGTGCACATTCTCCATTCAACCTTTTTTAACATCAACCCGAGGATCGACTATACGGTGGACTACATAGAACGCATCTTCGACACCTTGGTTGAAGCGATTGAAGAGCAACTTGAGGTCGTCGAGTGGAGGATTACAACCGATCCTTGACAAAGATTTTCTAATTTACCAATTTTGTATTTCTTAAGTTTAATCTTTTCCTTGTCATGTTGATTTTAGTAATGAATGTCACATTTGCCTAATTCTGTCAAGCTAAGTAAACGTAGGGATTGAGTGCATTCATTTGTTTTCTAATCTTATTGTTAGACTATGGATTTTTCGTTGAAAGCTACTACTTTTGCATGATGTTATTTTCCTACTTTATTTTGTTGATTCAAATCTCTTGATGTGCAACTTATCCTAAACTACAGTGACCGCTCTTACGTTTTGATTCTTCGATTTATTTGCTAATAGGTCTATTTGTTATTTTTCTAATCAATAAGTTGTACAAGCTCTTAATAAATTCATTGCAAGCATCGTAATCTTACATCATCTGGTATCAGAGTCAGGTTAGCTTAGGATTTTCATGCTAGAAATCATCCTAAGGCTTTTTGTAATCATGCTTAGTTAATTCCGCATACATAGCATCTTTTAAAAACTTGTTAATCATCATTTATGTTTGCTGTCCAGAAAATTCTGCACCCACCTAGTGAACATTAAGGCTTGTTTCTTAGGTATTTAGCTGCTGCCCTTATTATAACAACTTCCCTAGTTGCCTAGAGACACTTTGCACTTTGTTGTAGTTGTTGTCCACACATTTCCTGCACCATTTAGTGACATTCTAGAGAGTCTATCCTTGCATTTAGATGTTGTCCACTACTTTTCCTCTTACAATGGGGTTATAAATAGCCTCTTACAATAACTCACAACATAAAAGGACGACAATGTCTCTAGGGCTTACATACGACCTCCCTTAATAAAAAGGTATAATGGGAAACTAATAAAACAAATACAATATGACATCATAAATAAGAAAATGCATAAAACAAATCAAAAATATAATGGCTCAATCGTGGATGTAGATTGACGGCCACATCTCTGATAGACCTTCCACAATCTGATGTCCCCATCACTTTATCTATTTACCTACCTCAAGTAGGCATTCACCATTATGAAACTACGAGTCTGAATACTCAAAACTCCTATACATAACCAATCATTAGAACAATTCAAGAGTTACATGCATGCTTTCATGAGGAAGGAGCAATTGTGGTATAGAGTTTACACTCTTGTCCAAGGATACGCCATTCATTATACTAAGATACTTACCTATAATGCATATTTCTCTTGGTTGCTCCGAAAGTGCATGTAGGTTTTTAGGCTGGGGAAGCTGGAATTTTCGGAGCCCACATTCAATAAGGCTAATGATGATGATGAAGATGATGATGCCAACGATGATTGAATGGTGTCAATAAAAGTTCACTTAATTTACTTTTATCTATTTTTCAAATTCCTCGAATACCCACCAAATGTCATCACCAATAAATTTATTTAGTTCTAGGCCATTTAAAAGATTATCCACCTTGCAATCATAATAATTATCTCATGCAAATAGTGCCATCCATATATAAAATTTTGATGCATTCAATGGACGATCGTACAATCCATATTGAAGGATAGTGTGTGTTGGCATAAAATCAAGAATAATCAAGACCAATTATGTTGATCTACTACAATCGAATGTGTAATGCAAAATGTATAATTTTATCACTTTTAGGACTTTTTGATTATCATCAAACTTGATAAAAAGGATTGTTGTTAATGCCCATCACTAGAAGTGCTACTCTCTCTCTCTCTCTCTCTCTCTCTCTCTCTCTCTCTCTCTTATATTAAAGCCATTAAAGTTGTTCAAGTGTTATTATTTCTATGATTAAATACTTTCATTTGATTTGACTTGAGTAGAAGGAATCAGCTTACCAATTAAACACACTATTATGGTGTTATATTTGCATGTTTAATGAGTAATCAAACATCTATAAATTCTATTAAATTTGGTTTTTCGCTAGCACGCAAGCACACACATAAAATGGGAGAGAGAGACTATTACCCTTTGAGAAGGATAGAAGAGAAACCTTAAGCTATTTTAAATCTTAAGCATTCAAAATGTTGATAGATGATCAAAGATGTGCAAGAAGAATGAACTCTATCTTTCTAAAAGGATAGTTTCTCTCTGTCTCTCTCTCTCTCTCTCCCTCTCAATCTATCTCCTCAATGCCTCCCATATGTCTAGGTATGTTAAGGATAAAACATGATAACCAAACTTTGAACTAGACAGAGAAATTTATATTCAGGGCAGCCCCTACGAGGATCATGTTCAGATTGACTTAGCATCAGACATCCAAAAAAATAAATATAATAGGTCTAGACGTCTTGTTCAGCTACAGCCAAAATTCTAAACCCATTTCATAAAAGGATTCTTCATCATTCTAAAAAAACCCAATTGTAATAACAATATTGTCTTTTTAGGTTGGGGAATACAAATCAGGTTACCATGTCAATTTTGTGTTAGGTACACACTAGCCTAACAAAAATTAATTGTTTCTTATGTTAGGTATCATTATGATAGGAAACATTTGAAGATCTCAAGAATTTTCTAGCAATATTTGGAAAACAACGAGAATTCTCCACAAAAATCCACACAAAACCAGGAAAACAGTAGATGATTTGTTTTATTTGATGAAATAGAAATGGAAAATACCAAGATACGATTGATCCTCTATTCGAGAGGAGGATTTGATGTAGGCAAAAGAGGTCTTTTGGTGTTCCCCATGCCGACTTTAATTCCCAAAAGATGCCTTTTCGGTTTCCCCTTTATGAGCCATTTAATGCTTCGGTTTTCCCCCACTTTTGGCGCTGTTTTGATACTTCAATTTCTTCCCC
The DNA here is from genome assembly GCA_022539455.1 of Dendrobium nobile. NCBI lineage: Eukaryota > Viridiplantae > Streptophyta > Magnoliopsida > Asparagales > Orchidaceae > Dendrobium > Dendrobium nobile. The sequence goes on along the minus strand of CM039735.1, from coordinate 3,752,109 downwards.
AGGCGGCTGCCCCTTCAGTTCCTGCTTGTTGCGGTTTATAAGGGTATTCTATTGGCTGATTTTGAGGTGCATTAAATACATGTATTAATTGTCATTTTTTACTTTTTCCTCCCCTATATAAGGGTTGTTTTGTGGCTGTTTTAGGAGAGTTTTTTGGTGAGAAAATATTTGGAATGTGAAACCTGCGGGTTGTGTTCTAGCTTGTGAGCTAGTTCCCTTTCTCTTCTCCTATATTTGATTTCGTCTCGGGCTTCTTATCTACTTCTTCTCTCCATGGTTACCACTCCATTGTATCTTTCTTCTCAACTTATCTTATTATCAATGTATTAGGTGTTTAAGTGTCTTTTAACGCGTCTTTGTTATCATATCATCTATAATTTGTAGTTTTGTCGTTAAGTCGTCATCTTAGTCTTTTTTTCGGTATATTTGGTTTAAATAGGTCAATTTTGGAAGACTTGCAAATTTTGTATTTGTAGGCAAATTTTCTTGCCTACATCAAGATTTATCTCTCTCAAATTTCTAGATGCCGCCAGAGCCCAAAAATCTAAGATATCTCAAATTTCAGCCAATTCAAGATGCCCTAACCTTAGGAACACAGACTATTGAATGCATACAATCCAAAAGGAAATCTCTAAGCAGTCCCTACATTCAAATTTCTCTCCTAACTCCCTCAAAAATCCTTCCTAAACAGCTCCGTTGGATTGGGAGGTTCGGTCGACACGTACAGAAGAAGCGGAACTCTTCCGCCTCTGTCTCCATGAGTCGGTCCTGTATGGACCGGTCTAACACATTCCCATTTGTTATTGAGTTAGGGATTTGAAAAATTATCTTTTGGTTACTAAAACCTCTGAGTGTGAATTGGTCTCGGCTTGTCTAGATTAATATCGAGTCATTTCTAGTTGAACCTAAACCCTCTCATGAACATGAACTTAAACCTCTAACTATGCTTGTATGGGTGTGTGCATATGTATATGGCTTGATATTTGATATAGCATCCAATTCATCAACCGAACTACAAATTTTCAAGTCTTACATAGCTAAAAAAATTGTCAAAGCAAAATCACTCATATCTTTGGAAGACAACAAAAGAAGGCATTTTCTCATGTAAATAGTATTTACTAGAACATGTACCAAATATGAAATAATGAAAAGTGGCAAAGTAAAAGATAAACTTACACAACTAGCAGGCAAGCTGGACCCTCTATTGCAGCAGTAAATCCTTCAAGTGCAACAATTGCTGAATCTCTACTAACATATCTTGAATCACCCTTACCATACTCTTTCCCTAAAAAAAATGAAGAGGTCATTTAGAAGTAAAGGCTCTAATAAGCTACAAATGTCAATCTAAAACAACATTAACAAGTTTGTTATACAAAGAGGTGAATCCAATAACACTTACATAGTTCATCGAGATAAAAGGGAGTTTTCTTCTTGAAGAAGTCTGGAACAAAAGCAAAATAACCTTCAAGGATTATGTGAGTCAATCCCGAAAATGCCCACCAACACATAAGTAGCCTATCCGTCTTTGATAACTTTGGAAAGCGCCCTACAAAAAGAAACATATTAAAGTTATTGTTCTGCATAAAGATCCTTGTAAGCACCATCCTAAATAAAAAAAAAATCTAAAACAATTAAAGTAAAGCACTTTTTAAAATCAAAGTTGCAGGTTCCAAAATCTGGATGAGAATGACAGGAGGATTAACGAGTAAAACTTATGCCAAAATCCATTATTTGAATCTCAAATTTGAAATTCGTTGCCCGGTGTTCTTCAAAAGCAATGCATCACAACTTTTTTTTTTTTAATGCACCACAACCTTATGTGGTCATAAAATGAGATAAACAAGGGCTATTTAGGACATCATCTATTGGTGTCACACCATAAAATAACCCAATGGGGGTGAGTAATAGGCAATGTTTAATTAATATGCACACAAAAATGATGTGCCAAAACTTACCCCAATTACAATAAAAAATGAAAGGGTTGACTAAATCCAAAAACTAGCTTTGAATTTATTGCATTTGGGAATGGAAATACTAGCAACTCTTTAATAAAATTTTTAAGACAAACAGGAAGAAAAATACATGGTAAAGATATGAATTTAGATAACAAAATCTAAAAACAAAAGAAATCTATGATTATGGAGACTATAAGCAAATCAAACTTAAGAGTCATAAATGAAATTATAATATAAGGTGATCAAATATAGGAGAAAAATTCTTTCCATGCTCAGGTGATTAACGAAAAAGTTTAAATAGTGATAAAGGGATCTTGTTATAATTTTAATCATTTTTAGAAGGCACATAAACAAGTATCATGATAATTGATAAGGAGAGTGTAAAGAAGAAAAAAGTGTTAAAAGGTATGTTTAAGTTATTAACATTTTATATAATGGAACACTAACTAGTATTGGAAGTAATTATGAACATTTTTTTAATTAGAATAGAATCACATCAATGTCTATCATTACGTATGTGCTATTTATATTGTTATAGAGATTACTATCCAAGATACTCAAAATGGGGTATCATAAAGAAAGCTAAATGTAGATGATAGCTTTGATAAGTGGCGCCTCTTCTGAAATATGTTACAAGTATAGGAAAACAAAAAAAAAATGAAGATAAAGGGCTTGAGATTAATAGAAAAAGACTGAGTACATAATATGCAAATTTATTATTGTGAAACTGATTACTATAAATCAATGTTATTGGAAGATGATACTGATTCCAAGCCTCCTAGGGGTGATGAATTTAAGGACATATAATCTATTACATATAAAAATGAAGAAATTGATAAAGACATAACTTCTAAATTTAAAGCAATGTAGATAAAGTTAGAAGTATCACACAAATACTATTTGATAAAGAATGTCCCAGAGAATTTAAGGTCATTTATAAAATTGCAAATAGACAAGACTATGACAGGGCTTGAGTGCTATGTTGCACCGATACGGATACGGCGACACGGATACGACACGATGCGGATACGGGATACATCAATTCTTAAAAATATAGGATACGTGTACGGCGCGGATACGGCATCATAATTTATAAATCATACATAAAAATTAAGAAAGCAATCAAAGCATAATATTTGAAATTACAAAAAAAAAATGACAACAACATCATTTGTAGCCTTGTAGCTTATAATATCAAAATATAAGTAAGCATTAAATGTCTAGTACAACAACAAAAGCATAAACATAAATTGTCTAGCACATAAAGTTTCAACTATTCAATAGAAGGAATGATATGATTAGCTTCTTCAGTGGTTTGTCTTTGAACTTCTATATCATTTTCAATAAATATCATAGCTTTTAATTCAGGCTCATCAAGTGAAAGATTAGTAATTTCTAATATTCTCATAACATCAAGAGACTCAAATCCATCTCGGAAATGAGAGAACTTTGCTCGCAGCCGCGGAAGTAAATACAACGCATCTTTTTTTTCGGATTTCTTTTTGTTTTTCAACGGACACGTGTATCGGATACGCGTGTCCTTTTGAAATTAAATAGTATTTTAATTGGATACGTCTATGGCGTATCCGACACGTATCGGTGGAGTATCGGAGGCGTATCCGTGTATTGGTGTATCGGATACAGCACGCCTTCATAAATAGGTGTATCGGTGCAACATAGCTTGAGTGTTATGAAATAAATAAAACATTAATAGCTAAGTTAATAATGGAAACAAAGAATTTCAAAATGTTATATATGACAAAACTAGAAATGATGGTATGAGAAATGCTATATTGGAATTGAAGTGAAATCCATTAAGGATATGATGGTAAAAAAATAAAATTTGGTGATTTTGAAATCTTAAATAAAGAGAAGATGGATCAATAAACCAAATTAAAGAGAATTTGCATGGAATGATTAAGAAATAATCAATAAGAAACAAAAGTAACATGACTATTGTGCAAAAAGATTCACAAAAAATAGAGTTAATTTATCATGCAATGCTTAATAAACGAAAGGAGAAGTTTGATTAATAAAGTCAACCGAAAATAGAAAGGATGCAGCTAATGATGATAATTATAATGATGAAATCATTAAAATAAATTAAATATTAATGTCCTAGAGTACATATTAACAACATAAATGCAAGCCCTAATTTAGTAGGGCATTAGTAACTAAAATACATGCCAAAATTAATAGTAGGGAAAAAGAACTGTCATTTATATATAAATGCACATATTACAATACAGAATATGTATCCACAATATACAACAAAAAAGGGTTTTCTATGATCATGGTAATTATAGAACAAAATCATAAATGCAAATGTTTCAATGAAAAAACTAAAATGTTGAAGAATAGGAAAGCTCTTCTAGAATGTAAAGGCTCCTTGCTTACGATACACTAACATGCTGTTATTCACCTCATTTCTGCATGAGGTCTCAGTCTCTCGTCATTGTCTCCTAGCATGTAGGTTTTTTTTTTTTTTTTGGCTATCTACCTCTTGAAGGTTAGCATGTAGGTCTCCCTACCTTAGTGTTGAAGACACATATAGGGTTCTCTCCAAATCCAATCATGTTAACCCTTTGTTGTTGATCAAGTCCAACCTGATTTGATTTCAAATAGATTAGTATAATCAAACATTGTTGAATCAATTCGACTCAACTCGAGTCCAATTCAAATGTGACAATTTCGATCAACACCAACTAACTCATTTCAGGTTAATTTGAATCAAATTGGCGTCGATTAGAATGAATCGACTCAATCCATAGTGAATTAAAATTTGACACTAATAAAAACTTGATTCAATCAAATATATGAAATTGGACGACGTCGAGTCAATTCAACTTGATTTGAGTTCGATTCAACCTTGACACCATCATCGACCAATTAAATTGAATCGAGTGCAGCTCAAATTAATTAAAATCAATTTGATTTCAATCAAATAAATTCAATTGAGTGACATCGAGTTGATTCGATTTAACTGAAATGCAATTTGAGCGTGACGGCTTTGATTGACCTAATTTAGCCCGCCTCGACTACAAAAATCAAATAGAACTTAACCGATAAAAAATTGATTTGATCCAAACAAATTTGAACAAAATTAAATATTATCCAAACAAAATTTATTCAATTTTTTAACATTAAATCTTAAATTAACCTTTTAATGATCCTAACATTATGCGAAATGAATATTAGCTATTGAATTTGATTAAAATAGATAGGCAAGAGGGTCTTTTTTCCCCCTCAACAAATTATTGTTGTGTTGGGCGGCTACATGCGCGCTACTTGCCCATGTAGTATAAGAGGACTGTTTAGAAAGCATTTGATTGGGTGAATTAGGCGGCTATTTTAATTTGAATAGAAATAAGAGCATGACAGATGAGCTTCTTCTTTCTGGAGTTCCTCATCCTTTCGTCCTAAACACTCCACTGGCTTCCTCTCTTTCCTTGACGGGAAGCCTAATTCTCTCACAACTTTGCTACTCCTACCTGTTGCACCCCTTTCACGAGTCGTATCCAGACCTGGTCAGCCCACGTGCGTGACCCATCTGTCAGCCCAACATGCATCTTTGCACCTAAAGCCTCAGGCCAACCTCTGCTTTCTCCCTCATTCTCGCATACGCACTATGCCGGTCTGACCCTAACTGCTTTATTGCCTGCACATGTCTACCCCACAATAACCTCACACGATTTGAACCCGCATGCCCCTGCGATACCAACCGAATGCTTGGATGAGCGTGCGAAAGCGAGTAGGCGCATGCTTACATGGGCGAGTTTGGTGGAGTTCACGCATGGTGCACATACGAGATAGAGCAAGGGTCTAAGTAGGGGCACACAAGCATTTGGCCGGGATCTTGGTGGCACGCGAGTTCAAATTGTGTGAGGCTATTACAGGATGTAAACCTATAGGCGATAGAGCAGCCAGGGTCAAGTCAGCGGGGTTGCGTGCGCGAGAACGAGGGAGCAAGCAGGGTCAAGCTTGAGGCTTTGCATGCAAAGATGCACGCTGGGCTGGCGGACGGGTCATGCACGTGGGCTAACGGAGTCCGTACAGGGATCATGAACGGGGGGCAGCAAGTGAGAATGATGGAGTAGGAAAGTGGTGAGAGAATTGAGCTTCTTGTCAAAGGGAAGAGAGGGAACCAATGGAGTGTCCGAGACGAAGGGATGAGGAACTCCAGAAAATAAGAAGTCCATCAATCTGCTTTTCTTTCTATTCAAATTAAAATAGCCGCCCAATTCACCCAATTAAATGCTGCCTAAATAGCCCTTTTCTCCTGCTTGGGCAAGTGGCGTGCATGCAGTATACAACTGCCAAACATAGCCAATAACTTGTTGAGGGGAAGAAAGATCCTCTTACCCCTCTATTATAATTAAATCCAAGGGCTAATATTCATTTTGCAGGATTTTAGAAGCATTAAAGGGTTAATTTAAGATTTAACGTTAAAAAACTGAAAAAATTGAGTTTGAATTATATTTCTTTTTATTCAAATTTGTTTGGATCAAATCAATTTTGTGACGGTTAAGTTCGATTTGATCTAGATCGAGTCGAGGTGGGCTCAATTTGGTCGATGAAGCTGTCGAGCTCAAATTGTGTTCGAGTCAAGTCTAACCAACTCGATGTCGCTCGATTGAACTTATTTGATTGAAATCAAATTATTTTAATTAATTCAAGCTTTGCTCGATTCAATTCAATGGGTCGACAATAGTATCGAAGTTGAATCGAACTCGAATCGAGTCGAATTAACTCGACGTCGTCCAATTTTATATATTTGATCGAATCAAATTCAATTAGTGTCAAACTTTAATTCAATTTAAATGGATTCAATATGGATTGAGTCGATTAATTCTAATCGACACCAATTCGATTCAAATTGACCTGAAAAGGGTTAGTTGATGTCAATTGAAACTATCGCATTCGAATTGAACTCGAGTCAAGTCGAATTGATTCGACAAAGTTCGATTACACCAATCTATATGAAATCAAATTGGTTTCGACTTGATCAACACCAAAAGGTAGACAAGATTTGATTCGAAGAGAACCCTACATGTGTTTTTAACACTAAGGTAGGGAGACCTACATGCTAGGAGGCAATGATAGGAGACTGAGACCTCATAAAGAAACGAGGGCAACAGTTGTGCTACTAAGTTTAAAAATATATAAAAAAATTAAAGCTCATTAAAATATCGCTCGAGTCCTTAAGAATGAAAATTACATAGTAATTCAATAAAAAAAGGATGAAGAATGGTAATACAATGATCAATAATATAATTCCAATATCTCATATGCTTCTTCATAAGCATGGCTTTACTTGTAGTTCCACCATTCTCAAACATGAGATAAGCATTTGAATGATTAGCTACTACTACAACCATAATATTCAAATTGTCATTATCACAATCATCGACCTCATCTCAAATATCTTGGATCTACCATATGAATTTATTGTATCAGGCTTAGATAACAATTATAGTTTGAAACTACATTTCTTGAAAGACTGGTTCTTTACGAATGCTACGTAGTTTTATATCCACTCTACATGCAAATCTATTCATCTAGCAGGGCCTATGTGATTCATTTATTCATATTATTCATATCAAGTATCAACATTCATATTATTTCTACTGCTTACAGTGCCTCAACCCTTTTAGTTCAAGATTAAGTTAAAATTAGGCTTTTATTTATTGCCTGTTCTAAATAAGTTTTTTTCAATTTGGAAGGTTGGAATGGCTAATCTTTTTTGGCTAAATTTTTCCCGAAGCTGATCCACCATCTCCTTCTATTAATTATGGTGCCATTGTCTTGGGATTAACTTCAAATCTTCCCATGTCAAACAAATAAAACACTTATGCATATCAAGGGAAAATTTGAATAATCTTCATTCAACTCTGTAATATTATGTGTTTCTTTGGAATGTTAATCACCTTTTGACTCGATCTAAACTCGAAGCAACTAAACCTTACACCAAATTCCAATCCAGAAGCCAAAAAGCCACCAGCAAGCCCATCTCCAACCCTTACCTACAGAAAGCAACTTCTAAGATCAATCCGACAAAATAACAGTTCAAAAACCTGAATAATAGATAATTGAGCGGCGGTCAACGATCTCACACATGAAAACATCCTGGCATTTTCCAATGCCAAATCAAACAACTTTCCATAGGACCATCCAAATTGAAAACGTATTCGTGTTCGTAACAATGCATTTCTCGGAACGCTTCCAAATCGCATACATGAAGCAGTCTTAAATTAGCCTTGGAGCTCAGATCTCCAAGCAATGGCAGCAAGTTCATTTCTTTAAGCGCGCATGATTGTGAGAAAAGGGAAAAGAGAAAACCTGAGAGAAGCCAAATCGCGGCGACGACGACGACAGAGGAACCGATATAGGGAAGAACGATGTCGATCTGGGATAAGGAAAGGGGCACATAACCCGGAAGTTGGAGGTCCCTGGGACTGTAGGGATGCTCGTAGCTCGCCATCTTTATTCAACTCTTTTGGTCCTCTTCTTCCGGCCACCGAAAACAGAAGTGAACCCTATAGGAACGCAACGGAGAGTATATAGGGGCTGTTTTGTTGCCTGGAAAAAAAAAAAATTGGCAGTGTAAAATAAATGTAATGTAAAATAAAAGTAATGCATTTTGAATATTTTGAGTCTGTTTGATTGTCTGCAAAATAAATGTTGAAGAATTGTTTCTATTGTTTGGTTAGATATATACAAAGTAAAATAAAATTATTTTTAATAATTTATTTTGACATTAAAATAAGTATATTTATAAAAGCAATTTATTTATAATAATTAGTCATTCTAGTCAACCAATGGATAAAGTGTAAATACCAAAATTCACCAGTAATCCTTGCTAGAACAAAACCCTTCTTTAAAATGATGAAACCTATTTCTAATTCGCATAAAACACGCCTCCTAATACATGACTAATGCTTCAGAGGGTTTTCTTTTATTCTGCTCAAAATTAGCCAAACAACCAAATTTAATAAATATGTGTATTTGTTTTACTTTACACTCCTAATTCATGTAACCAAACAGTCCCTTAGTGTAAAAGATATCTAAATTAGGGCATATGTGGCGGCATCGTGTCTTTCGTTCTTTTATTAAAATGATAGAGGTGGTTTTTTTTATTTCAGGATCTTCAAACAAAATTCACAAATGGCCTCTATCAAGAACGACTCTGATACCCCATCAATAAATCAATTTCATCAACACAAATTTCGATTTACGCTTCAATTAGGAACTTTTAAAATTACATTTAGAGCATTTTAAACTTTGATTTCAACTAAGTAAAACTGATCATCTCGACGAGACATGAACTCAATGACTCCAAAAAAGATTCAATTCAAATCCAAACAAGCCCCGAGTCGAAGCTTGAAGCATAGTGATTTGAAATATTAATTGAGGGAACAAAGGATTTTCAAATTTGACATGCTTTTAATTAAGTTGAACATCTCGACGAGAGGAATCCAACGAGCTAAAGATCGCTTAATTCTGATATCATTAAGGCTCTTAAATGCTGAAGATCAAAGAAATCGATGCAGGACAATGCCAAGATCCAAATTTTCTTAATATTTAGAAGCATGATATTCTAAAAAATTTATAAATAGGCCCGCTCCTTTTATGAGGAGAATATTTTGACTATATATTCAAAAGGCCCAAAAGCTTTAAGAATCCCAAAGCTCTACTCCAATACCACCACCGTTGAACTACAGTTCGACCTCCATTGTCAAACTTTTATCAACGTTATTGTCGTCATCGAACAATTGTACAATCGTCGTTGAAATACCAACCACTAGTCGTCGGAGCACTGTCAAAGTGTCATCTCACCTTCACAGTCTAATCATTATCATCGAGCATTTGCCTCCTGATAATGTTAATCAAACCACCAACTGACAGTCATTATCGAATTACCACCTGACTGCCAGCTGACAGTTGCTAGATGATCGTCATCTAACCTTTGTTGCCTGATCCCCATCATTAGATGACCGCCAAATTGCCATCGAACCATCACCTCACAATTGATGTCAAACCTTTGCCGCTCAACTGTCATCATCGAACATTCATCAGTCGATTGCACACATATGTCCAATTGTCCACCATCCGATTACGACCATCAAATCTTCACCATCATATTGTCGTCACCAGATTATGACCCAACCACAATCATCGGACCTTCTTAGCCAAAATTGTTTGAACGATTTTCACCCGATGTTGAATCTATCATATTTATATTAGCTATCTGCACATTTATAATATTATTATCTCCAAGTTAAAAGATGGACAAATGTTTGCAATCAATACTCACATATGGGTTGTTTGGTTTGCTAAAAATGAAATGCAGTGTAAAATGATTGTGATATATTTAAACTTGAAAATGAGAAATGCATTTAAACTAAGTTAAATCATTTTAGATAGGGAGCAACAAAACTCATTTTAATTTTACTTTGTGTTCCTTTTTCAACAAACTAAATAGATATATAATTAAATTATTTTAACTAAGCTAGCCCACATATTTTGCTCATTTTCAAAATTTTTCACATTAAAACTCTAGTGTGACCCATGTTCTTTTCATTTATTTATTTGTGTGCTGAATTTTAATATAAAGGTGGGATGCAAAGCTTTCTTACTCTATATCCGCAAATTTACTAGCTACAACACCCATTATTCTTATTACTTTTCATCTTTATTATGAATGTTTTTTTTAGATTAATTGATGTTATTTGCTCCAACTCCATATTTAAATGGATTAAGCATAAGAACTCTCATATCTCACATCTCATTTATGTTGATGATTTATTGGTCTTCTGTAAAGCTAATCTTACCACCATTAATTTGCTTAACTCTATTTTGGACATCTTCAAGAATGTTATTTTGTCACGACCCGGCCCGGTTAGCTCTTAAATGCAAGACGAGAACGAAAGTCGGATAATAGGAATTAATAAAAACCCTTCATATTACTCTATTAACATCTCTAAACATATACAAAATAGTCTTAACATGATGAAAGAGCCACTAAAGAACTCTAAATAAAATTTTTCATTTCATTCATCATCGCATCAACATAATATTTCAGCATAAAGTTTACAAAATATTAAAGATGTCCAAAATCTTTTCCTTACATAACATCTCTAAATACTTTCTATCTCAAAACATCAAAAATAACAAAACAAAACATGCCGCCCGTTGTCTCCCTGCGACGGTATGTGAGGGGAGGTCTATCAGTTATTATCCTTTACTTGTGCATCAAGTTATCATGAGGTTACATAAGACATGTATAGTGCATATAAGGAAAGAAGCATGAGATTCATTTATTGAATTCTAATATTGCATAAAAATATCTTTACTTATGCCTCAAGTTATCATGAGGTTACATAAGGAAATATGATAGTCATAAAGGTATCATAAAGAGCATAAAAAAAGAATGCCATTTCTATGTATTTGCATGTAAAGAGATTTTCTAAATTTAAAAGAAGTCCATTTCACCTACCTCAACTTGTGCACCACTTCCGGTTGTCCAATCAAACCATTCCCTCCACACGTTCAATATCTAAAAGAAACATACACAATGTGTAAATATAACTAGTCCCCACATAACTTCCTAAATCCTTAATCTAAGATAATAAAGAGCTCAACCCTATGCCATATCTATGTTTTCAAATTAAACCCCTCCCACCATTCATGATATCTCTCATTCTCATTCTCTCTCAATTAGGATTTAGTCAAAATATTAGTTTTGATGCATGTAACATCTCTTCCTACACTCAAAATATAATTAAAATACAATTAATGTTTGGATTAAATTAAACCAAAATTTAGAAAAACTTGCATTTCATATGAAAGCCCTAAATTAGTCTCTAAAAGCCTTCCAAAAACCAATTGGAACCATAAGGATAAAAAATTCCTTGATTAGGGAAAAACCCTAAATTTCAGAACTTAAAATTTCCATCATCCTTACATTATTTTTCAATTAGAGACTTTCTTATGCCATTAGGAACTTCTTTTGTGAAGGCATCTCCCAAGAAAAATAACTTTAAGTGAAACCCTAATTTCTAAAATTCACCTTTTTCAAGAAAACAACTCACATTAGGGTTTAAAAACACCCCCTACCCTTCCCTAAACTTATCTCAAAGAAAACTCTCATTTCCTCAAAACCCTAATTTTCATTTCTTAGAGAAAACTCAAAGAAAAGAAATGAAAACTCTTGCAATCCACTTACCTTAGCCCTCCCTTGTATTTTCCTAATCTCCACGAACGGCCGCCGGAAACCGTCGCTCGAAGCTTCCCCACAGCCTTGATCGTCCGCCTCTCCCTCTTTCTCTGCTCGGTTTGGGCCACTAGAAACGAATGGGGTTCAGTCCCCTGTTTAGAATGGAATTGCTCTCTTTAAATGCATATTTACATAATAGCCCTCACTTAAAACTCATCCCTATTCAAATGGCATCAAGGGCAAAGTTGTCATTAAGAGCTTTCCGGGAATTTTAACTCCCAAAATACTTAAAATCCGATATGGGTTCTATACATCGTTTCACTCAGAATTTTGCGTTCTATTTTATAAAATTTATTGTGTCGAATTCCGACGACTTTGAAATTTTCACTTAAAACTCATCGTGACGCATGGAAAATCGCGCGAGGTCTAAAACGACATTTTTGCGAGTTTTACATATTGGTCCTTGTTCTAATATGAACAAATATGCTATGTAGTTCTCCAAAACTATTGATATAACATTTCAAGAGCATGTTCATGGATTTTTGGGCTTTAGCTCCCTTTGCGTTTGGAATATTTTAGTATACCTTATAAGATTTATTGTTTCAGGACTCAACTAGTTAAACTAATATAGTAAGAATCCTCACTTATTATTAGTTAGTTATTAATTATAAGTTTTAGAGCGTCTAATTAACTATAAATAAGTTTGAAGATTGGAGTGGAGAAGAGAAAATCATAAGAGGCCAAATGCTCTTTGGAGCACCTCCACGCTGAGAGTGGTGGTGTTGTTGCATTATCCTCTTTGTATTGGGAAGTTGAGGGAGCAATATGGCATTGGGAAGAAGCATCGCGATGTTGAACTCTAAGTTTTGAGGAATTTGGGAGAATCTGAAATATTCTGGTGGAGCACTGCGGTACTAGAAAAGATAGTGTCGCAGTGTTAGGTCAAAAATAATTTTTTTAAAATAAAATGTCTAAACCCATTTTTAATTTCACCATAGCCCTCACCCTTAGCCCCCTTGGTAAAAAAAGGAAGAAAATAAAAGAGGAGAAAGAAGGAAAGAGAACGAGGAGAGAGATTCATAGGCCACAAAGTTGAATTCCAATCAATTATAGATTTTAAAGAGCATAAGGCAAACTTCTAAATACATAGATTTTAAATAGTATAAGGTAAACTTCTAAATACACGTCTCTGATTTTAATTCCAATGAGTATATAAATATATAACAAGATATAGACAAAATATATATTTTCTTGGATTTACGATATTTTCATCATAAAATTTTTTGTAGATTATAAAATATTTTATTCTGAAAACTTTGAATGTAAGAAGTTGAATTTTCATTGGTTAGTTTTCTCCTCATTGATTTATGCGCATGCTGAATAAATAAGGAATTTATGCTATTTATGATAGTTCTATAAAAATCCTAAAATGATGCACTAAATCCTCTTAGATGCAGGGGAATTAGAGACCAAAATGTCCAACATATGATGTTGGGTGTTAGAGTTGTTGTATATGTCATACATCAATCTTATAAGTATTAGTGTTTTGATTTTGTTGGAGGCAATATATACGGGCGGTGCGTTGTCGTAGCAAGCCAACATTCGTGAGAGGACCATAGTGACGTTATTTGGAGGATCATAGTCGGAAGATAGCGGACGGAGGACTCTTGTTGGGCAACAAAGGGTGCGGGATAATAGTCAGAGGATGATGGTTGAAGAATTAATGAATTATAGTCAGACAATAATGATTGAGAGATCGCAGTCGGACTATGATGGCCAGAAAAGCGTAATCGATCAATGTAGGTTAGGTTAGAGGATCATATATTGGAAATGATGTTTGGAAGAACCATAGTTAGAGGATGAAGATCGAGATCATAGTCGGGCAACTCACCATTATCTTTACAAAACCGAGAATTGTGTAGAAGATATTTACAGTCATGTCAGCAAAAAGTGTAAGCAATGAATCCTTGGTTTCTACAAAATAACAACAAAAACAACCAGTTCTCTAAAATGAAAGTGAAAATTATTGTTTAACATTTCAAAAGAATATCTGCACAGCAAGAAACATATAAACACTAAATGTGGTCTACAAATTACACCTATGATATGAAAAAATAATCTTCAAATCTATACAATCATGATACAAGAAGATAAGTGAAAATCAAAGCGATAAACAGAATTTCCAGACACTACAGAGGTAATATTATGAGAGCAAAGACACTCTATCTTGTCTTTCTCTATCATCATCACCACCATCATCTGGCTCGCTCCAACCAGCAGTTCTTGAAGGGTAGAATTTTGCACGATCAAAGATGGTCGCCCTAAAGCCCGTTGCCCTTGAAGACACCATAGGCATTACAAGCACTGAAGATGCATTAATGGATTCTTCACTTAGACCCACTGATAAAGAGCAAATAGCCTGCAGAAGGATAAAAACTGTGTAAACTGAAACAATCAATCTTGGTAATAAGATAGTTCCATTTCTAAGGAAAGACACCTTAGCTTTTGCAAAGACAGTTCTTGCATTCTCCAGAACTCCATTTGTAAATGATTTCCGAAAATTTATTCCAGTCTCCTGTGTCAACGTGGATGCGCTGCTGCTGAGACAGTTAGTATGTGTTACGAAGAGCAGGCTAATTTAGGTTTTGTTTGGGACGGTTTTCTTATTCAAAAGTTAAAACTTTTGAACTAAAAAATTGCTTTAAGAAACAGTAAGAAAGTCGTCCCAAATGAAACCTTAAAGGCTATGAAGGACCAAAATTTTGTTTTAAAAGGTAAAGGGCAACATTGTGGTATGTCTGGAATCTGCAACATCTAATATGCAGTAAAACAAAGAAACAAGGAGAAGAGCAATCACCAGTTTACATCGGCTGCAAGGCTTTGATCTGAGGAAGAAGTTAAAGAATAAGAATCCATCGTTTCACCACCTGAAAGAAGTTATGAGAATTAAACGATACAGAAGCGTAGGAATAAGAAAGAAAGATCCTTGATGGTGCTACCTTTAGAGTCATCAGGTGCCAGCAAGGTAATGCCAATGAACACAAATGACATGCCGATTATGAACATTGTTATCCGTAATGTATCAAAAACCTGCAAGTAAGCAAGTTATTTAATTTTGTGCAATAAGTTTAATAGAGGATCTGCACCATTGATGTATGTTTCTTCACATAAGTGCACATTCCTTGGCATGATTTCATGCATTTTTGCTTCTATAACACATAAATGTGTGCGCCTGTGAATGCATAATTGATAATTCATGAGGTGAATTTGAGCAGGCTTACTTGATATTCTTGAAAATATATAAATCCTGTACAGATCGAGAAGAAAGTCCATGCAATCTGAAACATGGGGACAATAAGGATTGCATCGAAGAGTGACAATCCTTCATTTAATCTCGCCATCTGAAATAAAAGGGGGATCACATTATATAATTCAGGAAAAAAATGACCAGATTGTTGCAGTATTTGCTCTGGCATTATTAAATTAAAGTACCCAAAACCCAGCCGTGCTGAAGAACAACAAAAGCAGCGAGTATGTAAACCAGCTATGCAGATGATAATTGCTGCTCATGGTCAACCTCAGCATGTTAGATCTGTAAAATAACAAAAGAACCAGTCAAAAGGACTCCAGCAAAAAACTTAAAAGATTGGAGGCTTTCAGAAAATCTATTTTTAAATTCTCCATGGCTGAACAACTTACAGTGATTTTGCAAATAAAACTGAGCAGGACCCAACAGCGCCGGACACAATGGCATAGGAAAATGGCAATATCATTCTCCAATAAGGATTAAAATCATGCCCATACACCGAGAGGCAGGCTTCTCCTTTCCTAGTAGTTCCAGAAATTATTATTAGTGAGCATCATATATATGTCCTATAAATAAATCACAGAGGGACTAGATATACGACATACAAAATGCAGAAACAACTCATTCAGAAGCTACCTCCTACTTGAAACCTCAGTATAACAAACAAACAACGCTTCACCTGTACATATAGTGATTAATTATAACCACTACGATCAGCAACAGACAATAGAGAAGGAACACAAGATTGCTATACTTCTCAGCAAGTTGCTCTGGAGTGTACACTGGCAAAATAAAAAGCTGTCAGATAATCTGCTAATTAGATTCCCAATGATAGCAGAACTTACATCACTAGAATATCTCTGAATGGATAAATATGAAAGCAGATAAAGATAAAACTGCTTCTACTGACCAATGAATTAATTAAACCAAATGCGTTCGTTTTTACATTATAAGGCTAGAGTTGATACCAGGTGACTGGTGATTGCCAAAAGAAACTAAGAAGATGTTGCCAAAAACAATAAAAGCTGTGGCCGCCAAAACCCTACACATAAGTTAGGATTATGAGTTCAGCTTTTACAAAAAAATTGTTATCCTTAAACATGTTTTCTCGCGGAGTTAATGGCATCTCGAGGATAACATACTTGATAGTCACGGTCTTACTCAGTACAAAGTAAGCAAATGCAATGTTAGATACAAACTGGATTGACCCCAAAGCTGCAAGGAGGGACTGCAAAAGAGAGGGGAAAAAAAAAAGAGAAAAAAAGAAAATGTAATACGTTAACTGATATATTTACAATTTTATACAGCATTTAATAGAGGGAACGGGACATAATATAGAAACAAGAAAAGTAGATAGCAAAAAACCTTTTCAGACCATGATATATCCGAATCTATGAAACTTTATGAGGGATGGCAAGAACAAGAAATAATTATATCAGCATAAAAAACGTAACTTGCAATAACCACCATTCCTATATTGCAGAGTTTGCCCTAACAAAATTCAGCACATGAACCATGAACTTTCAAAGTTCTGTACAAAAGAATAATTACCCTATTGTAGAGAATAAGATGATGATTGTAAATTTGTGATGAACTTTAATGCAACTATTTGATCCCACATTTCTCAAATTTGGCTAACGTGTTTACTTAAATTGGTTACAGCATACCTTTGATCCTTGTGAAGTTTTACATCAAAAAGTATTTGGTTTTTTTTTTTTTTCAGATTACTGATATATCAACAAAACAAAAGGCCAATAACAAGTTCATAAATTAAGGCATTGTATTCAAATTTGGTTCATTCATTCTGCAAAACTCTCCATGCAAGCCCCTGGACACCTGTAATCTCTTTAAATTTATTGAAAAATAATCAATAATCTTAATTTAAGGTCCTTTGATGGGTATGTGACCATACCAGTCAAGGAAATAAAATCTTCATAAATTGCAAGATTTAAGGACAACCTTTCTTGCATTATGTGGCCAATTCAAATTTTCATAGCTTTGGAAGCTTTAATTTTTATTTTATTTTCTTTATTTTCTTTCACTTTGTATTAGGACAAATCATCAATTATTGTAATATTTTTTATTTGCTCATAAGCCTTTCCAAAGTTCTATGCGGATAGGATTTTGCTTTGTATTTTTAGATTCATTAAATAAAAATTACTTTTGCTTATACAAATTTCGTGTGGAAAAGCTTGAGAGCTGCTTTACTTTTAGTTGAAGCTTGATGATTGATCCCTTAGATCATTGGTCAGCCCTTAATTATCATTTCTTAATCTTATTCCTCCTTGTTCCCAACACAATTCTCATATCCTCCACTCTCAAGCCTAGCTTCCCTCAACCCCAAAATACATCAAACCTCTTCAAAATTTTCCCAAACAATCATAACTGCCTAAGGCCTAAAATTCCTAATAACCCTAAGATAACCTAACAAAAACCCTAATAAAGAGAGACAATATCCTTATGTGAGCAACTAAATACAAAATATCACAACTCTCTTTCACCAATCTAAAATTCATAAAAATAACAATATTAATTTCCTAACATCGCAAAACTTTGAAATGGGGTTTATCCTTCTTTTCCTCCAAAGAAAATTTGCTTTTTAATAGCCTATAAGTTTCAACACTAAATTCTCCAACCCTTGAATACCCATGTCATAACCACCTAAACAACCCCTTCACCACCACCCTAAGGAGACACCAATCAAGATGCTACCTTTCACTATAAAGATTCTATTGACCATACATCATATATATATATTATGTTTAAAAAAAGCTACAACACAATGAAACTGATGAAAGTTTCCCAACGAACAATCTTTTGTTGATTTTTAACGTTACCTTGTTTCCAACCAAAGGAAGGACGATAAACAAAGCTTCCAGAAAGCACCAATTTAATTGCAACTGCAGAATGCAAAATTATTGTTCATAGCAGAAATAAGATGAGTAGAAAAAGTTGATGCCAAAGGATTAGAGATGGAGGGTTCAAACCAGCAACAACATGAAAAGAAGGTATGCAAAGCTATATAGATTTAACATTTGATGCAACACTTGATAAAAAAAGGGAGAAAGATGATTCTGATAGGAAACACTTGAAGATTTCAAGTAGATCCTATCAATTTATGGAAAACAACGAGAGATCTGTACGAATTCATTTGAAAAAATAGAGAAAACAGACACTTTATGGAGAAGAAAACAACTAACGGAAGAAAAACAAATAAGATACAAGTGATCCTCTATTCAAGAGGAGGTTCTATCTCTCCCAAATCTCTAGACGCCGCTAGAGCCCAAAGAAACCAAAAGATATCAAATTTCACCCAACTTGAAGATGCCCTAACCCTAGGAAAACAAACTATTTAATATATGCAAATCAAAAGGAAATCCCTAAACAGTCACTACATTCAAATTTCCCTTCCAATTCCCTAAAAAAACCTTCCAAAATAACTCCCATGGATCTCGCACCATCCGCGGCATGCGCAGAAGGCAGAGAAGTTCCGCCTTTGTTGCGCTGGGCTGGTCCTGTGTGGACCGGCTGGACCGGTCTAACATATTCATAAATAAGACCCTAAATTGTTGATGATAATGGTGGTGATGATACAACAACAACATCAAGCCTTTATCCCACTAGGTGGGGTCGGCTACATGAATCCTTTTTCTCCATTGTGTCCTATTAAAAGTCAAATTCTCGTTTAAATCTAATAAAGAAAGATCATTCCTAATATTTTCTAACCAAGTCTTTTTAGGTCCGCCTCTACATTTCTTAACATAAGTCAAATCTAATACCTCTACTTTCCTAATCGGGTCATCAGAAGACCGCCGTTTTATGTGACCAAACCATCTAAGGCGACTCTCTCTAATCTTATCTTCTACTGGAGCTACTCCAACCTTTTCACGTATATGCTCATTTCGTATCCTATCTCTAAGGATAAAGCCACTCATCCACCTGAGCATCCTCATCTTTGCCACACTTAACTTAGTATTATGCTTCTCTTTTAATGGCCAACATTCGGCACCATAAATCATTGCAGGCCTCACCACCATCTTATAGAATTTTCCCTTAAGTTTGAGGGGTACTTTTCTATCACACAACAAGCCCGATGCATTCCTCCACTTCAACCATCCAACTTGAATTCTGCTGATAATATCCCCATCTATTTCACCATCACTCTGAACAATAAATCACAGATATCTAAAAAGTGTACACTTATTAATAACTTGATTGCCCAAAGTCACAATCCCCTCATTAGGTCTATTACTACTAAAATTACACTCCATATATTCCGTTTTAGATCTACTCAAGCGGAAACCTTTAGACTCTAAGACCGACCTCTATAATTCAAGTTTACCTTCAACTCCCTCTCTAGTCTTATCAACAAGAAGAATATCATCAGCAAAAAGCATGCACCGAGGTACATCCTCTTGCAAATGTCTAGTGAGAACATCCATGACTAAAGAAAAAAAATACGGGATTAAGGCTGATCCTTGATGTAATCCAACCGAAATAGGAAAATACTTGGTCAAACCACCTTGTGTTTGAACACAAGTAATAACTCCTGCATACATATCTTTAATGATTTGAATATAAGCATTATTAACTCCTTTCTTTTCAAGAACTCTCCATAGCACTTCTCTTGGAACTTTATCATATGCTTTTTCTAAATCAATAAATATCATATGTAGATCCTCCTTATTTTCTCTATATTTCTCCATCAAACCTCTTAATAAATGTATGGCTTCCATAGTCGACCTACCCGGCATGAATCCAAATTGATTTTTAGAAACATTAGTATCACGCCGCAACCTATGCTCCATAACTCCCTCCCATAGTTTTAAAGTATGACACATTAACTTAATTCCTCTATAAATCGCACAATCTTGTGCATCACCTTTATTCTTAAAAATAGGAATTAACACACTCATTATCCACTCATCTGGCATATGGTGGTGATGATAAATATATATAAATAGTATAGGACTAACGAAAAAAAAAAAACTAATAATTAATCAAGTTTACCCAGTTCCATAACAAATTTTGCATACCTATGTTAGGGGATGAAAATAAAAGGAAGATAAAAGTTGGGTTAGATATACCACTAGCAAAACCTATTTTAGCTTAAGCCTATAGGTGAGGCTAATCACTTGTTGCTACTTTTGCACTAAAATATTTTTCATCCATTCAGTATAAGACTAGACTCAATACTCCTATGTATCTTAGTCTCCCACAGTCCCACTTACATGAGCTCTCTAAATTAGCTATCACTCTCTATCAAATAGAAGCTAGTATAAAAAAATGTTCTGCATCAAGATTGACTTAACAACATGGAGCTTGGCAGGGAAGTCACCCGTGCTTAAAGCTTTGTCAACCATGGCAGAAGCGGTTAAGATCTATGAGAGTAAAAAAAAAAAAAACACAGGGACTCGATCACAACAGAGCCATCAAGTTTAATAACACATTTTAGGGAGTGCCAAATAAAAGTGACCATAAAACCATCCATAGCTAAATCCATTTTTAACACAAAAGCTTAAGCATATAGGCTCTGAACAATCACTTGTCAGTTCAATACCAACATATCTTTCACATATTCATTGTGAGACTTAACATAATACTCTCATTTGCCTCGACAATCTAAATAATAAAATTACATTGTTTGTTATATTAGTTGTCAAACCTACAAAATCTCATATGCTCATGGAAAAATGATTAAGCAACACGTTAGAAATTGGACATTAAAAAAATGCTACTCTCATTTTGACAAATTAAACAAAAAAATTACAAGCATGTGTGATTCTCAAAAATAAAAAACAAGCTTAATGCTGATGAGTAAGACAATAACCTGAGCAGCATATGCGAAAGAAAGGAAGTTAAGGCAATTCCCGAGAGCAAAGAAAAGAAAACCTACATCATATAAATGACAAGTAATCAGAAAATAGTTTGAGCGATACATTCCAATTTATATAATCATAAAAGGAATAAAAAGGAACTTTACCAACTCTCCAAGTATGAAAATATATGATTGGTTTCAAAATAAGCTTGGTAGATTCATCATTAGTGGCTGTTGAAAGTCTTTCTCGCTGCAAAGATTCAAATTTAAACCCTCACGGAAGCATAATTAATATGAGACAAGAAAAAATTGCACATCAAGTAATTTATAACATATTGCACATAACAACCAATGAAATGTCACTATAATTAACAGTGATAGTATTACATAGAGCCAGATGGGTATGATGCTTAGAGATTTAAAGGTTCATAACTTATTCTCTATGATACCAAACACCACAATCTCCATCTAGGGGTGTCAATATTTGACACGATTCAAAAACCTGATTAGAAAATTCCGGGTTAGGTTCAACCCGTTTAAGAAACGGGTCGGGTTTGGATTTAAAAATCTTGATCAGATTGCAAATTCGGGTCAGGTTCGGGTCAACCCGAAAGCCCAACATCACCCCGCACGTGCTTGACCCTGCTTTGCCCACGTTGCTTGGCTCCTATGGTGCCTAGCAAGCTGTGATAACCGGTTCTTCCGGCCGGTTCAACCGAACCGGCCGGCCTGCCTTTATTATCCCGCAGAACAGATAGTTCGCGGAACAAAACTGTTCGCGCGAAACAGAGAAGGGCGGACGGTTGGACTTCACACGAGAGCGAGGTAGGTTTCTTCTTTCTCCATTTTTAGCAAATGATTACCTTCTAGGATAAGAGATAACGATTCCTTTTCATTCTTATCGTTATCAGAGTGTTATTTTGGGAGAGATTGGAAGAACGAGAGAAGCGGACGATAAGGATTAAGGGAAAGATTTGTTAATTTCTTTTTGGAATTTCTCGTATAAATTCTCTTCTTTTATTTCATCCAAAGTGAATGATATGTTTCTTGAAAAATAAGGAAGGGATTGAAGCGAAGAAAAAGGAAATTTCGAGAAGAAAGATTTTGAGAGTTTGAGAAGTCTCCATTCAAAAGTGTAAGTGAATTCCTTCCAATTTCAGTTTTAATGATATTTAGAATTTAAATCAAAATAATATTTTGATAGAAGTTATTGTTTGAAATTAGGGTTTTTGAAAGTGAAAGATCAAGTCATAAGTGTTGATTCCGCGAGGATTTAGCAAGAAGAGAAATTGATTCAAGAATAGATCAAGCATCGACGACCCGAAGAGTTCAAAGTGGGCAAATTATATTATTTTATGTTTTATTCATGATTTCAATTTTCTAAATAATTGATTAAAATATTGTATTATACAATGTTGAAGACAAATTCTTATGATTTTATAGTCTTAAGAAAGAATCCATCTATGATAAGCTTATGAGAAAAGAAAGGAAATAATTTATAAAGATACATGTGATATATGTTATATGCAATGATAACTATAAGGATGAAAATGAGAAAAGAAAAGAAAATAAAGAAAAAGGTATTGCAAAATGACAGGAGTCACCCCCTTATGGTACTGGATGGGGACGCCGTACTCGTGCACGAAAAAGGAAAAGGAAATTTCTATGGAAAAGGGGAAAAGGAAATCAATTGGAAAAGGTTGTACCTTTGGGTACTTTAAGACGGTGTTCCTGTGTAAATCAAATGGGAAAAGGAAATGTAAATGAAAAATTTAAGATAACATTGTTTCGAAATAGTATAAATGAAAATATCCAAAGAAGTATAAGTTAATGAAATAAAGGAATAAGATTAAGTAAGGAAAGAATATATATTAATCCATTTTTTTTATAAAGATAAATTTATATAATTCCCACTGAGTTTACTTAGTAAACTCAAACCACAAGTTTAAATGTTACAGGTAATTCCTGAGAAAAGAAATGACAGAAAGAGAAGAACATGTTTACAGAAGAAGAGGTGCAAATGACAACAGGTAAAATAGATTTTTTGTTTAGTGGCTCTTCAGTTTATTGTAAAAGTTTTGATGATGAGTTATTTTATATTTTTGGAAATGTACTACCGTCCGACTTTTCGTACCCGCCTCGTTAGATCGAGCATCCGGGACGGGTCGTGACAAAGTGGTATCAGAGCCAATTAAGATCTGAATCATACTGAAAGAGCCATTAGGATGAATATCAATGATTGAAAGTTTAATGTGAAATGAATATTTTATTGATAACAGGAATCAAAATAATCCTAGAGAAGAGGAAGTGGGAAGATCAGTGCCTAATGTTAATGTTAATTTTGATGCACTGGCACAAATGATGACAGCTGTAACTCAGCTGATTCAAGATACAAGAAATCAACCATCGGGGAGTAGTAGTGGTGGTGGAATAGTTATGGATAAATATCTGAAATTATTTCAGGATATGAGACCACCATTATTCAAAGGTATAGAAGGATCAATAGAGGCTGAAAATTGGTTGCTGAGGATTGAAAAGATATTAGAAGGAATGTACTGTCCAGAAGAGAGAAAAGTTTCCTTGGCAACGTTTGCATTAGAAGGAGAAGCTGAAAGATGGTGGAGAGGCCTGTATCAAGAAAAATTTGAAGGAATACCTGGCATGCAAATCAAATGGAATGATTTTACTCAAGTGTTCAGGGATTGGTTCGTACCTCCTTCTGCGAGGAGGCAAATACAGGACAAGTTTATGAGGTTGATACAAGGAGACAAATCAGTTATGCAGTATGAAGCTGAATTTACAACGTTAGCCAGATATGCTCCTCAGTTAGTACACACTATGGATGATAAATGCCATCGCTTCTTAGCTGGACTGAAGGATGCAATTAGATTACCCATGGTTCCTCTTGGAATTGAAGATTATACAGTGCTGGTTGAAAGAGCTAGAAGGCTAGAAGCATACCTACAAAATACTCAAAGGAGACGTGATTTTCAAAAGAGGAAAAGTGGAGAAGTTATAGAAACCCCTCAAGGTTCACATAGCAAGTCTATTTCACAAGGTGGAAAGTTTAATTGGAAAAAGACAAAGTCCAGTAGCAGTGACAGTTCAAGTGTGAACAGTTGTAGCAAATGTGGAAGACAACATAAAGGAGAATGCTTATCTGGTACAAATACTTGCTTCTGGTGTCATCAACCAGGTCATATAGCTAAGAATTGTCCCACTCTGGGGCAAAGACCAACAGGAGAGTCAAAGATGAATACTGGATCTCAGAGGAATGTTGGAAGACAAAAAACAGTGG
The DNA here is from genome assembly GCA_022539455.1 of Dendrobium nobile. NCBI lineage: Eukaryota > Viridiplantae > Streptophyta > Magnoliopsida > Asparagales > Orchidaceae > Dendrobium > Dendrobium nobile. The sequence continues at coordinate 3,727,515 of CM039735.1, read as the reverse complement.
AATCAGCTGCATCTACTCCAGGATCAAGTCAAAGTCGACAGAATACTCTACCTAGAGTATATGCATTGACTCAGAAGGATGCTAAGGATTCACCTGAAGTGATTACAGGTGACAAAAATGAGAAGTGAATGAATATGTATTTTGAAAATATTATTAAAAGAATGATGTATGTTGATGTTTTTCTTATGAAATTTTATAGGTATAATTATGATGCAAGGAAAGCCTGTACGGATTCTATTTGATACAGGAGCTTCACACTCCTTCATTTCAAAAGAATTGGTTAAAAGTGTTGGATTGAATGTTTGTGAAATCAATGTAATTTTGAAAGTTTTAATGCCAGATGGATCATTTATGAATGTAAATGGTGTATGTAAAGTGACTTTCAAATTAAATGAAAGGGAGTTTGAAGCCTCTATGAATGTTTTACCATTGCAAGAGTTTGATATGATATTGGGAATGGATTGGTTATCAAAGCATTTTGTGGTTATTGACTGCAACGAGAAAATTGTGAAGTTTAAATTTCCAGAAGGAGAATTGAAGTTTTATGGTGAGAGAGGAATTTCTTCAATGATAATCACTTATTTGAAAGCATACAAATTTGTATCCAAGGGATGTCAGTGTTTTCTTGCTCAAGTGAAGGATACAAATAAAGAAGTTAAAGAGTTGAAAGATATACCTGTAATCAGAGAGTATCCAGAGGTGTTTTTAGATGATTTGCCAGGATTACCACCAGAAAGAGAGATAGATTTCACTATTGAATTGATACCGGGTTCAGAACCAGTGGCAAGAGCACCTTACAGAATGGCAGTCAAAGAGTTACAGCTGAAAGGTCAGTTACAGGAATTGCTCGATAAGGGGTTCATCAGGCCAAGTTCCTCACCATGGGGAGCTCCAGTACTGTTTGTAAAGAAGAAAGATGGGAGCTTCAGAATGTGTATAGATTACAGAGAATTGAATAAGCTTACTGTTAAGAATAAATATCCATTGCCCAGGATTGATGATCTTTTTGACCAATTGGAAGGAGCTACAGTTTTCTCCAAAATAGATTTGAGATCTGGATATCATCAGCTACGGATTGAGGAAGATATAGCAAAGACAGCTTTCAGAACCAGATATGGCCATTATGAATTTGTGGTAATGCCGTTTGGGGTGACAAATGCACCAGCTATATTTATGGATTTGATGAACAGAGTTTTTAAGCCATTCCTGGACATATTTGTAATTGTGTTTATTGATGATATTCTGATTTATTCAAGAGATGAAGAAAGCCATTCCAGTCATCTGCAGGCAGTATTGCAAACATTAAAGGAGAACAAATTATATGCCAAATTTTCAAAGTGTGAATTTTGGCTGAGCAGTGTAAACTTTCTGGGGCATGTGATTAGTGGAGAAGGAATTTCAGTTGATCAAAATAAAATTCAAGCTATATCAGATTGGCCAAGGCCAACGACTGTTTCAGAGGTGAGGAGTTTTCTTGGACTTGCTGGTTACTACAGGAGATTTGTAGAGGGGTTCTCTCAGATAGCAGTGCCATTATCCAGATTAACTCAGAAAGCAGTGAAATTTGAATGGAGTGATCAGTGTGAAGGAGCTTTCCAGAAGTTAAAGAATTGCCTAATGACTGCCCCAATCTTGACAATTCCATCAGGTTCAGAAGGGTTTCAAATTTTCTGCGATGCTTCCTTAAGGGGACTTGGTTGTGTGCTAATGCAACATGGTAGAGTGGTAGCCTATGCTTCAAGGCAATTGAAAATTCATGAAAAGAACTATCCTACTCATGATTTAGAATTGGCAACTGTAGTTTTTGCACTTAAAATATGGAGACATTATCTGTATGGAGTCAGATGTGAAGTGTTTACAGATCATAAAAGCCTCAAGTACATTTTCAATCAAAAAGAGCTTAATTTGAGACAGAGAAGGTGGTTAGAGCTCATTAAAGATTATGACTTGGACATACAATACCATCCTGGAAAGGCAAATGTAGTTGTAGATGCACTTAGCTGAAAAACATTTGGAAATGCAAATTGGCTAATCACCCAACAAGAGCAGATTATCAGAGATATGGAAAAGTTAGAAATTTCAGTGGTCAATCTGAAAGAGACAAAGGATATGATGTTGAATCAGCTGAGGATCCAATCTACCTTGAAAGATAGAGTGCTCAATTCATTATCTCAAGATGAAAAATTTTAGGCCATCATACAGAAGGTAAAAGCAGGACAATTAGAGAACTTTGTTATTAATGGAGAAGGGTTATTAAAGTATAAAGGCAGGATTTGTATTCCAAATGCTGGAAGCTTAAGAGAAGAGATATTGCAGGAAGCTCATCTCTCAACTTATGAAATTCACCCAGGCAATACAAAGATGTATCAGGAACTCAGAGGTTTATTTTGGTGGCCAGGATTAAAGAGAAGTGTTGCAGAATTTGTAGCAAAATGCATTCCCTGTCAAATGATCAAAGCAGAACATCAAAGGCCAAGTGGACAACTGCAACCCCTACCTATACCTGAGTGGAAATGGGAAGACATTGCGATGGATTTTGTAGTTGGATTACCTAGGTCAAGGCAGAGTCGAGATGCAATATGGGTCATTATTGACAGATTAACCAAATCAGCTCATTTCTTACCAATCAGACAGACAGATTCAGTGGAAAAGTTGGCAAAGCTATATGTTAATGAAATTGTGAGATTGCATGGGATTCCAAAATCTATAGTTTCAGACAGAGATGCCCGTTTTACTTCTAAATTGTGGAAGAAAATTCAAGAAGCTTTGGGTACACGATTGACTTTCAGTACAGCATTTCATCCACAGATAGATGGGCAATCAGAAAGAACAATTCAAACTTTGGAGGATTTAATGCGATTATGTGTATTAGATTTTGGAGGAAATTGGGAGACTCACATACCATTAATTGAATTTGCTTACAACAACAGTTTTCAGGCTAGTATTGGAATGGCACCATATGAAGCCCTTTATGGAAGAAAGTGCAGAACACCCTTGTGTTGGGTAGAAACTGGTGAAAGAAAGATAATTGGAACTGAAATGGTAGATGAGGCTACTAGCAAAATCAGATTGATCAGAGACAGATTAAAGGCAGTTCAAGACAGGCAACGGAAATATTATGATGCTAAGCACCGACCAGTGGAATTCGAAGTTGGAGAGTTTGTTTTCTTAAAAGTTAGCCCAATGAAAGGTGTTCAAAGGTTTGGAAAGACAGGGAAGTTGAGCCCAAGATTCATAGGTCCCTATGAAATCATTGAAAAGATTGGGAATATGGCATACAGATTGGATCTACCAGCACATATACAAGGAATTCATAATGTGTTTCACATATCAGTGCTTCGGAAGTATGTCTCAGATGATTCAAAGAGAATACAATCAAAATCCATTAACTTGCAGCCTGATTTGAAATATATAGAAGAACCAGAAAGGATACTGGATTATGATGTAAAACAATTGAGGCATAAGGCAATTCCTTTTGTGAAGATTTTATGGAAACATGGATTAGAAAGAGATGCCACCTGGGAGCGAGAAGCTGAAATGAGGAGTCAATATCCTCATCTTTTTAACTAAGGTATGTTTCATTATACTTATTTTAATTTCGAGGACGAAATTTTTTAAGAAAGGGAGATTGTGATAACCGGTTCTTCCGGCCGGTTCAACCGAACCGGCCGGCCCGCCTTTATTATCCCGCGGAACAGATAGTTCGCGGAACACAACTGTTCGCGCGAAACAGAGAAGGGCGGACGGTTGGACTTCACGCGAGAGCGAGGTAGGTTTCTTCTTTCTCCATTTTTAGCAAATGATTACCTTCTAGGATAAGAGATAACGATTCCTTTTCATTCTTATCGTTATCAGAGTGTTATTTTGGGAGAGATTGGAAGAACGAGAGAAGTGGACGATAAGGATTAAGGGAAAGGTTTGTTAATTTCTTTTTGGAATTTCTCGTATAAATTCTCTTCTTTTATTTCATCCAAAGTGAATGATATGTTTCTTGAAAGATACGGAAGGGATTGAAGCGAAGAAAAAGGAAATTTCGAGAAGAAAGATTTTGAGAGTTTGAGAAGTCTCCATTCAAAAGTGTAAGTGAATTCCTTCCAATTTCAGTTTTAATGATATTTAGAATTTAAATCAAAATAATATTTTGATAGAAGTTATTGTTTGAAATTAGGGTTTTTGAAAGTGAAAGATCAAGTCATAAGTGTTGATTCCGCGAGGATTTAGCAAGAAGAGAAATTGATTCAAGAATAGATCAAGCATCGACGACCTGAAGAGTTCAAAGTGGGTAAATTATATTATTTTATGTTTTATTCATGATTTCAATTTTCTAAATAATTGATTAAAATATTGTATTATACAATGTTGAAGACAAATTCTTATGATTTTATAGTCTTAAGAAAGAACCCATCTATGATAAGCTTATGAAAAAGAAAGGAAATAATTTATAAAGATACATGTGATATATGTTATATGCAATGATAACTATAAGGATGAAAATGAGAAAAGAAAAGAAAATAAAGGAAAAGGGTATTGCAAAATGACAGGAGTCACCCCCTTATGGTACTGGCTAGGGACGCCGTACTCGTGCACGAAAAAGGAAATTTCTATAGAAAAGGGGAAAAGGAAATCAATTGGAAAAGGTTGTACCTTTGGGTACTTTAAGACGGTGCTCCTGCGTAAATCAAATGGGAAAAGGAAATGTAAATGAAAAATTTAAGATAACATTGTTTCGAAATAGTATAAATGAAAATATCCAAAGAAGTATAAGTTAATGAAATAAAGGAATAAGATTAAGTAAGGAAAGAATATATATTAATCCATTTTTTTTATAAAGATAAATTTATATAATTCCCACTGAGTTTACTTAGTAAACTCAAACCACAAGTTTAAATGTTGCAGGTAATTCCTGAGAAAAGAAATGGCAGAAAGAGAAGAACATGTTTACAGAAGAAGAGGTGCAAATGACAACAGGTAAAATAGATTTTTTGTTTAGTGGCTCTTCAGTTTATTATAAAAGTTTTGATGATGAGTTATTTTATATTTTTGGAAATGTACTACCGTCCGACTTTTCGTACCCGCCTCGTTAGATCGAGCATCCGGGACGGGTCGTGACACAAGCGCTCGCGCTCATCCATACTTCTTCCGCACCAAACCGGATTACCGCTCCTGCCGACCGCCAGCAAGCCCTAAAAGCCTAACCACGCATAATTTCGCATCCGGTCACACCGCTCGCGATCCACCCGCCACAATTCCAACCCCTGTGCAGCAAGCCCTGACCACGTCAGGTCGCACCATGCCATGTCCCACTCGCCGCTATTCCAACCCATGAGCCTATGCCCGCATTCGCCACTTCGCATGCGATTTCTGCCCGACCTGGGACAATCGTTACGGGTCGGGTTGACCCAAATTTTTGATGGATCGGTTCGAGTTCAGGTCATGTAGAACAGCAGTGGGTCATTGTCAGGTTCAACCTGAACCCAACTTGCAACCTATTTTTGACACCTCTATCTACATCCATATACACCCCCATCCCAACAATCAATCCAATACACTACACTACTCCAACTAAATGCATGATGTATGCATGGTCATAAAAAGATGTACAAGCTTTCTCTTTGACGAAAACAATCCAACCATATAGCCATAGTTCCATAGTGACATGTAAGGGTGAGAAGCGCACTAATTGACACCTACCCCACCTAGATAAGGGATTTCTCTGCACAGACGAACTATTTTCAAAGTAATATTGTATTGGATGATTAGATTTTAAATCTTTTATGAAGTTTCCATGTTTTAACATCATTCTAGTAAAAATTTTGATGGATATTTGAAAGCCTACACTCGACAGAAACACAAACCATTGTTTTTTAAGAAATTGTTAGAAACACAAAGTGCATTGAGATGAGAAAGTTGATGATCTGAGCAATATTTAACTTTGGTTTGCTTTAGTTGTTTTTATTTCATATTTTTCTTATTTTCTTACTTTATCTTAGCATAAACATGACTATATCATGATAAATCCCATAGAGAAAGGGTTGAATTCTCTAATTAAAGCGCTTGTTTGGTTGTATCAATGTTGGTTTATTGTTGGTTTTATTATTGCATTACTGTTACTATTGATGGTCATTGTTGGTTCCCTTCAACCATGGCTATGTAGTGCTTTGCTATGTGGTTCACTGTTGGGCTTTAAGTTGGGTCATTAAGTGAATTGGTCCTTGCTCTATGATCAACTTCTTGATGGACCATGTTTTTGAATGAGCCACTTAGGCTTCATTTGATTGAGAGTTTTTGGTGCTTATTCCGTTTTAAAGTGACAAATTTATTTCTTCTTTACTGTTTGGTTCATCAAATCACGTTCCTAATAACTTATTTTTCTTCATTTTTTTTGTTGTTTTGAGAAAGTTTTATATGCTTCTCCGTTAGAAAACTCCATTTTTAGAATCAATGTTTCTTAAAACTGTCTTTTACAAAAGTAAGAAATAACCAAATGAAGCCTTACTGTTGTATTGTGATCCCTTGGTAAGTGGTAACTTATACTTCTGGTTCGATTTTCATGATGAAAATATCCTGCTGCTTCAATTTTCAAGACGGTTTTGGTTCTCTATTATTTTGTTTGTATAATAATAATATTAGTTTTAGGTAGGGTGATGTTATCATCTAAGTTCTCAAATCTGTGGTCAATGAACCAATTTGACTATTGGATCATGAGTTGATTGGTTGTTGACCACGTTGCTAGCACAAACCTTCCTTAAACTCATCTATGCACTTCGTAGAATAGTCCTTTGTAGATCATGATCGTCATTGGCCTTGAGAGCCATCAAACGAGTCTGATCTTTGCATTCTTCACACAAAGTCACATGTAAAGATAGGTTGAGTTACTCGCGATCACGCCGATTCGCCATCGTGCTCGAAATAGGATTCCATGAGTTGTATAGTGTTCATCATCATGTTTAAGGATGCATGTGACAACTGCAAAAATGATTTTTTTTTAAGTTTTCAAACAGTTTCGCACACAGGAAGTTTCGATTGCATGAATTTTTTTGCCCATGCAAAAAATTTTTATTGGGGCTTCTCACGAAATGGATCACATGAACACATCCAAATCATCAAGACGAGTTGAATAAGTTCCTATTTTTGGATCGGGCTTTGTTTGGTGTGCCTCAATAGAATGAATAGTTTTAATTTTTAAGTAATATTTATAAATTATATGTATACTATTTAAAATTAAAATTATCCCTCTTTCTCTCTTGCTTTCTTTTTAAATTTTCATGTGGGGTTGTCTAAGGAACTAAATTTGAATATTTGGTACCCTATTTGTCCCATTGCTTATAAATAGTTGATCAAGAGAAGAATAGGATAAATGCCAAAAAAGACAACAAAAAACAAAAGACAAAAATTTACAAAAAACATGCCTACTCTATTTTACACTCATTTTGGTCCTCTTAGACTTTCACATAGCAGCAGCCCCTCCCTTCAGAAAAAAAAAATCAGGGTATGTTCTCAAATTGCTTCGCATATAGCCAACCGAACTGTCTCCCTTCCTCTTCTCTTACGCATGTAAGCCACAAACCCAGTTGCTCCTTTGGTTGCATAGCTTCTCCACCCAAAGCCTCTAGCCAATCTCTCCTTCAAATGAACTAGCCCCCACTCGCCTCTTCCATAACATTGAACACGGAACATAAACCCAGTCAAAGCCAACTTTTTTTTGACACTATAGAAAGGCAATTACTGTAGCAATGGTATTGTAGTAGTTACTGTAGCATGGAGATATATCCCAAATTTTCTCATAAGGCGGAAGATATTGGCGATAAAGGGAGGGGTTGGTGGTGGAATCCAAAAGAGATTTATACTTATATCTATATGTATGTGTTAGAAATCAGCAAATGATATTAGATTCATATATTAGATGTGAAGAATAGGCTTTAAAGCATCTCATCACTTATAAAAATGGATATAGTACAACTCAGATTGACTATTTTCTTATTAGAAAATTAAATCGTTTAGATTGCAAAGATTGTAAAGTTATTCCGAGTGAAAATTTATGTACCCAACATTGATTATTAGTTTTAGACTTTAAGATAAAGGGGCATAAAATAAAAAATAAAGTAAAACGATTTTCTAAGATTATACGGGAGCATTTAAAGAATATTAACAAAAATATTTTTGAGAATAAGATTTTAGATCTTAAGATTTTGTCTGTGCATGAGGATGCTAATGTTATGTGGGAAAAAGTGACTAGTGATATTAAGAATATTGCAAAAGAAATCATTGGAATTTCAAAGGGAAAAGCACCTAATAGTAAAAATAGTTGGTGGTGGAATCCAAATGTGCAAGAAAAGATTAAAAATAAAAAAATTTGTTATAAAAATTGGTTTAATTTTAAAAATTCTGATAATTGGGAAATATATAAAGTAGCTCGTAAAGATGCTAAGAAAGCAATATGCGATGCAAAGACATTAGCTTTTAGTGATTTAAATAATAGATTAGATACTAAAGAGGGAGAAAGATATATGTATAAGTTAGCCAAACAAAGAGATATGAGTAGTAAGGATTTAGTTCAAATGAAGTGTATTAAGGATGAAGATCAAAAAATACTTTTCTTAGAAGATGATATTCAACAAAGGTGGATGAGATATTTTGCTAAACTTTTTAATGAAGATTGTGAAAATAAGATTGACTATACTGACCTTAGCACCCTAAATGAAAATAAAGATTTCTGTTTTTATCAGCGTATTAGTAAAACTGAAGTTAGAGAGGCTTTAAAGAAAATGAAGGGTGGAAAAGCTGTTGGACCTGATGATATTCCAATAGAGGTGTGGAAATGCTTAGGAGATGAAGGAATTTCATGGCTTACTAAACTTTTTAATACTATTTTGAAGACTAAAAAGATGTCAGATGAGTGGAGAATGAGTGTGTTAATTCCTATTTTTAAGAATAAAGGTGATGCACAAGATTGTGCGAATTATAGAGGTATTAAGTTAATGTGTCATACTTTAAAACTATGGGAGCGAGTTATGGAGCATAGGTTGCGGCGTGATACTAATGTTTCTCAAAATCAAATTGGATTCATGCCGGGTAGGTCGACTATGGAAGCCATACATTTATTAAGAGGTTTGATGGAGAAATATAGAGAAAATAAGGAGGATCTACATATGATATTTATTGATTTAGAAAAAGCATATGATAAAGTTCCAAGAGAAGTGCTATGGAGAGTTCTTGAAAAGAAAGGAGTCAATAATGCTTATATTCAAATCATTAAAGATATGTATGCAGAAGCTATTACTTGTGTTCAAACACAAGGTGGATTGTCCAAGTATTTCCCTATTTCGGTTGGGTTACATCAAGGATCAGCATTACGCCCATATCTTTTTGCTTTAGTCATGGATATTCTTACTAGACATTTGCAAGAGGATGTACCTTGGTGTATGCTTTTTGCTGATGATATTCTTCTTATTGATAAGACTAGAGAGGGAGTTGAAGGTAAACTTGAATTATGGAGGTCAACCTTAGAGTCTAAAGGTTTTCGCTTGAGTAGATCTAAAACGGAATATATGGAGTGTAATTTTAGTAGTAATAGACATAGTGATGGGATTGTGACTTTGGGCGATCAAGTCATTAATAAGAGTACACTTTTTAGATATTTTGGATCTATTGTTCAAAGTGATGGTGAAATAGATGGGGATATTATCAGCAGAATTCAAGTTGGATGGTTGAAGTGGAGGAATGCATCGGGCTTGTTATGTGATAGAAATGTACCCCTCAAACTTAAGGGAAAAATCTATAAGATGGTAGTGAGGCCTGCAATGCTTTATGGTGCCGAATGTTGGCCATTAAAAGAGAAGCATAATACTAAGTTAAGTGTGGCAGAGATGAGGATGCTCAGGTGGATGAGTGGCTTTACCCTTAGAGATAGGATACGAAATGAGCATATACATGGAAAGGTTGGAGTAGCTCCAGTAGAAGATAAGATTAGAGAGAGTCGCCTTAGATGGTTTGGTCACATAAAACGGTGGCCTTCCGATGACCCGGTTAGGAGAGTAGAGATATTAGATTTGACTTATGTTAAGAAAGGTAGGGGTAGACCTAAAAAGACTTGGTTAGAAAATATTAGGAATGACTTTTCTTTATTAGATTTAAACGAAAATTTGACTTTTAATATGACACAATGGAGAAAAATGATTCATGTAGCCGACCCCACGTAGTGGGATAAAGGCTTGATGTTGTTGTTGTATATTAGATGTGAAGAATATGCTTCCAATATTAGAATCTACCAAAGAAGAAAAAGAACTTCAAAATTGCCAAGATTGATAACACTGAAAAAGTGGTTTACAAATATGTAATTAGCTTTATTTTCTTTTGGCTCTTTTAGTAAGGTAGACCAAATGATGAGGACATTAGATCATGGAAGGTCTATCAGAGGCGTGGCCGTCGATCTACGGCCACGATTGAATCATTGTACTTTTAAATTTTAATTTATTTTATATATTTTCTTATTTATGTTGTCGTTGTATTTGTTTTATTTCCCGTTGTACCCTTTTAGTAAGGGATGACATATGTAAGCCCCGAGGGCATTGTCGTCTTTGCTATTTTGAGTCTTATGTACGAGGTTATTTATAGCCCCATGTTTCTTTTTTAAAAGTTAATGAATAAATGATAAGTTTTTTTTCCTTTTGATTTCGTTGTGAGATCGTTTGAGTGTTCGAGGGGAAATTCCTAGGAGAGGGAGATCGGATCACCCACCAACCTTGGAGACGGCCGGGTTCGTGGTTCGTTAACTTTTATTTGTCTTCCTCATTGACCCCTTCTTCCACCCCTAGCCGCTGGCCAAGATTTTCCCACATCTTGCCGCCGGCCACCTCACATCTCTCCACCCCCACCACTTAACTTCCTCCCTATTGGTTACACCCAACCCTTCTTTCCTTTGCTCACCCGCTCCCACCCCCACCACACCCAAACTCGGCGGCAAGCCCAGCCAAGCTGCCGGCCTCCTCATGTTCTCCCCTTTTGCTTGTGACGAACCTTCCCATTTGGGTCCTCCTAGGTTAGAAACTCACTTAATTCAAATTCAAATTTAATTTGAGTTTGAATTGTTTCCTAATTTATGTATCATATTTTTGGAAAGTTTCCTAATTGAATCTTATTTGAATTTAAAATTCAAATTAGATTTGAAGAGCCCTTTCCAAATATTCAAATCCAAATCAAGCAACATTAATTGCTCTTCATAAATCCATCTCCATTCTATGGATGCTGCCGGCCCCCTATCCCATTAACTCCCATTTATTTCTTTCATAAAACCAAGTCTTTGCTTTTTTGGAAATAATTTCAAATTCCTCTCATCCCTCCTTGGCAGAATCTCTTAACCCCACACCTCCTTATCTCCTTTCCTAAAACAAGCATTGAGATTTGGAAACAAATTTCCCCCCTAATCCCCTCTCTTGCCACCAACCCTACCTCTCTCTATCCCCTCTTAATTAATTACATGCATGAGGATTAATTAGAGGATTGATTGGCACTTCTTCCTCCACAAAATCTGAACCTAATTTCTCCCTAAGCCTCCATCTCTTGGCCGGACATACTTAGTCCCCGTCCCCACTTCAGGTTGAATAGAAACTTCTTTCTCTTCACAATATTCAAGAGTACTAGCAATCTTTGGGAAGAAGTTATCAACTAGCATTCATGAATGGCCGATCCCGACACTGACTACAGACTTGCTTACGACGAACATGGATTTGTGCACATTCTCCACTCAACCTTCTTCGACGTCAACCCGAGAATCGACCATACGGTGGAAGACTACATAGAGCATATCTTGGACACCTTGGTTGAAGCTATCGAAGAACAACTTGAGATCGTCGAGTGGAAGATTGCTGCCGATCCTTAACGGAGGTTCTACTTTTCCCTCTTCTTGTATTTCTTAAGCCTAACCCTTTCTTGTGATTTGATTGTAGTCACGAAGGACGTCTTCGCCTGTTTCTGCTAAGCTTAGTAAACATAGGAATTTGAGTGTATTCATTTGCTTACTAATCTCAATGTTAGACTAGGGATTTTCTTGACACTACTACTTTGGCATGATCTTAATTTCTTACGATATTTTGAAGCTTCAAATCTTTTGTTATGCAACTTAGCCTAAACGGTAGTGACCCCTCTTACGTTTTGATTCGTCGTTTTATTTGTTAGTAGATTTATTTGCTATTTCTCTAATCAATAAATCATGCAAAATCTTAACAAAAATCATTGCATCCATCGTAGTTCTACATCACCAAATATATTTTATTTTAAGTCGTGTATTAGGTAGACGATGTCTATCTTATAAACTTGGTCTATCCAAGTAGCATAAAGAGGCCCTATTGTAATTAATTGGCATAGGATGAATAATTTTCGGTTTTCTATCTCTCTAGTCTCTCTTCTTTCCCCTCTTCTTCTCTCGGATCTAAACCTACTCGAAAGATGTCTTCCCCTTCTTGATATGGATCAAGAAGCATATCAATAGTGCCCTCGTTGAGACCAGCTTTACACCTCCGCAACAACAACCATCTCTTCCCAGCAGCTTTTCTCATCTCCACAATCCAATCATCTCCAGGGTGCAGTCAACGGACCAATAACCCTCTTGCACTCAGCCGCAGAGATTTGCATCCACACAGTCCTCCACCTTCATTCATCCGCAGGGCTCAGCCAGCCACCTTCGGCGCTTCCCCTGCCTTTTCTTGGGCCGTTTTCTTTTCAGTTTCAGACTTCAGCACCTATTCACTAGCTGTTTTCTCCCTTCCGGCTCAACAAACCTGTTTTCCTGCATCTTCAAACATTGCAGCAGCAACAATAAGTAGTCCCAGCATCAAGAAGCATTGCAACATTCAGAACCAGTAGTTAGCATCAAGAAAACTGTTCTGGAAAGGTGTCTTCCCCTTCTTGATATGGATCAAGAAGCATATAAGTATACTTAAACCTAACCAAATCCTTATCAATTTTCTTCCTACTAGTAACTTGAGGGCTATCGTGAGAGAATTTAGAAGTGAAATACATAATTTCTAATATAATGGTCAAATAGGTCCTAATATTAAACCTTGCACATGTTATGATTCTGCTGAATTACGATGAGCACATTTATAAAAATTCTTACATGATAAGCATATTAAAACATCAAAGAGCAGCAAAGAGATTAATGCTTATTATGCATTTGTACATGTCATATGTTCATTAATATATATAAATTTTCAAGTTAATCCTCATTAATTGCAAGTATAAAACTATTAAATGACATACAATGTATAAAGGGATATCTTTACATGTGTAATGTTTTATATAGTATGTGCATCAACATGAAGTGATGAATAAAAGTTTATTCCAAAAAATGAGAATGAAAATCAAGAATCTTATGAAAGAAATATGAGTTAGATGGACCGACTTTAATGACCTACGCATGAAGAGATGATTATTGATGTTGGTGAGTTAATTGGCCCAACTATTACTAGGAAAAGATACATGAGAAAGAAATTTCTAGCTTTTGATGTTAGAGAGTTGGTTAGCCCAATCTACCAATACTGCATTTTCTTTACCTAACTATATATGTTCAGATGTTTTGAAAGTTGTATTAGAAAATGTGTAGTTAACTTGATGATTTTAATCATGTATGCTCCTCTTTTAATGTATACGATGGATGTAATAGATAATTATTAAATTCCAGGAATGTTTTGGGACAATCAAGCCTGACTAGTTTCACTCGCTCTATCATGAGGAGTCAATCATTATAGGTGTTGTCAAAATTAATTTTGTTCAAATTGTCCGCTTTTATTATGTCCCACGATTGTCACGAGAGGTGAAAATGGGTACATCCTTCCTCTTGCCTTTGCACACTGTTGTGCCATCTAGGCCACCGTCTTCACTCGCATCAAATCCTGAACACTACCATCACTGCCCGTCGTGCCCGACTCTCCACCCATTGATGACACATCCTAGCTTGACCGCCTAGTCATGCTCACACCTACCAAGCTTCACCAGCCTATGTCAACTTGGGCACTGCTCTCCTCGCTCGCCGAGGAGTGTTGTACTCTTCATCATTGGCACGTGACTCGGTAACCCCATCTCCATGAGATCATCACAAGTGGTATAGCTAGGGGCATCCATGTTAGCTATTCAACAAGTTGTGCCTTTCTTCTGGTCACTGGTACAATTCACACTCACTGCACTTTTGAAGATGTTGGATCCAAATTTGCCTATGGATGATACCTGATCATACTAGCGAGCAATCCAATAGGCAGGAATCTGAGAGTTGAGGGTGATTATAGAGAGAAAAGAAGAAGATTCAGGAAATCTAGAAGGAATGCTAAGGAAATCTTATTTAAAAAAATTACTAGCTTAGTAGGGCATCAAAAAGATCCAATATACACATTTTCACCCTTTATTTATAGAGATATGGGTAAAAAAGATAAATGTATAATAAATGTGATATAATGCAGACAACTCAGGGCAGGTATTGCAATTTGGAAGGCGATTTGTGAGGTTCCCCTTAAGGTCGAGTTCCCTTCACTAAGTTTATGTGGGCGAATCGATGAAGGTGAGCCCTCGGGATGGATCAAGCTGGACAAGTCTATGGCAAAGAATCCTTTGGTCGCATTGGTGATCTCCTATATGTGATTCTTGGGCCATTCAAATATGCAAAACAATTCCACATGAGTTGTAGCAATTGCAAACTTACAATTGGTCAAGTATGAGGAAGCGTACTTGTGTCTTCCTAGGGGCTAACCTTCCCTATGAATGGACCAAAGGGTGCTATTGACGGCTTATTTGGCTCTTGTGTTGGCGAGTTTTAACGTAGAGTGTAGGCTTTTAAAGGCATCTGTAGCGTTATATTAGAAAACTCACTAGTTAATCAATGCACTATATATGTCTGTGAGGATTAATGGAAGGTCGATTACATAAGTGTGTATATTTCTCCTGTAAGGACTATTGCTCCAAATAAAGTTTAATTTAATTATGGGGACCGAAGCTTTACAAAGGAGTAAGCTCTTAAAGTTAATTATATCCCAGATGTGTTTGCGAATACTCTCGATTAAAAAGTTAATGCTTATATACAAAGTAGGTATGTTGGATATAAGTTTGATAAGTTGAAAGTCATAATGAGCAAATGGTAAGAAATTGAGATTAATCTATTAAATGGGTATGACTAATCTAATTCTATCGTTCTTGATTCATCAATGCCCTTAGTATACTAATTCATGTGATGACCTTGGGATCCTTACTATCAATCATAAGTTACCTCATCCAATGAAACCTTATAGACCAAGGGTGTGGCCCTAATCCTAGGATGATGGATGGAAATACACTCGACCACCATACGAAGGAAAAATACTGGATTTAGTGTACTGTACGGTGATACCTACCAAGACTAAGAAGGAAATCTAGGCTCTAAGGCTGATGGATAGGAAGTGAAGGTATCTTCTCTATATGGCGTAGGACAATACCCAAGATGGAATTTATAACTTGATCATGTGGAATTGAGAATGCCTGAATACATTCTCAATGTGGTAGAGAATATATGACAAATGTAAAAAAAAAATGAACATCTTCTCAATGTGATAGAGAAGACATCCAAGAATTGAGATTTATAGCTCGAACTTGTGGGATATAGCAAGCATGAATATCTTCTCAATATGATAGAGGAGATGTTCAAGGAATGAGACTTAAAGCTCGATCATAAGGGATCAAGTAAGCCTAAATATTTCCTCAATATGGTAGAGAAGACATCAAAGGAGTAATGAAAAACTCAAAGTCAATCAGGAAGCCTGATTTCAAATTAACTGGCGTGTGGGTAACACAATAATCTAACTAGAAAATTCAGAGTCAACCAAAGTATGTGTGCAATGGTCAAATTCGAGCACGATGAAAGCAAGGTCAACAGAGGATGATCAAGATGATGTAAATTACGCAAAGCCTGGATGAACCTACATGAATCCCTGGAAAGTCTATTGAGGATGACTTTCTCAGGTTGCTTAGCTGAGTGGGATTAGGGTCCTCTGTCGACTGATACTTTGGTGAGAGAGAGAGAGTGACCATTCTTGGCCAATACTTCATTGCTAGGGTCCTCTAGGTCCAGGTTCTCCTATTGGACTTATTAAGCACATGTGAGACACCTAGAAAGACATGTACGAGCATACAACATCGTTCTGGCCCTATGTTTGTGGTGACTATCAATTTTTAGGGAGAAACTATCTAGTTAAAATAGCCTTAAATTTCAATAAATATTTGGTGAATTCTTTCATTTTCTCTATTTTTATTCTATAATATATTAGTAATTGATTGCCTATATGATTTGTTAGTTTCAATTCTTATACAATCTGATTTGTTTGAGTAAAAGCCAAAAATAGTCCTCCAACTATTAGTAAATTTCCAATTTAATACCAGCTCTCCGACTACTAGAAAATATTTTAATTTATCCCAATGCAAAATGTAATAGTTAAAGTTAACCCCAACAGTGAGGGCATTTTGAGTATTAGGATGCAAGAGATATTAAACTATTTTTTTAATATATTTGATCATTTATCATATTAAAAAAAAAATACAAATGTGATAATGGAAATTAACCACATTTATTACTTATTCACTATTATTATTTAGTTGGTTAACTTCCATTATGATTTTATATTATTTTAATATGATAAATGATAAAATATATTAAAAAATAATATGATCTCGCATATACTCTAATATTCAAAATGACCACATATTTAACTATTGGGTTAACTTTAACTATTACTTTTAACATTGGAATCAAATCGGGATTATTCTAATAATAGGTGGGCTATATTGGGTCATTATAAAAATCTGGGATTAAATTGAGTATTTATTAATAGTCAATTTTGAGCTTTTAGTCTGTATTTTTTTATTGTTGTCAATTTTAATTGAAGTGTGATTTCATTCCTCCTAAATTTTTATTTGGGAGATCATTAAATTATTGTTTGGAATAATTTTGTGTAGTTTCTAATTTTCATAGAAAGAGAGTAACTCCTGTCTAAATCAGAAGTCTGAAGACTGCAAATTTGGCTTTTGGTGCATGATTACGTGCATCTCATCCGAGATACTCTAAACCTTAAAATATTTTGAATCACATCTCCTCCGTTATATTTCCTTTGGTATTTATTTTTTCTCTTTTCAAGCAATTAAAATAATTTATGAATTCCAAAAAATTTCTTAGTGACACAGAATGCATAGGACAGGTTTCCAGTGAGCTTTGACAAGGACACGTTTACGTGTTTCAGGTGGTCAAGAATTTCTATTGGTAACAACGATCTTGCATCATAGACTAAGATGCTGTAAGGTAGGCCCAAAAATTAATATGAAAGATATTTGCGCAAAATGACTTTAAGGGTTTAGTGGAATGCATTTACTTTAAACTAGACCTGCTTTAATGGTTACTTCACCTTAATATGGACTCTATGGTAATTGGGAAATAATGAAAATTACATGAAGTGAGATTTCTACCCTGCAATGCTTTTTAAAAGGATCAACTAACCCATAAGCTAAATGGAAATTATTTGAACTAGTTAAGCAAAACAGCACAAAGAAATACCTGATCATGCCCCAATTTAAGAAGGTTTGTCCCAAAATTTATTGCAATGCTCCCAACTACGTTGATTATTGCTCCAATAACCCATTGTCCCATGGATCACGGATGTCAAAGAGCTCTTATGAAAATATTGAAGGCAATCTATTCAAGGCTTGGACTACTGCACGACATTGCTTTAATAATCATCTTCTAAATCAATTGTGACTGCTCTTCATCCATCAATAGTGTTTTTCTACAGTTATAAGACCAAGCATTGACTCATGAAGTTTCTCAAGTACCTACAAAATTATAAAAGATATAAGTTATGCACCGCAAAGCCAAAACCATGCATTTAAAGTATCATTTTTGGGTACAATCACAAATGAAATTAAATTTTTAAAATGACTGATGTACCTATAAAAACCCTGTTAAATGAGGTAGATGATACAAGAATTACATGCATCGAATAATGTAATCCGAGAAACAGAACAACGCTGTGATTTAAATTCATTTTATTCTTGTAGTTCAAAAAAGAAAAAAATATTTTAAGAAATTTTATCACAACAAATACACCAAATGCAGAACCTTAATGACCAGCTTTCTTAATTTCTTTGACTTCTGCCTAATAAAATAATATCTATTACATTTTCACCCATAGTCTCCATCGTGAAAGAGTAACATTTAACCTCATTGATTGCATATAAAAAAAAGCTAATATTTTCTACCAACGAACTCCAATATTTTCCCTCCATGTTCTAATTCAGCTGTTCACACATGATCCAATATTATCATGACAGAAAATATAGATCACGAAATTTTCAGAAAACAATTTGCATTTTTTTACTCTAAATTGATTATTTCAAGGGTATGAAACTTCAATTAATGGGAGAGACTCGTTTCGTTTGTTCAAGTGGATGTTTGGTTGAAAGCATTTATGATTCATGCATTTTTAGAATGCGTTGCAATTAAACATGTGCATTTGGAATACTGAAGCTTGTTTGATTGGTTGCCAAATGAATCAAAAAAATCAATTTATTGTGTTGATTGACTATAAAATGAATCTAAATTTTTATGTTAATATACTCTTTGAAATATATAATAATGCCTTACTTTTTTAAACTATTTTTTAAATGAAACTAGGGAACTAGTAGGTGGGATCAATGGCGACACAAGGATGTAGTGGTGTCACGAGATCATGGGGCATTGCCAGAATCCCGGATGCATGGATTATAATAAAGGTGGATGTGAGGGCAGCGGACAGAAGGACGTTGACGATAGGGCTACGTAGTCAACAAACATAGAGATTATAAATAAGGTTGCAAGGTCATCACGACTTCATGAAAGACAAGGACATAAAAGGTAAATTTGGAATTCATCCAATTCAGGTGAATTTCAAATTTATAAAAAATGAGCCCTTCGAGAATTCTAAATCCCTTATAAAAATACTTTGAGTTTATTTTACTTCAAGTCAAACATTTGAAAACTAAATATCCATATATTCTTTTCATTTTACATCACTAATACATCAAAACAACTAGCCCCTAAAAAATAGTATACCCCCAAAAAAACCTATCAAAAAACTCATGCCACATCATCACTCCTCATTCAAATTGGGCCACCTTCAAAACTAGACCCAAGATGTTTTTTTTTTTTTTAAATTTAGATTCATTAGGGTAGAGTAATGTTAGGGAAGAAATAATGAAATGCATATTTAGTGTGTATTAGGTATCAGATTACATGCATACACAACCATAAAGGGTGATAAACAAGTCTCAATAAGCTTGAAAGAGTACCTCACAAGAGCCATTATCTCATGGTTTCCATCAGAACGTAGAAGGTTCATCTAGTAGAGACAAAACTTTGTTGAAATATTGCCTAGCTACTGCCTTTTCAAGATTTCTGAAGGTTGAATACTACTACAACACTCACAACTTTAGTCTCTTCCAATATTTGGAAGTTACCATAAGTAGAGAAGAGGCTAGGGTTTCTATTAGTAAGAGAAAAGAGTGTAGAAGAGTAAGAATAGCTCCTTAACTCAAAATCAACACACTAGATAACTATTGTTTTATTTTTCCCCTATGCTTCCAAACAGTTTCTAAGAATGGAGACCTGCCATCGAGAGGAAGAAAAATTTGACCTCTCCCAAGCTTGCAAAAGACTTGTGGGAAGAGAAGAATGACCTTCATTTTTTTTTCTTAGGCAAATTCTTCCTACTATGCTCACATCACTAGCAGAATGGGAATGCCCACACCTATCTATTTCATCTAAAGAAACCTCAAAAGAAAAGATCCTCCCCCCTCAGTTTCACTAGCCTATGTGTATACAAAGTAGAATTGAATGTTGAAGAACAATTGTGCCCCCATACGGTTGCAATGGGTCGTCCTAGATGCGATTTCTCCTTGCCCTTGATAGTTGAAGGTGACAATGACCGAATTGGTTCTTCAAAAATTTCATGTAATTGATCTTCTAACTTCTCACAAGAGACGAGATAATTAGGGAACTAATTTACAATTATATTCATTTGTGTCTCATTTATAAAATCATGATAAGTGATTGAATCAAATTCAACAAGTCATGGATTTTAAACCGATTCAAACTGTCCTTAGCATGATACTCTTCAAACTGAAGTCACCAAAAGCCTTGAGCAGCCACAAGTCGAAAGTCATAAACCGCCGCCCATGAACTAAATCTTGCTCAATCCACAATATTGACCTATAAACTCGCCTAAAGGTCTAGCAAGGTTGAGCGATGCTATTTGCTTGAAAAACTCAGCTATTATTCCATAGAACTCATCTATCAATTAGGGGTTCTCACTAGGATGACTTGCCAAGAGTACTCGCACAAAGTTCCCACATAGTAGACACCTACAAGCTAGATTTATTTGCTACACAACTAGCTAAACAAAGCTGATAATGATTTTCTTTTTCATGCAGCCAATTATGAAATACCAGTCATGGCCCTTGCCTATAAATAGGTGGTAAAAAAAATTATGTTCGGCCATATAAGAATTATGACATGAAATCTAGGCCGCAATTCTATACTTTTGGCGACAGCAACCTCTGAATAAAACATCTCTAAGATTCTATTAAACACAATCATCTAAAACTATCTCATAGTTCTGTACGACTCACCCATCTTTGTCTAAGGGGTCCTCTGTAAAATAGCCCAAACAACTCACTTAAAAGAATTCCCAATTCTCCTTTGAGGTCTTGGCATCTTTCCACAAATAACATTGGATCCAACACAAACGATATGTAGTCTTTCCCCCATGCTAAGCAAACCAAAACCCTTCAGCTGAAAAAGAAAACTTTCATATGCAATATAAAACAAGAGAATTTAAGCAACTGCACCAACGGGATCTCTTACAACGCTTTAATGACCTACCAAAAACTAAGCCTAAAAGTAATAATGCACAACCCAATAATAAAACCAATAGAACGATAAAAGCCAACTTTCCCACTCTGGCAACAAGCAGATCACGCACATGAGTACAGATACAAAGCGGCATTGTACTGGAACATGAAAAGATGAAAGCAGACTTGGATCTGAGCTTATTCAAATAAAAATTTACCTCAACCCGTCCGAATCCAAAATCAGAAGCTGAAAAACCAACTCCGGAGACGATCGATATTAAAAAAAAAAAAAACCCTTGTCTTCCAATGACCCTCGGCTTCCCTACAAAGAGGGAAAAAACCAAAAACGCCGCCCGCTTCCAGGCTCCGGGATCAGAGGGGAAAAGTTAGCAGGCGCCAGAGAACAACAGATCGCATATTCCCTTGTTCTAGCTGATCAGATTTTGAAAGAGAAGAAGAATGACCAAGTGTTCCAAGCAAGTCTCCCCCTTCTCTTCTCTTCGCCGTCGTGCTCTTCATGCTTTTCGTAGAAATGTTGGACTGGTTTGCTTTCCGCCGATCATCGAAGCTCGAGATTGAAAAAACGAACCAATCATACCGAAAAGTAGACTTCCGAAAAGGACCTTCAGGCCAACGCGGTGTCGTCGTTCAGAACGGTAAGGGTTAATTGTGGTGTATCTTTTAATGAGTGACTTTAGAACAACGACTGTTTGCGTGATAAATTTTGTCCAGGATTAGTTAGTTTGCTTATTAAATACAAAAATCTCATTTAGTTCTCCCCAAAATCATTCTCCTGTGGCCAATGATGCCTTTCCACGTAGGTAGGACTTTTTAAGATAACGTGTTCAATGTTTTATATACATATATGACCTGAAATTCATTTTGAGCCGGGCAAAAGTTTGAAATAGATAGCAGGTACTCTTAAATAATAATTTATTTAATTCATCTTTTTTTAAAAAAAATAAAACTAATCAAAGTTGCACGTTCAAGAGTTGACTTTTAGGGCACCTCCAATCAAGAACGCGATTTTTCACGGCAAAATACAGCAAAACTCCAAAATTTCGTGAAGTTGCTCCAATCGAACTCCATTTTAGATGATTCTGCGAAGGTAACGATCTTTCTCCCCTTTCGCACGTTTTTTCACCAAATTCGGTTGAGAGAGCAAAATAACGTGGGTGAACAGTACAACGTCAATATTGACGTCGCACTGTTCACCCCTAAGTAAATGGCGGCATATTTGGCGTTCAGCTGGAGCGACTGAACGACGTCATACACACGTTTGACGTTCGGTTGGAGATGCTCTTAATGAGTGACTTGCATAAAAAATTTTGTTTTTTTTTTAAATCTGCAATAATGATTAAAACTTAACTTTAACTGATAAACATATTAGATTACTTCCTTTGATAATGAAAGTGAAGCTGTTTGAGCGGTTTAGCAGTATTATCAAATCAAATTAAATTTGTTAAAAATATATACATATTAAATAATATATATTAGTTAGCTTAATTATTGTGAATAATTAAACCAAATAAATGTATAATTAGTTAGTGTAAGCGGATTAAAATGCAACATTAAAAAATAACTATAATTTGTAATATTATTATGGGAATTAAGTGAAGCACGCGATGATTATGTATGAAGAACTAAGTTTGATATTGGTAGCCATGGGTGGATCCGCATGGCATTGAAGGGGGGCAGGGGCAAATGCCCACCCTCAAAAAAAAATTTTTATAAATTTTAAAGGGTATATTTTGAAATATTTTGAGTTATGTATGAAGAACTCGTCAAACCTAACTCCAAACACGTATGTGTAAGTTGTTTAATAAAAAATAGTTCTATGTAGTCCTCGTTATGTGGTATGTATGTATTTGTTGTGTTGTCTAGATTTGTTGGTAGTAGTAAATGATGAATGTTTGCAATGTGTTAACTTCTTGTTTAATCATCAATTTTATGTATTTCATTTTTTATCATTAATCAAAATAATTAGTTGTTGTTAAAAATAATCTTTGGGTAGTAGTTGATGCAATAAGAACTCTATTCTAGCCAAATTCATTTGTGTAACTTTTGATAGTGTTCATTGTGATTATTTTGATTGTTTTGAGTATTTATTCAAGATTTTTCGCCAAGTGATTTTGAAAAGCAGCAATTTTTATAAATTCAAAAATTTATTTTGACATATAAAAATAGTGATTCAGTTTAGTTAAAGCTTCGTTATATTGCTATACACAATCTCTAGTAATGTAGTAGAATTCTGAAAACTATAACTTTGGAGAACTGTAGAACGTCACTGAGTGGGAAATTATTTTGGCAGCTTTTAAAATATTTTGTAGAATTATACAACAACAATGTAATCACTTCATTCATGTATGATGTACTTTATTTTTTAGTATCTATGTTCAAAGTATGAATTGTGTGAAAGAACTTTTGTTGGTGGCGAGAAGAGATTACGTTGGCAATGAGAAGGGATTATCTTGGCGATGATAAGGGATTCTGTTGGTTGTTATGTATTAAAAATTCTGAAGTTTGAGGGCTATTTGAATATTTACTAAGAAGGGGGTTGTTTGCAGCAAGAATGAAAACTATTTTTTGTTATGTACTGAAAGTTGGGGCCTAAAAGCCAGTCTGATATTTATTTTGCGGTGTTTGTTTGTATTTAAGTACAATTTCAGTAGTTTATTTAAATGCTTATTTCAATTAAGTATTAGAGTCTACTTCAATTTTAGCTTTCTATACAATACTTTTATTATTATTTCCGCATTTTCAGCTCTTTTGGTTTGAATTATTGATTTTTATTTCACATTATCATATCCTACTGAGTTGTGTTAGCTCACCCATATTTTTGCTTTCATTTTCAGGTTAGGGTAAGGATAAGAAGCAAGCTGAGAGCTTTGATATCTGGCATTGATCTATATTGTAGGTATGCATTTTGGTTACTTTTATTTTCATTGGCTTGGCTTTTATTTTTATTGTACTTTTCTATTATCAAGTGTTGTTATAAATAGATCTAAGATTATACATATATTTTGGATGACATATAAAGAAATTATTTATGAGATTCAGTAGTCATCCACTTTATATTTATAATCAGTAATGGCTCTGTGTTGTATACAACTTGGGATATTTCAGTTAGTTTCTACATCTTGCCACGATCAGACATGATATGACCGTATGGTTTGGTCGAGTTATATCGAGTCAGGTCATTCCAAGTTTTTGATATACGAGCATTAATTGGAGGAATGAATTGTAATGGACCTATAGGATTTAATATGTAGAATAGTGAGATAGTTCTAGGTAGTATTGGGTATTCATTTTGTTTCTTTTTCATATACGTGTATCGCATATAATTTTGTTCAGTGCCTTTGAGATAGATCGACCAGATCTAGATAAGATTAATTGTCAGAGCTTCAGTTAGACAACTCAGATTCAAGGTACGACTCTTGTGATAAATTTTGAGATAGTTTCTCAAATTGCAGGTTTGGTAGCATAAGCAGTAAGTGAGACTCACATGCATATTTTTGATACTCAGCATGATGACATAGACAGGTACATGCAAAATTTTATGTGATTACAATCTCCCAAACTTTTAAGTGTCATTGAGCCTAGGGGATTTGAGAATTAACTGATGAGAATATAGTAGAGTCTAGATGGGATGCATTATCCTCCTGAGATGAGAGTTGCATTAGCTACTTTTCTGTAGGGCGGTAGGTAAATCACTAGCAGCTGGGAAAGAAAAAGGAGAAATTTCAGGTCGTATGAACGCCCTAATTTTTGGGAGGAGTTTATGAAGACATTTAGGACCTAGTTTGTACCTCTGTCAAGTAGGAGGCAACTGCACAATTCTTTTCAAAGATTGGTTCAGGGGTATATGATAATAATGTAATATGTGGCATAATTTATTGCTCTGTCTATGTATGCTCCATAGTTGATTATATTGGCATTTATGAGGAGAGTTGTTATAGATCTCAAAAAGGAGTCTGGGATACTTTAAGACAACCATTACTAAAATAATACAATACATATTTAGGGTACTTCTCAGATAGTGTTTTACATAGATATTTTTTTTGGTACTTCTCTAATATCTAAGGATCCATATAAGATATCACCTAAGGAGTTTCAAGAGTTGAAGGCACAACTTTAGGATTTAGTGGACAGAGATTTCATCCATACCAGTGTATCTCTGTTGGGAGCACTTATTTTGTTGGGAGCACTTATTTTGGGTAAAGAATAATGATGGTACAGATATTTATTAGCTACATAGATCTGAATAAGGTAACTATAAAGAATAAGTATCCCTTGCCTAAGATTGGTGACTTATTTAATTAACTAGTTGGATGTTTTGTATTTTTAAAGATTGATTTGTGATATGTTTATCAACATCTAAAGATGATGGAGGAAGATGTAGTGAAGATTGCATTTAGTAAAAGGTATGGATATTATGGGTTCTTAGTCATGCCATTTGGAGTGTTAATTCCCAAGTAGTCTTTATGAATTTGATGAATAGGATTTTCATGAAGTATATGGATTAGTTTGTGATAGTCTTTATAGATAATATTTTGATTTATTCTAGATCTAAGGTTGAGAATACAGCACACTTGATGATCGCTTTGGAGATTATTAGGCATCACCAACTATATATTAATTTCTCAAAGTATGAGTTTTAGTTGAATAACATTTCTTTTCTAGGACACATCATGAGCAGTGCAGGTATTTCTGTGGATCCCAAGAAAGTTTAGGCTGTTTATGATTGGCCAAAGCCTACTACAGTTGGGGGGGGGGGGGGTGTGCATAGTTTCTCAGGCTTGGCTAGTTACTATCAAAATTTTATTTAGAGATTTTTCAGATTTCTTCACCATTAACTAACTGACTCAAAAGTCAATATCTTTCATATAGATTCCAAAGTGTGAAGAGAGTTTTTGAATGTTGAAGGATTGTTTGACTTCTGCTCTGATTCAGACTACTTATTCACGTTCAAATGTGTTTCAAAATTTCAATGATGTTTTATTGAAAGGATTGGTATGTGTATTGATGGAGCATGAAAGAGTTATTGCGTATGCATCTTGATAATTGAAATCAAAAGAGAAGAACTATCTGACACATGATCTAGAGTTAACTATTTTTTTTTTTTTAAGATTTGGAGGTATTACTTGTACGGAGTCAGATGCGAGATATTCATTGATCATTAGAGTTTGACATATATTTCCACTCAGTAGGATCTAAATTTGAGATAAAGGAGATGGTTTGAGTTGATGATCAATTATTATGATTTTATCTATTTAGTATTAGCCTAGTAATGCGAATGTAGTGGCATACGCTTTAAGTATGAAGTTTTTTGTTAGTTCTTTTTCATTGTTTACTTTTGTAAACTTTTTTTTTTAAGATTTGGAGAAACTGGAGATAGAGGTTATATCCATTTGTGGTGGGGTTTGACATGGCGTATAATGAAAAAACCTTAGATTGAGAGAGAGCTTATGAGCTTTTTTTTTTTGGGGGGGGGGGGGGGGGGGGGGGGGGGGGAGGGGCAATTTCCTAAAAACCCTTGTAATAAAGACTAAAAAATAGATTGAGGGTGTCGAATTACCTAAATAATTGTATAATGAAAAAAAAAATTTAGGGGGGCAATTGCCTTGCCCCCCTAGGCTCAAAGGGGTTCTGCTCCTGTATTCAAGCTACAATATTCATCCAGAAAAGCAACAAGATGCATGATGATTTAAAAAGTATATTATGGTGGCTTGAATTGAATAGGATGTAGTAGAGTTTGTTTTGAAGTGTGAGGCTTATCAAATAGTGAAGATAGAGCATTAGCAACATGGCAATTTTTTGCAATTATTACTTATTCAAGATTTATAACATACTCTTTCAATATTTCTCTTTTGCTGTACATTAATTTCAATTGTAAGATTTTGATTACTTATTAGAATTTTATGCTCATTATGTGGTTTTAAATGATTTCAGGTGAAGGGCCTTGTAGCATGATACTAAACAATAATGTATTTTATTTTTATTTTAAGTTTTCTAGTTATATTTATTCTTTTGTAGCTAGTGTGGTTATTATACATATTATTTTGGACTCGAGATTTTGTAGTAGAATGTAAATATTAACTGTAGAAATAGAATTATATTTTATAGTGTTTATTTATTTCTCGTAATATAATTATTCAACTTTGAATGTCAAATTAAGCTGGTAGTAAATGAATGATATATAATTGATTATTAAATGAACAATAAATGAATATAATGAGTTGAAAAGATAAACGAAATTCTTCCACATTAGATCTTGGGGCGTGGCATATATAGTAGTGTAGATAATATAGATATATATATTATATATCATATAAACCATAATTATAAAAATTATATTTAAAACCAAAAGGTTAAGCATTAACTTAAAGAAAAACATGACTTATTTGTGTTGCCATTTTAGTGCAAAGTTGCCATCTTTTCAATTCCATCTGTGTGTGCACGCGTTTGTATGTTTGTGTATAAAACTTATACAGTGTCATCTCCAAATTACTTGCTAACCAATTTAAGATGAATATAACTGTTCTTATTCACCTTGTTCAAGCATCCTTCACTAAGAATTGGGATCTCTGATATATATATTCTTACAATATATTAATATAACAACAATAGGCAAGATAAGTCCATTGTTAGTATGAATAATATTAGTATTTCAATGCAACATTTTACATGGAAACATTAGACAAGAACTAACCTTTTTAATAATGAGGATTTACATGTTCTTTTCTTCAACTTCATCAATTTTCTCATGAAATACCTAATACATGGATGGAAGAAAATAAAATTAATACAAAAATTATTAAAGATACAAGAAGGCTGACCATCCTACAAAATTTGGAATTTTCCCTAACTATTTGGATGCAAGAATCATAATTCTAAAAATATGTTAAGTTCCTACAAAAGTTTTATACTATATCACCCACCAGTGTACATGGTCTTAAAGACGTGATTATGGACGAAGAAAAAAAAATTATGAATATCAAGATGATACAACACCATGTTATAAATTAAGCAGATAAAAAAATTGATATTTATAAATCTTCTTAAGAAAAATTATAATCAAACACGTAAAATATTATTTTGCATAAAATAGCATATTGATTTTACAAATAAGTTAACATAATCTATATACAACAAAAAATCAAGTTTCTTGTGTCAATGATCTAAGTAAAATATTATTTTTTAGGGTAAAGCATAGTTAGAAAACAACAATATAGATATGCAAAGAAATAAGAGTTCAGCAAGAAATTAATATGTATAACATGTAGAAATATAAGGAAATGTTCTATTTATAATTAGCAACAAACAATATAGAACCTGTATAAGAGGTGAAGTATGCAATCAACTAAGCATAGTGGGATGTGAACTCTTCAAAACATCAGTGAGCTAGTCATACAAATTAATGATGAATCTAACGAACTACAAAACAATCCAAATAAATGGTGTCAATTGATGTTAAAAAAATGGAGCAATAATAAAAATTTAAGTAAAAATATAAAAAAGATATTTAAGTAAAAATATATTTTTCAAATATAAAAAATTGAGATGTGTAAAAGTAGAAAATATGGTATGGAAAGAAGTGTATATATTAATTAGAATGATGTTTTCTTATTAAACCACACACATTATATATATATAACCACATGGAAAATGACATAAGGGGAGCTTATTTTAGAGACTCAGGTTAGCCAATTTGGCTAACCCCAGGTCAACCCTTGGGTTGGGCTTGCTTGGGTTGATACATGAGGTCCCTAAGCACCTAAAGCATGCAAAGGTTTAATTTAATTTTATAAGGATTTGAATTTGGCTAAATGAAAACCATTTTGGTTCACTTGGGTCAACCCGGCCAAGTGGGCCTAAGATTGGGCTAGCTTGGGCAGACCCTTAGGCACCCAAAGATCGAGCAGTCTCAATGGGGTTAAAGGCATTGGGTTAACCTATATCACTTACATTAAGGAGATGACCCATATGGCAAGCATGGTCAACCAAGTTTGACCAGACCTTCTCATTGGGTCCAATGTGTTCTAATTAACATTTGAAGCTTATTGGAAGTAATTGTAGGATAACCTTTGGCCTCCTTGCATTGAATTACATTCAAGATTCATTTACGTCAACTTTAGTTTTAAAGTGGGTTTGGTTAACCATGGTCCATCAAGGGCTCATTTAGGTGTAGGCATGCATTTTTTAATGTTTAAGAGGTTTAGGAGACTTTTGAATAGTTTATCTGAGTTTATATGCATGATTGAATGGCTTAGGTCAAATGGTCTTTGATTTTATGGTCAAAGTGAGCAATCATGGTCAATCAAGCCCATCCAAGGGTCGACTTTGGTTTTAAAAATGATTAAGGATGATTGCATGTAAGATGTCTAGGAGTCATACCTAGGACTTAATTGGATTTAAGTTTACAAAATGCTTCATGCATATGAAGAGTTTTAGGGTTTAATGGTCTCTTTGGTCAAACTAGGTCAACCATGGACAATGGGTTCAAATCGTTGTAATGATAATTATAAACATGTTAATTTGCATGAGTTTTAAAGGGTTCTAAGTTGTTTAGACCAAGATGCAACATTGAGTGGCATGAATGTTAAATATTTTTGTGGTTTTGGAATCATGGTGGAGGCTTTAGGTTTTAGGTTTGGTTGAAGGGCATGGATTTCTAAAATGACTAGTAAAACTATTAGGACACGCCTAATAAGTACATGAATGATTAAACACAAATCCAAAAGTTTTACCTAGCTAGTGTTTTGATCCAATTGAAAATTTTCTTAGAAAAGGGAAAGTCCAAAGGCTTTAGGGTTTGGGTTTGAGTTTGAACTGGACTTTGAACACTGATTTTTAAACTTGAATGTGATTAAATGATTGAACTAGATTGAAGGATTTAAGATGATTGAATGATCTAGGATGATTCAAAGATTTAATTGAACATGATTGAAGGTTTATATGATTAAACACTATGGATGAACAAAGTAATTTAATTGAATTTATTGGATTAAATAGAATTCACAGAATTGAACATCATGATTGAAATATATTGAGGATTAAACATTGAGCTTTGAATGATCGACCTCATACAAAAATGATTTCAACACCTTCTTGCATCTCTTGAGCTCGCCAAACGACATACAACTCTCAGAATCATTGACTTTTCCCTCTTCAAGCAAACTAAGATCAGACCCCTATCCTAAATTAGCCTGTAACATTGTACATGTATTCTTTGTAGCCTATATTTTCACTTTTCTTTTGTAAAGCCTTTCCTATAGCCCTCAAAACCATATAAATAAATGATAATGGGGAATAGCTTGAGATTTTAA
Source organism: Dendrobium nobile (assembly GCA_022539455.1). Lineage (NCBI taxonomy): Eukaryota > Viridiplantae > Streptophyta > Magnoliopsida > Asparagales > Orchidaceae > Dendrobium > Dendrobium nobile. Next base: position 3,697,297 of record CM039735.1, on the reverse strand, counting down.
CCTTTTCTTTAGATCTTTTGGGCCTCTCGAGTCCCATCACTTGTATTTTCTTATTGAGTTGATAGAGATTTTACTAGCTTACTCTCCTTCTATATGCTCTCTCTATACTCCATTCTCACTAACATGTTCTCATCCCAACAAATAAATCTGCTAGTAAGGTCATGAGGTATCATCCACCGTAAAAATCTAGCTAGATTCAATAATATGATCACCATCAATACTACTAAACTAACTTGTATATATTCTTTCCTAATAAAACAGTTTTAAGCAAAATTCTAGTGGAGTGATTTCCTAAGGTCATCTCCAACCGAACGCTAAACGAGTGTATGGAGTCGTTCCGTCGCTCCCACCGAACGCGAAAATTTCCGCCATTTAATTGCAGGTGAACAGTGCGACGTCAATATTGGTGCTGTTCACTCACGCCATTTTCTGCTCTCAACCGGAAAAACGCGCGAAAGGAGAGCGATCGTTACCTTTCCAGAAACACCTAAAATGGCGTTCGATTGGAGCATCACCACGCCATTTTGAAGTTTTGCGTTACTTTGCCGTGAAAAATAAAGTTCTCGGTTGGAGATGCCCTAAAGGGGCATATTAGTGGAAGTATATCATTGTTGCAGACATGTAATTAATTATCGTGATTATTCAATTTCTATTTCAACGCGCGCGCCATATATATTTTTTTGAATTTTAAACTGATACTTAACGTGTTCTCTCAATAACTTCATGACTGGATCAAACGATTCTTTCTTAAATTTATAATAAATAGCTGAATCAGTCCATTAAGGAAATAAATCTTCTAACATTCAATTGCTAATTTTTTATGCAACAAGCAAATAATTAAAGCATAAATCTTAGTATTATTTGATAAGCAAAAGCCAACCTTAACGCTGTTTCGTGCAAGTGATTATAGCTTTGTTGAGCTTTCTAAACACTTTCTTATACTAAAAAAATTACTTTTAAAAACAGTTAAAAAAGCAATCCCAAACAAAGCATATAATTGATCGATTCAAAACCAGTGAACAAAATTCTTCCTTAACTTGCAAGTCAGATTTGGATCTGTTCTTCAATGAAAAGGCAAATGACAAATTTACAACGAAATTCGTAAATGAAGAAGTCATGACAATAAGAAGAAGACGACGGGATTGAAAAGATTCAAGTAGCAGAGAGAGGAAATCCAATCCCATGCCTTGTGGTCGGAAAAGCAACGAAGAAGCCGCTCCCCACCACCCCCATCGCCACCGGCAAACTCGCAATCAACTGCTCCATCTCCTCCGACAAAACCGGATAAAAACAAGATACAACATTTCTATCAAGCAAAGCCACCGCTGCAAACACCAACACCGACATGAAGCCATGAACGAAGTCAATAAACTTAATCTTGTACTGCTCCGCCTCATCGACCGGCAGCTGCGCAGTGCCATCAATGACCCACATGCCTTTGAAGGTTGCAAAGCCATACCGAACAATGCCGCCGGCGTCGCGGAAGCTGTCGGTGAAGGAAAGGATGAAGCAGGAGAGGGCGCATAGGAAGACGAGGCAGGAGGTCATGATGCGGTTGATGGGGATTATCTTTTCAACTCATTATATTCATTTATTGTTCATTTAATAATCAATTATCATTCATTTACTACCAGCTTAATTTGACATTCAAAATGTGAATATTATATTACGAGAAATAAATAACACATATAAATATAAATTCTATTTCTACAGTTTATATTTACATTCTACTACAAAATCTTGAGTCCAAAATAATATGTATAATATAACACACAGATACAAAAGAATATATAACTAGAAAAGCTTAAAATAAAAATAAAATACATTATTGTTTAGTATCATGCTACAAGGCCACCTTCACCTGAAATCATTTAAAAACCACATAATGAGCATAAAATTCTAAAAGTAATCAAATCTTACAATTGAAATTAATGTACAACAAAAGAGAAATATGAAAGGGTATGTTATAAATCTGAATAAGTAATAATTGCAAAAATTGCCATGTGCTAATGCTCTATCTTCACTATTTGATAAGCCTCACTTTAAACAAAACTTACTACATCCTATTCAATTCAAGCCCATAATATACTTTTTAAATCATCATGCATCTTGGTGCTTTTCTGGATGAATATTTAGCTTGAATACGGGGCGAACCCCTTTGAGCCTAGGGGGGCAAGGCAATTGCCCCCTATAATTTTTTTTTTCATTATACAATTTTTAGGTAATTCGACACCCTCAAACTATTTTTTAGTCTTTTATTACAAGGTTTTTAGGAATTGCCCCCCCCCCCCCCCCCCCAAAAAAAAAAAAAAGCTCATAAGCTCTCTCTCAATCTAAGGTTTTTTCATTATACGCCATGTCAAACCCCACCACAATGATATAACCTCTTCTCCAGTTTCTCCAAATCTTAAAAAAAAAGTTTACAAAGTAAACAATGAAAAAGAACTAACAAAAAATTCATACCAAGCGTATGCCACTACATCGCATACTAGGCTAATACTAATAGTTAAAA